>JAYEPQ010000010.1:31585008-32785008 GCA_036321105.1 Dracaena cambodiana | reverse complement strand
AGATGGAACTACTCAACTCGAACCTCTAGAGAGTAGGAATCAAACGCTTAGAGCTTGCCTTCTCTCTGTCCTTTTCCTTGTCCTACACGGGACAAGCAAATGCTTTCCTTTCTTTTCGGGAATATTAGGACGATTCTGCATTTCGATGTTCTCATCAATAGTTGGCTATCGTGGTATGAGGTTTGTGGACGGCGATCACACTTTTTCCTTGGGTATAAATGGGAGTAAAGTCTGTAGAATCTTTCCCGCTAGGTCCTTTTCCTGTTCTCGAGCTAGACGATCTGCTATGAGGAATGCCCTTGATCTCACTCTCATATGAGCTGATGGGGTCCTTATAGATAGCAGCAGTTTTGTCCCTCGTGGGAGCATTGGTTTATTGGTAAGTTTAGAAAAGAGAGCAGGGAAGATAGCTGATATGAGGAAGGCACATTTCGGGCTTTCTTTTGAAGAGTGTCGCTCTCTATCCGTCGTTCTCATCCTCTATTCCATTTGTCGAACTGGGCATATGCTCCGTACGGAACACGAGGGAATCCAGGAGAAAGCGCATCTTTCTGGATTGATCTCGATTATCCCAATTTCTTCTTTTCGTTGGTCTAGTTTGAGAAGAGAAGCTTGCAGATCATTGAAGGAGTTCCTTCCTTCCTCTATCTATTTTAGTTTAATAAGGAAGAGTTTGATTCAAGTAGCTAGATGTAGCCACTGGACTTTTTGGATGCAGAAGCCTGAGGGATAAATACTTGAAGGTTAGAACAAGCTAGGATAGAATGTCTTTCTTACTGCTAGGACTGCCCATTCACATCCTTCCCTCACTTTCAGTTCTCTAAGGGTAGTGCTCTGATCTACAACCAACCTCTTGGCTAGAGGGACTAGCGTAACGGCTTCTTTCTTTCCTTTAGTTTTTTACCTTCGAAGGTAAGAACAACTAAAACCTAACAGCAGCAAAGCATAGTAAGATAGGTTGAAGCTGTTAGGGTATTAGAGATAGAGGCTAAGACTGCTAACTCTTTATCCTCATTGGGCTTAAGAACTTCGCAAAAGAGGAGCTAACCCCGATTCAAATCAAATAAATGAAAAGAACTAATAGAGGAAAGCAGATAAGCATAGGTGAATCTAACCCAAGCAACGACCAGCTCATTAACCATGATCTGTCTGGGCTAAGAGGATCAATGGCTGAGTGCTATGGAAGCGGGGAGGAACTGATTGTCTAAGATAAGTAGATTAGTAGTTTAGATTATATAGATTAGTTGGCCTACTGAAGACATACCAAATCGAAAAAAGGATGGTTTGATAGTAGTGCACTCACTTAGCAACTAATCTAGTCCGGGGAGGAGGATCCTATTTGATACTGACAGGTCAAGCACTAAAAAAATGTGCCCTTATAGCCTTGGATCAGTAGATTATTATTAATTTCGGAAGATGGTCAAGAATTCTAAACCATGCCACTACTCTAGATACGCATGTAGTAGTAGTCGGCCCAAAATACCTCTGTTCTATACTAAAATACTACTTCGGATGAATGGGGAATTACGTCGCTCTTTGATCTGCAGAATAAGGCCTACGAGCTCTTTGTTTTATGGCAAAGATCTCTTCAATCCAAGGAACCAAATCACAATGGATCGAATCCCTCCCTGAGATTGTAAAAGGGACAATGGGCTACTAACAAGACTTACGAGTCCAGATGACTAATCTACAGAATCGAAAGAGATTGGAAGAACGAGAGAGTCTAGCTGAACTAGGATAGTCACTCCTTCCAAGAGGCGATGTTCCGTTACAGATGGTCGTTCAATTGCACCTTCCCTACCGGCCCTGTTCTTTAGCCCTGTGCTTTAAAACAGGCTTTCTTGTCGGAATCGCATCCCCTTTGGAAAATTGGATTTTCCTATGCTGAATCGGTTCATGCCACCTTTCCTTTGTTTACCTGACTGGGAGGTTGTTCGAAGGTTTCCTAAGATTTAGGTTAGTTTAGGTAAGGCAAGATAAGACTAGATTAGATTGTCTCTTCTTACGGTACCCAACCGATGGTTAGTACAATGTTCTCTTTCCTCCTCGTCACTTTTTTTTTGTAAAGATCGAGCCGAAGGCGAAGATGCAATTTGTACAGCTAAGTGACCTGCCGGGCTTAGAATCAATATTTTCTTGTAGTTCCTGTAAGCCGACGGAAGAATTCTAAGTCCTACGTGCCTGCAAGCCCTATGAAGGAAGGTGCTTTTCTTCCTCTAGCTGTTTTCTTCGTCTAAGTCCATTCCAAGCTTTCGGATATGGGTAGTTACTACGTCCTGTAAGAAGTTTTGATAAGAAGCTCTTAGTTCTCCTTGGGAGCTAATCTTTTCGTCGAAAGCCTTCTTCCCTGATTCCTCAAGAAAGTAAGAAAAACCTTCTCCCCGTTACCTCCTCTGTGAATGAGGTTTATATTTCAAGCACCTCTTAGAGCAGATTCACCTATGCTTATCTGCTTTCCTCTATTAGTTCTTTTCATTTATTTGATTTGAATCGGGGTTAGCTCCTCTTTTGCGAAGTCCTTAAGTCCAATGAGGATAAAGAGTTAGCAGTCTTAGCCTCTATCTTTAATACCCTAACAGCTTCAACCTATCTTACTATGCTTTGCTGCTGTTAGGTTTTAGTTGTTCTTACCTTCGAAGGTAAAAAACTAAAGGAAAGAAAGAAGCCGTTACGCTAGTCCCTCTAGCCAAGAGGTTGGTTGTAGATCAGAGCACTACCCTTAGAGAACTGAAAGTGAGGAAGGAAGTGAATGGGCAGTCCTGGCAGTAAGAAAGACATTCTATCCTAGCTTGTTCTAACCTTCAAGTATTTATCCCTCAGGCTTCTGCATCCAAAAAGTCCAGTGGCTACATCTAGCTACTTGAATCAAACTCTTCCTTATTAAACTAAAATAGATAGAGGAAGGAAGGAACTCCTTCAATGATCTGCAAGCTTCTCTTCTCAAACTAGACCAACGAAAAGAAGAAATTGGGATCATCGAGATCAATCCAGAAAGATGCGCTTTTTCCTGGATTCCCTCGTGTTCCGTACGGAGCATATGCCCAGTTCGACAAATGGAATCGAGGATGAGAACGACGGATAGAGAGCGATACTCTTCAAAAGAAAGCCCTAAATGTGCCTTCCTCATATCAGCTATCTTCCCTGCTCTCTTTTCTAAACTTACCAATAAACCAATGCTCCCACGAGGGACAAAACTGATGCTATCTATAAGGACCCCATCAGCTCATATGAGAGTGAGATCAAGGGCATTCCTCATAGCAGATCGTCTAGCTCGAGAACAGGAAAGGGACCTAGCGGGAAAGATTCTACAGACTTTACTCCCATTTATACCCAAGGAAAAAGTGTGATCGCCGTCCACAAACCTCATACCACGATAGCCAACTCCTCTATTGATGAGAACATCGAAATGCAGAATCGTCCTAATATTCCCGAAAAGAAAGGAAAGCATTTGCTTGTCCCGTGTAGGACAAGGAAAAGGACAGAGAGAAGGCAAGCTCTAAGCGTTTGATTCCTACTCTCTAGAGGTTCGAGTTGAGTAGTTCCATCTAGTGAAACAAAGAAGTGAAGTTCAGAGGGGAAAGAAGAAGGGTTACTTAACCTCTTTTGCTTCTCATTTAGTTGGGGTACCCTATGGAATGTCAGAGTATAAGTGGTCCCCCTAATCATGAGAAGGAGTAGAAATTCGTGTAATAAGAGAGCTTAGATGATCTAAGGTTCCCATCTCTCTAGCTTCATTTCGGTGCACGATTGGAAAGCTCATTGGGCTCGACCGCTTTCTCGCTCTACTATCTTAGACTGCCATCTGCGCATTCTCATAGTTTGCAATCCTTCTAGTGCATGCGATACCGACAGTGACATTAGTATGCTTTCTCACTTGGCTATCTCCCGTTAGGATCAGACATGACGGTTCAAGGGAATCGAACCCTTCTCTAGTATCCTATCGCCGGATGCTGATGCTCCAATAACCTCTCGCATAAAAGAGATTTTCGTTTCATTATCACATCTTACATCTTCTCTAAAGCAATTTCACTTGCCAACTCTCAACCCCCAAAACTCCATCCTGCCTTTGAAGTCTAATGCCTAAACCCTACGCCAAACGAGAGTCGTGAAATAGAAAGCTTTGTTTTTTCCCTTATTCTCTTTAAACCAACCCGTCGACACCCTTCTTCAAAGCCTAAACAAAACTTCTCCCTATTCTATTTCATAGGGAAAGGAAGAAGAGTCAAAACTGAGACTACGTACCGGATAAAAGAAGCTCGACAAAGACTATGATGGAAAGGTTTGGGTATTGGGGTTGGGGGATAAGCCCGAATATGATCGACCAAAAAATCCGACGGTTCAGAGATTCCTCGTCGATGGTCTAAAGATGCTAAGGGATCTGAAAATGCTATTAAATAGGGAAAGGGGGTAAGCAGTAGAAGCGGAGGATGAAGCTTTTAAGTTATTCCATTCTAATAGCATTTATCTTTGCCCTTTCCATTGTAAGCTAAGAAAGTAGATATGCCCTAGTGTGGGAAAGAAACTAATCACTACAGGTGAGCATTTCCAGTGACCAATCAATCACGATAAGAGGATGTTCTCCAAAACCACAAGGGGAAGGGCATTATAGCTTTGATTCGATCCATATTTGCGTAGTTGAGATTGACTCTCCTTGTTGGTACAACTAGAGGTGAGATTAAGCTTTCATCAGTCAAATGTCAATGGTGCGACACGTACTTCATTGACTGTCAGTGCTTGTAGTTGGCTTATTTTGCTTAGTAGTTAAATGATTAAAGGCAAATCCAAGCCCCCGAACTCAACTTTCCGATGTTGACATCCGTTATCACGAATTCCATCATCCGATATACCCTCTGTAAAGGCTCTACCTTTTGACTGGCTGTTCTCCCCAAACAATAAATGGGAAAGGGCTCCTAATGGCGTAGCTGATAGTTTAATCTCTCCCTCCATCTGCTACATGAACATCGATAGTGAAATCACTTAATGTAAGGTGGCGGATTAGACGAAAGAAAAGCATGACGAGCAAATGGGATCATATTAGAAATACTATGGAAAAACAACCTATTCTCACTTACCCAATGGAGAAAGGATTTTGCTAGCATTATGAACGGGCAAACAAACACTCCTGCTCCGCAGCAGGCCCTTCTTTCAGCAAAAATGGCTATTGAGACTATGACACAAACTCTATTAAATAAACACAATCTCCCCCTATCTCCTAATTGGAACATAAACGAATTAACATCATAGGTTATTGAAGAGGAAAATCTCAACAACCTTAAATTCTTAATCGAAACAGTGCAAGATCTTGCTACTTATGGCGTGACGAGTGGTACTTTGCTAGCGGATAAATGCCGTCGACGGGATCCCTGCCTCATCCCACACAGGGCAAACCAAGAGAGATGGCAACTCGACCTGGACACTTTTGCCTATCCGAATCGAATGTCCTTAGTAGCAAATGGCTTTTCAAACTGACCCTACTTGCTGCGACTGTCAAGGCCATCTCTATGGCCAATCACCCAACTTCATGGTATTGACTACGATAAGACATTCAGTCCCGTAGGCAAACAAACCTATGACAATTTTGACCGTTTTCTCCATCCTTTGAAACCTCAGCTGCCATTGGTCCTGTCGTCTCCGACGGCACGACCGTCATGAAGGAAGAAGGTGGCACTATCGAATCCGCTTCCAGGCAAATCCGATCTTTTCGGGGTTGAAGGAGTAAGCGTAGCTACGAAATTTGCATCTGGCTTTACTGCTGAAAAGCTTTACGTTGGCTTGTCCCGAAGGGACGAGTGACGACAGTCGTCTTTTTCTAAGTCTTTTCTATCTAAAGGGAGTTTCGATTTCGCAGAACCTATAGGAGCAATAGACGAATTCCATATGGTATAACTGTGGGGAAGGCGTAGAGCAGTAGCGGTCTGGAATTTTTCTGTTACAGAATCGACTCTGAACGCTGTTCATGGCACGGTTAGCAATGAAAATAATAGCGATTATTAAATCAGTTTACTCTTTCGACTGTGATTGCTCTTGTGAAACTCTAAGGTGAAGTTTTCTTCCTTTACTGTCAGGAGTAGGAGTGAAGGCGACGATCTGACTTTCAATAAAGTGACTAGCAGGCTTAGTTGAATCAAGATTGGCGATTAGTACGACGATCGAAATTTTTTCTCGCGGCTCGTGCATTCGATGCGAACGAATGAGACTTAATGAATGATTATTGACTAGAGGTTGAAAGTCGAGAGCCCTTCATAGACACCCATTCGACATCAGACACGTTTCATAAACAGTGTCTTTTTCATCACCAACAGTCGACGTCAGTGGTACTATCTCTAGTTCTTTACTACTATTGATCATGTCAGCTCTCTTCCGTCGGATCTCTTTTCTACGCTAGGATCCCATCCCTCTTCGATCATTCAATTGATAGTGAGCCTGGTTGTTCAAGAAAAAGCTCTTTTTTTTTGTTTGGTTCATATCCGTTCCTTCATGAAATAACCGTTGTCAAAATAACAACTACAGATGAATGCCCAGAATCTGCTATGGGACGTCGAGGTAGTGCTAATGCGGGAAGTAGCTATAGGGTAAGGGAAAGCAAGCGATGAAAGAGAATGAGAATGGCATAGAATCATCTATTGTATCCGCGGTTGATGGTGTTGGAGGAATTACTAGTGCTATTGAATCAAATGTGAGGGAGGGAAGTCTCTATAATAACAGAAAAGTCGTAAAGACCTCCTGTCGTCAATCTTCTCTGTTGTTGTCTCCACGGGATGTAGGGCGAAGCAAGGCATTCAGTTAAGAGCAGCCCACAACAACTAGAGCATCCCCTGGACAAATCGACAAAATAGGAAATGATACAATCCATTGTTATTCTTTTGACAATGAACCACTCCGGTACAACAAGCTAAAGTGACCACTGCATTTGTTTCGTCCCCGTGGCCAACCCTGTGTGCTAGAGAGAGGATCGAAAAGTGTGTTTCCAGCATATAGTTGGCTTTTGTCTTGTTTAGGCATTTGGTGTCCCTCTTGCCATTCCAATCAATTCAATCTCTCCATTAAAAGTACGGCATGCTTGAGAAGATTGAACGATAGGACCCGGTATAGATAGATGATCCGCAGCGGAGAGGTATCAATATACCATTATGTGATGAACGAGAAAGGCTATCGATAGATGCTCCACGACAGAGAGAGAGGTATGGCTGCACGAGCAAAGGCCTTCGACATAAACTCGGGTAGAGAAATAAGTGCTTCGACACGATGATCCACTCATTTTTCCTTGCCCACATTACGACGACTTGCTTCCCCTCTTCAGTGATGTCCCCTTCGTCAATAGCACTCTCTTATTCAATCGATTCATACACTTCCCTTTATTTTTGAACGTTGGCATTCCAATACCAAAAAAGCCTTCCATTGTAATAATATCGACAAATCAGACACAGGTTAGGCATACCAGTAGGCATAGGCACCGCTACGGATTCTAGGGCATTCATCCAAAGCGAGTCAGTCCTTTTGAGCAATTGAGAAAAGCTAGTCCTTCGAAAATGCCATCAAATGCGTCAGACCGACATCTTATACTGCAGTAACGGCTTACATATAGGAGTACCTAAAGATACCATTTTATACAAGTTGCTCTCCTGCAATTATACTCTTGCCAACTGTCTAGAGCTTCTGATAAAGCTTTAGTATATGCTTCTTCAAAGAACTCTTGGGCAGCCCTTTTGGTTTCTTCTTCAAGATCTAGGACTGGAAGATTTTCACATGTTTTGGACTGAAGATAATTAAAATTGTGAAGTTCCCACAATTGTATAGAAGGAAATACTTTTAAATATTTCCTTTCTTCCCAAGTTCCCCAGATACGGAAGAAAAATGTAGACTGGTATCTGGTTGTATATGCTTTAAGGCTTTTGAGGCAGATTGGGGGTAAGTAGTCTGAGAATTCTTCTGGATGAGAAGTATTGACAAATATTTCATGGACTAACCCCATTTGTATGGCTTTAAAGCTTTTGGGAATTTCCTGGAAATTTCAATGATTCCCTTTTTGGTAATATAGTAGTTTTAGACAAGGGTATAACTTGTATAAAATGGTATGTTTTATTCAAGGTTAACATGTTTATATTGAATTCTTCTGTTTCTGAAGAATCAGAATCTAAAGGACTTTCTTCATATATGGTTTCAATCTCATATATAGAAGAGTTATCACTAAGGACTTCTTCTATAGTTCCAGTATGGATATCATACTTTTCTAACTCATTTAACCATATTGTTTTAATGTTTATTCTACATTCTGTAGCATAATGTCCTTCTTTACCACATTTAAAACATGTACAGTTCTTTTTCATACCTGTTTGATTTGTTTTAATAAACTTTCGATTCTTATATTTCTTTGACTTTTTGTATTTCTCCTTATTTTCAGGTTTCCATTTTTTTCTGGATACCTTGTATTTTTTCTTGTTATTCTTTTTGAATCTAGATTTATAGTCTTTGGATTTTTTCCCATATTTTGTTTTCTTGGGAAAGAATGGTTTGTTGAACCCATATACTGAAGGACAACCAAACTGATAATTAATGTCTGGGTCATACTTAGGACAACAAGAAGTTTTAATGTCAGACTTATGTATGTATTTGGATAGATGATTATTTGCCTTTTGTAATTGGCAGGTTTTCTTAACTGTTTCCATACAAGCCTTTTTTAAAGCTCCTGTATTGTGTGGAATACCTCCAGCTCTAAGACTGTTATATTTTTTCTCTATCATGGTATCCCATGGTATAGGTAACTTAGAAAAGAAGGCTGTTAGCCAAAAGATTTTTTTATCTAAGGTATTCAGTTTAAAAATATAACTGATATATAGATTAGCAAATTCTTCTAAGTAACAAATGTTACACAGTCTTAGTTTTAGAAGGATATTTTCATCTATGCCTTCAGCATTAATATCTTCTCCAGTTATGTCTCCATATAGACTTTTACAAATACTATGTAAAGCTGTTCTTCTAGATTCATGGCTATTTAAAGCTACTATCTCAGTTGGGTATAACTTTTCATATTGTGTTAGCCATCTTAAGGCTATTCCTTGCCAATATCCGCAAGCTAATATTACAAATTCCTGATGAGGGATTCCCTGTGGCATTAGGGTATTTGTTCCAACCATTAGTTGTTCCCAATTGAGTATATAATCCCTTAAAGCATTTGTTGGTATATTATCAACATTAAATATTAATCCTGAAGTAGCAGTTTGATGTCTCTTTCCTTGTTTATAGATATAGGAATCTACATAGTTTTCATCTGTATCTCTATGATACATAGTTTCTTCAGTAGTATTAGGATGTGGTGGATTTTGTCTACCTGTAGAAATCATTTGAGTAGATGATTCCCCACTTTCCATATTTATATTGTATAAATACTGCTCCTCGTTAGAGGGTATATTTGATATATGATAGACCTCGTTAGAGGGTATGTTGTATAATTCCTCTGACCAAGAGGCTCCCTCGTTAGAGGGTTGTGATATTTGGTCAACATCATCATACTCCTCATTAGAGGGTATTTCATCAACAATATCATCATATTCAGATAATTCATCATCAAAAGAATCTGATGCAGAAATATAACTTTCATTATCTGAAGAACTTTTGGAAAAATATTTTATAGAAGCAGAGTTTTCTTCATAGAATTTGAAAATCTCTTTAGAAGTAATTTTTCCTTCTATTTCTTCAACTAATAAGGTTTTATATTTCAAATATTTTTGATAATCAATTTCATCTGAGTTTGTTTCTTTCAAACTTTTTAAAGATGTTTTTATCATTCTAACAGATCCAAGTCTTTCTTTTGAAGATGAAGAAAACTTTGGAAAACTTAAGAAGGTTTGTAAAGTAGTTAGTTTTTGAGAAACTAAATAGATTTGATCACTTAAATAGTTTAGCAAACTATTTTGTTGTTCTATTGTACCATTACTAGGAAGATGAATACTATGTTCATGAGAATTTAAACTGAAAGGACATTCGTATGTTTCAGGAAGAACTAAAGCTCTAGACATCTCTGAATAGAGGTTCTTATAAACTTAGACACGTTATTTCCTTCCATGTATTCATATATACTTTGTATTCAAACATAGATTCTTTTGAAGATTGTCCAGGGGTAAACTTTGGACTAAGAGGTGGAGATGTTGAAAGTAAAATATCTTGATCAACTTTAACCAATGCTAAATCTTCGTATTTATGGATTATAAGTATTCCTATAGGAGTACCTAAAGGAATTTGATATGGATTATCATCTAAACTTGTACTTTTCATTATTATACTTATGTTTTGATCTGTCATAGATTCTATTATGCCATAAGTAATGAAAATATTTCTAAGAGCATGATGTCTTAGATTTTTAATTTCTCCATAATATCCATAAGGTATTCTTATAATCAGATCTAAATAAATTTCTATAGATTGATATATTCTATATGCTAACCCAATACTTGGGATCCAGGAAGCATTTCAATTCCTTTTAAATTTATAGAAAGAGTACAGGCTTTTTCTATATTTGTATCATGTAAGCTGATGCAAAAATCAGGATGTATATTTACTCCAAATATTCTATTTGCCAGATTGGACTTTGCTCCTCCTAATATACTATTTAGAGGATTATTGATGATTCTTTCATCACAACATATTATCATAATAGGTGTGTCTATTCCGGATCTGAATAGACCAGTTATCTTTATTTGGATTAAGCCAATGTGTAAATATTTCTTTTTAGGATATTTTTGCTTCAGATTTTCTATCTGATGATAGTTTAGCAATTTTATAGAAGTAAAATCTTCAAATTCCACGGGTTTGTATATAAACCTCTATATACCAACCAGCGCTACTAGTTGTTCTTTACCAACCAACCAGCGCTTCAAGCGCTTCAAATATTTACACAAGGACGTCTTGAAGCGCTGGTTGGTAAAGAACAACTAGTAGCGCTGGTTGGTATATAGAGGTTTATATACAAACCCGTGGAATTTGATGATTTTACTTCTATAAAATTGCTAAACTATCATCAGATAGAAAATCTGAAGCAAAAATATCCTAAAAAGAAATATTTACACATTGGCTTAATCCAAATAAAGATAACTGGTCTATTCAGATCCGGAATAGACACACCTATTATGATAATATGTTGTGATGAAAGAATCATCAATAATCCTCTAAATAGTATATTAGGAGGAGCAAAGTCCAATCTGGCAAATAGAATATTTGGAGTAAATATACATCCTGATTTTTGCATCAGCTTACATGATACAAATATAGAAAAAGCCTGTACTCTTTCTATAAATTTAAAAGGAATTGAAATGCTTCCTGGATCCCAAGTATTGGGAATACAATGGGAACATTGTTTAGCACTAAACGAAACATCTACTTTTAGATCTATCACACCTACACAGTTTATTAAACTTTTTGAGGTTGGGAATGGAAAAATAATCCAACCAAAATTGGTCAATATAAGACATTTGCGATATGATAATGAGATGCAAATATTCTTGAAAACTTTGAAACCAAAGACACATCTCCCTATAGAAACATTTATTGCTTCAGGCAATACTATTTCTACTACGATTATAAATCCAAGTATTCCAAGAAGTCTTAGTACCTCTGAATATCGAAATACCAATATTTTGGTTGACCAAGCTAGACCTAGTATGTCTGCACTAGAAAATACTCCTCTTGAAGGAAGGTCTCAAAGAATCCTTGAACTCCAAAAGAAATCAGAAGACCAACATATTATAAGACTACCTTCTAGTTCATTTGGTTTATCAAATGTCGGATCTTCTTAAGAAAAAACCGCAATTACACATATACATTCCCATGACATTATTATTTCCTGATAACTCTTGTCTTACCTTACATACTCTACTAGATTCAGGTGCTGAAACTAGTCTTATACATGAAAAATTTATCCCTAAGTAATTATGGTTAGCCCTAGAAAAACAAGCAAGCTTAAATGATTTTATGGGAAGACCTGTCATTATTACTCATAAAGCAAATCTCCCAATTTCCATTCCAGATATTCATAATATCTCTCATCACTATACTTTTGAATTCGCTTTATTACCTATTGATTTCAATGTCGATTGCTTAGTTGGCATGAATAACTTACGACATTATGCCCCTTTCAATTCTCAAGTTTTTCTATTTGATAATCATCAAATTCCACGGGTTCCTTTCCCGGTACCCTTAGCATCATCTTATACTGCAGCCCAACGTGGTGAACGACTTATTTCCACCCAAAACAACTGCACTTATCCTCTTACTATCTTCTCTAATACAGAAGAAATCATCCATAGTATGCTTAAACCATTATATTCCTAAATCCGCCAGAGCTCTTCAACTTGGGATAGTTCATAGTCTTTACTTAAGCACATTACATCCTGGAGATTACCTCGATCACATTCCAAAGATATGCAGTGACCGAGTTTCAACCTACTCAAAGCAGCACTCTTGGGAAACTGGTTTCTGGTTCCGAATTTGGAGCATTTGGGAAGAAAGGAACCTATACCAACTATTCACCTCTTTTCAAATATGGGAATTACATGACGAAAGTCAACAGTTCGCCCATGGATGGGGTGTTTATCCTAAGCATGAATACAACTATGAAGAACAAGCTTATGCAGCTGCTAAAGAGTTTTTTACAGAAGCAATGACTGACAGTCTATGTGGAGCAAGATCTATTACCATCAGTAATAACATCATGCTCTATGATCATCTTTCTGCCATTGAATCTGTTCCAATAAAACTGGGAAAAGTCATCCCTTTTCTTACCAGTATTAACCTTGGGAGAATTGGACAAAAGGCAAGGATTGATTGCAACCAAGAAGGACTTTTCCAGACAAGATAAAAAGCGTGGTGGGCCCATGCCACGCCAGAAGATTCCTTCTCATCTCCACAAGGACTACAATTATCAAAGATGGGACCCAGTAAAGGACAATCATGTAAACTTTTTCTGTCCAAAGGACAATCATGCAGTCCTTTTTCCTGTACATCTTTTGTAAAGAGACTTTGTAAAAGATTCCTTCCTATCTGAAGGACGTCTTTTGAAACATTATAAATAAAGACATCAGATGAAGGGAGGAGGCAGAGAGCCTTTCCGAACTTCTTTTTTCTTAAACATATTTCTTCCTCTGATCTGCTTCTTAGTTTAAAATAGTGTGAATAAATAGTAGCGCTGAGTACTGGAGCAGAAGCTCTCCTGCAACTGGTATCAGAGCTATACAAAGTTTGACGTGGTGAACTTCATTTAAAACAGTTAATTCTAGAGATAAGGAGGCATGAGAATTTATATATTACCAAAGAAGAGGAAAAGCCAGAATGGTCATTAATTATAGAAAATTAAATAGCTATACAAAGTTTGACGGCTATTTTATACCTGCTGCAGAGCAGTTAATAAAGCAGATACAAGGATCCAAATACTATAGTAAATTTGATGCTAAATCTGGGTTTTGGCAAGTAAAACTAGCCAATAAAGAATCTATAGAATTAACTGCCTTTAGTTGTCCCCAAGGACACTATGAGTGGTTAGTAATGCCATTTGGTTTGAAAAATGCCCCACAAATATTCCAAAAATGGATGAATTCTATGTTCGGACATCTACATTTTGTAGTAGTTTACATAGATGATATACTAGTTTTTTCTCCTACAATGGAAGAACATAAACAACACTTACTTCAAGTAGCAAAAATACTACTTGATAACGGAATTATTTTAAGCCCTACAAAAATTCATCTATTCAAAAAGGAAATAGAATTCCTTGGGAAATATATAAAAGAAGGCCAAATAGAATTACAACAACATATATATTCCAAGATAAAGGAATTCCCTAACACATTTAAAACTCTAAAACAATTACAGAGTTTCTTGGGTCTTTTAAATTATGGGAGGAAATTTATTCCTCACCTATCCCAACTAGTCAAAAATTTACAAGAAAAATTGACTATAGAACAATCTAAATATAAAATGGAAAATGGTGAACAACCAAGAAAATGGAATACAGACAAAATAGGAATCCAGCTCACTCCTGAAGAGGAAAAAGAGATAAAACATATAAAGGAGCTAATTACTCACCAAACAATACTATATTTTCCCAAAGAAAATGACCTAGTAACCCTCCAAACAGATGCATCAGATATGTTTTGGGCAGGAGTTATAATAGTTAAACAAAAAAAAATTATAGCATATACCTCGGGAAAATTTAATAAACCCCAACAAAGATATTCCACTTATGATAAAGAATTGTTGGCTATTAAATCAGCAATAAAGAGTTTAAAAATATATTTACTCAATAGGCAGTTCATCATAGAAACTGATAACAAAGCAGTATCCCAATTCTTGAAAAAACGAACTATTAATAATCCTGAAGAAAACATCAGGAGAATAAGAATTGCCTTATACCTTGAAATATACCAATATGATGTTAAGTATATTCCTGGTTATACTAATATTCTTGCAGATATATTATCCAGGCCAAACAATGGATAAAAGTCGAGAAAAAAGACAAAAGACCTCTATAATGGATCCCTCCAGTTCCAAACCACACCTTTCAGGACAGACTGAAAGCCATCACCTTTCAGGACATACTGAAAGCCTTCCAGGCCTCATCAAACTCAGGCAGCTACAACAGAAGCTTTCTGAACTCCAAAACCTCGGCAAACAGATATGCCAGGTCTCTGTTCTTTCTAAATCTCAAGAATTGAAGCAAATGGAGAAACATTGGTTCTGTGGTTCTTCTCCTGAAGAGCAGGAACTCAAAACTATTACTTCCAGAAGCAACCTTTCAGATATGGTAATCTGCCCAGCTACAGATTTCTACCAGCTCCTATCTCTTTTAGAAGTTGACTCTGAAAGGGCAAGAAAATTCAAGGCAGAAGCCATTGTGAACACAATGGTAAATCAAAATCAGCAAAACTGCCTGCCACATGAACATCTCCTCCTATTTTTCCATCAGTTAGAAGCAACGGAAATTACCCGGCTTCTGCTCGAAGAAGATGCTTTAATCAAGACTAAATATGAAAACCCAAGATTATCTGTCTATTTAGGGGATATTCCTAAATCCGCCAGAGCTCTTCAACTTGGGATAGTTCATAGTCTTTACTTAAGCACATTACATCCTGGAGATTACCTCGATCACATTCCAAAGATATGCAGTGACCGAGTTTCAACCTACTCAAAGCAGCACTCTTGGGAAACTGGTTTCTGGTTCCGAATTTGGAGCATTTGGGAAGAAAGGAACCTATACCAACTATTCACCTCTTTTCAAATATGGGAATTACATGACGAAAGTCAACAGTTCGCCCATGGATGGGGTGTTTATCCTAAGCATGAATACAACTATGAAGAACAAGCTTATGCAGCTGCTAAAGAGTTTTTTACAGAAGCAATGACTGACAGTCTATGTGGAGCAAGATCTATTACCATCAGTAATAACATCATGCTCTATGATCATCTTTCTGCCATTGAATCTGTTCCAATAAAACTGGGAAAAGTCATCCCTTTTCTTACCAGTATTAACCTTGGGAGAATTGGACAAAAGGCAAGGATTGATTGCAACCAAGAAGGACTTTTCCAGACAAGATAAAAAGCGTGGTGGGCCCATGCCACGCCAGAAGATTCCTTCTCATCTCCACAAGGACTACAATTATCAAAGATGGGACCCAGTAAAGGACAATCATGTAAACTTTTTCTGTCCAAAGGACAATCATGCAGTCCTTTTTCCTGTACATCTTTTGTAAAGAGACTTTGTAAAAGATTCCTTCCTATCTGAAGGACGTCTTTTGAAACATTATAAATAAAGACATCAGATGAAGGGAGGAGGCAGAGAGCCTTTCCGAACTTCTTTTTTCTTAAACATATTTCTTCCTCTGATCTGCTTCTTAGTTTAAAATAGTGTGAATAAATAGTAGCGCTTAGTACTGGAGCAGAAGCTCTCCTGCAACTGGTATCAGAGCCCTTGTGCAGTATCCTTCTTCTTTTTTTGTAAGTATCCTTAACTTAGCCATGTCTGGCTAAACTTGATAGGCATGTTATTTCCTTAATTTCTTAAGTTAATTAGATAATAGTATCTTACGCCATGAGGTAGGAAACGAAACATGGCTGTGCTCTGTCTCTCTGAAGCTTGTGATAGTGCTTGTGGTTGACTATATGTCCGGAAGGGACGCTTCAGTTGTTGCGGCCTCACTCTAGGGAGAAAACCACCCCTAGAGGTTACATAGCCGGAGAGACCAGGGTCAAAGCGATACTGTTATCTAATCTAATGAAAGAAAGGAAGGAAATAACGTGTCTAAGTTTATAAGAACCTCTATTCAGAGATGTCTAGAGCTTTAGTTCTTCCTGAAACATACGAATGTCCTTTCAGTTTAAATTCTCATGAACATAGTATTCATCTTCCTAGTAATGGTACAATAGAACAACAAAATAGTTTGCTAAACTATTTAAGTGATCAAATCTATTTAGTTTCTCAAAAACTAACTACTTTACAAACCTTCTTAAGTTTTCCAAAGTTTTCTTCATCTTCAAAAGAAAGACTTGGATCTGTTAGAATGATAAAAACATCTTCAAAAAGTTTGAAAGAAACAAACTCAGATGAAATTGATTATCAAAAATATTTGAAATATAAAACCTTATTAGTTGAAGAAATAGAAGGAAAAATTACTTCTAAAGAGATTTTCAAATTCTATGAAGAAAACTCTGCTTCTATAAAATATTTTTCCAAAAGTTCTTCAGATAATGAAAGTTATATTTCTGCATCAGATTCTTTTGATAATGAATTATCTGAATATGATGATATTGTTGATGAAATACCCTCTAATGAGGAGTATGATGATGTTGACCAAATATCACTACCCTCTAACGAGGAAGCCTCTTGGTCAGAGGAATTATACAACATACCCTCTAACGAGGACTATCATATATCAAATATACCCTCTAACGAGGAGCAGTATTTATACAATATAAATATGGAAAGTGGGGAATCATCTACTCAAATGATTTCTACAGGTAGACAAAATCCACCACATCCTAATACTACTGAAGAAACTATGTATCATAGAGATACAGATGAAAACTATGTAGATTCCTATATCTATAAACAAGGAAAGAGACATCAAACTGCTACTTCAGGATTAATATTTAATGTTGATAATATACCAACAAATGCTTTAAGGGATTATATACTCAATTGGGAACAACTAATGGTTGGAACAAATACCCTAATGCCACAGGGAATCCCTCACCAGGAATTTGTAATATTAGCTTGCGGATATTGGCAAGGAATAGCCTTAAGATGGCTAACACAATATGAAAAGTTATACCCAACTGAGATAGTAGCTTTAAATAGCCATGAATCTAGAAGAACAGCTTTACATAGTATTTGTAAAAGTCTATATGGAGACATAACTGGAGAAGATATTAATGATGAAGGCATAGATGAAAATATCCTTCTAAAACTAAGACTGTGTAACATTTGTTACTTAGAAGAATTTGCTAATCTATATATCAGTTATATTTTTAAACTGAATACCTTAGATAAAAAAATCTTTTGGCTAACAGCCTTCTTTTCTAAGTTACCTATACCATGGGATACCATGATAGAGAAAAAATATAACAGTCTTAGAGCTGGAGGTATTCCACACAATACAGAAGCTTTAAAAAAGGCTTGTATGGAAACAGTTAAGAAAACCTGCCAATTACAAAAGGCAAATAATCATCTATCCAAATACATACATAAGTCTGACATTAAAACTTCTTGTTGTCCTAAGTATGACCCAGACATTAATTATCAGTTTGGTTGTCCTCCAGTATATGGGTTCAACAAACCATTCTTTCCCAAGAAAACAAAATATGGGAAAAAATCAAAAGACTATAAATCTAGATTCAAAAAGAATAACAAGAAAAAATACAAGGTATCCAGAAAAAAATGGAAACCTGAAAATAAGGAGAAATACAAAAAGTCAAAGAAATATAAGAATCGAAAGTTTATTAAAACAAATCAAACAGGTATGAAAAAGAACTGTACATGTTTTAAATGTGGAAAAGAAGGACATTATGCTACAGAATGTAGAATAAACATTAAAACAATATGGTTAAATGAGTTAGAAAAGTATGATATCCATACTGGAACTATAGAAGAAGTCCTTAGTGATAACTCTTCTATATATGAGATTGAAACCATATATGAAGAAAGTCCTTTAGATTCTGATTCTTCAGAAACAGAAGAATTCAATATAAACATGTTAACCTTGAATAAAACATACCATTTTATACAAGTTATACCCTTGTCTAAAACTACTATATTACCAAAAAGGGAATCATTGAAATTTCCAGGACATATTCTATATGCTAACAATCATTATAGCATAAGAAGATATCAATCTATAGAAATTTATTTAGATCTGATTATAAGAATACCTTATGGATATTATGGAGAAATTAAAAATCTAAGACATCATGCTCTTAGAAATATTTTCATTACTTATGGCATAATAGAATCTATGACAGATCAAAACATAAGTATAATAATGAAAAGTACAAGTTTAGATGATAATCCATATCAAATTCATTTAGGTACTCCTATAGGAATACTTATAATCCATAAATACGAAGATTTAGCATTGGTTAAAGTTGATCAAGATATTTTACTTTCAACATCTCCACCTCTTAGTCCAAAGTTTACCCCTGGACAATCTTCAAAAGAATCTATGTTTGAATACAAAGTATATATGAATACATTGAAGGAAATAGAACCTCAAGAGATTCATAATACAAGTATTGAAAATAGCCAAGGGGAACATTATGAAGTAACTGATGAAGATATTGAAAGACTAAAACTTTCCATACCACATGCTAAACAAGAAGAGGTATATAAACCTCAATCTAAATTCAAATCTTTATGGACAAACAAACCTACCTATATCTTTGAAAGAATGCAAGGAAATATAGAACTAAAAGGAGATGAAGAGTTTACTTCTATAAAATTGCTAAACTTCCATCAGATAGAAAATCTGAAGCAAAAATATCCTAAGAAGAAATATTTACACATTGGATTAATTCAAATAAAGATAACTGGTCTATTCAGATCCGGAATAGACACACCTATTATGATAATATGTTGCGATGAAAGAATCATCAATAATCCTCTAAATAGTATATTAGGAGGAGCAAAATCCAATTTAGCAAATAGAATATTTGGAGTAAATATACATCCTGATTTTTGCATCAGCTTACATGATACAAATATAGAAAAAGCCTGTACTCTTTCTATAAATTTAAAAGGAATTGAAATGCTTCCTGGATCCCAAGTATTGGGAATACAATGGGAACATTGTTTAGCACTAAACGAAACATCTACTTTTAGATCTATCACACCTACACAGTTTATTAAACTTTTTGAGGTTGGGAATGGAAAAATAATCCAACCAAAATTGGTCAATATAAGACATTTGCGATATGATTATGAGATGCAAATATTCTTGAAAACTTTGAAACCAAAGACACATCTCCCTATAGAAACATTTATTGCTTCAGGCAATACTATTTCTACTACGATTATAAATCCAAGTATTCCAAGAAGTCTTAGTACCTCTGAATATCGAAATACCAATATTTTGGTTGACCAAGCTAGACCTAGTATGTCTGCACTAGAAAATACTCCTCTTGAAGGAAGGACTCAAAGAATCCTTGATCTCCAAAAGAAATCGGAAGACCAACATATTATAAGACTACCATCTAGTTCATTTGGTTTATCAAATGTCGGATCTTCTTAAGAAAAAACCTCAATTACACATATACATTCCTATGACATTGTTATTTCCTGATAACTCTTGTCTTACCTTACATACTCTACTAGATTCAGGTGCTGAAACTAGTCTTATACATGAAAAATTTATCCCTAAGCAATTATGGTTAGCCCTAGAAAAACAAGCAAGCTTAAATGATTTTATGGGAAGACCTGTCATTATTACTCATAAAGCAAATCTCCCAATTTCCATTCCAGATATTCATAATATCTCTCATCACTATACTTTTGAATTCGCTTTATTACCTATTGATTTCAATGTCGATTGCTTAGTTGGCATGAATAACTTACGACATTATGCCCCTTTCAATTCTCAAATTTTTCTATTTGATAATCATCAAATTCCACGGGTTCCTTTCCCGGTACCCTTAGCATCATCTTATACTGCAGCCCAACGTGGTGAACGACTTATTTCCACCCAAAACAACTGCACTTATCCTCTTACTATCTTCTCTAATACAGAAGAAATCATCCATAGTATGCTTAAACCATTATATTCAAATAACCCTTTATTATATTTTGATAAGGCACCAAGGTATTGTACCCTTACTTTACTCGATCAATACCAAAATACTAATGTAAGATCAAACAGTATAATGGTATCCCCTATAGATAAACAAGAATTTTCAGCTCAAATAAACGAGCTTTTATCTCTTAAACTAATACAGCCTAGCAGCAGCCCTCATTCATCACCTGCTTTTCTAGTCAGAAAACATGCAGAACAAAAAAGAGGAAAAGCCAGAATGGTCATTAATTATAGAAAATTAAATAGCTATACAAAGTTTGACGGCTATTTTATACCTGCTGCAGAGCAGTTAATAAAGCAGATACAAGGATCCAAATACTATAGTAAATTTGATGCTAAATCTGGGTTTTGGCAAGTAAAACTAGCCAATAAAGAATCTATAGAATTAACTGCCTTTAGTTGTCCCCAAGGACACTATGAGTGGTTAGTAATGCCATTTGGTTTGAAAAATGCCCCACAAATATTCCAAAAATGGATGAATTCTATGTTCGGACATCTACATTTTGTAGTAGTTTACATAGATGATATACTAGTTTTTTCTCCTACAATGGAAGAACATAAACAACACTTACTTCAAGTAGCAAAAATACTACTTGATAACGGAATTATTTTAAGCCCTACAAAAATTCATCTATTCAAAAAGGAAATAGAATTCCTTGGGAAATATATAAAAGAAGGCCAAATAGAATTACAACAACATATATATTCCAAGATAAAGGAATTCCCTAACACATTTAAAACTCTAAAACAATTACAGAGTTTCTTGGGTCTTTTAAATTATGGGAGGAAATTTATTCCTCACCTATCCCAACTAGTCAAAAATTTACAAGAAAAATTGACTATAGAACAATCTAAATATAAAATGGAAAATGGTGAACAACCAAGAAAATGGAATACAGACAAAATAGGAATCCAGCTCACTCCTGAAGAGGAAAAAGAGATAAAACATATAAAGGAGCTAATTACTCACCAAACAATACTATATTTTCCCAAAGAAAATGACCTAGTAACCCTCCAAACAGATGCATCAGATATGTTTTGGGCAGGAGTTATAATAGTTAAACAAAAAGAAATTATAGCATATACCTCGGGAAAATTTAATAAACCCCAACAAAGATATTCCACTTATGATAAAGAATTGTTGGCTATTAAATCAGCAATAAAGAGTTTAAAAATATATTTACTCAATAGGCAGTTCATCATAGAAACTGATAACAAAGCAGTATCCCAATTCTTGAAAAAACGAACTATTAATAATCCTGAAGAAAACATCAGGAGAATAAGAATTGCCTTATACCTTGAAATATACCAATATGATGTTAAGTATATTCCTGGTTATACTAATATTCTTGCAGATATATTATCCAGGCCAAACAATGGATAAAAGTCGAGAAAAAAGACAAAAGACCTCTATAATGGATCCCTCCAGTTCCAAACCACACCTTTCAGGACAGACTGAAAGCCATCACCTTTCAGGACATACTGAAAGCCTTCCAGGCCTCATCAAACTCAGGCAGCTACAACAGAAGCTTTCTGAACTCCAAAACCTCGGCAAACAGATATGCCAGGTCTCTGTTCTTTCTAAATCTCAAGAATTGAAGCAAATGGAGAAACATTGGTTCTGTGGTTCTTCTCCTGAAGAGCAGGAACTCAAAACTATTACTTCCAGAAGCAACTTTTCAGATATGGTAATCTGCCCAGCTACAGATTTCTACCAGCTCCTATCTCTTTTAGAAGTTGACTCTGAAAGGGCAAGAAAATTCAAGGCAGAAGCCATTGTGAACACAATGGTAAATCTAAATCAGCAAAACTGCCTGCCACATGAACATCTCCTCCTATTTTTCCATCAGTTAGAAGCAACGGAAATTACCCGGCTTCTGCTCGAAGAAGATGCTTTAATCAAGACTAAATATGAAAACCCAAGATTATCTGTCTATTTAGGGCATATTCCTAAATCCGCCAGAGCTCTTCAACTTGGGATAGTTCATAGTCTTTACTTAAGCACATTACATCCTGGAGATTACCTCGATCACATTCCAAAGATATGCAGTGACCGAGTTTCAACCTACTCAAAGCAGCACTCTTGGGAAACTGGTTTCTGGTTCCGAATTTGGAGCATTTGGGAAGAAAGGAACCTATACCAACTATTCACCTCTTTTCAAATATGGGAATTACATGACGAAAGTCAACAGTTCGCCCATGGATGGGGTGTTTATCCTAAGCATGAATACAACTATGAAGAACAAGCTTATGCAGCTGCTAAAGAGTTTTTTACAGAAGCAATGACTGACAGTCTATGTGGAGCAAGATCTATTACCATCAGTAATAACATCATGCTCTATGATCATCTTTCTGCCATTGAATCTGTTCCAATAAAACTGGGAAAAGTCATCCCTTTTCTTACCAGTATTAACCTTGGGAGAATTGGACAAAAGGCAAGGATTGATTGCAACCAAGAAGGACTTTTCCAGACAAGATAAAAAGCGTGGTGGGCCCATGCCACGCCAGAAGATTCCTTCTCATCTCCACAAGGACTACAATTATCAAAGATGGGACCCAGTAAAGGACAATCATGTAAACTTTTTCTGTCCAAAGGACAATCATGCAGTCCTTTTTCCTGTACATCTTTTGTAAAGAGACTTTGTAAAAGATTCCTTCCTATCTGAAGGACGTCTTTTGAAACATTATAAATAAAGACATCAGATGAAGGGAGGAGGCAGAGAGCCTTTCCGAACTTCTTTTTTCTTAAACATATTTCTTCCTCTGATCTGCTTCTTAGTTTAAAATAGTGTGAATAAATAGTAGCGCTGAGTACTGGAGCAGAAGCTCTCCTGCAACTGGTATCAGAGCTATACAAAGTTTGACGTGGTGAACTTCATTTAAAACAGTTAATTCTAGAGATAAGGAGGCATGAGAATTTATATATTACCAAAGAAGAGGAAAAGCCAGAATGGTCATTAATTATAGAAAATTAAATAGCTATACAAAGTTTGACGGCTATTTTATACCTGCTGCCGAGCAGTTAATAAAGCAGATACAAGGATCCAAATACTATAGTAAATTTGATGCTAAATCTGGGTTTTGGCAAGTAAAACTAGCCAATAAAGAATCTATAGAATTAACTGCCTTTAGTTGTCCCCAAGGACACTATGAGTGGTTAGTAATGCCATTTGGTTTGAAAAATGCCCCACAAATATTCCAAAAATGGATGAATTCTATGTTCGGACATCTACATTTTGTAGTAGTTTACATAGATGATATACTAGTTTTTTCTCCTACAATGGAAGAACATAAACAACACTTACTTCAAGTAGCAAAAATACTACTTGATAACGGAATTATTTTAAGCCCTACAAAAATTCATCTATTCAAAAAGGAAATAGAATTCCTTGGGAAATATATAAAAGAAGGCCAAATAGAATTACAACAACATATATATTCCAAGATAAAGGAATTCCCTAACACATTTAAAACTCTAAAACAATTACAGAGTTTCTTGGGTCTTTTAAATTATGGGAGGAAATTTATTCCTCACCTATCCCAACTAGTCAAAAATTTACAAGAAAAATTGACTATAGAACAATCTAAATATAAAATGGAAAATGGTGAACAACCAAGAAAATGGAATACAGACAAAATAGGAATCCAGCTCACTCCTGAAGAGGAAAAAGAGATAAAACATATAAAGGAGCTAATTACTCACCAAACAATACTATATTTTCCCAAAGAAAATGACCTATTAACATCCCTCATCAGGAATTTGTAATATTAGCTTGCGGATATTGGCAAGGAATAGCCTTAAGATGGCTAACACAATATGAAAAGTTATACCCAACTGAGATAGTAGCTTTAAATAGCCATGAATCTAGAAGAACAGCTTTACATAGTATTTGTAAAAGTCTATATGGAGACATAACTGGAGAAGATATTAATGCTGAAGGCATAGATGAAAATATCCTTCTAAAACTAAGACTGTGTAACATTTGTTACTTAGAAGAATTTGCTAATCTATATATCAGTTATATTTTTAAACTGAATACCTTAGATAAAAAAATCTTTTGGCTAACAGCCTTCTTTTCTAAGTTACCTATACCATGGGATACCATGATAGAGAAAAAATATAACAGTCTTAGAGCTGGAGGTATTCCACACAATACAGGAGCTTTAAAAAAGGCTTGTATGGAAACAGTTAAGAAAACCTGCCAATTACAAAAGGCAAATAATCATCTATCCAAATACATACATAAGTCTGACATTAAAACTTCTTGTTGTCCTAAGTATGACCCAGACATTAATTATCAGTTTGGTTGTCCTCCAGTATATGGGTTCAACAAACCATTCTTTCCCAAGAAAACAAAATATGGAAAAAAATCCAAAGACTATAAATCTAGATTCAAAAAGAATAACAAGAAAAAATACAAGGTATCCAGAAAAAAATGGAAACCTGAACATAAGGAGAAATACAAAAAGTCAAAGAAATATAAGAATCGAAAGTTTATTAAAACAAATCAAACAGGTATGAAAAAGAACTGTACATGTTTTAAATGTGGAAAAGAAGGACATTATGCTACAGAATGTAGAATAAACATTAAAACAATATGGTTAAATGAGTTAGAAAAGTATGATATCCATACTGGAACTATAGAAGAAGTCCTTAGTGATAACTCTTCTATATATGAGATTGAAACCATATATGAAGAAAGTCCTTTAGATTCTGATTCTTCAGAAACAGAAGAATTCAATATAAACATGTTAACCTTGAATAAAACATACCATTTTATACAAGTTATACCCTTGTCTAAAACTACTATATTACCAAAAAGGGAATCATTGAAATTTCCAGGACATATTCTATATGCTAACAATCATTATAGCATAAGAAGATATCAATCTATAGAAATTTATTTAGATCTGATTATAAGAATACCTTATGGATATTATGGAGAAATTAAAAATCTAAGACATCATGCTCTTAGAAATATTTTCATTACTTATGGCATAATAGAATCTATGACAGATCAAAACATAAGTATAATAATGAAAAGTACAAGTTTAGATGATAATCCATATCAAATTCCTTTAGGTACTCCTATAGGAATACTTATAATCCATAAATACGAAGATTTAGCATTGGTTAAAGTTGATCAAGATATTTTACTTTCAACATCTCCACCTCTTAGTCCAAAGTTTACCCCTGGACAATCTTCAAAAGAATCTATGTTTGAATACAAAGTATATATGAATACATTGAAGGAAATAGAACCTCAAGAGATTCATAATACAAGTATTGAAAATAGCCAAGGGGAACATTATGAAGTAACTGATGAAGATATTGAAAGACTAAAACTTTCCATACCACATGCTAAACAAGAAGAGGTATATAAACCTCAATCTAAATTCAAATCTTTATGGACAAACAAACCTACCTATATCTTTGAAAGAATGCAAGGAAATATAGAACTAAAAGGAGATGAAGAGTTTACTTCTATAAAATTGCTAAACTTCCATCAGATAGAAAATCTGAAGCAAAAATATCCTAAGAAGAAATATTTACACATTGGATTAATTCAAATAAAGATAACTGGTCTATTCAGATCCGGAATAGACACACCTATTATGATAATATGTTGTGATGAAAGAATCATCAATAATCCTCTAAATAGTATATTAGGAGGAGCAAAGTCCAATCTGGCAAATAGAATAATTTGGAGTAAATATACATCCTGATTTTTGCATCAGCTTACATGATACAAATATAGAAAAAGCCTGTACTCTTTCTATAAATTTAAAAGGAATTGAAATGCTTCCTGGATCCCAAGTATTGGGAATACAATGGGAACATTGTTTAGCACTAAACGAAACATCTACTTTTAGATCTATCACACCTACACAGTTTATTAAACTTTTTGAGGTTGGGAATGGAAAAATAATCCAACCAAAATTGGTCAATATAAGACATTTGCGATATGATAATGAGATGCAAATATTCTTGAAAACTTTGAAACCAAAGACACATCTCCCTATAGAAACATTTATTGCTTCAGGTAATACTATTTCTACTACGATTATAAATCCAAGTATTCCAAGAAGTCTTAGTACCTCTGAATATCGAAATACCAATATTTTGGTTGACCAAGCTAGACCTAGTATGTCTGCACTAGAAAATACTCCTCTTGAAGGAAGGTCTCAAAGAATCCTTGAACTCCAAAAGAAATCAGAAGACCAACATATTATAAGACTACCTTCTAGTTCATTTGGTTTATCAAATGTCGGAACTTCTTAAGAAAAAACCGCAATTACACATATACATTCCCATGACATTATTATTTCCTGATAACTCTTGTCTTACCTTACATACTCTACTAGATTCAGGTGCTGAAACTAGTCTTATACATGAAAAATTTATCCCTAAGCAATTATGGCTAGCCCTAGAAAAGCAAGCAAGCTTAAATGACTTTATGGGCAGACCCGTCATTATTACTCATAAAGCAAATATCTCTATTTCTATCCCTGATATTCATAATATCTCTCATCACTATACTTTTGAATTTGCTTTATTACCTATTGACTTTAATGTCGATTGCTTAGTGGGCATGAATAACTTACGGCATTATGCCCCATTCAACTCTCAAATTTTTCTATTTGATAATCATCAAATTCCAAGGGTTCCTTTTCCGGTCCCCTTCGCATCATCCTATACTGCAGCCCAACGTGGTGAACGACTTATTTCCACCCAAAAAAACTGCACTTATCCTCTTACTATCTTCTCTAATACAGAAGAAATCATACACAGTATGCTTAAACCATTATATTCACATAACCCTTTATTATATTTTGATAGGGCACCAAGGTATTGTACCCTTACTTTACTCGATCAATACCAAAATACTAATGTAAGAACAAACAGTATAATGGTATCCAGCAGCCCTCATTCATCACCTGCTTTTCTAGTCAGAAAACATACAGAACAAAAAAGAGGGAAAGCCAGAATGGTCATTAATTATAGAAAATTAAATAGCTATACAAAGTTTGACGGCTATTTTATACCTACTGCGGAACAGTTAATAACACAGATACAAGGGTCAAAATACTATAGTAAATTTGATGCTGAATCTGGTTTTTGGCAAGTAAAACTATCCAATAAAGAATCTATAGAATTAACTGCATTTAGTTGTCCCCAGGGACACTATGAGTGGTTAGTAATGCTATTTGGTTTAAAAAATGCTCCACAACTATTCCAAAAATGGATGAATTCTATGTTCGGACATCTACATTTTGAAGTAGTTTATATAGATGATATACTAGTCTTTTCCCTTGAAATGGAAAAACATAAACAACACTTACTCCAAGTAGCAAAAATACTACTGGATAATGGAATCATCTTAAACCTAACAATAATACATTTATGGGTTTTTATTGCAAAACAACTATTAAGGTTTCTCGACTTACTATGGTCATCAGTTTATATAATGCTCTTGAACATACTAATCTTACAGATTCCCTACCTCTTCCTGAACATGGATGAGGATAGACTGAAGAAACTAAAGACCATGATAGAAGAATCTAAGTGGTCTAAGGTAAACAGTAAGAAAGCTTCCTCAACAGGAGGCAATGCTCTTAAAAAAGCTCCTGAAAAAGGAGAGAGCTCAGCCCAGAAGACAGAAGACAAGAAACTCTTCCTGGCTACTGGCAACAACACTACATCAGCCTCTAACGAGGAAAAAAGTTTTCCCCCACCAGGGATGACAGTTCTACCACTACAACAAGCATCTTACAGCAATGCAGTCTCACAGAAAAGATTCCAAACAACCCAAAGACCAACAGCAGCAACTGTTGTAAGGGATTGGTATAACACAGAACTCAAAAACTCCAATCCTAGTATTTATGAAAAATTAAATGGTTGCTATCGTTCGATACAGTCAAATGATTTTCATGCCTCTAAGTATTGGCTCTCTCAACTAGAGCAGCTAGTACTTTCTATGCTTAACCACTATTTGCAGGAGAAAACAGAAAAGCAAGGCATAACCAAAGCTGTTTCCGACCTCTGCAATTATACTCTTGCCACCCAAAGTTCGGACTTAGAACAAAGAAAGGTGACATGGTTCCAAGGTCCTTCCTTGGATCAAGAGTTCTTAAGAAATACTGTCTCTGACATGGAGATAGCAGATCAAGTTCATCATCCATTGCCAGAATTCTACAAATTGCTGGAACTATGCAAAATCCAAAATGAGAAAGCTAGACAGTTAGAAGCAGAACTAACTGTTTACAAGATGATTGGGCTTAACCAGCAACATATGATTCCTGATTCAGAGTTGAGAATCTTCTTCAAAACTATAGAAGCAACAGATGTTATCAGCATCCTCCAACAGCATGAAAAGATTCTTAACAAAAATGATTCCCCCAGAATCATTACTGGCTTCCAGGAAATTCCCAAAAGCTTTAAAGCCATACAAATGGGGTTAGTCCATGAAATATTTGTCAATACTTCTCATCCAGAAGAATTCTCAGACTACTTACCCCCAATCTGCCTCAAAAGCCTTAAAGCATATACAACCAGATACCAGTCTACATTTTTCTTCCGTATCTGGGGAACTTGGGAAGAAAGGAAATATTTAAAAGTATTTCCTTCTATACAATTGTGGGAACTTCACAATTTTAATTATCTTCAGTCCAAAACATGTGAAAATCTTCCAGTCCTAGATCTTGAAGAAGAAACCAAAAGGGCTGCCCAAGAGTTCTTTGAAGAAGCATATACTAAAGCTTTATCAGGAGCTCATTCCATCAAAATTGAAGATAATATTCTCCTCTATGACTTCATCGGAGTTTTTGAAAACTCTGAACAAAAAATTCCCAAAGTACTGGCCTTTTTGTCTTCTCTACAGCTAGGAAAAGTTGGGACCAAAGCAAAAGAAGATTTTTATAAAAGTCTAGAGAATATTGAAAATGAAGATGAAGACCTCGGAGGAAATACAGATATCAATCTTGAAGATGACATCGAAGAAGACACTATGCAAGGATAAGCATGGTGGGCCAATCCTACTCAGCAAACTCAGACAAGCATGGTGGGCCAGTCTTACTCAGCAAAGATTCCTCCTCATCCTCTCAACCGACAAGAAGGACACCAATCAGTATGGTGGGACCCCATAAAGGACAATAATGTAAACTTTTTCCTGTACAAAGGACAATAATGCAGTCCTTTTTTTCTGTACATCTTTTGTAAAAAAACTTTGTAAAAGATTCCTTCCTATCTGAAGGACGTCTTGGAAACATTATAAATAAAGACATCAGATGAAGGGAGGAGGCAGAGAGCCTTTCCGAACTTCTTTTTTCTTAAACATATTTCTTCCTCTGATCTGCTTCTTAGTTTAAAATAGTGTGAATAAATAGTAGCGCTGAGTACTGGAGCAGAAGCTCTCCTGCAACTGTACTCTTTCTATAAATTTAAAAGGAATTGAAATGCTTCCTGGATCCCAAGTATTGGGAATACAATGGGAACATTGTTTAGCACTAAACGAAACATCTACTTTTAGATCTATCACACCTACACAGTTTATTAAACTTTTTGAGGTTGGGAATGGAAAAATAATCCAACCAAAATTGGTCAATATAAGACATTTGCGATATGATAATGAGATGCAAATATTCTTGAAAACTTTGAAACCAAAGACACATCTCCCTATAGAAACATTTATTGCTTCAGGCAATACTATTTCTACTACGATTATAAATCCAAGTATTCCAAGAAGTCTTAGTACCTCTGAATATCTAAATACCAATATTTTGGTTGACCAAGCTAGACCTAGTATGTCTGCACTAGAAAATACTCCTCTTGAAGGAAGGTCTCAAAGAATCCTTGAACTCCAAAAGAAATCAGAAGACCAACATATTATAAGACTACCTTCTAGTTCATTTGGTTTATCAAATGTCGGATCTTCTTAAGAAAAAACCGCAATTACACATATACATTCCCATGACATTATTATTTCCTGATAACTCTTGTCTTACCTTACATACTCTACTAGATTCAGGTGCTGAAACTAGTCTTATACATGAAAAATTTATCCCTAAGCAATTATGGCTAGCCCTAGAAAAGCAAGCAAGCTTAAATGACTTTATGGGCAGACCCGTCATTATTACTCATAAAGCAAATATCTCTATTTCTATCCCTGATATTCATAATATCTCTCATCACTATACTTTTGAATTTGCTTTATTACCTATTGACTTTAATGTCGATTGCTTAGTGGGCATGAATAACTTACGGCATTATGCCCCATTCAACTCTCAAATTTTTCTATTTGATAATCATCAAATTCCAAGGGTTCCTTTTCCGGTCCCCTTCGCATCATCCTATACTGCAGCCCAACGTGGTGAACGACTTATTTCCACCCAAAAAAACTGCACTTATCCTCTTACTATCTTCTCTAATACAGAAGAAATCATACATAGTATGCTTAAACCATTATATTCACATAACCCTTTATTATATTTTGATAGGGCACCAAGGTATTGTACCCTTACTTTACTCGATCAATACCAAAATACTAATGTAAGAACAAACAGTATAATGGTATCCAGCAGCCCTCATTCATCACCTGCTTTTCTAGTCAGAAAACATACAGAACAAAAAAGAGGGAAAGCCAGAATGGTCATTAATTATAGAAAATTAAATAGCTATACAAAGTTTGACGGCTATTTTATACCTACTGCGGAACAGTTAATAACACAGATACAAAGGTCAAAATACTATAGTAAATTTGATGCTGAATCTGGTTTTTGGCAAGTAAAACTATCCAATAAAGAATCTATAGAATTAACTGCATTTAGTTGTCCCCAGGGACACTATGAGTGGTTAGTAATGCTATTTGGTTTAAAAAATGCTCCACAACTATTCCAAAAATGGATGAATTCTATGTTCGGACATCTACATTTTGAAGTAGTTTATATAGATGATATACTAGTCTTTTCCCTTGAAATGGAAAAACATAAACAACACTTACTCCAAGTAGCAAAAATACTACTGGATAATGGAATCATCTTAAACCTAACAATAATACATTTATGGGTTTTTATTGCAAAACAACTATTAAGGTTTCTCGACTTACTATGGTCATCAGTTTATATAATGCTCTTGAACATACTAATCTTACAGATTCCCTACCTCTTCCTGAACATGGATGAGGATAGACTGAAGAAACTAAAGACCATGATAGAAGAATCTAAGTGGTCTAAGGTAAACAGTAAGAAAGCTTCCTCAACAGGAGGCAATGCTCTTAAAAAAGCTCCTGAAAAAGGAGAGAGCTCAGCCCAGAAGACAGAAGACAAGAAACTCTTCCTGGCTACTGGCAACAACACTACATCAGCCTCTAACGAGGAAAAAAGTTTTCCCCCACCAGGGATGACAGTTCTACCACTACAACAAGCATCTTACAGCAATGCAGTCTCACAGAAAAGATTCCAAACAACCCAAAGACCAACAGCAGCAACTGTTGTAAGGGATTGGTATAACACAGAACTCAAAAACTCCAATCCTAGTATTTATGAAAAATTAAATGGTTGCTATCGTTCGATACAGTCAAATGATTTTCATGCCTCTAAGTATTGGCTCTCTCAACTAGAGCAGCTAGTACTTTCTATGCTTAACCACTATTTGCAGGAGAAAACAGAAAAGCAAGCCATAACCAAAGCTGTTTCCGACCTCTGCAATTATACTCTTGCCACCCAAAGTTCGGACTTAGAACAAAGAAAGGTGACATGGTTCCAAGGTCCTTCCTTGGATCAAGAGTTCTTAAGAAATACTGTCTCTGACATGGAGATAGCAGATCAAGTTCATCATCCATTGCCAGAATTCTACAAATTGCTGGAACTATGCAAAATCCAGAATGAGAAAGCTAGACAGTTAGAAGCAGAACTAACTGTTTACAAGATGATTGGGCTTAACCAGCAACATATGATTCCTGATTCAGAGTAGAGAATCTTCTTCAAAACTATAGAAGCAACAGATGTTATCAGCATCCTCCAACAGCATGAAAAGATTCTTAACAAAAATAATTCCCCCAGAATCATTACTGGCTTCCAGGAAATTCCCAAAAGCTTTAAAGCCATACAAATGGGGTTAGTCCATGAAATATTTGTCAATACTTCTCATCCAGAAGAATTCTCAGACTACTTACCCCCAATCTGCCTCAAAAGCCTTAAAGCATATACAACCAGATACCAGTCTACATTTTTCTTCCGTATCTGGGGAACTTGGGAAGAAAGGAAATATTTAAAAGTATTTCCTTCTATACAATTGTGGGAACTTCACAATTTTAATTATCTTCAGTCCAAAACATGTGAAAATCTTCCAGTCCTAGATCTTGAAGAAGAAACCAAAAGGGCTGCCCAAGAGTTCTTTGAAGAAGCATATACTAAAGCTTTATCAGGAGCTCATTCCATCAAAATTGAAGATAATATTCTCCTCTATGACTTCATCGGAGTTTTTGAAAACTCTGAACAAAAAATTCCCAAAGTACTGGCCTTTTTGTCTTCTCTACAGCTAGGAAAAGTTGGGACCAAAGCAAAAGAAGATTTTTATAAAAGTCTAGAGAATATTGAAAATGAAGATGAAGACCTCGGAGGAAATACAGATATCAATCTTGAAGATGACATCGAAGAAGACACTATGCAAGGATAAGCATGGTGGGCCAATCCTACTCAGCAAACTCAGACAAGCATGGTGGGCCAGTCTTACTCAGCAAAGATTCCTCCTCATCCTCTCAACCGACAAGAAGGACACCAATCAGTATGGTGGGACCCAATAAAGGACAATAATGTAAACTTTTTCATGTACAAAGGACAATAATGCAGTCCTTTTTTTCTGTACATCTTTTGTAAAAAAACTTTGTAAAAGATTCCTTCCTATCTGAAGGACGTCTTGGAAACATTATAAATAAAGACATCAGATGAAGGGAGGAGGCAGAGAGCCTTTCCGAACTTCTTTTTTCTTAAACATATTTCTTCCTCTGATCTGCTTCTTAGTTTAAAATAGTGTGAATAAATAGTAGCGCTGAGTACTGGAGCAGAAGCTCTCCTGCAACTGAAACAGAAGAATTCAATATAAACATGTTAACCTTGAATAAAACATACCATTTTATACAAGTTATACCCTTGTCTAAAACTACTATATTACCAAAAAGGGAATCATTGAAATTTCCAGGACATATTCTATATGCTAACAATCATTATAGCATAAGAAGATATCAATCTATAGAAATTTATTTAGATCTGATTATAAGAATACCTTATGGATATTATGGAGAAATTAAAAATCTAAGACATCATGCTCTTAGAAATATTTTCATTACTTATGGCATAATAGAATCTATGACAGATCAAAACATAAGTATAATAATGAAAAGTACAAGTTTAGATGATAATCCATATCAAATTCCTTTAGGTACTCCTATAGGAATACTTATAATCCATAAATACAAAGATTTAGCATTGGTTAAAGTTGATCAAGATATTTTACTTTCAACATCTCCACCTCTTAGTCCAAAGTTTACCCCTGGACAATCTTCAAAAGAATCTATGTTTGAATACAAAGTATATATGAATACATTGAAGGAAATAGAACCTCAAGAGATTCATAATACAAGTATTGAAAATAGCCAAGGGGAACATTATGAAGTAACTGATGAAGATATTGAAAGACTAAAACTTTCCATACCACATGCTAAACAAGAAGAGGTATATAAACCTCAATCTAAATTCAAATCTTTATGGACAAACAAACCTACCTATATCTTTGAAAGAATGCAAGGAAATATAGAACTAAAAGGAGATGAAGATTTTACTTCTATAAAATTGCTAAACTATCATCAGATAGAAAATCTGAAGCAAAAATATCCTAAAAAGAAATATTTACACATTGGCTTAATCCAAATAAAGATAACTGGTCTATTCAGATCCGGAATAGACACACCTATTATGATAATATGTTGTGATGAAAGAATCATCAATAATCCTCTAAATAGTATATTAGGAGGAGCAAAGTCCAATCTGGCAAATAGAATATTTGGAGTAAATATACATCCTGATTTTTGCATCAGCTTACATGATACAAATATAGAAAAAGCCTGTACTCTTTCTATAAATTTAAAAGGAATTGAAATGCTTTCTGGATCCCAAGTATTGGGAATACAATGGGAACATTGTTTAGCACTAAACGAAATATCTACTTTTAGATCTATCACACCTACACAGTTTATTAAACTTTTTGAGGTTGGGAATGGAAAAATAATCCAACCAAAATTGGTCAATATAAGACATTTGCGATATGATAATGAGATGCAAATATTCTTAAAAACTTTGAAACCAAAGACACATCTCCCTATAGAAACATTTATTGCTTCAGGCAATACTATTTCTACTACGATTATAAATCCAAGTATTCCAAGAAGTCTTAGTACCTCTGAATATCTAAATACCAATATTTTGGTTGACCAAGCTAGACCTAGTATGTCTGCACTAGAAAATACTCCTCTTGAAGGAAGGTCTCAAAGAATCCTTGAACTCCAAAAGAAATCAGAAGACCAACATATTATAAGACTACCTTCTAGTTCATTTGGTTTATCAAATGTCGGATCTTCTTAAGAAAAAACCGCAATTACACATATACATTCCCATGACATTATTATTTCCTGATAACTCTTGTCTTACCTTACATACTCTACTATATTCAGGTGCTGAAACTAGTCTTATACATGAAAAATTTATCCCTAAGCAATTATGGCTAGCCCTAGAAAAGCAAGCAAGCTTAAATGACTTTATGGGCAGACCCGTCATTATTACTCATAAAGCAAATATCTCTATTTCTATCCCTGATATTCATAATATCTCTCATCACTATACTTTTGAATTTGCTTTATTACCTATTGACTTTAATGTCGATTGCTTAGTGGGCATGAATAACTTACGGCATTATGCCCCATTCAACTCTCAAATTTTTCTATTTGATAATCATCAAATTCCAAGGGTTCCTTTTCCGGTCCCCTTCGCATCATCCTATACTGCAGCCCAACGTGGTGAACGACTTATTTCCACCCAAAAAAACTGCACTTATCCTCTTACTATCTTCTCTAATACAGAAGAAATCATACACAGTATGCTTAAACCATTATATTCACATAACCCTTTATTATATTTTGATAGGGCACCAAGGTATTGTACCCTTACTTTACTCGATCAATACCAAAATACTAATGTAAGAACAAACAGTATAATGGTATCCAGCAGCCCTCATTCATCACCTGCTTTTCTAGTCAGAAAACATACAGAACAAAAAAGAGGGAAAGCCAGAATGGTCATTAATTATAGAAAATTAAATAGCTATACAAAGTTTGACGGCTATTTTATACCTACTGCGGAACAGTTAATAACACAGATACAAGGGTCAAAATACTATAGTAAATTTGATGCTGAATCTGGTTTTTGGCAAGTAAAACTATCCAATAAAGAATCTATAGAATTAACTGCATTTAGTTGTCCCCAGGGACACTATGAGTGGTTAGTAATGCTATTTGGTTTAAAAAATGCTCCACAACTATTCCAAAAATGGATGAATTCTATGTTCGGACATCTACATTTTGAAGTAGTTTATATAGATGATATACTAGTCTTTTCCCTTGAAATGGAAAAACATAAACAACACTTACTCCAAGTAGCAAAAATACTACTGGATAATGGAATCATCTTAAACCTAACAATAATACATTTATGGGTTTTTATTGCAAAACAACTATTAAGGTTTCTCGACTTACTATGGTCATCAGTTTATATAATGCTCTTGAACATACTAATCTTACAGATTCCCTACCTCTTCCTGAACATGGATGAGGATAGACTGAAGAAACTAATGACCATGATAGAAGAATCTAAGTGGTCTAAGGTAAACAGTAAGAAAGCTTCCTCAACAGGAGGCAATGCTCTTAAAAAAGCTCCTGAAAAAGGAGAGAGCTCAGCCCAGGAGACAGAAGACAAGAAACTCTTCCTGGCTACTGGCAACAACACTACATCAGCCTCTAACGAGGAAAAAAGTTTTCCCCCACCAGGGATGACAGTTCTACCACTACAACAAGCATCTTACAGCAATGCAGTCTCACAGAAAAGATTCCAAACAACCCAAAGACCAACAGCAGCAACTGTTGTAAGGGATTGGTATAACACAGAACTCAAAAACTCCAATCCTAGTATTTATGAAAAATTAAATGGTTGCTATCGTTCGATACAGTCAAATGATTTTCATGCCTCTAAGTATTGGCTCTCTCAACTAGAGCAGCTAGTACTTTCTATGCTTAACCACTATTTGCAGGAGAAAACAGAAAAGCAAGCCATAACCAAAACTGTTTCCGACCTCTGCAATTATACTCTTGCCACCCAAAGTTCGGACTTAGAACAAAGAAAGGTGACATGGTTCCAAGGTCCTTCCTTGGATCAAGAGTTCTTAAGAAATACTGTCTCTGACATGGAGATAGCAGATCAAGTTCATCATCCATTACCAGAATTCTACAAATTGCTGGAACTATGCAAAATCCAGAATGAGAAAGCTAGACAGTTAGAAGCAGAACTAAGTGTTTACAAGATGATTGGGCTTAACCAGCAACATATGATTCCTGATTCAGAGTTGAGAATCTTCTTCAAAACTATAGAAGCAACAGATGTTATCAGCATCCTCCAACAGCATGAAAAGATTCTTAACAAAAATGATTCCCCCAGAATCATTACTGGCTTCCAGGAAATTCCCAAAAGCTTTAAAGCCATACAAATGGGGTTAGTCCATGAAATATTTGTCAATACTTCTCATCCAGAAGAATTCTCAGACTACTTACCCCCAATCTGCCTCAAAAGCCTTAAAGCATATACAACCAGATACCAGTCTACATTTTTCTTCCGTATCTGGGGAACTTGGAAAGAAAGGAAATATTTAAAAGTATTTCCTTCTATACAATTGTGGGAACTTCACAATTTTAATTATCTTCAGTCCAAAACATGTGAAAATCTTCCAGTCCTAGATCTTGAAGAAGAAACCAAAAGGGCTGCCCAAGAGTTCTTTGAAGAAGCATATACTAAAGCTTTATCAGGAGCTCATTCCATCAAAATTGAAGATAATATTCTCCTCTATGACTTCATCGGAGTTTTTGAAAACTCTGAACAAAAAAATCCCAAAGTACTGGCCTTTTTGTCTTCTCTACAGCTAGGAAAAGTTGGGACCAAAGCAAAAGAAGATTTTTATAAAAGTCTAGAGAATATTGAAAATGAAGATGAAGACCTCGGAGGAAATACAGATATCAATCTTGAAGATGACATCGAAGAAGGCACTATGCAAGGATAAGCATGGTGGGCCAATCCTACTCAGCAAACTCAGACAAGCATGGTGGGCCAGTCTTACTCAGCAAAGATTCCTCCTCATCCTCTCAACCGACAAGAAGGACACCAATCAGTATGGTGGGACCCCATAAAGGACAATAATGTAAACTTTTTCCTGTACAAAGGACAATAATGCAGTCCTTTTTTTCTGTACATCTTTTGTAAAAAAACTTTGTAAAAGATTCCTTCCTATCTGAAGGACGTCTTGGAAACATTATAAATAAAGACATCAGATGAAGGGAGGAGGCAGAGAGCCTTTCCGAACTTTTTTTTTCTTAAACATATTTCTTCCTCTGATCTGCTTCTTAGTTTAAAATAGTGTGAATAAATAGTAGCGCTGAGTACTGGAGCAGAAGCTCTCCAAGAGGCTTCCTCGTTAGAGGGTTGTGATAGTTGGTCAACATCATCATACTCCTCATTAGAGTGTATTTCATCAACAATATCATCATATTCAGATAATTCATCATCAAAAGAATCAGATGCAGAAATATAACTTTCATTATCTGAAGAACTTTTGGAAAAATATTTAATAGAAGCAGAGTTTTCTTCATAGAATTTGAAAATCTCTTTAGAAGTAATTTTTCCTTCTATTTCTTCAACTAATAAGGTTTTATATTTCAAATATACCCTCTAACGAGGAGCAGTATTTATATAATATAAATATGGAACGTGGGGAATCATCTACTCAAATGATTTCTACAGGTAGACAAAATCCACCACATCCTAATACTACTGAAGAAACTATGTATCATAGAGATACAGATGAAAACTATGTAGATTCCTATATCTATAAACAAGGAAAGAGACATCAAACTGCTACTTCAGGATTAATATTTAATGTTGATAATATACCAACAAATGCTTTAAGGGATTATATACTCAATTGGGAACAACTAATGGTTGGAACAAATACCCTAATGCCACAGGGAATCCCTCATCAGGAATTTGTAATATTAGCTTGCGGATATTGGCAAGGAATAGCCTTAAGATGGCTAACACAATATGAAAAGTTATACCCAACTGAGATAGTAGCTTTAAATAGCCATGAATCTAGAAGAACAGCTTTACATAGTATTTGTAAAAGTCTATATGGAGACATAACTGGAGAAGATATTAATGCTGAAGGCATAGATGAAAATATCCTTCTAAAACTAAGACTGTGTAACATTTGTTACTTAGAAGAATTTGCTAATCTATATATCAGTTATATTTTTAAACTGAATACCTTAGATAAAAAAATCTTTTGGCTAACAGCCTTCTTTTCTAAGTTACCTATACCATGGGATACCATGATAGAGAAAAAATATAACAGTCTTAGAGCTGGAGGTATTCCACACAATACAGGAGCTTTAAAAAAGGCTTGTATGGAAACAGTTAAGAAAACCTGCCAATTACAAAAGGCAAATAATCATCTATCCAAATACATACATAAGTCTGACATTAAAACTTCTTGTTGTCCTAAGTATGACCCAGACATTAATTATCAGTTTGGTTGTCCTCCAGTATATGGGTTCAACAAACCATTCTTTCCCAAGAAAACAAAATATGGGAAAAAATCCAAAGACTATAAATCTAGATTCAAAAAGAATAACAAGAAAAAATACAAGGTATCCAGAAAAAAATGGAAACCTGAAAATAAGGAGAAATACAAAAAGTCAAAGAAATATAAGAATCGAAAGTTTATTAAAACAAATCAAACAGGTATGAAAAAGAACTGTACATGTTTTAAATGTGGTAAAGAAGGACATTATGCTACAGAATGTAGAATAAACATTAAAACAATATGGTTAAATGAGTTAGAAAAGTATGATATCCATACTGGAACTATAGAAGAAGTCCTTAGTGATAACTCTTCTATATATGAGATTGAAACCATATATGAAGAAAGTCCTTTAGATTCTGATTCTTCAGAAACAGAAGAATTCAATATAAACATGTTAACCTTGAATAAAACATACCATTTTATACAAGTTATACCTTTGTCTAAAACTACTATATTACCAAAAAGGGAATCATTGAAATTTCCAGGACATATTCTATATGCTAACAATCATTATAGCATAAGAAGATATCAATCTATAGAAATTTATTTAGATCTGATTATAAGAATACCTTATGGATATTATGGAGAAATTAAAAATCTAAGACATCATGCTCTTAGAAATATTTTCATTACTTATGGCATAATAGAATCTATGACAGATCAAAACATAAGTATAATAATGAAAAGTACAAGTTTAGATGATAATCCATATCAAATTCCTTTAGGTACTCCTATAGGAATACTTATAATCCATAAATACGAAGATTTAGCATTGGTTAAAGTTGATCAAGATATTTTACTTTCAACATCTCCACCTCTTAGTCCAAAGTTTACCCCTGGACAATCTTCAAAAGAATCTATGTTTGAATACAAAGTATATATGAATACATTGAAGGAAATAGAACCTCAAGAGATTCATAATACAAGTATTGAAAATAGCCAAGGGGAACATTATGAAGTAACTGATGAAGATATTGAAAGACTAAAACTTTCCATACCACATGCTAAATAAGAAGAGGTATATAAACCTCAATCTAAATTCAAATCTTTATGGACAAACAAACCTACCTATATCTTTGAAAGAATGCAAGGAAATATAGAACTAAAAGGAGATGAAGATTTTACTTCTATAAAATTGCTAAACTATCATCAGATAGAAATCTGAAGCAAAAATATCCTAAAAAAAAATATTTACACATTGGCTTAATCCAAATAAAGATAACTGGTCTATTCAGATCCGGAATAGACACACCTATTATGATAATATGTTGTGATGAAAGAATCATCAATAATCCTCTAAATAGTATATTAGGAGGAGCAAAGTCCAATCTGGCAAATAGAATATTTGGAATAAATATACATCCTGATTTTTGCATCAGCTTACATGATACAAATATAGAAAAAGCCTGTACTCTTTCTATAAATTTAAAAGGAATTGAAATGCTTCCTGGATCCCAAGTATTGGGAATACAATGGGAACATTGTTTAGCACTAAACGAAACATCTACTTTTAGATCTATCACACCTACACAGTTTATTAAACTTTTTGAGGTTGGGAATGGAAAAATAATCCAACCAAAATTGGTCAATATAAGACATTTGCGATATGATAATGAGATGCAAATATTCTTGAAAACTTTGAAACCAAAGACACATCTCCCTATAGAAACATTTATTGCTTCAGGCAATACTATTTCTACTACGATTATAAATCCAAGTATTCCAAGAAGTCATAGTACCTCTGAATATCGAAATACCAATATTTTGGTTGACCAAGCTAGACCTAGTATGTCTGCACTAGAAAATACTCCTCTTGAAGGAAGGACTCAAAGAATCCTTGATCTCCAAAAGAAATCGGAAGACCAACATATTATAAGACTACCATCTAGTTCATTTGGTTTATCAAATGTCGGATCTTCTTAAGAAAAAACCTCAATTACACATATACATTCCTATGACATTGTTATTTCCTGATAACTCTTGTCTTACCTTACATACTCTACTAGATTCAGGTGCTGAAACTAGTCTTATACATGAAAAATTTATCCCTAAGCAATTATGGCTAGCCCTAGAAAAGCAAGCAAGCTTAAATGACTTTATGGGCAGACCCGTCATTATTACTCATAAAGCAAATATCTCTATTTCTATCCCTGATATTCATAATATCTCTCATCACTGTACTTTTGAATTTGCTTTATTACCTATTGACTTTAATGTCGATTGCTTAGTGGGCATGAATAACTTACGGCATTATGCCCCATTCAACTCTCAAATTTTTCTATTTGATAATCATCAAATTCCACGGGTTCCTTTTCCGGTCCCCTTCGCATCATCCTATACTGCAGCCCAACGTGGTGAACGACTTATTTCCACCCAAAAAAACTGCACTTATCCTCTTACTATCTTCTCTAATACAGAAGAAATCATACACAGTATGCTTAAACCATTATATTCACATAACCCTTTATTATATTTTGATAGGGCACCAAGGTATTGTACCCTTACTTTACTCGATCAATACCAAAATACTAATGTAAGAACAAACAGTATAATGGTATCCAGCAGCCCTCATTCATCACCTGCTTTTCTAGTCAGAAAACATACAGAACAAAAAAGAGGGAAAGCCAGAATGGTCATTAATTATAGAAAATTAAATAGCTATACAAAGTTTGACGGCTATTTTATACCTACTGCGGAACAGTTAATAACACAGATACAAGGGTCAAAATACTATAGTAAATTTGATGCTGAATCTGGTTTTTGGCAAGTAAAACTATCCAATAAAGAATCTATAGAATTAACTGCATTTAGTTGTCCCCAGGGACACTATGAGTGGTTAGTAATGCTATTTGGTTTAAAAAATGCTCCACAACTATTCCAAAAATGGATGAATTCTATGTTCGGACATCTACATTTTGAAGTAGTTTATATAGATGATATACTAGTCTTTTCCCTTGAAATGGAAAAACATAAACAACACTTACTCCAAGTAGCAAAAATACTACTGGATAATGGAATCATCTTAAACCTAACAATAATACATTTATGGGTTTTTATTGCAAAACAACTATTAAGGTTTCTCGACTTACTATGGTCATCAGTTTATATAATGCTCTTGAACATACTAATCTTACAGATTCCCTACCTCTTCCTGAACATGGATGAGGATAGACTGAAGAAACTAAAGACCATGATAGAAGAATCTAAGTGGTCTAAGGTAAACAGTAAGAAAGCTTCCTCAACAGGAGGCAATGCTCTTAAAAAAGCTCCTGAAAAAGGAGAGAGCTCAGCCCAGAAGACAGAAGACAAGAAACTCTTCCTGGCTACTGGCAACAACACTACATCAGCCTCTAACGAGGAAAAAAGTTTTCCCCCACCAGGGATGACAGTTCTACCACTACAACAAGCATCTTACAGCAATGCAGTCTCACAGAAAAGATTCCAAACAACCCAAAGACCAACAGCAGCAACTGTTGTAAGGGATTGGTATAACACAGAACTCAAAAACTCCAATCCTAGTATTTATGAAAAATTAAATGGTTGCTATCGTTCGATACAGTCAAATGATTTTCATGCCTCTAAGTATTGGCTCTCTCAACTAGAGCAGCTAGTACTTTCTATGCTTAACCACTATTTGCAGGAGAAAACAGAAAAGCAAGCCATAACCAAAGCTGTTTCCGACCTCTGCAATTATACTCTTGCCACCCAAAGTTCGGACTTAGAACAAAGAAAGGTGACATGGTTCCAAGGTCCTTCCTTGGATCAAGAGTTCTTAAGAAATACTGTCTCTGACATGGAGATAGCAGATCAAGTTCATCATCCATTACCAGAATTCTACAAATTGCTGGAACTATGCAAAATCCAGAATGAGAAAGCTAGACAGTTAGAAGCAGAACTAACTGTTTACAAGATGATTGGGCTTAACCAGCAACATATGATTCCTGATTCAGAGTTGAGAATCTTCTTCAAAACTATAGAAGCAACAGATGTTATCAGCATCCTCCAACAGCATGAAAAGATTCTTAACAAAAATGATTCCCCCAGAATCATTACTGGCTTCCAGGAAATTCCCAAAAGCTTTAAAGCCATACAAATGGGGTTAGTCCATGAAATATTTGTCAATACTTCTCATCCAGAAGAATTCTCAGACTACTTACCCCCAATCTGCCTCAAAAGCCTTAAAGCATATACAACCAGATACCAGTCTACATTTTTCTTCCGTATCTGGGGAACTTGGGAAGAAAGGAAATATTTAAAAGTATTTCCTTCTATACAATTGTGGGAACTTCACAATTTTAATTATCTTCAGTCCAAAACATGTGAAAATCTTCCAGTCCTAGATCTTGAAGAAGAAACCAAAAGGGCTGCCCAAGAGTTCTTTGAAGAAGCATATACTAAAGCTTTATCAGGAGCTCATTCCATCAAAATTGAAGATAATATTCTCCTCTATGACTTCATCGGAGTTTTTGAAAACTCTGAACAAAAAATTCCCAAAGTACTGGCCTTTTTGTCTTCTCTACAGCTAGGAAAAGTTGGGACCAAAGCAAAAGAAGATTTTTATAAAAGTCTAGAGAATATTGAAAATGAAGATGAAGACCTCGGAGGAAATACAGATATCAATCTTGAAGATGACATCGAAGAAGACACTATGCAAGGATAAGCATGGTGGGCCAATCCTACTCAGCAAACTCAGACAAGCATGGTGGGCCAGTCTTACTCAGCAAAGATTCCTCCTCATCCTCTCAACCGACAAGAAGGACACCAATCAGTATGGTGGGACCCCATAAAGGACAATAATGTAAACTTTTTCCTGTACGAAGGACAATAATGCAGTCCTTTTTTTTTGTACATCTTTTGTAAAAAAACTTTGTAAAAGATTCCTTCCTATCTGAAGGACGTCTTGGAAACATTATAAATAAAGACATCAGATGAAGGGAGGAGGCAGAGAGCCTTTCCGAACTTCTTTTTTCTTAAACATATTTCTTCCTCTGATCTGCTTCTTAGTTTAAAATAGTGTGAATAAATAGTAGCGCTGAGTACTGGAGCAGAAGCTCTCCTACAACTGGTATCAGATACAAGTTGCAGGAGAGCTTCTGCTCCAGTACTCAGCGCTACTATTTATTCACACTATTTTAAACTAAGAAGCAGATCAGAGGAAGAAATATGTTTAAGAAAAAAGAAGTTCGGAAAGGCTCTCTGCCTCCTCCCTTCATCTGATGTCTTTATTTATAATGTTTCAAAAGACGTCCTTCAGATAGGAAGGAATCTTTTACAAAGTCTCTTTACAAAAGATGTACAGGAAAAAGGACTGCATGATTGTCCTTTGGACAGAAAAAGTTTACATGATTGTCTTTTACTGGGTCCCATCTTTGATAATTGTAGTCCTTGTGGAGATGAGAAGGAATCTTCTGGCGTGGCATGGGCCCACCACGCTTTTTATCTTGTCTGAAAAAGTCCTTCTTGGTTGCAATCAATCCAATTCTCCCAAGGTTAATACTGGTAAGAAAAGGGATGACTTTTCCCAGTTTTATTGGAACAGATTCAATGGCAGAAAGATGATCATAGAGCATGATGTTATTACTGATGGTAATAGATCTTGCTCCACATAGACTGTCAGTCATTGCTTCTGTAAAAAGCTCTTTAGCAGCTGCATAAGCTTGTTCTTCATAGTTGTATTCATGCTTAGGATAAACACCCCATCCATGGGCGAACTGTTGACTTTCGTCATGTAATTCCCATATTTGAAAAGAGGTGAATAGTTGGTATAGGTTCCTTTCTTCCCAAATGCTCCAAATTCGGAACCAGAAACCAGTTTCCCAAGAGTGCTGCTTTGAGTAGGTTGAAACTCGGTCACTGCATATCTTTGGAATGTGATCGAGGTAATCTCCAGGATGTAATGTGCTTAAGTAAAGACTATGAACTATCCCAAGTTGAAGAGCTCTGGCGGATTTAGGAATATCCCCTAAATAGACAGATAATCTTGGGTTTTCATATTTAGTCTTGATTAAAGCATCTTCTTCGAGCAGAAGCCGGGTAATTTCCGTTGCTTCTAACTGATGGAAAAATAGGAGGAGATGTTCATGTGGCAGGCAGTTTTGCTGATTTAGATTTACCATTGTGTTCACAATGGCTTCTGCCTTGAATTTTCTTGCCCTTTCAGAGTCAACTTCTAAAAGAGATAGGAGCTGGTAGAAATTTGTAGCTGGGCAGATTACCATATCTGAAAGGTTGCTTCTGGAAGTAATAGTTTTGAGTTCCTGCTCTTCAGGAGAAGAACCACAGAACCAATGTTTCTCCATTTGCTTCAATTCTTGAGATTTAGAAAGAACAGAGACCTGGCATATCTGTTTGCCGAGGTTTTGGAGTTCAGAAAGCTTCTGTTGTAGCTGCCTGAGTTTGATGAGGCCTGGAAGGCTTTCAGTATGTCCTGAAAGGTGATGGCTTTCAGTCTGTCCTGAAAGGTGTGGTTTGGAACTGGAGGGATCCATAATAGAGGTCTTTTGTCTTTTTTCTCGACTTTTATCCATTGTTTGGCCTGGATAATATATCTGTAAGAATATTAGTATAACCAGGAATATACTTAACATCATATTGGTATATTTCAAGGTATAAGGCAATTCTTATTCTCCTGATGTTTTCTTCAGGATTATTAATAGTTCGTTTTTTCAAGAATTGGGATACTGCTTTGTTATCAGTTTCTATGATGAACTGCCTATTGAGTAAATATATTTTTAAACTCTTTATTGCTGATTTAATAGCCAACAATTCTTTATCATAAGTGGAATATCTTTGTTGGGGTTTATTAAATTTTCCCGAGGTATATGCTATAATTTCTTTTTGTTTAACTATTATAACTCCTGCCCAAAACATATCTGATGCATCTGTTTGGAGGGTTACTAGGTCATTTTCTTTGGGAAAATATAGTATTGTTTGGTGAGTAATTAGCTCCTTTATATGTTTTATCTCTTTTTCCTCTTCAGGAGTGAGCTGATTCCTATTTTGTCTGTATTCCATTTTCTTGGTTGTTCACCATTTTCCATTTTATATTTAGATTGTTCTATAGTCAATTTTTCTTGTAAATTTTTGACTAGTTTGGATAGGTGAGGAATAAATTTCCTCCCATAATTTAAAAGACCCAAGAAACTCTGTAATTGTTTTAGAGTTTTAAATGTGTTAGGGAATTCCTTTATTTTGGAATATATATGTTGTTGTAATTCTATTTGGCCTTCTTTTATATATTTCCCAAGGAATTCTATTTCCTTTTTGAATAGATGAATTTTTGTAGGGCTTAAAATAATTCCGTTATCAAGTAGTATTTTTGCTACTTGAAGTAAGTGTTGTTTATGTTCTTCCATTGTAGGAGAAAAAACTAGTATATCATCTATGTAGACTACTACAAAATGTAGATGTCCGAACATAGAATTCATCCATTTTTGGAATATTTGTGGGGCATTTTTCAAACCAAATGGCATTACTAACCACTCATAGTGTCCTTGGGGACAACTAAAGGCAGTTAATTCTATAGATTCTTTATTGGCTAGTTTTACTTGCCAAAACCCAGATTTAGCATCAAATTTACTATAGTATTTGGATCCTTGTATCTGCTTTATTAACTGCTCTGCAGCAGGTATAAAATAGCCGGCAAACTTTGTATAGCTATTTAATTTTCTATAATTAATGACCATTCTGGCTTTTCCTCTTTTTTGTTCTGCATGTTTTCTGACTAAAAAAGCAGGTGATGAATGAGGGCTGCTGCTAGGCTGTATTAGTTTAAGAGATAAAAGCTCGTGTATTTGAGCTGAAAATTCTTGTTTATCTATAGGGGATACCATTATACTGTTTGTTCTTACATTAGTATTTCTGTATTGATCAAGTAATGTAAGGGTACAATACCTTGGTGCCTTATCAAAATATAATAAAGGGTTATTTGAATATAATGGTTTAAGCATACTATGGATGATTTCTTCTGTATTAGAGAAGATAGTAAGAGGATAAGTGCAGTTGTTTTGGGTGGAAATAAGTCGTTCACCACGTTGGGCTGCAGTATAAGATGATGCTAAGGGTACCGGGAAAGGAACCCGTGGAATTTGATGATTATCAAATAGAAAAATTTGAGAATTGAAAGGGGCATAATGTCGTAAGTTATTCATGCCAACTAAGCAATCGACATTGAAATCAATAGGTAATAAAGCGAATTCAAAAGTATAGTGATGAGAGATATTATGAATATCTGGAATGGAAATTGGGAGATTTGCTTTATGAGTAATAATGACAGGTCTTCCCATAAAATCATTTAAGCTTGCTTGTTTTTCTAGGGCTAGCCATAATTGCTTAGGGATAAATTTTTCATGTATAAGACTAGTTTCAGCACCTGAATCTAGTAGAGTATGTAAGGTAAGACAAGAGTTATCAGGAAATAATAATGTCATGGGAATGTATATGTGTAATTGCAGTTTTTTCTTAAGAAGATCCGACATTTGATAAACCAAATGAACTAGAAGGTAGTCTTATAATATGTTGGTCTTCTGATTTCTTTTGGAGTTCAAGGATTCTTTGAGACCTTCCTTCAAGAGGAGTATTTTCTAGTGCAGACATACTAGGTCTAGCTTGGTCAACCAAAATATTGGTATTTCGATATTCAGAGGTACTAAGACTTCTTGGAATACTTGGATTTATAATCGTAGTAGAAATAGTATTGCCTGAAGCAATAAATGTTTCTATAGGGAGATGTGTCTTTGGTTTCAAAGTTTTCAAGAATATTTGCATCTCATTATCATATCGCAAATGTCTTATATTGACCAATTTTGGTTGGATTATTTTTCCATTCCCAACCTCAAAAAGTTTAATAAACTGTGTAGGTGTGATAGATCTAAAAGTAGATGTTTCGTTTAGTGCTAAACAATGTTCCCATTGTATTCCCAATACTTGGGATTCAGGAAGCATTTCAATTCCTTTTAAATTTATAGAAAGAGTACAGGCTTTTTCTATATTTGTATCATGTAAGCTGATGCAAAAATCAGGATGTATATTTACTCCAAATATTCTATTTGCCAGATTGGACTTTGCTCCTCCTAATATACTATTTAGAGGATTATTGATGATTCTTTCATCGCAACATATTATCATAATAGGTGTGTCTATTCCGGATCTGAATAGACCAGTTATCTTTATTTGAATTAATCCAATGTGTAAATATTTCTTCTTAGGATATTTTTGATACCAGTTGCAGGAGAGCTTCTGCTCCAGTACTCAGCGCTACTATTTATTCACACTATTTTAAACTAAGAAGCAGATCAGAGGAAGAAATATGTTTAAGAAAAAAGAAGTTCGGAAAGGCTCTCTGCCTCCTCCCTTCATCTGATGTCTTTATTTATAATGTTTCAAAAGACGTCCTTCAGATAGGAAGGAATCTTTTACAAAGTCTCTTTACAAAAGATGTACAGGAAAAAGGACTGCATGATTGTCCTTTGGACAGAAAAAGTTTACATGATTGTCCTTTACTGGGTCCCATCTTTGATAATTGTAGTCCTTGTGGAGATGAGAAGGAATCTTCTGGCGTGGCATGGGCCCACCACGCTTTTAATCTTGTCTGGAAAAGTCCTTCTTGGTTGCAATCAATCCTTGCCTTTTGTCCAATTCTCCCAAGGTTAATACTGGTAAGAAAAGGGATGACTTTTTCCAGTTTTATTGGAACAGATTCAATGGCAGAAAGATGATCATAGAGCATGATGTTATTACTGATGGTAATAGATCTTGCTCCACATAGACTGTCAGTCATTGCTTCTGTAAAAAACTCTTTAGCAGCTGCATAAGCTTGTTCTTCATAGTTGTATTCATGCTTAGGATAAACACCCCATCCATGGGCGAACTGTTGACTTTCGTCATGTAATTCCCATATTTGAAAAGAGGTGAATAGTTGGTATAGGTTCCTTTCTTCCCAAATGCTCCAAATTCGGAACCAGAAATCAGTTTCCCAAGAGTGCTGCTTTGAGTAGGTTGAAACTCGGTCACTGCATATCTTTGGAATGTGATCGAGGTAATCTCCAGGATGTAATGTGCTTAAGTAAAGACTATGAACTATCCCAAGTTGAAGAGCTCTGGCGGATTTAGGAATATCCCCTAAATAGACAGATAATCTTGGGTTTTCATATTTAGTCTTGATTAAAGCATCTTCTTCGAGCAGAAGCCGGGTAATTTCCGTTGCTTCTAACTAATGGAAAAATAGGAGGAGATGTTCATGTGGCAGGCAGTTTTGCTGATTTAGATTTACCATTGTGTTCACAATGGCTTCTGCCTTGAATTTTCTTGCCCTTTCAGAGTCAACTTCTAAAAGAGATAGGAGCTGGTAGAAATCTGTAGCTGGGCAGATTACCATATCTGAAAGGTTGTTTCTGGAAGTAATAGTTTTGAGTTCCTGCTCTTCAGGAGAAGAACCACAGAACCAATGTTTCTCCATTTGCTTCAATTCTTGAGATTTAGAAAGAACAGAGACCTGGCATATCTGTTTGCCGAGGTTTTGGAGTTCAGAAAGCTTCTGTTGTAGCTGCCTGAGTTTGATGAGGCCTGGAAGGCTTTCAGTATGTCCTGAAAGGTGATGGCTTTCAGTCTGTCCTGAAAGGTGTGGTTTGGAACTGGAGGGATCCATTATAGAGGTCTTTTGTCTTTTTTCTCGACTTTTATCCATTGTTTGGCCTGGATAATATATCTGCAAGAATATTAGTATAACCAGGAATATACTTAACATCATATTGGTATATTTCAAGGTATAAGGCAATTCTTATTCTCCTGATGTTTTCTTCAGGATTATTAATAGTTCGTTTTTTCAAGAATTGGGATACTGCTTTGTTATCAGTTTCTATGATGAACTGCCTATTGAGTAAATATATTTTTAAACTCTTTATTGCTGATTTAATAGCCAACAATTCTTTATCATAAGTGGAATATCTTTGTTGGGGTTTATTAAATTTTCCCGAGGTATATGCTATAATTTCTTTTTGTTTAACTATTATAACTCCTGCCCAAAACATATCTGATGCATCTGTTTGGAGGGTTACTAGGTCATTTTCTTTGGGAAAATATAGTATTGTTTGGTGAGTAATTAGCTCCTTTATATGTTTTATCTCTTTTTCCTCTTCAGGAGTGAGCTGGATTCCTATTTTGTCTGTATTCCATTTTCTTGGTTGTTCACCATTTTCCATTTTATATTTAGATTGTTCTATAGTCAATTTTTCTTGTAAATTTTTGACTAGTTGGGATAGGTGAGGAATAAATTTCCTCCCATAATTTAAAAGACCCAAGAAACTCTGTAATTGTTTTTAGAGTTTTAAATGTGTTAGGGAATTCCTTTATCTTGGAATATATATGTTGTTGTAATTCTATTTGGCCTTCTTTTATATATTTCCCAAGGAATTCTATTTCCTTTTTGAATAGATGAATTTTTGTAGGGCTTAAAATAATTCCGTTATCAAGTAGTATTTTTGCTACTTGAAGTAAGTGTTGTTTATGTTCTTCCATTGTAGGAGAAAAAACTAGTATATCATCTATGTAAACTACTACAAAATGTAGATGTCCGAACATAGAATTCATCCATTTTTGGAATATTTGTGGGGCATTTTTCAAACCAAATGGCATTACTAACCTTTCATAGTGTCCTTGGGGACAACTAAAGGCAGTTAATTCTATAGATTCTTTATTGGCTAGTTTTACTTGCCAAAACCCAGATTTAGCATCAAATTTACTATAGTATTTGGATCCTTGTATCTGCTTTATTAACTGCTCTGCAGCAGGTATAAAATAGCCGTCAAACTTTGTATAGCTATTTAATTTTCTATAATTAATGACCATTCTGGCTTTTCCTCTTTTTTGTTCTGCATGTTTTCTGACTAGAAAAGCAGGTGATGAATGAGGGCTGCTGCTAGGCTGTATTAGTTTAAGAGATAAAAGCTCGTTTATTTGAGCTGAAAATTCTTGTTTATCTATAGGGGATACCATTATACTGTTTGATCTTACATTAGTATTTTGGTATTGATCGAGTAAAGTAAGGGTACAATACCTTGGTGCCTTATCAAAATATAATAAAGGGTTATTTGAATATAATGGTTTAAGCATACTATGGATGATTTCTTCTGTATTAGAGAAGATAGTAAGATGATAAGTGCAGTTGTTTTGGGTGGAAATAAGTCGTTCACCACGTTGGGCTGCAGTATAAGATGATGCTAAGGGTACCGGGAAAGGAACCCGTGGAATTTGATGATTATCAAATAGAAAAATTTGAGAATTGAAAGGGGCATAATGTCGTAAGTTATTCATGCCAACTAAGCAGTCGACATTGAAATCAATAGGTAATAAAGCAAATTCAAAAGTAGAGTGATGAGAGATATTATGAATATCTGGAATGGAAATTGCGAGATTTGCTTTATGAGTAATAATGACAGGTCTTCCCATAAAATCATTTAAGCTTGCTTGTTTTTCTAGGGCTAACCATAATTGCTTAGGGATAAATTTTTCATGTATAAGACTAGTTTCAGCACCTGAATCTAGTAGAGTATGTAAGGTAAGACAAGAGTTATCAGGAAATAACAATGTCATAGGAATGTATATGTGTAATTGAGGTTTTTTCTTAAGAAGATCCGACATTTGATAAACCAAATGAACTAGATGGTAGTCTTATAATATGTTGGTCTTCCGATTTCTTTTGGAGATCAAGGATTCTTTGAGTCCTTCCTTCAAGAGGAGTATTTTCTAGTGCAGACATACTAGGTCTAGCTTGGTCAACCAAAATATTGGTATTTCGATATTCAGAGGTACTAAGACTTCTTGGAATACTTGGATTTATAATCGTAGTAGAAATAGTATTGCCTGAAGCAATAAATGTTTCTATAGGGAGATGTGTCTTTGGTTTCAAAGTTTTCAAGAATATTTGCATCTCATTATCATATCGCAAATGTCTTATATTGACCAATTTTGGTTGGATTATTTTTCCATTCCCAACCTCAAAAAGTTTAATAAACTGTGTAGGTGTGATAGATCTAAAAGTAGATGTTTCGTTTAGTGCTAAACAATGTTCCCATTGTATTCCCAATACTTGGGATCCAGGAAGCATTTCAATTCTTTTTAAATTTATAGAAAGAGTACAGGCTTTTTCTATATTTGTATCATGTAAGCTGATGCAAAAATCAGGATGTATATTTACTCTAAATATTCTATTTGCTAAATTGGATTTTGCTCCTCCTAATATACTATTTAGAGGATTATTGATGATTCTTTCATCGCAACATATTATCATAATAGGTGTGTCTATTCCGGATCTGAATAGACCAGTTATCTTTATTTGAATTAATCCAATGTGTAAATATTTCTTCTTAGGATATTTTTGCTTCAGATTTTCTATCTGATGGAAGTTTAGCAATTTTATAGAAGTAAACTCTTCATCTCCTTTTAGTTCTATATTTCCTTGCATTCTTTCAAAGATATAGGTAGGTTTGTTTGTCCATAAAGATTTGAATTTAGATTGAGGTTTATATACCTCTTCTTGTTTAGCATGTGGTATGAAAAAGAACTGTACATGTTTTAAATGTGGAAAAGAAGGACATTATGCTACAGAATGTAGAATAAACATTAAAACAATATGGTTAAATGAGTTAGAAAAGTATGATATCCATACTGGAACTATAGAAGAAGTCCTTAGTGATAACTCTTCTATATATGAGATTGAAACCATATATGAAGAAAGTCCTTTAGATTCTGATTCTTCAGAAACAGAAGAATTCAATATAAACATGTTAACCTTGAATAAAACAAACCATTTTATACAAGTTATACCCTTGTCTAAAACTACTATATTACCAAAAAGGGAATCATTGAAATTTCCAGGACATATTCTATATGCTAACAATCATTATAGCATAAGAAGATATCAATCTATAGAAATTTATTTAGATCTGATTATAAGAATACCTTATGGATATTATGGAGAAATTAAAAATCTAAGACATCATGCTCTTAGAAATATTTTCATTACTTATGGCATAATAGAATCTATGACAGATCAAAACATAAGTATAATAATGAAAAGTACAAGTTTAGATGATAATCCATATCAAATTCCTTTAGGTACTCCTATAGGAATACTTATAATCCATAAATACGAAGATTTAGCATTGGTTAAAGTTGATCAAGATATTTTACTTTCAACATCTCCACCTCTTAGTCCAAAGTTTACCCCTGGACAATCTTCAAAAGAATCTATGTTTGAATACAAAGTATATATGAATACATTGAAGGAAATAGAACCTCAAGAGATTCATAATACAAGTATTGAAAATAGCCAAGGGGAACAAGTTGCAGGAGAGCTTCTGCTCCAGTACTCAGCGCTACTATTTATTCACACTATTTTAAACTAAGAAGCAGATCAGAGGAAGAAATATGTTTAAGAAAAAAGAAGTTCGGAAAGGCTCTCTGCCTCCTCCCTTCATCTGATGTCTTTATTTATAATGTTTCAAAAGACGTCCTTCAGATAGGAAGGAATCTTTTACAAAGTCTCTTTACAAAAGATGTACAGGAAAAAGGACTGCATGATTGTCCTTTGGACAGAAAAAGTTTACATGATTGTCCTTTACTGGGTCCCATCTTTGATAATTGTAGTCCTTGTGGAGATGAGAAGGAATCTTCTGGCGTGGCATGGGCCCACCACGCTTTTTATCTTGTCTGGAAAAGTCCTTCTTGGTTGCAATCAATCCTTGCCTTTTGTCCAATTCTCCCAAGGTTAATACTGGTAAGAAAAGGGATGACTTTTTCCAGTTTTATTGGAACAGATTCAATGGCAGAAAGATGATCATAGAGCATGATGTTATTACTGATGGTAATAGATCTTGCTCCACATAGACTGTCAGTCATTGCTTCTGTAAAAAACTCTTTAGCAGCTGCATAAGCTTGTTCTTCATAGTTGTATTCATGCTTAGGATAAACACCCCATCCATGGGCGAACTGTTGATTTTCGTCATGTAATTCCCATATTTGAAAAGAGGTGAATAGTTGGTATAGGTTCCTTTCTTCCCAAATGCTCCAAATTCGGAACCAGAAACCAGTTTCCCAAGAGTGCTGCTTTGAGTAGGTTGAAACTCGGTCACTGCATATCTTTGGAATGTGATCGAGGTAATCTCCAGGATGTAATGTGCTTAAGTAAAGACTATGAACTATCCCAAGTTGAAGAGCTCTGGCGGATTTAGGAATATCCCCTAAATAGACAGATAATCTTGGGTTTTCATATTTAGTCTTGATTAAAGCATCTTCTTCGAGCAGAAGCCGGGTAATTTCCGTTGCTTCTAACTGATGGAAAAATAGGAGGAGATGTTCATGTGGCAGGCAGTTTTGCTGATTTAGATTTACCATTGTGTTCACAATGGCTTCTGCCTTGAATTTTCTTGCCCTTTCAGAGTCAACTTCTAAAAGAGATAGGAGCTGGTAGAAATTTGTAGCTGGGCAGATTACCATATCTGAAAGGTTGCTTCTGGAAGTAATAGTTTTGAGTTCCTGCTCTTCAGGAGAAGAACCACAGAACCAATGTTTCTCCATTTGCTTCAATTCTTGAGATTTAGAAAGAACAGAGACCTGGCATATCTGTTTGCCGAGGTTTTGGAGTTCAGAAAGTTTCTGTTGTAGCTGCCTGAGTTTGATGAGGCCTGGAAGGCTTTCAGTATGTCCTGAAAGGTGATGGCATTCAGTCTGTCCTGAAAGGTGTGGTTTGGAACTGGAGGGATCCATTATAGAGGTCTTTTGTCTTTTTTCTCGACTTTTATCCATTGTTTGGCCTGGATAATATATCTGCAAGAATATTAGTATAACCAGGAATATACTTAACATCATATTGGTATATTTCAAGGTATAAGGCAATTCTTATTCTCCTGATGTTTTCTTCAGGATTATTAATAGTTCGTTTTTTCAAGAATTGGGATACTGCTTTGTTATCAGTTTCTATGATGAACTGCCTATTGAGTAAATATATTTTTAAACTCTTTATTGCTGATTTAATAGCCAACAATTCTTTATCATAAGTGGAATATCTTTGTTGGGGTTTATTAAATTTTCCCGAGGTATATGCTATAATTTCTTTTTGTTTAACTATTATAACTCCTGTCCAAAACATATCTGATGCATCTGTTTGGAGGGTTACTAGGTCATTTTCTTTGGGAAAATATAGTATTGTTTGGTGAGTAATTAGCTCCTTTATATGTTTTATCTCTTTTTCCTCTTCAGGAGTGAGCTGGATTCCTATTTTGTCTGTATTCCATTTTCTTGGTTGTTCACCATTTTCCATTTTATATTTAGATTGTTCTATAGTCAATTTTTCTTGTAAATTTTTGACTAGTTGGGATAGGTGAGGAATAAATTTCCTCCCATAATTTAAAAGACCCAAGAAACTCTGTAATTGTTTTAGAGTTTTAAATGTGTTAGGGAATTCCTTTATCTTGGAATATATATGTTGTTGTAATTCTATTTGGCCTTCTTTTATATATTTCCCAAGGAATTCTATTTCCTTTTTGAATAGATGAATTTTTGTAGGGCTTAAAATAATTCCGTTATCAAGTAGTATTTTTGCTACTTGAAGTAAGTGTTGTTTATGTTCTTCCATTGTAGGAGAAAAAACTAGTATATCATCTATGTAAACTACTACAAAATGTAGATGTCCGAACATAGAATTCATCCATTTTTGGAATATTTGTGGGGCATTTTTCAAACCAAATGGCATTACTAACCACTCATAGTGTCCTTGGGGACAACTAAAGGCAGTTAATTCTATAGATTCTTTATTGGCTAGTTTTACTTGCCAAAACCCAGATTTAGCATCAAATTTACTATAGTATTTGGATCCTTGTATCTGCTTTATTAACTGCTCTGCAGCAGGTATAAAATAGCCGTCAAACTTTGTATAGCTATTTAATTTTCTATAATTAATGACCATTCTGGCTTTTCCTCTTTTTTGTTCTGCATGTTTTCTGACTAAAAAAGCAGGTGATGAATGAGGGCTGCTGCTAGGCTGTATTAGTTTAAGAGATAAAAGCTCGTGTATTTGAGCTGAAAATTCTTGTTTATCTATAGGGGATACCATTATACTGTTTGTTCTTACATTAGTATTTCTGTATTGATCAAGTAATGTATGGGTACAATACCTTGGTGCCTTATCAAAATATAATAAAGGGTTATTTGAATATAATGGTTTAAGCATACTATGGATGATTTCTTCTGTATTAGAGAAGATAGTAAGAGGATAAGTGCAGTTGTTTTGGGTGGAAATAAGTCGTTCACCACGTTGGGCTGCAGTATAAGATGATGCTAAGGGTACCGGGAAAGGAACCCGTGGAATTTGATGATTATCAAATAGAAAAATTTGAGAATTGAAAGGGGCATAATGTCGTAAGTTATTCATGCCAACTAAGCAATCGACATTGAAATCAATAGGTAATAAAGCGAATTCAAAAGTATAGTGATGAGAGATATTATGAATATCTGGAATGGAAATTGGGAGATTTGCTTTATGAGTAATAATGACAGGTCTTCCCATAAAATCATTTAAGCTTGCTTGTTTTTCTAGGGCTAACCATAATTGCTTAGGGATAAATTTTTCATGTATAAGACTAGTTTCAGCACCTGAATCTAGTAGAGTATGTAAGGTAAGACAAGAGTTATCAGGAAATAACAATGTCATAGGAATGTATATGTGTAATTGAGGTTTTTTCTTAAGAAGATCCGACATTTGATAAACCAAATGAACTAGATGGTAGTCTTATAATATGTTGGTCTTCCGATTTCTTTTGGAGATCAAGGATTCTTTGAGTCCTTCCTTCAAGAGGAGTATTTTCTAGTGCAGACATACTAGGTCTAGCTTGGTCAACCAAAATATTGGTATTTCGATATTCAGAGGTACTAAGACTTCTTGGAATACTTGGATTTATAATCGTAGTAGAAATAGTATTGCCTGAAGCAATAAATGTTTCTATTGGGAGATGTGTCTTTGGTTTCAAAGTTTTCAAGAATATTTGCATCTCATTATCATATCGCAAATGTCTTATATTGACCAATTTTGGTTGGATTATTTTTCCATTCCCAACCTCAAAAAGTTTAATAAACTGTGTAGGTGTGATAGATCTAAAAGTAGATGTTTCGTTTAGTGCTAAACAATGTTCCCATTGTATTCCCAATACTTGGGATCCAGGAAGCATTTCAATTCCTTTTAAATTTATAGAAAGAGTACAGGCTTTTTCTATATTTGTATCATGTAAGCTGATGCAAAAATCAGGATGTATATTTACTCCAAATATTCTATTTGCTAAATTGGATTTTGCTCCTCCTAATATACTATTTAGAGGATTATTGATGATTCTTTCATCGCAACATATTATCATAATAGGTGTGTCTATTCCGGATCTGAATAGACCAGTTATCTTTATTTGGATTAAGCCAATGTGTAAATATTTCTTTTTAGGATATTTTTGCTTCAGATTTTCTATCTGATGATAGTTTAGCAATTTTATAGAAGTAAAATCTTCATCTCCTTTTAGTTCTATATTTCCTTGAATTCTTTCAAAGATATAGGTAGGTTTGTTTGTCCATAAAGATTTGAATTTAGATTGAGGTTTATATACCTCTTCTTGTTTAGCATGTGGTATGGAAAGTTTTAGTCTTTCAATATCTTCATCAGTTACTTCATAATGTTCCCCTTGGCTATTTTCAATACTTGTATTATGAATCTCTTGAGGTTCTATTTCCTTCAATGTATTCATATATACTTTGTATTCAAACATAGATTCTTTTGAAGATTGTCCAGGGGTAAACTTTGGACTAAGAGGTGGAGATGTTGAAAGTAAAATATCTTGATCAACTTTAACCAATGCTAAATCTTCGTATTTATGGATTATAAGTATTCCTATAGGAGTACCTAAAGGAATTTGATATGGATTATCATCTAAACTTGTACTTTTCATTATTATACTTATGTTTTGATCTGTCATAGATTCTATTATGCCATAAGTAATGAAAATATTTCTAAGAGCATGATGTCTTAGATTTTTAATTTCTCCATAATATCCATAAGGTATTCTTATAATCAGATCTAAATAAATTTCTATAGATTGATATCTTCTTATGCTATAATGATTGTTAGCATATAGAATATGTCCTGGAAATTTCAATGATTCCCTTTTTGGTAATATAGTAGTTTTAGACAAGGGTATAACTTGTATAAAATGGTATGTTTTATTCAAGGTTAACATGTTTATATTGAATTCTTCTGTTTCTGAAGAATCAGAATCTAAAGGACTTTCTTCATATATGGTTTCAATCTCATATATAGAAGAGTTATCACTAAGGACTTCTTCTATAGTTCCAGTATGGATATCATACTTTTCTAACTCATTTAACCATATTGTTTTAATGTTTATTCTACATTCTGTAGCATAATGTCCTTCTTTACCACATTTAAAACATGTACAGTTCTTTTTCATACCTGTTTGATTTGTTTTAATAAACTTTCGATTCTTATATTTCTTTGACTTTTTGTATTTCTCCTTATTTTCAGGTTTCCATTTTTTTCTGGATACCTTGTATTTTTTCTTGTTATTCTTTTTGAATCTAGATTTATAGTCTTTGGATTTTTTCCCATATTTTGTTTTCTTGGGAAAGAATGGTTTGTTGAACCCATATACTGGAGGACAACCAAACTGATAATTAATGTCTGGGTCATACTTAGGACAACAAGAAGTTTTAATGTCAGACTTATGTATGTATTTGGATAGATGATTATTTGCCTTTTGTAATTGGCAGGTTTTCTTAACTGTTTCCATACAAGCCTTTTTTAAAGCTCCTGTATTGTGTGGAATACCTCCAGCTCTAAGACTGTTATATTTTTTCTCTATCATGGTATCCCATGGTATAGGTAACTTAGAAAAGAAGGCTGTTAGCCAAAAGATTTTTTTATCTAAGGTATTCAGTTTAAAAATATAACTGATATATAGATTAGCAAATTCTTCTAAGTAACAAATGTTACACAGTCTTAGTTTTAGAAGGATATTTTCATCTATGCCTTCAGCATTAATATCTTCTCCAGTTATGTCTCCATATAGACTTTTACAAATACTATGTAAAGCTGTTCTTCTAGATTCATGGCTATTTAAAGCTACTATCTCAGTTGGGTATAACTTTTCATATTGTGTTAGCCATCTTAAGGCTATTCCTTGCCAATATCCGCAAGCTAATATTACAAATTCCTGATGAGGGATTCCCTGTGGCATTAGGGTATTTGTTCCAACCATTAGTTGTTCCCAATTGAGTATATAATCCCTTAAAGCATTTGTTGGTATATTATCAACATTAAATATTAATCCTGAAGTAGCAGTTTGATGTCTCTTTCCTTGTTTATAGATATAGGAATCTACATAGTTTTCATCTGTATCTCTATGATACATAGTTTCTTCAGTAGTATTAGGATGTGGTGGATTTTGTCTACCTGTAGAAATCATTTGAGTAGATGATTCCCCACTTTCCATATTTATATTGTATAAATACTGCTCCTCGTTAGAGGGTATATTTGATATATGATAGTCCTCGTTAGAGGGTATGTTGTATAATTCCTCTGACCAAGAGGCTTCCTCGTTAGAGGGTTGTGATAGTTGGTCAACATCATCATACTCCTCATTAGAGGGTATTTCATCAACAATATCATCATATTCAGATAATTCATCATCAAAAGAATCAGATGCAGAAATATAACTTTCATTATCTGAAGAACTTTTGGAAAAATATTTAATAGAAGCAGAGTTTTCTTCATAGAATTTGAAAATCTCTTTAGAAGTAATTTTTCCTTCTATTTCTTCAACTAATAAGGTTTTATATTTCAAATATTTTTGATAATCAATTTCTTCTAAGTTTGTTTCTTTCAAACTTTTCGAAGATGTTTTTATCATTCTAACAGATCCAAGTCTTTCTTTTGAAGATGAAGAAAACTTTGGAAAACTTAAGAAGGTTTGCAAAGTAGTTAGTTTTTTAGAAACCAAATAGATTTGATCACTTAAATAGTTTAGCAAACTATTTTGTTGTTCTATTGTACCATTACTAGGAAGATGAATACTATGTTCATGAGTATTTAAACTGAAAGGACATTCGTATGATTCAGGAAGAACTAAAGCTCTAGACATTTCTGTGAAGAGGTTCTTATAAACTTAGACACGTTATTTCCTTCCTTTCTTTCATTAGATTAGATAACAGTATCGCTTTGACCCTGGTCTCTCCGGCTATGTAACCTCTAGGGGTGGTTTTCTCCCTAGAGTGAGGCAGCCATAACTGAAGCGTCCCTTCCGGACATATAGTCAACCACAAGCACTATCACAAGCTTAAGAGAGACAGAGCACAGCCATGTTTCGTTTCCTACCTCATGGCGTAAGATACTATTATCTAATTAACTTAAGAAATTAAGGAAATAACATGCCTAACAAGTTTAGCCAGAGATGGCTAAGTTAAGGATACTTACAAAAAAAGAAGAAGGATACTGCACAAGGGCTCTGATACCAGTTGCTATGATGAACTGCCTATTGAGTAAATAGTTTTGAGTACAATACCAGTTGCTATGATGAACATTACTTTGTAAAAGATTCCTTTCTAATAGTATCTCTGATACCAGTTGCAGGAGAGCTTCTGCTCCAGTACTCAGCGCTACTATTTATTCACACTATTTTAAACTAAGAAGCAGATCAGAGGAAGAAATATGTTTAAGAAAAAAGAAGTTCGGAAAGGCTCTCTGCCTCCTCCCTTCATCTGATGTCTTTATTTATAATGTTTCCAAGACGTCCTTCAGATAGGAAGGAATCTTTTACAAAGTTTTTTTTACAAAAGATGTACAGAAAAAAAGGACTGCATTATTGTCCTTTGTACAGGAAAAAGTTTACATTATTGTCCTTTATGGGGTCCCACCATACTGATTGGTGTCCTTCTTGTCGGTTGAGAGGATGAGGAGGAATCTTTGCTGAGTAAGACTGGCCCACCATGCTTGTCTGAGTTTGCTGAGTAGGATTGGCCCACCATGCTTTTCCTTGCATAGTGTCTTCTTCGATGTCATCTTCAAGATTGATATCTGTATTTCCTCCGAGGTCTTCATCTTCATTTTCAATATTCTCTAGACTTTTATAAAAATCTTCTTTTGCTTTGGTCCCAACTTTTCCTAGCTGTAGAGAAGACAAAAAGGCCAGTACTTTGGGAATTTTTTGTTCAGAGTTTTCAAAAACTCCGATGAAGTCATAGAGGAGAATATTATCTTCAATTTTGATGGAATGAGCTCCTGATAAAGCTTTAGTATATGCTTCTTCAAAGAACTCTTGGGCAGCCCTTTTAGTTTCTTCTTCAAGATCTAGGACTGGAAGATTTTCACATGTTTTGGACTGAAGATAATTAAAATTGTGAAGTTCCCACAATTGTATAGAAGGAAATACTTTTAAATATTTCCTTTCTTCCCAAGTTCCCCAGATACGGAAGAAAAATGTAGACTGGTATCTGGTTGTATATGCTTTAAGGCTTTTGAGGCAGATTGGGGGTAAGTAGTCTGAGAATTCTTCTGGATGAGAAGTATTGACAAATATTTCATGGACTAACCCCATTTGTATGGCTTTAAAGCTTTTGGGAATTTCCTGGAAGCCAGTAATGATTCTGGGGGAATCATTTTTGTTAAGAATCTTTTCATGCTGTTGGAGGATGCTGATAACATCTGTTGCTTCTATAGTTTTGAAGAAGATTCTCAACTCTGAATCAGGAATCATATGTTGCTGGTTAAGCCCAATCATCTTGTAAACAGTTAGTTCTGCTTCTAACTGTCTAGCTTTCTCATTCTGGATTTTGCATAGTTCCAGCAATTTGTAGAATTCTGGTAATGGATGATGAACTTGATCTGCTATCTCCATGTCAGAGACAGTATTTCTTAAGAACTCTTGATCCAAGGAAGGACCTTGGAACCATGTCACCTTTCTTTGTTCTAAGTCCGAACTTTGGGTGGCAAGAGTATAATTGCAGAGGTCGGAAACAGCTTTGGTTATGGCTTGCTTTTCTGTTTTCTCCTGCAAATAGTGGTTAAGCATAGAAAGTACTAGCTGCTCTAGTTGAGAGAGCCAATACTTAGAGGCATAAAAATCATTTGACTGTATCGAACGATAGCAACCATTTAATTTTTCATAAATACTAGGATTGGAGTTTTTGAGTTCTGTGTTATACCAATCCCTTACAACAGTTGCTGCTGTTGGTCTTTGGGTTGTTTGGAATCTTTTCTGTGAGACTGCATTGCTGTAAGATGCTTGTTGTAGTGGTAGAACTGTCATCCCTGGTAAGGGAAAACTTTTTTCCTCGTTAGAGGCTGATGTAGTGTTGTTGCCAGTAGCCAGGAAGAGTTTCTTGTCTTCTGTCTTCTGGGCTGAGCTCTCTCCTTTTTCAGGAGCTTTTTTAAGAGCATTGCCTCCTGTTGAGGAAGCTTTCTTACTGTTTACCTTAGACCACTTAGATTCTTCTATCATGGTCTTTAGTTTCTTCAGTCTATCCTCATCCATGTTCAGGAAGAGGTAGGGAATCTGTAAGATTAGTATGTTCAAGAGCATTATATAAACTGATGACCATAGTAAGTCGAGAAACCTTAATAGTTGTTTTGCAATAAAAACCCATAAATGTATTATTGTTAGGTTTAAGATGATTCCATTATCCAGTAGTATTTTTGCTACTTGGAGTAAGTGTTGTTTATGTTTTTCCATTTCAAGGGAAAAGACTAGTATATCATCTATATAAACTACTTCAAAATGTAGATGTCTGAACATAGAATTCTATTATGCCATAAGTAATGAAAATATTTCTAAGAGCATGATGTACCAGTTGCAGGAGAGCTTCTGCTCCAGTACTCAGCGCTACTATTTATTCACACTATTTTAAACTAAGAAGCAGATCAGAGGAAGAAATATGTTTAAGAAAAAAGAAGTTCGGAAAGGCTCTCTGCCTCCTCCCTTCATCTGATGTCTTTATTTATAATGTTTCCAAGACGTCCTTCAGATAGGAAGGAATCTTTTACAAAGTTTTTTTACAAAAGATGTACAGAAAAAAAGGACTGCATTATTGTCCTTTGTACAGGAAAAAGTTTACATTATTGTCCTTTATGGGGTCCCACCATACTGATTGGTGTCCTTCTTGTCGGTTGAGAGGATGAGGAGGAATCTTTGCTGAGTAAGACTGGCCCACCATGCTTGTCTGAGTTTGCTGAGTAGGATTGGCCCACCATGCTTATCCTTGCATAGTGTCTTCTTCGATGTCATCTTCAAGATTGATATCTGTATTTCCTCCGAGGTCTTCATCTTCATTTTCAATATTCTCTAGACTTTTATAAAAATCTTCTTTTGCTTTGGTCCCAACTTTTCCTAGCTGTAGAGAAGACAAAAAGGCCAGTACTTTGGGAATTTTTTGTTCAGAGTTTTCAAAAACTCCGATGAAGTCATAGAGGAGAATATTATCTTCAATTTTGATGGAATGAGCTCCTGATAAAGCTTTAGTATATGCTTCTTCAAAGAACTCTTGGGCAGCCCTTTTGGTTTCTTCTTCAAGATCTAGGACTGGAAGATTTTCACATGTTTTGGACTGAAGATAATTAAAATTGTGAAGTTCCCACAATTGTATAGAAGGAAATACTTTTAAATATTTCCTTTCTTCCCAAGTTCCCCAGATACGGAAGAAAAATGTAGACTGGTATCTGGTTGTATATGCTTTAAGGCTTTTGAGGCAGATTGGGGGTAAGTAGTCTGAGAATTCTTCTGGATGAGAAGTATTGACAAATATTTCATGGACTAACCCCATTTGTATGGCTTTAAAGCTTTTGGGAATTTCCTGGAAGCCAGTAATGATTCTGGGGGAATCATTTTTGTTAAGAATCTTTTCATGCTGTTGGAGGATGCTGATAACATCTGTTGCTTCTATAGTTTTGAAGAAGATTCTCAACTCTGAATCAGGAATCATATGTTGCTGGTTAAGCCCAATCATCTTGTAAACAGTTAGTTCTGCTTCTAACTGTCTAGCTTTCTCATTCTGGATTTTGCATAGTTCCAGCAATTTGTAGAATTCTGGCAATGGATGATGAACTTGATCTGCTATCTCCATGTCAGAGACAGTATTTCTTAAGAACTCTTGATCCAAGGAAGGACCTTGGAACCATGTCACCTTTCTTTGTTCTAAGTCCGAACTTTGGGTGGCAAGAGTATAATTGCAGAGGTCGGAAACAGCTTTGGTTATGGCTTGCTTTTCTGTTTTCTCCTGCAAATAGTGGTTAAGCATAGAAAGTACTAGCTGCTCTAGTTGAGAGAGCCAATACTTAGAGGCATGAAAATCATTTGACTGTATCGAACGATAGCAACCATTTAATTTTTCATAAATACTAGGATTGGAGTTTTTGAGTTCTGTGTTATACCAATCCCTTACAACAGTTGCTGCTGTTGGTCTTTGGGTTGTTTGGAATCTTTTCTGTGAGACTGCATTGCTGTAAGATGCTGTTGTAGTGGTAGAACTGTCATCCCTGGTGGGGGAAAACTTTTTTCCTCGTTAGAGGCTGATGTAGTGTTGTTGCCAGTAGCCAGGAAGAGTTTCTTGTCTTCTGTCTTCTGGGCTGAGCTCTCTCCTTTTTCAGGAGCTTTTTTAAGAGCATTGCCTCCTGTTGAGGAAGCTTTCTTACTGTTTACCTTAGACCACTTAGATTCTTCTATCATGGTCTTTAGTTTCTTCAGTCTATCCTCATCCATGTTCAGGAAGAGGTAGGGAATCTGTAAGATTAGTATGTTCAAGAGCATTATATAAACTGATGACCATAGTAAGTCGAGAAACCTTAATAGTTGTTTTGCAATAAAAACCCATAAATGTATTATTGTTAGGTTTAAGATGATTCCATTATCCAGTAGTATTTTTGCTACTTGGAGTAAGTGTTGTTTATGTTTTTCCATTTCAAGGGAAAAGACTAGTATATCATCTATATAAACTACTTCAAAATGTAGATGTCCGAACATAGAATTCATCCATTTTTGGAATAGTTGTGGAGCATTTTTTAAACCAAATAGCATTACTAACCACTCATAGTGTCCCTGGGGACAACTAAATGCAGTTAATTCTATAGATTCTTTATTGGATAGTTTTACTTGCCAAAAACCAGATTCAGCATCAAATTTACTATAGTATTTTGACCCTTGTATCTGTGTTATTAACTGTTCCGCAGTAGGTATAAAATAGCCGTCAAACTTTGTATAGCTATTTAATTTTCTATAATTAATGACCATTCTGGCTTTCCCTCTTTTTTGTTCTGTATGTTTTCTGACTAGAAAAGCAGGTGATGAATGAGGGCTGCTGGATACCATTATACTGTTTGTTCTTACATTAGTATTTTGGTATTGATCGAGTAAAGTAAGGGTACAATACCTTGGTGCCCTATCAAAATATAATAAAGGGTTATGTGAATATAATGGTTTAAGCATATTGTGTATGATTTCTTCTGTATTAGAGAAGATAGTAAGAGGATAAGTGCAGTTTTTTTGGGTGGAAATAAGTCGTTCACCACGTTGGGCTGCAGTATAGGATGATGCGAAGGGGACCGGAAAAGGAACCCTTGGAATTTGATGATTATCAAATAGAAAAATTTGAGAGTTGAATGGGGCATAATGCCGTAAGTTATTCATGCCCACTAAGCAATCGACATTAAAGTCAATAGGTAATAAAGCAAATTCAAAAGTATAGTGATGAGAGATATTATGAATATCAGGGATAGAAATAGAGATATTTGCGTTATGAGTAATAATGACGGGTCTGCCCATAAAGTCATTTAAGCTTGCTTGCTTTTCTAGGGCTAGCCATAATTGCTTAGGGATAAATTTTTCATGTATAAGACTAGTTTCAGCACCTGAATCTAGTAGAGTATGTAAGGTAAGACAAGAGTTATCAGGAAATAATAATGTCATGACTATACTTAGAAATATTTTCATTACTTATGGCAGGAGAGCTTTAGTTCTGGAAGTAATAGTTTTGAGTTCCTGCTCAACTGGTATCAGAGCCCTTGTGCAGTATCCTTCTTCTTTTTTTGTAAGTATCCTTAACTTAGCCATGTCTGGCTAAACTTGTTAGGCATGTTATTTCCTTAATTTCTTAAGTTAATTAGATAATAGTATCTTACGCCATGAGGTAGGAAACGAAACATGGCTGTGCTCTGTCTCTCTGAAGCTTGTGATAGTGCTTGTGGTTGACTATATGTCCGGAAGGGACGCTTCAGTTATGGCTGCCTCACTCTAGGGAGAAAACCACCCCTAGAGGTTACATAGCCGGAGAGACCAGGGTCAAAGCGATACTGTTATCTAATCTAATGAAAGAAAGGAAGGAAATAACGTGTCTAAGTTTATAAGAACCTCTTCACAGAAATGTCTAGAGCTTTAGTTCTTCCTGAATCATACGAATGTCCTTTCAGTTTAAATACTCATGAACATAGTATTCATCTTCCTAGTAATGGTACAATAGAACAACAAAATAGTTTGCTAAACTATTTAAGTGATCAAATCTATTTAGTTTCTCAAAAACTAACTACTTTACAAACCTTCTTAAGTTTTCCAAAGTTTTCTTCATCTTCAAAAGAAAGACTTGGATCTGTTAGAATGATAAAAACATCTTCAAAAAGTTTGAAAGAAACAAACTCAGATGAAATTGATTATCAAAAATATTTGAAATATAAAACCTTATTAGTTGAAGAAATAGAAGGAAAAATTACTTCTAAAGAGATTTTCAAATTCTATGAAGAAAACTCTGCTTCTATAAAATATTTTTCCAAAAGTTCTTCAGATAATGAAAGTTATATTTCTGCATCAGATTCTTTTGATGATGAATTATCTGAATATGATGATATTGTTGATGAAATACCCTCTAATGAGGAGTATGATGATGTTGACCAAATATCACTACCCTCTAACGAGGAAGCCTCTTGGTCAGAGGAATTACACAACATACCCTCTAACGAGGACTATCATATATCAAATATACCCTCTAACGAGGAGCAGTATTTATATAATATAAATATGGAACGTGGGGAATCATCTACTCAAATGATTTCTACAGGTAGACAAAATCCACCACATCCTAATACTACTGAAGAAACTATGTATCATAGAGATACAGATGAAAACTATGTAGATTCCTATATCTATAAACAAGGAAAGAGACATCAAACTGCTACTTCAGGATTAATATTTAATGTTGATAATATACCAACAAATGCTTTAAGGGATTATATACTCAATTGGGAACAACTAATGGTTGGAACAAATACCCTAATGCCACAGGGAATCCCTCATCAGGAATTTGTAATATTAGCTTGCGGATATTGGCAAGGAATAGCCTTAAGATGGCTAACACAATATGAAAAGTTATACCCAACTGAGATAGTAGCTTTAAATAGCCATGAATCTAGAAGAACAGCTTTACATAGTATTTGTAAAAGTCTATATGGAGACATAACTGGAGAAGATATTAATGCTGAAGGCATAGATGAAAATATCCTTCTAAAACTAAGACTGTGTAACATTTGTTACTTAGAAGAATTTGCTAATCTATATATCAGTTATATTTTTAAACTGAATACCTTAGATAAAAAAATCTTTTGGCTAACAGCCTTCTTTTCTAAGTTACCTATACCATGGGATACCATGATAGAGAAAAAATATAACAGTCTTAGAGCTGGAGGTATTCCACACAATACAGGAGCTTTAAAAAAGGCTTGTATGGAAACAGTTAAGAAAACCTGCCAATTACAAAAGGCAAATAATCATCTATCCAAATACATACATAAGTCTGACATTAAAACTTCTTGTTGTCCTAAGTATGACCCAGACATTAATTATCAGTTTGGTTGTCCTCCAGTATATGGGTTCAACAAACCATTCTTTCCCAAGAAAACAAAATATGGGAAAAAATCCAAAGACTATAAATCTAGATTCAAAAAGAATAACAAGAAAAAATACAAGGTATCCAGAAAAAAATGGAAACCTGAACATAAGGAGAAATACAAAAAGTCAAAGAAATATAAGAATCGAAAGTTTATTAAAACAAATCAAACAGGTATGAAAAAGAACTGTACATGTTTTAAATGTGGAAAAGAAGGACATTATGCTACAGAATGTAGAATAAACATTAAAACAATATGGTTAAATGAGTTAGAAAAGTATGATATCCATACTGGAACTATAGAAGAAGTCCTTAGTGATAACTCTTCTATATATGAGATTGAAACCATATATGAAGAAAGTCCTTTAGATTCTGATTCTTCAGAAACAGAAGAATTCAATATAAACATGTTAACCTTGAATAAAACATACCATTTTATACAAGTTATACCCTTGTCTAAAACTACTATATTACCAAAAAGGGAATCATTGAAATTTCCAGGACATATTCTATATGCTAACAATCATTATAGCATAAGAAGATATCAATCTATAGAAATTTATTTAGATCTGATTATAAGAATACCTTATGGATATTATGGAGAAATTAAAAATCTAAGACATCATGCTCTTAGAAATATTTTCATTACTTATGGCATAATAGAATCTATGACAGATCAAAACATAAGTATAATAATGAAAAGTACAAGTTTAGATGATAATCCATATCAAATTCCTTTAGGTACTCCTATAGGAATACTTATAATCCATAAATACGAAGATTTAGCATTGGTTAAAGTTGATCAAGATATTTTACTTTCAACATCTCCACCTCTTAGTCCAAAGTTTACCCCTGGACAATCTTCAAAAGAATCTATGTTTGAATACAAAGTATATATGAATACATTGAAGGAAATAGAACCTCAAGAGATTCATAATACAAGTATTGAAAATAGCCAAGGGGAACATTATGAAGTAACTGATGAAGATATTGAAAGACTAAAACTTTCCATACCACATGCTAAACAAGAAGAGGTATATAAACCTCAATCTAAATTCAAATCTTTATGGACAAACAAACCTACCTATATCTTTGAAAGAATGCAAGGAAATATAGAACTAAAAGGAGATGAAGAGTTTACTTCTATAAAATTGCTAAACTTCCATCAGATAGAAAATCTCAAGCAAAAATATCCTAAGAAGAAATATTTACACATTGGATTAATTCAAATAAAGATAACTGGTCTATTCAGATCCGGAATAGACACACCTATTATGATAATATGTTGCGATGAAAGAATCATCAATAATCCTCTAAATAGTATATTAGGAGGAGCAAAATCCAATTTAGCAAATAGAATATTTGGAGTAAATATACATCCTGATTTTTGCATCAGCTTACATGATACAAATATAGAAAAAGCCTGTACTCTTTCTATAAAAGGAATTGAAATGCTTCCTGGATCCCAAGTATTGGGAATACAATGGGAACATTGTTTAGCACTAAACGAAACATCTACTTTTAGATCTATCACACCTACACAGTTTATTAAACTTTTTGAGGTTGGGAATGGAAAAATAATCCAACCAAAATTGGTCAATATAAGACATTTGCGATATGATAATGAGATGCAAATATTCTTGAAAACTTTGAAACCAAAGACACATCTCCCTATAGAAACATTTATTGCTTCAGGCAATACTATTTCTACTACGATTATAAATCCAAGTATTCCAAGAAGTCTTAGTACCTCTGAATATCGAAATACCAATATTTTGGTTGACCAAGCTAGACCTAGTATGTCTGCACTAGAAAATACTCCTCTTGAAGGAAGGACTCAAAGAATCCTTGATCTCCAAAAGAAATCGGAAGACCAACATATTATAAGACTACCATCTAGTTCATTTGGTTTATCAAATGTCGGATCTTCTTAAGAAAAAACTTCAATTACACATATACATTCCTATAACATTGTTATTTCCTGATAACTCTTGTCTTACCTTACATACTCTACTAGATTCAGGTGCTGAAACTAGTCTTATACATGAAAAATTTATCCCTAAGCAATTATGGTTAGCCCTAGAAAAACAAGCAAGCTTAAATGATTTTATGGGAAGACCTGTCATTATTACTCATAAAGCAAATCTCCCAATTTCCATTCCAGATATTCATAATATCTCTCATCACTATACTTTTGAATTCGCTTTATTACCTATTGATTTCAATGTCGATTGCTTAGTTGGCATGAATAACTTACGACATTATGCCCCTTTCAATTCTCAAATTTTTCTATTTGATAATCATCAAATTCCACGGGTTCCTTTCCCGGTACCCTTAGCATCATCTTATACTGCAGCCCAACGTGGTGAACGACTTATTTCCACCCAAAACAACTGCACTTATCCTCTTACTATCTTCTCTAATACAGAAGAAATCATCCATAGTATGCTTAAACCATTATATTCAAATAACCCTTTATTATATTTTGATAAGGCACCAAGGTATTGTACCCTTACTTTACTCGATCAATACCAAAATACTAATGTAAGATCAAACAGTATAATGGTATCCCCTATAGATAAACAAGAATTTTCAGCTCAAATAAACGAGCTTTTATCTCTTAAACTAATACAGCCTAGCAGCAGCCCTCATTCATCACCTGCTTTTCTAGTCAGAAAACATGCAGAACAAAAAAGAGGAAAAGCCAGAATGGTCATTAATTATAGAAAATTAAATAGCTATACAAAGTTTGACGGCTATTTTATACCTGCTGCAGAGCAGTTAATAAAGCAGATACAAGGATCCAAATACTATAGTAAATTTGATGCTAAATCTGGGTTTTGGCAAGTAAAACTAGCCAATAAAGAATCTATAGAATTAACTGCCTTTAGTTGTCCCCAAGGACACTATGAGTGGTTAGTAATGCCATTTGGTTTGAAAAATGCCCCACAAATATTCCAAAAATGGATGAATTCTATGTTCGGACATCTACATTTTGTAGTAGTTTACATAGATGATATACTAGTTTTTTCTCCTACAATGGAAGAACATAAACAACACTTACTTCAAGTAGCAAAAATACTACTTGATAACGGAATTATTTTAAGCCCTACAAAAATTCATCTATTCAAAAAGGAAATAGAATTCCTTGGGAAATATATAAAAGAAGGCCAAATAGAATTACAACAACATATATATTCCAAGATAAAGGAATTCCCTAACACATTTAAAACTCTAAAACAATTACAGAGTTTCTTGGGTCTTTTAAATTATGGGAGGAAATTTATTCCTCACCTATCCCAACTAGTCAAAAATTTACAAGAAAAATTGACTATAGAACAATCTAAATATAAAATGGAAAATGGTGAACAACCAAGAAAATGGAATACAGACAAAATAGGAATCCAGCTCACTCCTGAAGAGGAAAAAGAGATAAAACATATAAAGGAGCTAATTACTCACCAAACAATACTATATTTTCCCAAAGAAAATGACCTAGTAACCCTCCAAACAGATGCATCAGATATGTTTTGGGCAGGAGTTATAATAGTTAAACAAAAAGAAATTATAGCATATACCTCGGGAAAATTTAATAAACCCCAACAAAGATATTCCACTTATGATAAAGAATTGTTGGCTATTAAATCAGCAATAAAGAGTTTAAAAATATATTTACTCAATAGGCAGTTCATCATAGAAACTGATAACAAAGCAGTATCCCAATTCTTGAAAAAACGAACTATTAATAATCCTGAAGAAAATATCAGGAGAATAAGAATTGCCTTATACCTTGAAATATACCAATATGATGTTAAGTATATTCCTGGTTATACTAATATTCTTGCAGATATATTATCCAGGCCAAACAATGGATAAAAGTCGAGAAAAAAGACAAAAGACCTCTATAATGGATCCCTCCAGTTCCAAACCACACCTATCAGGACAGACTGAAAGCCATCACCTTTCAGGACATACTGAAAGCCTTCCAGGCCTCATCAAACTTAGGCAGCTACAACAGAAGCTTTCTGAACTCCAAAACCTCGGCAAACAGATATGCCAGGTCTCTGTTCTTTCTAAATCTCAAGAATTGAAGCAAATGGAGAAACATTGGTTCTGTGGTTCTTCTCCTGAAGAGCAGGAACTCAAAACTATTACTTCCAGAAGCAACCTTTCAGATATGGTAATCTGCCCAGCTACAGATTTCTACCAGCTCCTATCTCTTTTAGAAGTTGACTCTGAAAGGGCAAGAAAATTCAAGGCAGAAGCCATTGTGAACACAATGGTAAATCTAAATCAGCAAAACTGCCTGCCACATGAACATCTCCTCCTATTTTTCCATCAGTTAGAAACAACGGAAATTACCCGGCTTCTGCTCGAAGAAGATGCTTTAATCAAGACTAAATGTGAAAACCCAAGATTATCTGTCTATTTAGGGGATATTCCTAAATCCGCCAGAGCTCTTCAACTTGGGATAGTTCATAGTCTTTACTTAAGCACATTACATCCTGGAGATTACCTCGATCACATTCCAAAGATATGCAGTGACCGAGTTTCAACCTACTCAAAGCAGCACTCTTGGGAAACTGGTTTCTGGTTCCGAATTTGGAGCATTTGGGAAGAAAGGAACCTATACCAACTATTCACCTCTTTTCAAATATGGGAATTACATGACGAAAGTCAACAGTTCGCCCATGGATGGGGTGTTTATCCTAAGCATGAATACAACTATGAAGAACAAGCTTATGCAGCTGCTAAAGAGTTTTTTACAGAAGCAATGACTTACAGTCTATGTGGAGCAAGATCTATTACCATCAGTAATAACATCATGCTCTATGATCATCTTTCTGCCATTGAATCTGTTCCAATAAAACTGGGAAAAGTCATCCCTTTTCTTACCAGTATTAACCTTGGGAGAATTGGACAAAAGGCAAGGATTGATTGCAACCAAGAAGGACTTTTCCAGACAAGATAAAAAGCGTGGTGGGCCCATGCCACGCCAGAAGATTCCTTCTCATCTCCACAAGGACTACAATTATCAAAGATGGGACCCAGTAAAGGACAATCATGTAAACTTTTTCTGTCCAAAGGACAATCATGCAGTCCTTTTTCCTGTACATCTTTTGTAAAGAGACTTTGTAAAAGATTCCTTCCTATCTGAAGGACGTCTTTTGAAACATTATAAATAAAGACATCAGATGAAGGGAGGAGGCAGAGAGCCTTTCCGAACTTCTTTTTTCTTAAACATATTTCTTCCTCTGATCTGCTTCTTAGTTTAAAATAGTGTGAATAAATAGTAGCGCTGAGTACTGGAGCAGAAGCTCTCTACCTGTAGAAATCATTTGAGTAGATGATTCCCCACGTTCCATATTTATATTATATAAATACTGCTCCTCGTTAGAGGGTATATTTGATATATGATAGTCCTCGTTAGAGGGTATGTTGTATAATTCCTCTGACCAAGAGGCTTCCTCGTTAGAGGGTAGTGATATTTGGTCAACATCATCATACTCCTCATTAGAGGGTATTTCATCAACAATATCATCATATTCAGATAATTCATCATCAAAAGAATCTGATGCAGAAATATAACTTTCATTATCTGAAGAATTTTTGGAAAAATATTTTATAGAAGCAGAGTTTTCTTCATAGAATTTGAAAATCTCTTTAGAAGTAATTTTTCCTTCTATTTCTTCAACTAATAAGGTTTTATATTTCAAATATTTTTGATAATCAATTTCATCTGAGTTTGTTTCTTTCAAACTTTTTGAAGATGTTTTTATCATTCTAACAGATCCAAGTCTTTCTTTTGAAGATGAAGAAAACTATGGAAAACTTAAGAAGGTTTGTAAAGTAGTTAGTTTTTGAGAAACTAAATAGATTTGATCACTTAAATAGTTTAGCAAACTATTTTGTTGTTCTATTGTACCATTACTAGGAAGATGAATACTATGTAGATTCCTATATCTATAAACAAGGAAAGAGACATCAAACTGCTACTTCAGGATTAATATTTAATGTTGATAATATACCAACAAATGCTTTAAGGGATTATATACTCAATTGGGAACAACTAATGGTTGGAACAAATACCCTAATGCCACAGGGAATCCCTCATCAGGAATTTGTAATATTAGCTTGCGGATATTGGCAAGGAATAGCCTTAAGATGGCTAACACAATATGAAAAGTTATACCCAACTGAGATAGTAGCTTTAAATAGCCATGAATCTAGAAGAACAGCTTTACATAGTATTTGTAAAAGTCTATATGGAGACATAACTGGAGAAGATATTAATGCTGAAGGCATAGATGAAAATATCCTTCTAAAACTAAGACTGTGTAACATTTGTTACTTAGAAGAATTTGCTAATCTATATATCAGTTATATTTTTAAACTGAATACCTTAGATAAAAAAATCTTTTGGCTAACAGCCTTCTTTTCTAAGTTACCTATACCATGGGATACCATGATAGAAAAAAAATATAACAGTCTTAGAGCTGGAGGTATTCCACACAATACAGGAGCTTTAAAAAAGGCTTGTATGGAAACAGTTAAGAAAACCTGCCAATTACAAAAGGCAAATAATCATCTATCCAAATACATACATAAGTCTAACATTAAAACTTCTTGTTGTCCTAAGTATGACCCAGACATTAATTATCAGTTTGGTTGTCCTCCAGTATATGGGTTCAACAAACCATTCTTTCCCAAGAAAACAAAATATGGAAAAAAATCCAAAGACTATAAATCTAGATTCAAAAAGAATAACAAGAAAAAATACAAGGTATCCAGAAAAAAATGGAAACCTGAACATAAGGAGAAATACAAAAAGTCAAAGAAATATAAGAATCGAAAGTTTATTAAAACAAATCAAACAGGTATGAAAAAGAACTGTACATGTTTTAAATGTGGAAAAGAAGGACATTATGCTACAGAATGTAGAATAAACATTAAAACAATATGGTTAAATGAGTTAGAAAAGTATGATATCCATACTGGAACTATAGAAGAAGTCCTTAGTGATAACTCTTCTATATATGAGATTGAAACCATATATGAAGAAAGTCCTTTAGATTCTGATTCTTCAGAAACAGAAGAATTCAATATAAACATGTTAACCTTGAATAAAACATACCATTTTATACAAGTTATACCCTTGTCTAAAACTACTATATTACCAAAAAGGGAATCATTGAAATTTCCAGGACATATTCTATATGCTAACAATCATTATAGCATAAGAAGATATCAATCTATAGAAATTTATTTAGATCTGATTATAAGAATACCTTATGGATATTATGGAGAAATTAAAAATCTAAGACATCATGCTCTTAGAAATATTTTCATTACTTATGGCATAATAGAATCTATGACAGATCAAAACATAAGTATAATAATGAAAAGTACAAGTTTAGATGATAATCCATATCAAATTCCTTTAGGTACTCCTATAGGAATACTTATAATCCATAAATACGAAGATTTAGCATTGGTTAAAGTTGATCAAGATATTTTACTTTCAACATCTCCACCTCTTAGTCCAAAGTTTACCCCTGGACAATCTTCAAAAGAATCTATGTTTGAATACAAAGTATATATGAATACATTGAAGGAAATAGAACCTCAAGAGATTCATAATACAAGTATTGAAAATAGCCAAGGGGAACATTATGAAGTAACTGATGAAGATATTGAAAGACTAAAACTTTCCATACCACATGCTAAACAAGAAGAGGTATATAAACCTCAATCTAAATTCAAATCTTTATGGACAAACAAACCTACCTATATCTTTGAAAGAATGTAAGGAAATATAGAACTAAAAGGAGATGAAGAGTTTACTTCTATAAAATTGCTAAACTTCTATCAGATAGAAAATCTGAAGCAAAAATATCCTAAGAAGAAATATTTACACATTGGATTAATTAAAATAAAGATAACTGGTCTATTCAGATCCGGAATAGACACACCTATTATGATAATATATTGCGATGAAAGAATCATCAATAATCCTCTAAATAGTATATTAGGAGGAGCAAAATCCAATTTAGCAAATAGAATATTTGGAGTAAATATACATCCTGATTTTTGCATCAGCTTACATGATACAAATATAGAAAAAGCCTGTACTCTTTCTATAAATTTAAAAGGAATTGAAATGCTTCCTGGATCCCAAGTATTGGGAATACAATGGGAACATTGTTTAGCACTAAACGAAACATCTACTTTTAGATCTATCACACCTACACAGTTTATTAAACTTTTTGAGGTTGGGAATGGAAAAATAATCCAACCAAAATTGGTCAATATAAGACATTTGCGATATGATAATGAGATGCAAATATTCTTGAAAACTTTGAAACCAAAGACACATCTCCCTATAGAAACATTTATTGCTTCAGGCAATACTATTTCTACTACGATTATAAATCCAAGTATTCCAAGAAGTCTTAGTACCTCTGAATATCGAAATACCAATATTTTGGTTGACCAAGCTAGACCTAGTATGTCTGCACTAGAAAATACTCCTCTTGAAGGAAGGACTCAAAGAATCCTTGATCTCCAAAAGAAATCGGAAGACCAACATATTATAAGACTACCATCTAGTTCATTTGGTTTATCAAATGTCGGATCTTCTTAAGAAAAAACCTCAATTACACATATACATTCCTATGACATTGTTATTTCCTGATAACTCTTGTCTTACCTTACATACTCTACTAGATTCAGGTGCTGAAACTAGTCTTATACATGAAAAATTTATCCCTAAGCAATTATGGTTAGCCCTAGAAAAACAAGCAAGCTTAAATGATTTTATGGGAAGACCTGTCATTATTACTCATAAAGCAAATCTCCCAATTTCCATTCCAGATATTCATAATATCTCTCATCACTATACTTTTGAATTCGCTTTATTACCTATTGATTTCAATGTCGATTGCTTAGTTGGCATGAATAACTTACGACATTATGCCCCTTTCAATTCTCAAATTTTTCTATTTGATAATCATCAAATTCCACGGGTTCCTTTCCCGGTACCCTTAGCATCATCTTATACTGCAGCCCAACGTGGTGAACGACTTATTTCCACCCAAAACAACTGCACTTATCCTCTTACTATCTTCTCTAATACAGAAGAAATCATCCATAGTATGCTTAAACCATTATATTCAAATAACCCTTTATTATATTTTGATAAGGCACCAAGGTATTGTACCCTTACTTTACTCGATCAATACCAAAATACTAATGTAAGATCAAACAGTATAATGGTATCCCCTATAGATAAACAAGAATTTTCAGCTCAAATAAACGAGCTTTTATCTCTTAAACTAATACAGCCTAGCAGCAGCCCTCATTCATCACCTGCTTTTCTAGTCAGAAAACATGCAGAACAAAAAAGAGGAAAAGCCAGAATGGTCATTAATTATAGAAAATTAAATAGCTATACAAAGTTTGACGGCTATTTTATACCTGCTGCAGAGCAGTTAATAAAGCAGATACAAGGATCCAAATACTATAGTAAATTTGATGCTAAATCTGGGTTTTGGCAAGTAAAACTAGCCAATAAAGAATCTATAGAATTAACTGCCTTTAGTTGTCCCCAAGGACACTATGAGTGGTTAGTAATGCCATTTGGTTTGAAAAATGCCCCACAAATATTCCAAAAATGGATGAATTCTATGTTCGGACATCTACATTTTGTAGTAGTTTACATAGATGATATACTAGTTTTTTCTCCTACAATGGAAGAACATAAACAACACTTACTTCAAGTAGCAAAAATACTACTTGATAACGGAATTATTTTAAGCCCTACAAAAATTCATCTATTCAAAAAGGAAATAGAATTCCTTGGGAAATATATAAAAGAAGGCCAAATAGAATTACAACAACATATATATTCCAAGATAAAGGAATTCCCTAACACATTTAAAACTCTAAAACAATTACAGAGTTTCTTGGGTCTTTTAAATTATGGGAGGAAATTTATTCCTCACCTATCCCAACTAGTCAAAAATTTACAAGAAAAATTGACTATAGAACAATCTAAATATAAAATGGAAAATGGTGAACAACCAAGAAAATGGAATACAGACAAAATAGGAATCCAGCTCACTCCTGAAGAGGAAAAAGAGATAAAACATATAAAGGAGCTAATTACTCACCAAACAATACTATATTTTCCCAAAGAAAATGACCTAGTAACCCTCCAAACAGATGCATCAGATATGTTTTGGGCAGGAGTTATAATAGTTAAACAAAAAGAAATTATAGCATATACCTCGGGAAAATTTAATAAACCCCAACAAAGATATTCCACTTATGATAAAGAATTGTTGGCTATTAAATCAGCAATAAAGAGTTTAAAAATATATTTACTCAATAGGCAGTTCCTCATAGAAACTGATAACAAAGCAGTATCCCAATTCTTGAAAAAACGAACTATTAATAATCCTGAAGAAAACATCAGGAGAATAAGAATTGCCTTATACCTTGAAATATACCAATATGATGTTAAGTATATTCCTGGTTATACTAATATTCTTGCAGATATATTATCCAGGCCAAACAATGGATAAAAGTCGAGAAAAAAGACAAAAGACCTCTATAATGGATCCCTCCAGTTCCAAACCACACCTTTCAGGACAGACTGAAAGCCATCACCTTTCAGGACATACTGAAAGCCTTCCAGGCCTCATCAAACTCAGGCAGCTACAACAGAAGCTTTCTGAACTCCAAAACCTCGGCAAACAGATATGCCAGGTCTCTGTTCTTTCTAAATCTCAAGAATTGAAGCAAATGGAGAAACATTGGTTCTGTGGTTCTTCTCCTGAAGAGCAGGAACTCAAAACTATTACTTCCAGAAGCAACCTTTCAGATATGGTAATCTGCCCAGCTACAGATTTCTACCAGCTCCTATCTCTTTTAGAAGTTGACTCTGAAAGGGCAAGAAAATTCAAGGCAGAAGCCATTGTGAACACAATGGTAAATCTAAATCAGCAAAACTGCCTGCCACATGAACATCTCCTCCTATTTTTCCATCAGTTAGAAGCAACGGAAATTACCCGGCTTCTGCTCGAAGAAGATGCTTTAATCAAGACTAAATATGAAAACCCAAGATTATCTGTCTATTTAGGGGATATTCCTAAATCCGCCAGAGCTCTTCAACTTGGGATAGTTCATAGTCTTTACTTAAGCACATTACATCCTGGAGATTACCTCGATCACATTCCAAAGATATGCAGTGACCGAGTTTCAACCTACTCAAAGCAGCACTCTTGGGAAACTGGTTTCTGGTTCCGAATTTGGAGCATTTGGGAAGAAAGGAACCTATACCAACTATTCACCTCTTTTCAAATATGGGAATTACATGACGAAAGTCAACAGTTCGCCCATGGATGGGGTGTTTATCCTAAGCATGAATACAACTATGAAGAACAAGCTTATGCAGCTGCTAAAGAGTTTTTTACAGAAGCAATGACTTACAGTCTATGTGGAGCAAGATCTATTACCATCAGTAATAACATCATGCTCTATGATCATCTTTCTGCCATTGAATCTGTTCCAATAAAACTGGGAAAAGTCATCCCTTTTCTTACCAGTATTAACCTTGGGAGAATTGGACAAAAGGCAAGGATTGATTGCAACCAAGAAGGACTTTTCCAGACAAGATAAAAAGCGTGGTGGGCCCATGCCACGCCAGAAGATTCCTTCTCATCTCCACAAGGACTACAATTATCAAAGATGGGACCCAGTAAAGGACAATCATGTAAACTTTTTCTGTCCAAAGGACAATCATGCAGTCCTTTTTCCTGTACATCTTTTGTAAAGAGACTTTGTAAAAGATTCCTTCCTATCTGAAGGACGTCTTTTGAAACATTATAAATAAAGACATCAGATGAAGGGAGGAGGCAGAGAGCCTTTCCGAACTTCTTTTTTCTTAAACATATTTCTTCCTCTGATCTGCTTCTTAGTTTAAAATAGTGTGAATAAATAGTAGCGCTGAGTACTGGAGCAGAAGCTCTCCTGCAACTGGTATCAGAGCCTTTTTTAAAGCTCCTGTATTGTGTGGAATACCTCCAGCTCTAAGACTGTTATATTTTTTCTCTATCATGGTATCCCATGGTATAGGTAACTTAGAAAAGAAGGCTGTTAGCCAAAAGATTTTTTTATCTAAGGTATTCAGTTTAAAAATATAACTGATATATAGATTAGCAAATTCTTCTAAGTAACAAATGTTACACAGTCTTAGTTTTAGAAGGATATTTTCATCTATGCCTTCAGCATTAATATCTTCTCCAGTTATGTCTCCATATAGACTTTTACAAATACTATGTAAAGTTGTCATTAAAACTTCTTGTTGTCCTAAGTATGACCCAGACATTAATTATCAGTTTGGTTGTCCTCCAGTATATGGGTTCAACAAACCATTCTTTCCCAAGAAAACAAAATATGGGAAAAAATCCAAAGACTATAAATCTAGATTCAAAAAGAATAACAAGAAAAAATACAAGGTATCCAGAAAAAAATGGAAATCTGAACATAAGGAGAAATACAAAAAGTCAAAGAAATATAAGAATCGAAAGTTTATTAAAACAAATCAAACAGGTATGAAAAAGAACTGTACATGTTTTAAATGTGGAAAAGAAGGACATTATGCTACAGAATGTAGAATAAACATTAAAACAATATGGTTAAATGAGTTAGAAAAGTATGATATCCATACTTGAACTATAGAAGAAGTCCTTAGTGATAACTCTTCTATATATGAGATTGAAACCATATATGAAGAAAGTCCTTTAGATTCTGATTCTTCAGAAACAGAAGAATTCAATATAAACATGTTAACCTTGAATAAAACATACCATTTTATACAAGTTATACCCTTGTCTAAAACTACTATATTACCAAAAAGGGAATCATTGAAATTTCCAGGACATATTCTATATGCTAACAATCATTATAGCATAAGAAGATATCAATCTATAGAAATTTATTTAGATCTGATTATAAGAATACCTTATGGATATTATGGAGAAATTAAAAATCTAAGACATTATGCTCTTAGAAATATTTTCATTACTTATGGCATAATAGAATCTATGACAGATCAAAACATAAGTATAATAATGAAAAGTACAAGTTTAGATGATAATCCATATCAAATTCCTTTAGGTACTCCTATAGGAATACTTATAATCCATAAATACGAAGATTTAGCATTGGTTAAATTTGATCAAGATATTTTACTTTCAACATCTCCACCTCTTAGTCCAAAGTTTACCCCTGGACAATCTTCAAAAGAATCTATGTTTGAATACAAAGTATATATGAATACATTGAAGGAAATAGAACCTCAAGAGATTCATAATACAAGTATTGAAAATAGCCAAGGGGAACATTATGAAGTAACTGATGAAGATATTGAAAGACTAAAACTTTCCATACCACATGCTAAACAAGAACAGGTATATAAACCTCAATCTAAATTCAAATCTTTATGGACAAACAAACCTACCTATATCTTTGAAAGAATGCAAGGAAATATAGAACTAAAAGGAGATGAAGAGTTTACTTCTATAAAATTGCTAAACTATCATCAGATAGAAAATCTGAAGCAAAAATATCCTAAAAAGAAATATTTACACATTGGCTTAATCCAAATAAAGATAACTGGTCTATTCAGATCCGGAATAGACACACCTATTATGATAATATGTTGTGATGAAAGAATCATCAATAATCCTCTAAATAGTATATTAGGAGGAGCAAAGTCCAATCTGGCAAATAGAATATTTGGAGTAAATATACATCCTGATTTTTGCATCAGCTTACATGATACAAATATAGAAAAAGCCTGTACTCTTTCTATAAATTTAAAAGGAATTGAAATGCTTCCTGGATCCCAAGTATTGGGAATACAATGGGAACATTGTTTAGCACTAAACGAAACATCTACTTTTAGATCTATCACACCTACACAGTTTATTAAACTTTTTGAGGTTGGGAATGGAAAAATAATCCAACCAAAATTGGTCAATATAAGACATTTGCGATATGATAATGAGATGCAAATATTCTTGAAAACTTTGAAACCAAAGACACATCTCCCTATAGAAACATTTATTGCTTCAGGCAATACTATTTCTACTACGATTATAAATCCAAGTATTCCAAGAAGTCTTAGTACCTCTGAATATCGAAATACCAATATTTTGGTTGACCAAGCTAGACCTAGTATGTCTGCACTAGAAAATACTCCTCTTGAAGGAAGGTCTCAAAGAATCCTTGAACTCCAAAAGAAATCAGAAGACCAACATATTATAAGACTACCTTCTAGTTCATTTGGTTTATCAAATGTCGGATCTTCTTAAGAAAAAACCGCAATTACACATATACATTCCCATGACATTATTATTTCCTGATAACTCTTGTCTTACCTTACATACTCTACTAGATTCAGGTGCTGAAACTAGTCTTATACATGAAAAATTTATCCCTAAGCAATTATGGCTAGCCCTAGAAAAGCAAGCAAGCTTAAATGACTTTATGGGCAGACCCGTCATTATTACTCATAAAGCAAATATCTCTATTTCTATCCCTGATATTCATAATATCTCTCATCACTATACTTTTGAATTTGCTTTATTACCTATTGACTTTAATGTCGATTGCTTAGTGGGCATGAATAACTTACGGCATTATGCCCCATTCAACTCTCAAATTTTTCTATTTGATAATCATCAAATTCCAAGGGTTCCTTTTCCGGTCCCCTTCGCATCATCCTATACTGCAGCCCAACGTGGTGAACGACTTATTTCCACCCAAAAAAACTGCACTTATCATCTTACTATCTTCTCTAATACAGAAGAAATCATACACAGTATGCTTAAACCATTATATTCACATAACCCTTTATTATATTTTGATAGGGCACCAAGGTATTGTACCCTTACTTTACTCGATCAATACCAAAATACTAATGTAAGAACAAACAGTATAATGGTATCCAGCAGCCCTCATTCATCACCTGCTTTTCTAGTCAGAAAACATACAGAACAAAAAAGAGGGAAAGCCAGAATGGTCATTAATTATAGAAAATTAAATAGCTATACAAAGTTTGACGGCTATTTTATACCTACTGCGGAACAGTTAATAACACAGATACAAGGGTCAAAATACTATAGTAAATTTGATGCTGAATCTGGTTTTTGGCAAGTAAAACTATCCAATAAAGAATCTATAGAATTAACTGCATTTAGTTGTCCCCAGGGACACTATGAGTGGTTAGTAATGCTATTTGGTTTAAAAAATGCTCCACAACTATTCCAAAAATGGATGAATTCTATGTTCGGACATCTACATTTTGAAGTAGTTTATATAGATGATATACTAGTCTTTTCCCTTGAAATGGAAAAACATAAACAACACTTACTCCAAGTAGCAAAAATACTACTGGATAATGGAATCATCTTAAACCTAACAATAATACATTTATGGGTTTTTATTGCAAAACAACTATTAAGGTTTCTCGACTTACTATGGTCATCAGTTTATATAATGCTCTTGAACATACTAATCTTACAGATTCCCTACCTCTTCCTGAACATGGATGAGGATAGACTGAAGAAACTAAAGACCATGATAGAAGAATCTAAGTGGTCTAAGGTAAACAGTAAGAAAGCTTCCTCAACAGGAGGCAATGCTCTTAAAAAAGCTCCTGAAAAAGGAGAGAGCTCAGCCCAGAAGACAGAAGACAAGAAACTCTTCCTGGCTACTGGCAACAACACTACATCAGCCTCTAACGAGGAAAAAAGTTTTCCCCCACCAGGGATGACAGTTCTACCACTACAACAAGCATCTTACAGCAATGCAGTCTCACAGAAAAGATTCCAAACAACCCAAAGACCAACAGCAGCAACTGTTGTAAGGGATTGGTATAACACAGAACTCAAAAACTCCAATCCTAGTATTTATGAAAAATTAAATGGTTGCTATCGTTCGATACAGTCAAATGATTTTCATGCCTCTAAGTATTGGCTCTCTCAACTAGAGCAGCTAGTACTTTCTATGCTTAACCACTATTTGCAGGAGAAAACAGAAAAGCAAGCCATAACCAAAGCTGTTTCCGACCTCTGCAATTATACTCTTGCCACCCAAAGTTCGGACTTAGAACAAAGAAAGGTGACATGGTTCCAAGGTCCTTCCTTGGATCAAGAGTTCTTAAGAAATACTGTCTCTGACATGGAGATAGCAGATCAAGTTCATCATCCATTGCAAGAATTCTACAAATTGCTGGAACTATGCAAAATCCAGAATGAGAAAGCTAGACAGTTAGAAGCAGAACTAACTGTTTACAAGATGATTGGGCTTAACCAGCAACATATGATTCCTGATTCAGAGTTGAGAATCTTCTTCAAAACTATAGAAGCAACAGATGTTATCAGCATTCTCCAACAGCATGAAAAGATTCTTAACAAAAATGATTCCCCCAGAATCATTACTGGCTTCCAGGAAATTCCCAAAAGCTTTAAAGCCATACAAATGGGGTTAGTCCATGAAATATTTGTCAATACTTCTCATCCAGAAGAATTCTCAGACTACTTACCCCCAATCTGCCTCAAAAGCCTTAAAGCATATACAACCAGATACCAGTCTACATTTTTCTTCCGTATCTGGGGAACTTGGGAAGAAAGGAAATATTTAAAAGTATTTTCTTCTATACAATTGTGGGAACTTCACAATTTTAATTATCTTCAGTCCAAAACATGTGAAAATCTTCCAGTCCTAGATCTTGAAGAAGAAACCAAAAGGGCTGCCCAAGAGTTCTTTGAAGAAGCATATACTAAAGCTTTATCAGGAGCTCATTCCATCAAAATTGAAGATAATATTCTCCTCTATGACTTCATCGGAGTTTTTGAAAACTCTGAACAAAAAATTCCCAAAGTACTGGCCTTTTTGTCTTCTCTACAGCTTGGAAAAGTTGGGACCAAAGCAAAAGAAGATTTTTATAAAAGTCTAGAGAATATTGAAAATGAAGATGAAGACCTCGGAGGAAATACAGATATCAATCTTGAAGATGACATCGAAGAAGACACTATGCAAGGATAAGCATGGTGGGCCAATCCTACTCAGCAAACTCAGACAAGCATGGTGGGCCAGTCTTACTCAGCAAAGATTCCTCCTCATCCTCTCAACCGACAAGAAGGACACCAATCAGTATGGTGGGACCCCATAAAGGACAATAATGTAAACTTTTTCCTGTACAAAGGACAATAATGCAGTCCTTTTTTTCTGTACATCTTTTGTAAAAAAACTTTGTAAAAGATTCCTTCCTATCTGAAGGACGTCTTGGAAACATTATAAATAAAGACATCAGATGAAGGGAGGAGGCAGAGAGCCTTTACGAACTTCTTTTTTCTTAAACATATTTCTTCCTCTGATCTGCTTCTTAGTTTAAAATAGTGTGAATAAATAGTAGCGCTGAGTACTGGAGCAGAAGCTCTCCTGCAACTGGTATCAGAGCCTTTTGTCCAATTCTCCCAAGGTCAATACTGGGATAGAAATATGTTTATGGAAAAAGAAGTATATATGTTGTTGTTGTTGTACAACAACATATATTATGTACAACTTTTCACACAGAAAAGTTGTACATCATACCTATAGGGGTATGTTGTATAATTTCCTTGTTGACATTAATTTACACATATACATTCTCTGATACCAGTTGCAGGAGAGCTTCTGCTCCAGTACTCAGCGCTACTATTTATTCACGCTATTTTAAACTAAGAAACAGATCAGAGGAAGAAATATGTTTAAGAAAAAAGAAGTTCGGAAAGGCTCTCTGCCTCCTCCCTTCATCTGATGTCTTTATTTATAATGTTTCAAAAGACGTCCTTCAGATAGGAAGGAATCTTTTACAAAGTCTCTTTACAAAAGATGTACAGGAAAAAGGACTGCATGATTGTCCTTTGGACAGAAAAAGTTTACATGATTGTCCTTTACTGGGTCCCATCTTTGATAATTGTAGTCCTTGTGGAGATGAGAAGGAATCTTCTGGCGTGGCATGGGCCCACCACGCTTTTTATCTTGTCTGGAAAAGTCCTTCTTGGTTGCAATCAATCCTTGCCTTTTGTCCAATTCTCCCAAGGTTAATACTGGTAAGAAAAGGGATGACTTTTCCCAGTTTTATTGGAACAGATTCAATGGCAGAAAGATGATCATAGAGCATGATGTTATTACTGATGGTAATAGATCTTGCTCCACATAGACTGTCAGTCATTGCTTCTGTAAAAAACTCTTTAGCAGCTGCATAAGCTTGTTCTTCATAGTTGTATTCATGCTTAGGATAAACACCCCATCCATGGGCGAACTGTTGACTTTCGTCATGTAATTCCCATATTTGAAAAGAGGTGAATAGTTGGTATAGGTTCCTTTCTTCCCAAATGCTCCAAATTCGGAACCAGAAACCAGTTTCCCAAGAGTGCTGCTTTGAGTAGGTTGAAACTCGGTCACTGCATATCTTTGGAATGTGATCGAGGTAATCTCCAGGATGTAATGTGCTTAAGTAAAGACTATGAACTATCCCAAGTTGAAGAGCTCTGGCGGATTTAGGAATATCCCCTAAATAGACAGATAATCTTGGGTTTTCATATTTAGTCTTGATTAAAGCATCTTCTTCGAGCAGAAGCCGGGTAATTTCCGTTGCTTCTAATTGATGGAAAAATAGGAGGAGATGTTCATGTGGCAGGCAGTTTTGCTGATTTAGATTTACCATTGTGTTCACAATGGCTTCTGCCTTGAATTTTCTTGCCCTTTCAGAGTCAACTTCTAAAAGAGATAGGAGCTGGTAGAAATCTGTAGCTGGGCAGATTACCATATCTGAAAGGTTGCTTCTGGAAGTAATAGTTTTGAGTTCCTGCTCTTCAGGAGAAGAACCACAGAACCAATGTTTCTCCATTTGCTTCAATTCTTGAGATTTAGAAAGAACAGAGACCTGGCATATCTGTTTGCCGAGGTTTTGGAGTTCAGAAAGCTTCTGTTGTAGCTGCCTGAGTTTGATGAGGCCTGGAAGGCTTTCAGTATGTCCTGAAAGGTGATGGCTTTCAGTCTGTCCTGAAAGGTGTGGTTTGGAACTGGAGGGATCCATTATAGAGGTCTTTTGTCTTTTTTCTCGACTTTTATCCATTGTTTGGCCTGGATAATATATCTGCAAGAATATTAGTATAACCAGGAATATACTTAACATCATATTGGTATATTTCAAGGTATAAGGCAATTCTTATTCTCCTGATGTTTTCTTCAGGATTATTAATAGTTCGTTTTTTCAAGAATTGGGATACTGCTTTGTTATCAGTTTCTATGATGAACTGCCTATTGAGTAAATATATTTTTAAACTCTTTATTGCTGATTTAATAGCCAACAATTCTTTATCATAAGTGGAATATCTTTGTTGGGGTTTATTAAATTTTCCCGAGGTATATGCTATAATTTCTTTTTGTTTAACTATTATAACTCCTGCCCAAAACATATCTGATGCATCTGTTTGGAGGGTTACTAGGTCATTTTCTTTGGGAAAATATAGTATTGTTTGGTGAGTAATTAGCTCCTTTATATGTTTTATCTCTTTTTCCTCTTCAGGAGTGAGCTGGATTCCTATTTTGTCTGTATTCCATTTTCTTGGTTGTTCACCATTTTCCATTTTATATTTAGATTGTTCTATAGTCAATTTTTCTTGTAAATTTTTGACTAGTTGGGATAGGTGAGGAATAAATTTCCTCCCATAATTTAAAAGACCCAAGAAACTCTGTAATTGTTTTAGAGTTTTAAATGTGTTAGGGAATTCCTTTATCTTGGAATATATATGTTGTTGTAATTCTATTTGGCCTTCTTTTATATATTTCCCAAGGAATTCTATTTCCTTTTTGAATAGATGAATTTTTGTAGGGCTTAAAATAATTCCGTTATCAAGTAGTATTTTTGCTACTTGAAGTAAGTGTTGTTTATGTTCTTCCATTGTAGGAGAAAAAACTAGTATATCATCTATGTAAACTACTACAAAATGTAGATGTCCGAACATAGAATTCATCCATTTTTGGAATATTTGTGGGGCATTTTTCAAACCAAATGGCATTACTAACCACTCATAGTGTCCTTGGGGACAACTAAAGGCAGTTAATTCTATAGATTCTTTATTGGCTCGTTTTACTTGCCAAAACCCAGATTTAGCATCAAATTTACTATAGTATTTGGATCCTTGTATCTGCTTTATTAACTGCTCTGCAGCAGGTATAAAATAGACGTCAAACTTTGTATAGCTATTTAATTTTCTATAATTAATGACCATTCTGGCTTTTCCTCTTTTTTGTTCTGCATGTTTTCTGACTAGAAAAGCAGGTGATGAATGAGGGCTGCTGCTAGGCTGTATTAGTTTAAGAGATAAAAGCTCGTTTATTTGAGCTGAAAATTCTTGTTTATCTATAGGGGATACCATTATACTGTTTGATCTTACATTAGTATTTTGGTATTGATCGAGTAAAGTAAGGGTACAATACCTTGGTGCCCTATCAAAATATAATAAAGGGTTATGTGAATATAATGGTTTAAGCATACTGTGTATGATTTCTTCTGTATTAGAGAAGATAGTAAGAGGATAAGTGCAGTTTTTTTGGGTGGAAATAAGTCGTTCACCACGTTGGGCTGCAGTATAGGATGATGCGAAGGGGACCGGAAAAGGAACCCTTGGAATTTGATGATTATCAAATAGAAAAATTTGAGAGTTGAATGGGGCATAATGCCGTAAGTTATTCATGCCCACTAAGCAATCGACATTAAAGTCAATAGGTAATAAAGCAAATTCAAAAGTATAGTGATGAGAGATATTATGAATATCAGGGATAGAAATAGAGATATTTGCTTTATGAGTAATAATGACGGGTCTGCCCATAAAGTCATTTAAGCTTGCTTGCTTTTCTAGGGCTAGCCATAATTGCTTAGGGATAAATTTTTCATGTATAAGACTAGTTTCAGCACCTGAATCTAGTAGAGTATGTAAGGTAAGACAAGAGTTATCAGGAAATAATAATGTCATGGGAATGTATATGTGTAATTGCGGTTTTTTCTTAAGAAGATCCGACATTTGATAAACCAAATGAACTAGAAGGTTTGTAAAGTAGTTAGTTTTTTAGAAACCAAATAGATTTGATCACTTAAATAGTTTAGCAAACTATTTTGTTGTTCTATTGTACCATTACTAGGAAGATGAATACTATGTTCATGAGTATTTAAACTGAAAGGACATTCGTATGATTCAGGAAGAACTAAAGCTCTAGACATTTCTGTGAAGAGGTTCTTATAAACTTAGACACGTTATTTCCTTCCTTTCTTTCATTAGATTAGATAACAGTATCGCTTTGACCCTGGTCTCTCCGGCTATGTAACCTCTAGGGGTGGTTTTCTCCCTAGAGTGAGGCCGCAACAACTGAAGCGTCCCTTCCGGACATATAGTCAACCACAAGCACTATCACAAGCTTCAGAGAGACAGAGCACAGCCATGTTTCGTTTCCTACCTCATGGCGTAAGATACTATTATCTAATTAACTTAAGAAATTAAGGAAATAACATGCCTAACAAGTTTAGCCAGACATGGCTAAGTTAAGGATACTTACAAAAAAAGAAGAAGGATACTGCACAAGGGCTCTGATACCAATTGCAGGAGAGCTTCTGCTCCAGTACTCAGCGCTACTATTTATTCACACTATTTTAAACTGCAGTTGCAGGAGAGCTTCTGCTCCAGTACTCAGCGCTACTATTTATTCACACTATTTTAAACTAAGAAGCAGATCAGAGGAAGAAATATGTTTAAGAAAAAAGAAGTTCGGAAAGGCTCTCTGCCTCCTCCCTTCATCTGATGTCTTTATTTATAATGTTTCAAAAGACGTCCTTCAGATAGGAAGGAATCTTTTACAAAGTCTCTTTACAAAAGATGTACAGGAAAAAGGACTGCATGATTGTCTTTTGGACAGAAAAAGTTTACATGATTGTCCTTTACTGGGTCCCATCTTTGATAATTGTAGTCCTTGTGGAGATGAGAAGGAATCTTCTGGCGTGGCATGGGCCCACCACGCTTTTTATCTTGTCTGGAAAAGTCCTTCTTGGTTGCAATCAATCCTTGCCTTTTGTCCAATTCTCCCAAGGTTAATACTGGTAAGAAAAGGGATGACTTTTCCCAGTTTTATTGGAACAGATTCAATGGCAGAAAGATGATCATAGAGCATGATGTTATTACTGATGGTAATAGATCTTGCTCCACATAGACTGTCAGTCATTGCTTCTGTAAAAAACTCTTTAGCAGCTGCATAAGCTTGTTCTTCATAGTTGTATTCATGCTTAGGATAAACACCCCATCCATGGGCGAACTGTTGACTTTCGTCATGTAATTCCCATATTTGAAAAGAGGTGAATAGTTGGTATAGGTTCCTTTCTTCCCAAATGCTCCAAATTCGGAACCAGAAACCAGTTTCCCAAGAGTGCTGCTTTGAGTAGGTTGAAACTCGGTCACTGCATATCTTTGGAATGTGATCGAGGTAATCTCCAGGATGTAATGTGCTTAAGTAAAGACTATGAACTATCCCAAGTTGAAGAGCTCTGGCGGATTTAGGAATATCCCCTAAATAGACAGATAATCTTGGGTTTTCATATTTAGTCTTGATTAAAGCATCTTCTTCGAGCAGAAGCCGGGTAATTTCCGTTGCTTCTAACTGATGGAAAAATAGGAGGAGATGTTCATGTGGTAGGCAGTTTTGCTGATTTAGATTTACCATTGTGTTCACAATGGCTTCTGCCTTGAATTTTCTTGCCCTTTCAGAGTCAACTTCTAAAAGAGATAGGAGCTGGTAGAAATCTGTAGCTGGGCAGATTACCATATCTGAAAGGTTGCTTCTGGAAGTAATAGTTTTGAGTTCCTGCTCTTCAGGAGAAGAACCACAGAACCAATGTTTCTCCATTTGCTTCAATTCTTGAGATTTAGAAAGAACAGAGACCTGGCATATCTGTTTGCCGAGGTTTTGGAGTTCAGAAAGCTTCTGTTGCAGCTGCCTGAGTTTGATGAGGCCTGGAAGGCTTTCAGTATGTCCTGAAAGGTGATGGCTTTCAGTCTGTCCTGAAAGGTGTGGTTTGGAACTGGAGGGATCCATTATAGAGGTCTTTTGTCTTTTTTCTCGACTTTTATCCATTGTTTGGCCTGGATAATATATCTGCAAGAATATTAGTATAACCAGGAATATACTTAACATCATATTGGTATATTTCAAGGTATAAGGCAATTCTTATTCTCCTGATGTTTTCTTCAGGATTATTAATAGTTCGTTTTTTCAAGAATTGGGATACTGCTTTGTTATCAGTTTCTATGATGAACTGCCTATTGAGTAAATATATTTTTAAACTCTTTATTGCTGATTTAATAGCCAACAATTCTTTATCATAAGTGGAATATCTTTGTTGGGGTTTATTAAATTTTCCCGAGGTATATGCTATAATTTCTTTTTGTTTAACTATTATAACTCCTGCCCAAAACATATCTGATGCATCTGTTTGGAGGGTTACTAGGTCATTTTCTTTGGGAAAATATAGTATTGTTTGGTGAGTAATTAGCTCCTTTATATGTTTTATCTCTTTTTCCTCTTCAGGAGTGAGCTGGATTCCTATTTTGTCTGTATTCCATTTTCTTGGTTGTTCACCATTTTCCATTTTATATTTAGATTGTTCTATAGTCAATTTTTCTTGTAAATTTTTGACTAGTTGGGATAGGTGAGGAATAAATTTCCTCCCATAATTTAAAAGACCCAAGAAACTCTGTAATTGTTTTAGAGTTTTAAATGTGTTAGGGAATTCCTTTATCTTGGAATATATATGTTGTTGTAATTCTATTTGGCCTTCTTTTATATATTTCCCAAGGAATTCTATTTCCTTTTTGAATAGATGAATTTTTGTAGGGCTTAAAATAATTCCGTTATCAAGTAGTATTTTTGCTACTTGAAGTAAGTGTTGTTTATGTTCTTCCATTGTAGGAGAAAAAACTAGTATATCATCTATGTAAACTACTACAAAATGTAGATGTCCGAACATAGAATTCATCCATTTTTGGAATATTTGTGGGGCATTTTTCAAACCAAATGGCATTACTAACCACTCATAGTGTCCTTGGGGACAACTAAAGGCAGTTAATTCTATAGATTCTTTATTGGCTAGTTTTACTTGCCAAAACCCAGATTTAGCATCAAATTTACTATAGTATTTGGATCCTTGTATCTGCTTTATTAACTGCTCTGCAGCAGGTATAAAATAGCCGTCAAACTTTGTATAGCTATTTAATTTTCTATAATTAATGACCATTCTGGCTTTTCCTCTTTTTTGTTCTGCATGTTTTCTGACTAGAAAAGCAGGTGATGAATGAGGGCTGCTGCTAGGCTGTATTAGTTTAAGAGATAAAAGCTCGTTTATTTGAGCTGAAAATTCTTGTTTATCTATAGGGGATACCATTATACTGTTTGATCTTACATTAGTATTTTGGTATTGATCGAGTAAAGTAAGGGTACAATACCTTGGTGCCTTATCAAAATATAATAAAGGGTTATTTGAATATAATGGTTTAAGCATACTATGGATGATTTCTTCTGTATTAGAGAAGATAGTAAGAGGATAAGTGCAGTTATTTTGGGTGGAAATAAGTCGTTCACCACGTTGGGCTGCAGTATAAGATGATGCTAAGGGTACCGGGAAAGGAACCCGTGGAATTTGATGATTATCAAATAGAAAAATTTGAGAATTGAAAGGGGCATAATGTCGTAAGTTATTCATGCCAACTAAGCAATCGACATTGAAATCAATAGGTAATAAAGCGAATTCAAAAGTATAGTGATGAGAGATATTATGAATATCTGGAATGGAAATTGGGAGATTTGCTTTATGAGTAATAATGACAGGTCTTCCCATAAAATCATTTAAGCTTGCTTGTTTTTCTAGGGCTAACCATAATTGCTTAGGGATAAATTTTTCATGTATAAGACTAGTTTCAGCACCTGAATCTAGTAGAGTATGTAAGGTAAGACAAGAGTTATCAGGAAATAACAATGTCATAGGAATGTATATGTGTAATTGAGGTTTTTTCTTAAGAAGATCCGACATTTGATAAACCAAATGAACTAGATGGTAGTCTTATAATATGTTGGTCTTCCGATTTCTTTTGGAGATCAAGGATTCTTTGAGTCCTTCCTTCAAGAGGAGTATTTTCTAGTGCAGACATACTAGGTCTAGCTTGGTCAACCAAAATATTGGTATTTCGATATTCAGAGGTACTAAGACTTCTTGGAATACTTGGATTTATAATCGTAGTAGAAATAGTATTGCCTGGTCAATATCTAGTGCAGACATACTAGGTCTAGCTTGGTCAACCAAAGTATTTCTTTTATATATTTCCCAAGGAATTCTATTTCCCAAGGAATTCTTTTTCCTTTGGAACTGGAGGGATCCATTATAGAGGTCTTTTGTCTTTTTTCTCGACTTTTATCCATTGTTTGGCCGGGATAATATATCTGCAAGAATATTAGTATAACCAGGAATATACTTAACATCATATTGGTATATTTCAAGGTATAAGGCAATTCTTATTCTCCTGATGTTTTCTTCAGGATTATTAATAGTTCATTTTTTCAAGAATTGGGATACTGCTTTGTTATCAGTTTCTATGATGAACTGCCTATTGAGTAAATATATTTTTAAACTCTTTATTGCTGATTTAATAGCCAACAATTCTTTATCATAAGTGGAATATCTTTGTTGGGGTTTATTAAATTTTCCCGAGGTATATGCTATAATTTCTTTTTGTTTAACTATTATAACTCCTGCCCAAAACATATCTGATGCATCTGTTTGGAGGGTTACTAGGTCATTTTCTTTGGGAAAATATAGTATTGTTTGGTGAGTAATTAGCTCCTTTATATGTTTTATCTCTTTTTCCTCTTCAGGAGTGAGCTGGATTCCTATTTTGTCTGTATTCCATTTTCTTGGTTGTTCACCATTTTCCATTTTATATTTAGATTGTTCTATAGTCAATTTTTCTTGTAAATTTTTGACTAGTTGGGATAGGTGAGGAATAAATTTCCTCCCATAATTTAATAGACCCAAGAAACTCTGTAATTGTTTTAGAGTTTTAAATGTGTTAGGGAATTCCTTTATCTTGGAATATATATGTTGTTGTAATTCTATTTGGCCTTCTTTTATATATTTCCCAAGGAATTCTATTTCCTTTTTGAATAGATGAATTTTTGTAGGGCTTAAAATAATTCCGTTATCAAGTAGTATTTTTGCTACTTGAAGTAAGTGTTGTTTATGTTCTTCCATTGTAGGAGAAAAAACTAGTATATCATCTATGTAAACTACTACAAAATGTAGATGTCCGAACATAGAATTCATCCATTTTTGGAATATTTGTGGGGCATTTTTCAAACCAAATGGCATTACTAACCACTCATAGTGTCCTTGGGGACAACTAAAGGCAGTTAATTCTATAGATTCTTTATTGGCTAGTTTTACTTGCCAAAACCCAGATTTAGCATCAAATTTACTATAGTATTTGGATCCTTGTATCTGCTTTATTAACTGCTCTGCAGCAGGTATAAAATAGCCGTCAAACTTTGTATAGCTATTTAATTTTCTATAATTAATGACCATTCTGGCTTTTCCTCTTTTTTGTTCTGCATGTTTTCTGACTAGAAAAGCAGGTGATGAATGAGGGCTGCTGCTAGGCTGTATTAGTTTAAGAGATAAAAGCTCGTTTATTTGAGCTGAAAATTCTTGTTTATCTATAGGGGATACCATTATACTGTTTGATCTTACATTAGTATTTTGGTATTGATCGAGTAAAGTAAGGGTACAATACCTTGGTGCCTTATCAAAATATAATAAAGGGTTATTTGAATATAATGGTTTAAGCATACTATGGATGATTTCTTCTGTATTAGAGAAGATAGTAAGAGGATAAGTGCAGTTGTTTTGGGTGGAAATAAGTCGTTCACCACGTTGGGCTGCAGTATAAGATGATGCTAAGGGTACCGGGAAAGGAACCCGTGGAATTTGATGATTATCAAATAGAAAAATTTGAGAATTGAAAGGGGCATAATGTCGTAAGTTATTCATGCCAACTAAGCAATCGACATTGAAATCAATAGGTAATAAAGCGAATTCAAAAGTATAGTGATGAGAGATATTATGAATATCTGGAATGGAAATTGGGAGATTTGCTTTATGAGTAATAATGACAGGTCTTCCCATAAAATCATTTAAGCTTGCTTGTTTTTCTAGGGCTAACCATAATTGCTTAGGGATAAATTTTTCATGTATAAGACTAGTTTCAGCACCTGAATCTAGTAGAGTATGTAAGGTAAGACAAGAGTTATCAGGAAATAACAATGTCATAGGAATGTATATGTGTAATTGAGGTTTTTTCTTAAGAAGATCCGACATTTGATAAATCAAATGAACTAGATGGTAGTCTTATAATATGTTGGTCTTCCGATTTCTTTTGGAGATCAAGGATTCTTTGAGTCCTTCCTTCAAGAGGAGTATTTTCTAGTGCAGACATACTAGGTCTAGCTTGGTCAACCAAAATATTGGTATTTCGATATTCAGAGGTACTAAGACTTCTTGGAATACTTGGATTTATAATCGTAGTAGAAATAGTATTGCCTGAAGCAATAAATGTTTCTATAGGGAGATGTGTCTTTGGTTTCAAAGTTTTCAAGAATATTTGCATCTCATTATCATATCGCAAATGTCTTATATTGACCAATTTTGGTTGGATTATTTTTCCATTCCCAAACTCAAAAAGTTTAATAAACTCTGTAGGTGTGATAGATCTAAAAGTAGATGTTTCGTTTAGTGCTAAACAATGTTCCCATTGTATTCCCAATACTTGGGATCCAGGAAGCATTTCAATTCCTTTTAAATTTATAGAAAGAGTACAAGCTTTTTCTATATTTGTATCATGTAAGCTGATGCAAAAATCAGGATGTATATTTACTCCAAATATTCTATTTGCTAAATTGGATTTTGCTCCTCCTAATATACTATTTAGAGGATTATTGATGATTCTTTCATCGCAACATATTATCATAATAGGTGTGTCTATTCCGGATCTGAATAGACCAGTTATCTTTATTTGAATTAATCCAATGTGTAAATATTTCTTCTTAGGATATTTTTGCTTCAGATTTTCTATCTGATGGAAGTTTAGCAATTTTATAGAAGTAAACTCTTCATCTCCTTTTAGTTCTATATTTCCTTGCATTCTTTCAAAGATATAGGTAGGTTTGTTTGTCCATAAAGATTTGAATTTAGATTGAGGTTTATATACCTCTTCTTGTTTAGCATGTGGTATGGAAAGTTTTAGTCTTTCAATATCTTCATCAGTTACTTCATAATGTTCCCCTTGGCTATTTTCAATACTTGTATTATGAATCTCTTGAGGTTCTATATATACTTTGTATTCAAACATAGATTCTTTTGAAGATTGTCCAGGGGTAAACTTTGGACTAAGAGGTGGAGATGTTGAAAGTAAAATATCTTGATCAACTTTAACCAATGCTAAATCTTCGTATTTATGGATTATAAGTATTCCTATAGGAGTACCTAAAGGAATTTGATATGGATTATCATCTAAACTTGTACTTTTCATTATTATACTTATGTTTTGATCTGTCATAGATTCTATTATGCCATAAGTAATGAAAATATTTCTAAGAGCATGATGTCTTAGATTTTTAATTTCTCCATAATATCCATAAGGTATTCTTTCTATAGATTGATATCTTCTTATGCTATAATGATTGTTAGCATATAGAATATGTCCTGGAAATTTCAATGATTCCCTTTTTGGTAATATAGTAGTTTTAGACAAGGGTATAACTTGTATAAAATGGTATGTTTTATTCAAGGTTAACATGTTTATATTGAATTCATCTGTTTCTGAAGAATCAGAATCTAAAGGACTTTCTTCATATATGGTTTCAATCTCATATATAGAAGAGTTATCACTAAGGACTTCTTCTATAATTCCAGTATGGATATCATACTTTTCTAACTCATTTAACCATATTGTTTTAATGTTTATTCTACATTCTGTAGCATAATGTCCTTCTTTACCACATTTAAAACATGTACAGTTCTTTTTCATACCTGTTTGATTTGTTTTAATAAACTTTCGATTCTTATATTTCTTTGACTTTTTGTATTTCTCCTTATTTTCAGGTTTCCATTTTTTTCTGGATACCTTGTATTTTTTCTTGTTATTCTTTTTGAATCTAGATTTATAGTCTTTGGATTTTTTCCCATATTTTGTTTTCTTGGGAAAGAATGGTTTGTTGAACCCATATACTGGAGGACAACCAAACTGATAATTAATGTCTGGGTCATACTTAGGACAACAAGAAGTTTTAATGTCAGACTTATGTATGTATTTGGATAGATGATTATTTGCCTTTTGTAATTGGCAGGTTTTCTTAACTGTTTCCATACAAGCATTTTTTAAAGCTCCTGTATTGTGTGGAATACCTCCAGCTCTAAGACTGTTATATTTTTTCTCTATCATGGTATCCCATGGTATAGGTAACTTAGAAAAGAAGGCTGTTAGCCAAAAGATTTTTTTATCTAAGGTATTCAGTTTAAAAATATAACTGATATATAGATTAGCAAATTCTTCTAAGTAACAAATGTTACACAGTCTTAGTTTTAGAAGGATATTTTCATCTATGCCTTCAGCATTAATATCTTCTCCAGTTATGTCTCCATATAGACTTTTACAAATACTATGTAAAGCTGTTCTTCTAGATTCATGGCTATTTAAAGCTACTATCTCAGTTGGGTATAACTTTTCATATTGTGTTAGCCATCTTAAGGCTATTCCTTGCCAATATCCGCAAGCTAATATTACAAATTCCTGATGAGGGATTCCCTGTGGCATTAGGGTATTTGTTCCAACCATTAGTTGTTCCCAATTGAGTATATAATCCCTTAAAGCATTTGTTGGTATATTATCAATATTAAATATTAATCCTGGAGTAGCAGTTTGATGTCTCTTTCCTTGTTTATAGATATAGGAATCTACATAGTTTTCATCTGTATCTCTATGATACATAGTTTCTTCAGTAGTATTAGGATGTGGTGGATTTTGTCTACCTGTAGAAATCATTTGAGTAGATGATTCCCCACTTTCCATATTTATATTGTATAAATACTGCTCCTCGTTAGAGGGTATATTTGATATATGATAGTCCTCGTTAGAGGGTATGTTGTATAATTCCTCTGACCAAGAGGCTTCCTCGTTAGAGGGTTGTGATAGTTGGTCAACATCATCATACTCCTCATTAGAGGGTATTTCATCAACAATATCATCATATTCAGATAATTCATCATCAAAAGAATCAGATGCAGAAATATAACTTTCATTATCTGAAGAACTTTTGGAAAAATATTTAATAGAAGCAGAGTTTTCTTCATAGAATTTGAAAATCTCTTTAGAAGTAATTTTTCCTTCTATTTCTTCAACTAATAAGGTTTTATATTTCAAATATTTTTGATAATCAATTTCTTCTAAGTTTGTTTCTTTCAAACTTTTCGAAGATGTTTTTATCATTCTAACAGATCCAAGTCTTTCTTTTGAAGATGAAGAAAACTTTGGAAAACTTAAGAAGGTTTGCAAAGTAGTTAGTTTTTTAGAAACCAAATAGATTTGATCACTTAAATAGTTTAGCAAACTATTTTGTTGTTCTATTGTACCATTACTAGGAAGATGAATACTATGTTCATGAGTATTTAAACTGAAAGGACATTCGTATGATTCAGGAAGAACTAAAGCTCTAGACATTTCTGTGAAGAGGTTCTTATAAACTTAGACACGTTATTTCCTTCCTTTCTTTCATTAGATTAGATAACAGTATCGCTTTGACCCTGGTCTCTCCGGCTATGTAACCTCTAGGGGTGGTTTTCTCCCTAGAGTGAGGCCGCAACAACTGAAGCGTCCCTTCCGGACATATAGTCAACCACAAGCACTATCACAAGCTTCAGAGAGACAGAGCACAGCCATGTTTCGTTTCCTACCTCATGGCGTAAGATACTATTATCTAATTAACTTAAGAAATTAAGGAAATAACATGCCTAACAAGTTTAGCCAGACATGGCTAAGTTAAGGATACTTACAAAAAAAGAAGAAGGATACTGCACAAGGGCTCTGATACCAGTTGAAACTGGAGGGATCCATGATTGTCCTTTACTGGGTCCCATCTTTGATAGTTGTAGTCCTTGTGGAGATGAGAAGGAATCTTCTGGCGTGGCATGGGCCCACCACGCTTTTTATCTTGTCTGGAAAAGTCCTTCTTGGTTGCAATCAATCCTTGCCTTTTGTCCAATTCTCCCAAGGTTAATACTGGTAAGAAAAGGGATGACTTTTCCCAGTTTTATTGGAACAGATTCAATGGCAGAAAGATGATCATAGAGCATGATGTTATTACTGATGGTAATAGATCTTGCTCCACATAGACTGTCAGTCATTGCTTCTGTAAAAAACTCTTTAGCAGCTGCATAAGCTTGTTCTTCATAGTTGTATTCATGCTTAGGATAAACACCCCATCCATGGGCGAACTGTTGACTTTCGTCATGTAATTCCCATATTTGAAAAGAGGTGAATAGTTGGTATAGGTTCCTTTCTTCCCAAATGCTCCAAATTCGGAACCAGAAACCAGTTTCCCAAGAGTGCTGCTTTGAGTAGGTTGAAACTCGGTCACTGCATATCTTTGGAATGTGATCGAGGTAATCTCCAGGATGTAATGTGCTTAAGTAAAGACTATGAACTATCCCAAGTTGAAGAGCTCTGGCGGATTTAGGAATATCCCCTAAATAGACAGATAATCTTGGGTTTTCATATTTAGTCTTGATTAAAGCATCTTCTTCGAGCAGAAGCCGGGTAATTTCCGTTGCTTCTAACTGATGGAAAAATAGGAGGAGATGTTCATGTGGCAGGCAGTTTTGCTGATTTAGATTTACCATTGTGTTCACAATGGCTTCTGCCTTGAATTTTCTTGCCCTTTCAGAGTCAACTTCTAAAAGAGATAGGAGCTGGTAGAAATCTGTAGCTGGGCAGATTACCATATCTGAAAGGTTGCTTCTGGAAGTAATAGTTTTGAGTTCCTGCTCTTCAGGAGAAGAACCACAGAACCAATGTTTCTCCATTTGCTTCAATTCTTGAGATTTAGAAAGAACAGAGACCTGGCATATCTGTTTGCCGAGGTTTTGGAGTTCAGAAAGCTTCTGTTGTAGCTGCCTGAGTTTGATGAGGCCTGGAAGGCTTTCAGTATGTCCTGAAAGGTGATGGCTTTCAGTCTGTCCTGAAAGGTGTGGTTTGGAACTGGAGGGATCCATTATAGAGGTCTTTTGTCTTTTTTCTCGACTTTTATCCATTGTTTGGCCTGGATAATATATCTGCAAGAATATTAGTATAACCAGGAACATACTTAACATCATATTGGTATATTTCAAGGTATAAGGCAATTCTTATTCTCCTGATGTTTTCTTCAGGATTATTAATAGTTCGTTTTTTCAAGAATTGGGATACTGCTTTGTTATCAGTTTCTATGATGAACTGCCTATTGAGTAGATATATTTTTAAACTCTTTATTGCTGATTTAATAGCCAACAATTCTTTATCATAAGTGGAATATCTTTGTTGGGGTTTATTAAATTTTCCCGAGGTATATGCTATAATTTCTTTTTGTTTAACTATTATAACTCCTGCCCAAAACATATCTGATGCATCTGTTTGGAGGGTTACTAGGTCATTTTCTTTGGGAAAATATAGTATTGTTTGGTGAGTAATTAGCTCCTTTATATGTTTTATCTCTTTTTCCTCTTCAGGAGTGAGCTGGATTCCTATTTTGTCTGTATTCCATTTTCTTGGTTGTTCACCATTTTCCATTTTATATTTAGATTGTTCTATAGTCAATTTTTCTTGTAAATTTTTGACTAGTTGGGATAGGTGAGGAATAAATTTCCTCCCATAATTTAAAAGACCCAAGAAACTCTGTAATTGTTTTAGAGTTTTAAATGTGTTAGGGAATTCCTTTATCTTGGAATATATATGTTGTTGTAATTCTATTTGGCCTTCTTTTATATATTTCCCAAGGAATTCTAAAATCTTCATCTCCTTTTAGTTCTATATTTCCTTGCATTCTTTCAAAGATATAGGTAGGTTTGTTTGTCCATAAAGATTTGAATTTAGATTGAGGTTTATATACCTCTTCTTGTTTAGCATGTGGTATGGAAAGTTTTAGTCTTTCAATATCTTCATCAGTTACTTCATAATGTTCCCCTTGGCTATTTTCAATACTTGTATTATGAATCTCTTGAGGTTCTATTTCCTTCAATGTATTCATATATACTTTGTATTCAAACATAGATTCTTTTGAAGATTGTCCAGGGGTAAACTTTGGACTAAGAGGTGGAGATGTTGAAAGTAAAATATCTTGATCAACTTTAACCAATGCTAAATCTTCGTATTTATGGATTATAAGTATTCCTATAGGAGTACCTAAAGGAATTTGATATGGATTATCATCTAAACTTGTACTTTTCATTATTATACTTATGTTTTGATCTGTCATAGATTCTATTATGCCATAAGTAATGAAAATATTTCTAAGAGCATGATGTCTTAGATTTTTAATTTCTCCATAATATCCATAAGGTATTCTTATAATCAGATCTAAATAAATTTCTATAGATTGATATCTTCTTATGCTATAATGATTGTTAGCATATAGAATATGTCCTGGAAATTTCAATGATTCCCTTTTTGGTAATATAGTAGTTTTAGACAAGGGTATAACTTGTATAAAATGGTATGTTTTATTCAAGGTTAACATGTTTATATTGAATTCTTCTGTTTCTGAAGAATCAGAATCTAAAGGACTTTCTTCATATATGGTTTCAATCTCATATATAGAAGAGTTATCACTAAGGACTTCTTCTATAGTTCCAGTATGGATATCATACTTTTCTAACTCATTTAACCATATTGTTTTAATGTTTATTCTACATTCTGTAGCATAATGTCCTTCTTTACCACATTTAAAACATGTACAGTTCTTTTTCATACCTGTTTGATTTGTTTTAATAAACTTTCGATTCTTATATTTCTTTGACTTTTTGTATTTCTCCTTATTTTCAGGTTTCCATTTTTTTCTGGATACCTTGTATTTTTTCTTGTTATTCTTTTTGAATCTAGATTTATAGTCTTTGGATTTTTTCCCATATTTTGTTTTCTTGGGAAAGAATGGTTTGTTGAACCCATATACTGGAGGACAACCAAACTGATAATTAATGTCTGGGTCATACTTAGGACAACAAGAAGTTTTAATGTCAGACTTATGTATGTATTTGGATAGATAATTATTTGCCTTTTGTAATTGGCAGGTTTTCTTAACTGTTTCCATACAAGCATTTTTTAAAGCTCCTGTATTGTGTGGAATACCTCCAGCTCTAAGACTGTTATATTTTTTCTCTATCATGGTATCCCATGGTATAGGTAACTTAGAAAAGAAGGCTGTTAGCCAAAAGATTTTTTTATCTAAGGTATTCAGTTTAAAAATATAACTGATATATAGATTAGCAAATTCTTCTAAGTAACAAATGTTACACAGTCTTAGTTTTAGAAGGATATTTTCATCTATGCCTTCAGCATTAATATCTTCTCCAGTTATGTCTCCATATAGACTTTTACAAATACTATGTAAAGCTGTTCTTCTAGATTCATGGCTATTTAAAGCTACTATCTCAGTTGGGTATAACTTTTCATATTGTGTTAGCCATCTTAAGGCTATTCCTTGCCAATATCCGCAAGCTAATATTACAAATTCCTGATGAGGGATTCCCTGTGGCATTAGGGTATTTGTTCCAACCATTAGTTGTTCCCAATTGAGTATATAATCCCTTAAAGCATTTGTTGGTATATTATCAATATTAAATATTAATCCTGGAGTAGCAGTTTGATGTCTCTTTCCTTGTTTATAGATATAGGAATCTACATAGTTTTCATCTGTATCTCTATGATACATAGTTTCTTCAGTAGTATTAGGATGTGGTGGATTTTGTCTACCTGTAGAAATCATTTGAGTAGATGATTCCCCACGTTCCATATTTATATTATATAAATACTGCTCCTCGTTAGAGGGTATATTTGATATATGATAGTCCTCGTTAGAGGGTATGTTGTGTAATTCCTCTGACCAAGAGGCTTCCTCGTTAGAGGGTAGTGATATTTGGTCAACATCATCATACTCCTCATTAGAGGGTATTTCATCAACAATATCATCATATTCAGATAATTCATCATCAAAAGAATCTGATGCAGAAATATAACTTTCATTATCTGAAGAACTTTTGGAAAAATATTTTATAGAAGCAGAGTTTTCTTCATAGAATTTGAAAATCTCTTTAGAAGTAATTTTTCCTTCTATTTCTTCAACTAATAAGGTTTTATATTTCAAATATTTTTGATAATCAATTTCATCTGAGTTTGTTTCTTTCAAACTTTTTGAAGATAATCTTTATGGACAAACAAACCTACCTATATCTTTGAAAGAATGCAAGGAAATATAGAACTAAAAGGAGATGAAGAGTTTACTTCTATAAAATTGCTAAACTTCCATCAGATAGAAAATCTGAAGCAAAAATATCCTAAGAAGAAATATTTACACATTGGATTAATTCAAATAAAGATAACTGGTCTATTCAGATCCGGAATAGACACACCTATTATGATAATATGTTGCGATGAAAGAATCATCAATAATCCTCTAAATAGTATATTAGGAGGAGCAAAATCCAATTTAGCAAATAGAATATTTGGAGTAAATATACATCCTGATTTTTGCATCAGCTTACATGATACAAATATAGAAAAAGCCTGTACTCTTTCTATAAATTTAAAAGGAATTGAAATGCTTCCTGGATCCCAAGTATTGGGAATACAATGGGAACATTGTTTAGCACTAAACGAAACATCTACTTTTAGATCTATCACACCTACACAGTTTATTAAACTTTTTGAGGTTGGGAATGGAAAAATAATCCAACCAAAATTGGTCAATATAAGACATTTGCGATATGATAATGAGATGCAAATATTCTTGAAAACTTTGAAACCAAAGACACATCTCCCTATAGAAACATTTATTGCTTCAGGCAATACTATTTCTACTACGATTATAAATCCAAGTATTCCAAGAAGTCTTAGTACCTCTGAATATCGAAATACCAATATTTTGGTTGACCAAGCTAGACCTAGTATGTCTGCACTAGAAAATACTCCTCTTGAAGGAAGGACTCAAAGAATCCTTGATCTCCAAAAGAAATCGGAAGACCAACATATTATAAGACTACCATCTAGTTCATTTGGTTTATCAAATGTCGGATCTTCTTAAGAAAAAACCTCAATTACACATATACATTCCTATGACATTGTTATTTCCTGATAACTCTTGTCTTACCTTACATACTCTACTAGATTCAGGTGCTGAAACTAGTCTTATACATGAAAAATTTATCCCTAAGCAATTATGGTTAGCCCTAGAAAAACAAGCAAGCTTAAATGATTTTATGGGAAGACCTGTCATTATTACTCATAAAGCAAATCTCCCAATTTCCATTCCAGATATTCATAATATCTCTCATCACTATACTTTTGAATTCGCTTTATTACCTATTGATTTCAATGTCGATTGCTTAGTTGGCATGAATAACTTACGACATTATGCCCCTTTCAATTCTCAAATTTTTCTATTTGATAATCATCAAATTCCACGGGTTCCTTTCCCGGTACCCTTAGCATCATCTTATACTGCAGCCCAACGTGGTGAACGACTTATTTCCACCCAAAACAACTGCACTTATCCTCTTACTATCTTCTCTAATACAGAAGAAATCATCCATAGTATGATGGTATCCAGCAGCCCTCATTCATCACCTGCTTTTCTAGTCAGAAAACATACAGAACAAAAAAGAGGGAAAGCCAGAATGGTCATTAATTATAGAAAATTAAATAGCTATACAAAGTTTGACGGCTATTTTATACCTACTGCGGAACAGTTAATAACACAGATACAAGGGTCAAAATACTATAGTAAATTTGATGCTGAATCTGGTTTTTGGCAAGTAAAACTATCCAATAAAGAATCTATAGAATTAACTGCATTTAGTTGTCCCCAGGGACACTATGAGTGGTTAGTAATGCTATTTGGTTTAAAAAATGCTCCACAACTATTCCAAAAATGGATGAATTCTATGTTCGGACATCTACATTTTGAAGTAGTTTATATAGATGATATACTAGTCTTTTCCCTTGAAATGGAAAAACATAAACAACACTTACTCCAAGTAGCAAAAATACTACTGGATAATGGAATCATCTTAAACCTAACAATAATATATTTATGGGTTTTTATTGCAAAACAACTATTAAGGTTTCTCGACTTACTATGGTCATCAGTTTCTATAATGCTGTTGAACATACTAATCTTATAGATTCCCTACCTCTTCCTGAACATGGATGAGGATAGACTGAAGAAACTAAAGACCATGATAGAAGAATCTAAGTGGTCTAAGGTAAACAGTAAGAAAGCTTCCTCAACAGGAGGCAATGCTCTTAAAAAAGCTCCTGAAAAAGGAGAGAGCTCAGCCCAGAAGACAGAAGACAAGAAACTCTTCCTGGCTACTGGCAACAACACTACATCAGCCTCTAACGAGGAAAAAAGTTTTCCCCCACCAGGGATGACAGTTCTACCACTACAACAAGCATCTTACAGCAATGCAGTCTCACAGAAAAGATTCCAAACAACCCAAAGACCAACAGCAGCAACTGTTGTAAGGGATTGGTATAACACAGAACTCAAAAACTCCAATCCTAGTATTTATGAAAAATTAAATGGTTGCTATCGTTCGATACAGTCAAATGATTTTCATGCCTCTAAGTATTGGCTCTCTCAACTAGAGCAGCTAGTACTTTCTATGCTTAACCACTATTTGCAGGAGAAAACAGAAAAGCAAGCCATAACCAAAGCTGTTTCCGACCTCTGCAATTATACTCTTGCCACCCAAAGTTCGGACTTAGAACAAAGAAAGGTGACATGGTTCCAAGGTCCTTCCTTGGATCAAGAGTTCTTAAGAAATACTGTCTCTGACATGGAGATAGCAGATCAAGTTCATCATCCATTGCCAGAATTCTACAAATTGCTGGAACTATGCAAAATCCAGAATGAGAAAGCTAGACAGTTAGAAGCAGAACTAACTGTTTACAAGATGATTGGGCTTAACCAGCAACATATGATTCCTGATTCAGAGTTGAGAATCTTCTTCAAAACTATAGAAGCAACAGATGTTATCAGCATCCTCCAACAGCATGAAAAGATTCTTAACAAAAATGATTCCCCCAGAATCATTACTGGCTTCCAGGAAATTCCCAAAAGCTTTAAAGCCATACAAATGGGGTTAGTCCATGAAATATTTGTCAATACTTCTCATCCAGAAGAATTCTCAGACTACTTACCCCCAATCTGCCTCAAAAGCCTTAAAGCATATACAACCAGATACCAGTCTACATTTTTCTTCCGTATCTGGGGAACTTGGGAAGAAAGGAAATATTTAAAAGTATTTCCTTCTATACAATTGTGGGAACTTCACAATTTTAATTATCTTCAGTCCAAAACATGTGAAAATCTTCCAGTCCTAGATCTTGAAGAAGAAACCAAAAGGGCTGCCCAAGAGTTCTTTGAAGAAGCATATACTAAAGCTTTATCAGGAGCTCATTCCATCAAAATTGAAGATAATATTCTCCTCTATGACTTCATCGGAGTTTTTGAAAACTCTGAACAAAAAATTCCCAAAGTACTGGCCTTTTTGTCTTCTCTACAGCTAGGAAAAGTTGGGACCAAAGCAAAAGAAGATTTTTATAAAAGTCTAGAGAATATTGAAAATGAAGATGAAGACCTCGGAGGAAATACAGATATCAATCTTGAAGATGACATCGAAGAAGACACTATGCAAGGATAAGCATGGTGGGCCAATCCTACTCAGCAAACTCAGACAAGCATGGTGGGCCAGTCTTACTCAGCAAAGATTCCTCCTCATCCTCTCAACCGACAAGAAGGACACCAATCAGTATGGTGGGACCCCATAAAGGACAATAATGTAAACTTTTTCCTGTACAAAGGACAATAATGCAGTCCTTTTTTTCTGTACATCTTTTGTAAAAAAACTTTGTAAAAGATTCCTTCCTATCTGAAGGACGTCTTGGAAACATTATAAATAAAGACATCAGATGAAGGGAGGAGGCAGAGAGCCTTTCCGAACTTCTTTTTTCTTAAACATATTTCTTCCTCTGATCTGCTTCTTAGTTTAAAATAGTGTGAATAAATAGTAGCGCTGAGTACTGGAGCAGAAGCTCTCCTGCAACTGGTATCAAACTGCTACTTCTGCACAAGGGCTCAGAACCTACTTCTGATACCAGGGCTCAGAACCTCAAGAGATTCATAATACAAGTATTGAAAATAGCCAAGGGGAACATTATGAAGTAACTGATGAAGATATTGAAAGACTAAAACTTTCCATACCACATGCTAAACAAGAAGAGGTATATAAACCTCAATCTAAATTCAAATCTTTATGGACAAACAAACCTACCTATATCTTTGAAAGAATGCAAGGAAATATAGAACTAAAAGGAGATGAAGAGTTTACTTCTATAAAATTGCTAAACTATCATCAGATAGAAAATCTGAAGCAAAAATATCCTAAAAAGAAATATTTACACATTGGCTTAATCCAAATAAAGATAACTGGTCTATTCAGATCCGGAATAGACACACCTATTATGATAATATGTTGTGATGAAAGAATCATCAATAATCCTCTAAATAGTATATTAGGAGGAGCAAAGTCCAATCTGGCAAATAGAATATTTGGAGTAAATATACATCCTGATTTTTGCATCAGCTTACATGATACAAATATAGAAAAAGCCTGTACTCTTTCTATAAATTTAAAAGGAATTGAAATGCTTCCTGGATCCCAAGTATTGGGAATACAATGGGAACATTGTTTAGCACTAAACGAAACATCTACTTTTAGATCTATCACACCTAGACAGTTTATTAAACTTTTTGAGGTTGGGAATGGAAAAATAATCCAACCAAAATTGGTCAATATAAGACATTTGCGATATGATAACTGTTATCAGTTTCTATGATGAACTGCCTATTGAGTAAATATATTTTTAAACTGAATACCTTAGATTAAAAAATCTTTTGGCTAACAGCCTTCTTTTCTAAGTTACCTATACCATGGGATACCATGATAGAGAAAAAATATAACAGTCTTAGAGTTGGAGGTATTCCACACAATACAGGAGCTTTAAAAAAGGCTTGTATGGAAACAGTTAAGAAAACCTGCCAATTACAAAAGGCAAATAATCATCTATCCAAATACATACATAAGTCTGACATTAAAACTTCTTGTTGTCCTAAGTATGACCCAGACATTAATTATCAGTTTGGTTGTCCTCCAGTATATGGGTTCAACAAACCATTCTTTCCCAAGAAAACAAAATATGGGAAAAAATCCAAAGACTATAAATCTAGATTCAAAAAGAATAACAAGAAAAAATACAAGGTATCCAGAAAAAAATGGAAACCTGAAAATAAGGAGAAATACAAAAAGTCAAAGAAATATAAGAATCGAAAGTTTATTAAAACAAATCAAACAGGTATGAAAAAGAACTGTACATGTTTTAAATGTGGAAAAGAAGGACATTATGCTACAGAATGTAGAATAAACATTAAAACAATATGGTTAAATGAGTTAGAAAAGTATGATATCCATACTGGAACTATAGAAGAAGTCCTTAGTGATAACTCTTCTATATATGAGATTGAAACCATATATGAAGAAAGTCCTTTAGATTCTGATTCTTCAGAAACAGAAGAATTCAATATAAACATGTTAACCTTGAATAAAACATACCATTTTATACAAGTTATACCCTTGTCTAAAACTACTATATTACCAAAAAGGGAATCATTGAAATTTCCAGGACATATTCTATATGCTAACAATCATTATAGCATAAGAAGATATCAATCTATAGAAATTTATTTAGATCTGATTATAAGAATACCTTATGGATATTATGGAGAAATTAAAAATCTAAGACATCATGCTCTTAGAAATATTTTCATTACTTATGGCATAATAGAATCTATGACAGATCAAAACATAAGTATAATAATGAAAAGTACAAGTTTAGATGATAATCCATATCAAATTCCTTTAGGTACTCCTATAGGAATACTTATAATCCATAAATACGAAGATTTAGCATTGGTTAAAGTTGATCAAGATATTTTACTTTCAACATCTCCACCTCTTAGTCCAAAGTTTACCCCTGGACAATCTTCAAAAGAATCTATGTTTGAATACAAAGTATATATGAATACATTGAAGGAAATAGAACCTCAAGAGATTCATAATACAAGTATTGAAAATAGCCAAGGGGAACATTATGAAGTAACTGATGAAGATATTGAAAGACTAAAACTTTCCATACCACATGCTAAACAAGAAGAGGTATATAAACCTCAATCTAAATTCAAATCTTTATGGACAAACAAACCTACCTATATCTTTGAAAGAATGCAAGGAAATATAGAACTAAAAGGAGATGAAGAGTTTACTTCTATAAAATTGCTAAACTTCCATCAGATAGAAAATCTGAAGCAAAAATATCCTAAGAAGAAATATTTACACATTGGATTAATTCAAATAAAGATAACTGGTCTATTCAGATCCGGAATAGACACACCTATTATGATAATATGTTGCGATGAAAGAATCATCAATAATCCTCTAAATAGTATATTAGGAGGAGCAAAATCCAATTTAGCAAATAGAATATTTGGAGTAAATATACATCCTGATTTTTGCATCAGCTTACATGATACAAATATAGAAAAAGCCTGTACTCTTTCTATAAATTTAAAAGGAATTGAAATGCTTCCTGGATCCCAAGTATTGGGAATACAATGGGAACATTGTTTAGCACTAAACGAAACATCTACTTTTAGATCTATCACACCTACACAGTTTATTAAACTTTTTGAGGTTGGGAATGGAAAAATAATCCAACCAAAATTGGTCAATATAAGACATTTGCGATATGATAATGAGATGCAAATATTCTTGAAAACTTTGAAACCAAAGACACATCTCCCTATAGAAACATTTATTGCTTCAGGCAATACTATTTCTACTACGATTATAAATCCAAGTATTCCAAGAAGTCTTAGTACCTCTGAATATCGAAATACCAATATTTTGGTTGACCAAGCTAGACCTAGTATGTCTGCACTAGAAAATACTCCTCTTGAAGGAAGGACTCAAAGAATCCTTGATCTCCAAAAGAAATCGGAAGACCAACATATTATAAGACTACCATCTAGTTCATTTGGTTTATCAAATGTCGGATCTTCTTAAGAAAAAACCTCAATTACACATATACATTCCTATGACATTGTTATTTCCTGATAACTCTTGTCTTACCTTACATACTCTACTAGATTCAGGTGCTGAAACTAGTCTTATACATGAAAAATTTATCCCTAAGCAATTATGGTTAGCCCTAGAAAAACAAGCAAGCTTAAATGATTTTATGGGAAGACCTGTCATTATTACTCATAAAGCAAATCTCCCAATTTCCATTCCAGATATTCATAATATCTCTCATCACTATACTTTTGAATTCGCTTTATTACCTATTGATTTCAATGTCGATTGCTTAGTTGGCATGAATAACTTACGACATTATGCCCCTTTCAATTCTCAAATTTTTCTATTTGATAATCATCAAATTCCACGGGTTCCTTTCCCGGTACCCTTAGCATCATCTTATACTGCAGCCCAACGTGGTGAACGACTTATTTCCACCCAAAACAACTGCACTTATCCTCTTACTATCTTCTCTAATACAGAAGAAATCATCCATAGTATGCTTAAACCATTATATTCAAATAACCCTTTATTATATTTTGATAAGGCACCAAGGTATTGTACCCTTACTTTACTCGATCAATACCAAAATACTAATGTAAGATCAAACAGTATAATGGTATCCCCTATAGATAAACAAGAATTTTCAGCTCAAATAAACGAGCTTTTATCTCTTAAACTAATACAGCCTAGTAGCAGCCCTCATTCATCACCTGCTTTTCTAGTCAGAAAACATGCAGAACAAAAAAGAGGAAAAGCCAGAATGGTCATTAATTATAGAAAATTAAATAGCTATACAAAGTTTGACGGCTATTTTATACCTGCTGCAGAGCAGTTAATAAAGCAGATACAAGGATCCAAATACTATAGTAAATTTGATGCTAAATCTGGGTTTTGGCAAGTAAAACTAGCCAATAAAGAATCTATAGAATTAACTGCCTTTAGTTGTCCCCAAGGACACTATGAGTGGTTAGTAATGCCATTTGGTTTGAAAAATGCACCACAAATATTCCAAAAATGGATGAATTCTATGTTCGGACATCTACATTTTGTAGTAGTTTACATAGATGATATACTAGTTTTTTCTCCTACAATGGAAGAACATAAACAACACTTACTTCAAGTAGCAAAAATACTACTTGATAACGGAATTATTTTAAGCCCTACAAAAATTCATCTATTCAAAAAGGAAATAGAATTCCTTGGGAAATATATAAAAGAAGGCCAAATAGAATTACAACAACATATATATTCCAAGATAAAGGAATTCCCTAACACATTTAAAACTCTAAAACAATTACAGAGTTTCTTGGGTCTTTTAAATTATGGGAGGAAATTTATTCCTCACCTATCCCAACTAGTCAAAAATTTACAAGAAAAATTGACTATAGAACAATCTAAATATAAAATGGAAAATGGTGAACAACCAAGAAAATGGAATACAGACAAAATAGGAATCCAGCTCACTCCTGAAGAGGAAAAAGAGATAAAACATATAAAGGAGCTAATTACTCACCAAACAATACTATATTTTCCCAAAGAAAATGACCTAGTAACCCTCCAAACAGATGCATCAGATATGTTTTGGGCAGGAGTTATAATAGTTAAACAAAAAGAAATTATAGCATATACCTCGGGAAAATTTAATAAACCCCAACAAAGATATTCCACTTATGATAAAGAATTGTTGGCTATTAAATCAGCAATAAAGAGTTTAAAAATATATTTACTCAATAGGCAGTTCATCATAGAAACTGATAACAAAGCAGTATCCCAATTCTTGAAAAAACGAACTATTAATAATCCTGAAGAAAACATCAGGAGAATAAGAATTGCCTTATACCTTGAAATATACCAATATGATGTTAAGTATATTCCTGGTTATACTAATATTCTTGCAGATATATTATCCAGGCCAAACAATGGATAAAAGTCGAGAAAAAAGACAAAAGACCTCTATAATGGATCCCTCCAGTTCCAAACCACACCTTTCAGGACAGACTGAAAGCCATCACCTTTCAGGACATACTGAAAGCCTTCCAGGCCTCATCAAACTCAGGCAGCTACAACAGAAGCTTTCTGAACTCCAAAACCTCGGCAAACAGATATGCCAGGTCTCTGTTCTTTCTAAATCTCAAGAATTGAAGCAAATGGAGAAACATTGGTTCTGTGGTTCTTCTCCTGAAGAGCAGGAACTCAAAACTATTACTTCCAGAAGCAACCTTTCAGATATGGTAATCTGCCCAGCTACAGATTTCTACCAGCTCCTATCTCTTTTAGAAGTTGACTCTGAAAGGGCAAGAAAATTCAAGGCAGAAGCCATTGTGAACACAATGGTAAATCTAAATCAGCAAAACTGCCTGCCACATGAACATCTCCTCCTATTTTTCCATCAGTTAGAAGCAACGGAAATTACCCGGCTTCTGCTCGAAGAAGATGCTTTAATCAAGACTAAATATGAAAACCCAAGATTATCTGTCTATTTAGGGGATATTCCTAAATCCGCCAGAGCTCTTCAACTTGGGATAGTTCATAGTCTTTACTTAAGCACATTACATCCTGGAGATTACCTCGATCACATTCCAAAGATATGCAGTGACCGAGTTTCAACCTACTCAAAGCAGCACTCTTGGGAAACTGGTTTCTGGTTCCGAATTTGGAGCATTTGGGAAGAAAGGAACCTATACCAACTATTCACCTCTTTTCAAATATGGGAATTACATGACGAAAGTCAACAGTTCGCCCATGGATGGGGTGTTTATCCTAAGCATGAATACAACTATGAAGAACAAGCTTATGCAGCTGCTAAAGAGTTTTTTACAGAAGCAATGACTGACAGTCTATGTGGAGCAAGATCTATTACCATCAGTAATAACATCATGCTCTATGATCATCTTTCTGCCATTGAATCTGTTCCAATAAAACTGGGAAAAGTCATCCCTTTTCTTACCAGTATTAACCTTGGGAGAATTGGACAAAAGGCAAGGATTGATTGCAACCAAGAAGGACTTTTCCAGACAAGATAAAAAGCGTGGTGGGCCCATGCCACGCCAGAAGATTCCTTCTCATCTCCACAAGGACTACAATTATCAAAGATGGGACCCAGTAAAGGACAATCATGTAAACTTTTTCTGTCCAAAGGACAATCATGCAGTCCTTTTTCCTGTACATCTTTTGTAAAGAGACTTTGTAAAAGATTCCTTCCTATCTGAAGGACGTCTTTTGAAACATTATAAATAAAGACATCAGATGAAGGGAGGAGGCAGAGAGCCTTTCCGAACTTCTTTTTTCTTAAACATATTTCTTCCTCTGATCTGCTTCTTAGTTTAAAATAGTGTGAATAAATAGTAGCGCTGAGTACTGGAGCAGAAGCTCTCCTGCAACTGGTATCAGAGCCCTTGTGCAGTATCCTTCTTCTTTTTTTGTAAGTATCCTTAACTTAGCCATGTCTGGCTAAACTTGTTAGGCATGTTATTTCCTTAATTTCTTAAGTTAATTAGATAATAGTATCTTACGCCATGAGGTAGGAAACGAAACATGGCTGTGCTCTGTCTCTCTGAAGCTTGTGATAGTGCTTGTGGTTGACTATATGTCCGGAAGGGACGCTTCAGTTGTTGCGGCCTCACTCTAGGGAGAAAACCACCCCTAGAGGTTACATAGCCGGAGAGACCAGGGTCAAAGCGATACTGTTATCTAATCTAATGAAAGAAAGGAAGGAAATAACGTGTCTAAGTTTATAAGAACCTCTATTCAGAGATGTCTAGAGCTTTAGTTCTTCCTGAAACATACGAATGTCCTTTCAGTTTAAATTCTCATGAACATAGTATTCATCTTCCTAGTAATGGTACAATAGAACAACAAAATAGTTTGCTAAACTATTTAAGTGATCAAATCTATTTAGTTTCTCAAAAACTAACTACTTTACAAACCTTCTTAAGTTTTCCAAAGTTTTCTTCATCTTCAAAAGAAAGACTTGGATCTGTTAGAATGATAAAAACATCTTCAAAAAGTTTGAAAGAAACAAACTCAGATGAAATTGATTATCAAAAATATTTGAAATATAAAACCTTATTAGTTGAAGAAATAGAAGGAAAAATTACTTCTAAAGAGATTTTCAAATTCTATGAAGAAAACTCTGCTTCTATTAAATATTTTTCCAAAAGTTCTTCAGATAATGAAAGTTATATTTCTGCATCTGATTCTTTTGATGATGAATTATCTGAATATGATGATATTGTTGATGAAATACCCTCTAATGAGGAGTATGATGATGTTGACCAACTATCACAACCCTCTAACGAGGAAGCCTCTTGGTCAGAGGAATTATACAACATACCCTCTAACGAGGACTATCATATATCAAATATACCCTCTAACGAGGAGCAGTATTTATACAATATAAATATGGAAAGTGGGGAATCATCTACTCAAATGATTTCTACAGGTAGACAAAATCCACCACATCCTAATACTACTGAAGAAACTATGTATCATAGAGATACAGATGAAAACTATGTAGATTCCTATATCTATAAACAAGGAAAGAGACATCAAACTGCTACTTCAGGATTAATATTTAATATTGATAATATACCAACAAATGCTTTAAGGGATTATATACTCAATTGGGAACAACTAATGGTTGGAACAAATACCCTAATGCCACAGGGAATCCCTCATCAGGAATTTGTAATATTAGCTTGCGGATATTGGCAAGGAATAGCCTTAAGATGGCTAACACAATATGAAAAGTTATACCCAACTGAGATAGTAGCTTTAAATAGCCATGAATCTAGAAGAACAGCTTTACATAGTATTTGTAAAAGTCTATATGGAGACATAACTGGAGAAGATATTAATGCTGAAGGTATAGATGAAAATATCCTTCTAAAACTAAGACTGTGTAACATTTGTTACTTAGAAGAATTTGCTAATCTATATATCAGTTATATTTTTAAACTGAATACCTTAGATAAAAAAATCTTTTGGCTAACAGCCTTCTTTTCTAAGTTACCTATACCATGGGATACCATGATAGAGAAAAAATATAACAGTCTTAGAGCTGGAGGTATTCCACACAATACAGGAGCTTTAAAAAAGGCTTGTATGGAAACAGTTAAGAAAACCTGCCAATTACAAAAGGCAAATAATCATCTATCCAAATACATACATAAGTCTGACATTAAAACTTCTTGTTGTCCTAAGTATGACCCAGACATTAATTATCAGTTTGGTTGTCCTCCAGTATATGGGTTCAACAAACCATTCTTTCCCAAGAAAACAAAATATGGGAAAAAATCCAAAGACTATAAATCTAGATTCAAAAAGAATAACAAGAAAAAATACAAGGTATCCAGAAAAAAATGAAAACCTGAAAATAAGGAGAAATACAAAAAGTCAAAGAAATATAAGAATCGAAAGTTTATTAAAACAAATCAAACAGGTATGAAAAAGAACTGTACATGTTTTAAATGTGGTAAAGAAGGACATTATGCTACAGAATGTAGAATAAACATTAAAACAATATGGTTAAATGAGTTAGAAAAGTATGATATCCATACTGGAACTATAGAAGAAGTCCTTAGTGATAACTCTTCTATATATGAGATTGAAACCATATATGAAGAAAGTCCTTTAGATTCTGATTCTTCAGAAACAGAAGAATTCAATATAAACATGTTAACCTTGAATAAAACATACCATTTTATACAAGTTATACCCTTGTCTAAAACTACTATATTACCAAAAAGGGAATCATTGAAATTTCCAGGACATATTCTATATGCTAACAATCATTATAGCATAAGAAGATATCAATCTATAGAAATTTATTTAGATCTGATTATAAGAATACCTTATGGATATTATGGAGAAATTAAAAATCTAAGACATCATGCTCTTAGAAATATTTTCATTACTTATGGCATAATAGAATCTATGACAGATCAAAACATAAGTATAATAATGAAAAGTACAAGTTTAGATGATAATCCATATCAAATTCCTTTAGGTACTCCTATAGGAATACTTATAATCCATAAATACGAAGATTTAGCATTGGTTAAAGTTGATCAAGATATTTTACTTTCAACATCTCCACCTCTTAGTCCAAAGTTTACCCCTGGACAATCTTCAAAAGAATCTATGTTTGAATACAAAGTATATATGAATACATTGAAGGAAATAGAACCTCAAGAGATTCATAATACAAGTATTGAAAATAGCCAAGGGGAACATTATGAAGTAACTGATGAAGATATTGAAAGACTAAAACTTTCCATACCACATGCTAAATAAGAAGAGGTATATAAACCTCAATCTAAATTCAAATCTTTATGGACAAACAAACCTACCTATATCTTTGAAAGAATGCAAGGAAATATAGAACTAAAAGGAGATGAAGATTTTACTTCTATAAAATTGCTAAACTATCATCAGATAGAAAATCTGAAGCAAAAATATCCTAAAAAGAAATATTTACACATTGGCTTAATCCAAATAAAGATAACTGGTCTATTCAGATCCGGAATAGACACACCTATTATGATAATATGTTGTGATGAAAGAATCATCAATAATCCTCTAAATAGTATATTAGGAGGAGCAAAGTCCAATCTGGCAAATAGAATATTTGGAGTAAATATACATCCTGATTTTTGCATCAGCTTACATGATACAAATATAGAAAAAGCCTGTACTCTTTCTATAAATTTAAAAGGAATTGAAATGCTTCCTGGATCCCAAGTATTGGGAATACAATGGGAACATTGTTTAGCACTAAACGAAACATCTACTTTTAGATCTATCACACCTACACAGTTTATTAAACTTTTTGAGGTTGGGAATGGAAAAATAATCCAACCAAAATTGGTCAATATAAGACATTTGCGATATGATAATGAGATGCAAATATTCTTGAAAACTTTGAAACCAAAGACACATCTCCCTATAGAAACATTTATTGCTTCAGGCAATACTATTTCTACTACGATTATAAATCCAAGTATTCCAAGAAGTCTTAGTACCTCTGAATATCGAAATACCAATATTTTGGTTGACCAAGCTAGACCTAGTATGTCTGCACTAGAAAATACTCCTCTTGAAGGAAGGTCTCAAAGAATCCTTGAACTCCAAAAGAAATCAGAAGACCAACATATTATAAGACTACCTTCTAGTTCATTTGGTTTATCAAATGTCGGATCTTCTTAAGAAAAAACCGCAATTACACATATACATTCTCATGACATTATTATTTCCTGATAACTCTTGTCTTACCTGACATACTCTACTAGATTCAGGTGCTGAAACTAGTCTTATACATGAAAAATTTATCCCTAAGCAATTATGGCTAGCCCTAGAAAAGCAAGCAAGCTTAAATGACTTTATGGGCAGACCCGTCATTATTACTCATAAAGCAAATATCTCTATTTCTATCCCTGATATTCATAATATCTCTCATCACTATACTTTTGAATTTGCTTTATTACCTATTGACTTTAATGTCGATTGCTTAGTGGGCATGAATAACTTACGGCATTATGCCCCATTCAACTCTCAAATTTTTCTATTTGATAATCATCAAATTCCAAGGGTTCCTTTTCCGATCCCCTTCGCATCATCCTATACTGCAGCCCAACGTGGTGAACGACTTATTTCCACCCAAAAAAACTGCACTTATCCTCTTACTATCTTCTCTAATACAGAAGAAATCATACACAGTATGCTTAAACCATTATATTCACATAACCCTTTATTATATTTTGATAGGGCACCAAGGTATTGTACCCTTACTTTACTCGATCAATACCAAAATACTAATGTAAGAACAAACAGTATAATGGTATCCAGCAGCCCTCATTCATCACCTGCTTTTCTAGTCAGAAAACATACAGAACAAAAAAGAGGGAAAGCCAGAATGGTCATTAATTATAGAAAATTAAATAGCTATACAAAGTTTGACGGCTATTTTATACCTACTGCGGAACAGTTAATAACACAGATACAAGGGTCAAAATACTATAGTAAATTTGATGCTGAATCTGGTTTTTGGCAAGTAAAACTATCCAATAAAGAATCTATAGAATTAACTGCATTTAGTTGTCCCCAGGGACACTATGAGTGGTTAGTAATGCTATTTGGTTTAAAAAATGCTCCACAACTATTCCAAAAATGGATGAATTCTATGTTCGGACATCTACATTTTGAAGTAGTTTATATAGATGATATACTAGTCTTTTCCCTTGAAATGGAAAAACATAAACAACACTTACTCCAAGTAGCAAAAATACTACTGGATAATGGAATCATCTTAAACCTAACAATAATACATTTATGGGTTTTTATTACAAAACAACTATTAAGGTTTCTCGACTTACTATGGTCATCAGTTTATATAATGCTCTTGAACATACTAATCTTACAGATTCCCTACCTCTTCCTGAACATGGATGAGGATAGACTGAAGAAACTAAAGACCATGATAGAAGAATCTAAGTGGTCTAAGGTAAACAGTAAGAAAGCTTCCTCAACAGGAGGCAATGCTCTTAAAAAAGCTCCTGGAAAAGGAGAGAGCTCAGCCCAGAAGACAGAAGACAAGAAACTCTTCCTGGCTACTGGCAACAACACTACATCAGCCTCTAACGAGGAAAAAAGTTTTCCCCCACCAGGGATGACAGTTCTACCACTACAACAAGCATCTTACAGCAATGCAGTCTCACAGAAAAGATTCCAAACAACCCAAAGACCAACAGCAGCAACTGTTGTAAGGGATTGGTATAACACAGAACTCAAAAACTCCAATCCTAGTATTTATGAAAAATTAAATGGTTGCTATCGTTCGATACAGTCAAATGATTTTCATGCCTCTAAGTATTGGCTCTCTCAACTAGAGCAGCTAGTACTTTCTATGCTTAACCACTATTTGCAGGAGAAAACAGAAAAGCAAGCCATAACCAAAGCTGTTTCCGACCTCTGCAATTATACTCTTGCCACCCAAAGTTCGGACTTAGAACAAAGAAAGGTGACATGGTTCCAAGGTCCTTCCTTGGATCAAGAGTTCTTAAGAAATACTGTCTCTGACATGGAGATAGCAGATCAAATTCATCATCCATTGCCAGAATTCTACAAATTGCTGGAACTATGCAAAATCCAGAATGAGAAAGCTAGACAGTTAGAAGCAGAACTAACTGTTTACAAGATGATTGGGCTTAACCAGCAACATATGATTCCTGATTCAGAGTTGAGAATCTTCTTCAAAACTATAGAAGCAACAGATGTTATCAGCATCCTCCAACAGCATGAAAAGATTCTTAACAAAACTGATTCCCCCAGAATCATTACTGGCTTCCAGGAAATTCCCAAAAGCTTTAAAGCCATACAAATGGGGTTAGTCCATGAAATATTTGTCAATACTTCTCATCCAGAAGAATTCTCAGACTACTTACCCCCAATCTGCCTCAAAAGCCTTAAAGCATATACAACCAGATACCAGTCTACATTTTTCTTCCGTATTTGGGGAACTTGGGAAGAAAGGAAATATTTAAAAGTATTTCCTTCTATACAATTGTGGGAACTTCACAATTTTAATTATCTTCAGTCCAAAACATGTGAAAATCTTCCAGTCCTAGATCTTGAAGAAGAAACCAAAAGGGCTGCCCAAGAGTTCTTTGAAGAAGCATATACTAAAGCTTTATCAGAAGCTCATTCCATCAAAATTGAAGATAATATTCTCCTCTATGACTTCATCGGAGTTTTTGAAAACTCTGAACAAAAAATTCCCAAAGTACTGGCCTTTTTGTCTTCTCTACAGCTAGGAAAAGTTGGGACCAAAGCAAAAGAAGATTTTTATAAAAGTCTAGAGAATATTGAAAATGAAGATGAAGACCTCGGAGGAAATACAGATATCAATCTTGAAGATGACATCGAAGAAGACACTATGCAAGGATAAGCATGGTGGGCCAATCCTACTCAGCAAACTCAGACAAGCATGGTGGGCCAGTCTTACTCAGCAAAGATTCCTCCTCATCCTCTCAACCGACAAGAAGGACACCAATCAGTATGGTGGGACCCCATAAAGGACAATAATGTAAACTTTTTCCTGTACAAAGGACAATAATGCAGTCCTTTTTTTCTGTAAGTCCTTCTTGGTTGCAATCAATCCTTGCCTTTTGTCCAATTCTCCCAAGGTTAATACTGGTAAGAAAAGGGATGACTTTTCCCAGTTTTATTGGAACAGATTCAATGGCAGAAAGATGATCATAGAGCATGATGTTATTACTGATGGTAATAGATCTTGCTCCACATAGACTGTCAGTCATTGCTTCTGTAAAAAACTCTTTAGCAGCTGCATAAGCTTGTTCTTCATAGTTGTATTCATGCTTAGGATAAACACCCCATCCATGGGCGAACTGTTGACTTTCGTCATGTAATTCCCATATTTGAAAAGAGGTGAATAGTTGGTATAGGTTCCTTTCTTCCCAAATGCTCCAAATTCGGAACCAGAAACCAGTTTCCCAAGAGTGCTGCTTTGAGTAGGTTGAAACTCGGTCACTGCATATCTTTGGAATGTGATCGAGGTAATCTCCAGGATGTAATGTGCTTAAGTAAAGACTATGAACTATCCCAAGTTGAAGAGCTCTGGCGGATTTAGGAATATCCCCTAAATAGACAGATAATCTTGGGTTTTCATATTTAGTCTTGATTAAAGCATCTTCTTTGAGCAGAAGCCGGGTAATTTCCGTTGCTTCTAACTGATGGAAAAATAGGAGGAGATGTTCATGTGGCAGGCAGTTTTGCTGATTTAGATTTACCATTGTGTTCACAATGGCTTCTGCCTTGAATTTTCTTGCCCTTTCAGAGTCAACTTCTAAAAGAGATAGGAGCTGGTAGAAATCTGTAGCTGGGCAGATTACCATATCTGAAAGGTTGCTTCTGGAAGTAATAGTTTTGAGTTCCTGCTCTTCAGGAGAAGAACCACAGAACCAATTTTTCTCCATTTGCTTCAATTCTTGAGATTTAGAAAGAACAGAGACCTGGCATATCTGTTTGCCGAGGTTTTGGAGTTCAGAAAGCTTCTGTTGTAGCTGCCTGAGTTTGATGAGGCCTGGAAGGCTTTCAGTATGTCCTGAAAGGTGATGGCTTTCAGTCTGTCCTGAAAGGTGTGGTTTGGAACTGGAGGGATCCATTATAGAGGTCTTTTGTCTTTTTTCTCGACTTTTATCCATTGTTTGGCCTGGATAATATATCTGCAAGAATATTAGTATAACCAGGAATATACTTAACATCATATTGGTATATTTCAAGGTATAAGGCAATTCTTATTCTCCTGATGTTTTCTTCAGGATTATTAATAGTTCGTTTTTTCAAGAATTGGGATACTGCTTTGTTATCAGTTTCTATGATGAACTGCCTATTGAGTAAATATATTTTTAAACTCTTTATTGCTGATTTAATAGCCAACAATTCTTTATCATAAGTGGAATATCTTTGTTGGGGTGTATTAAATTTTTCCGAGGTATATGCTATAATTTCTTTTTGTTTAACTATTATAACTCCTGCCCAAAACATATCTGATGCATCTGTTTGGAGGGTTACTAGGTCATTTTCTTTGGGAAAATATAGTATTGTTTGGTGAGTAATTAGCTCCTTTATATGTTTTATCTCTTTTTCCTCTTCAGGAGTGAGCTGGATTCCTATTTTGTCTGTATTCCATTTTCTTGGTTGTTCACCATTTTCCATTTTATATTTAGATTGTTCTATAGTCAATTTTTCTTGTAAATTTTTGACTAGTTGGGAAAGGTGAGGAATAAATTTCCTCCCATAATTTAAAAGACCCAAGAAACTCTGTAATTGTTTTAGAGTTTTAAATGTGTTAGGGAATTCCTTTATCTTGGAATATATATGTTGTTGTAATTCTATTTGGCCTTCTTTTATATATTTCCCAAGGAATTCTATTTCCTTTTTGAATAGATGAATTTTTGTAGGGCGCCAGTTGCAGGAGAGCTTCTGCTCCAGTACTCAGCGCTACTATTTATTCACACTATTTTAAACTAAGAAGCAGATCAGAGGAAGAAATATGTTTAAGGAAAAAGAAGTTCGGAAAGGCTCTCTGCCTCCTCCCTTCATCTGATGTCTTTATTTATAATGTTTCAAAAGACGTCCTTCAGATATGAAGGAATCTTTTACAAAGTCTCTTTACAAAAGATGTACAGGAAAAAGGACTGCATGATTGTCCTTTGGACAGAAAAAGTTTACATGATTGTCCTTTACTGGGTCCCATCTTTGATAATTGTAGTCCTTGTGGAGATGAGAAGGAATCTTCTGGCGTGGCATGGGCCCACCACGCTTTTTATCTTGTCTGGAAAAGTCCTTCTTGGTTGCAATCAATCCTTTCCTTTTGTCCAATTCTCCCAAGGTTAATACTGGTAAGAAAAGGGATGACTTTTCCCAGTTTTATTGGAACAGATTCAATGGCAGAAAGATGATCATAGAGCATGATGTTATTACTGATGGTAATAGATCTTGCTCCACATAGACTGTCAGTCATTGCTTCTGTAAAAAACTCTTTATTGCTAATTTAATAGCCAACAATTCTTTATCATAAGTGGAATATCTTTGTTGGGGTTTATTAAATTTTCCCGAGGTATATGCTATAATTTCTTTTTGTTTAACTATTATAACTCCTGCCCAAAACATATCTGATGCATCTGTTTGGAGGGTTACTAGGTCATTTTCTTTGGGAAAATATAGTATTGTTTGGTGAGTAATTAGCTCCTTTATATGTTTTATCTCTTTTTCCTCTTCAGGAGTGAGCTGGATTCCTATTTTGTCTGTATTCCATTTTCTTGGTTGTTCACCATTTTCCATTTTATATTTAGATTGTTCTATAGTCAATTTTTCTTGTAAATTTTTGACTAGTTGGGATAGGTGAGGAATAAATTTCCTCCCATAATTTAAAAGACCCAAGAAACTCTGTAATTGTTTTAGAGTTTTAAATGTGTTAGGGAATTCCTTTATCTTGGAATATATATGTTGTTGTAATTCTATTTGGCCTTCTTTTATATATTTCCCAAGGAATTCTATTTCCTTTTTGAATAGATGAATTTTTGTAGGGCTTAAAATAATTCCGTTATCAAGTAGTATTTTTGCTACTTGAAGTAAGTGTTGTTTATGTTCTTCCATTGTAGGAGAAAAAACTAGTATATCATCTATGTAAACTACTACAAAATGTAGATGTCCGAACATAGAATTCATCCATTTTTGGAATATTTGTTGGGCATTTTTCAAACCAAATGGCATTACTAACCACTCATAGTGTCCTTGGGGACAACTAAAGGCAGTTAATTCTATAGATTCTTTATTGGCTAGTTTTACTTGCCAAAACCCAGATTTAGCATCAAATTTACTATAGTATTTGGATATTTGTATCTGCTTTATTAACTGCTCTGCAGCAGGTATAAAATAGCCGTCAAACTTTGTATAGCTATTTAATTTTCTATAATTAATGACCATTCTGGCTTTTCTTCTTTTTTGTTCTGCATGTTTTCTGACTAGAAAAGCAGGTGATGAATGAGGGCTGCTGCTAGGCTGTATTAGTTTAAGAGATAAAAGCTCGTTTATTTGAGCTGAAAATTCTTGTTTATCTATAGGGGATACCATTATACTGTTTGATCTTACATTAGTATTTTGGTATTGATCGAGTAAAGTAAGGGTACAATACCTTGGTGCCTTATCAAAATATAATAAAGGGTTATTTGAATATAATGGTTTAAGCATACTATGGATGATTTCTTCTGTATTAGAGAAGATAGTAAGAGGATAAGTGCAGTTGTTTTGGGTGGAAATAAGTCGTTCACCACGTTGGGCTGCAGTATAAGATGATGCTAAGGGTACCGGGAAAGGAACCCGTGGAATTTGATGATTATCAAATAGAAAAATTTGAGAATTGAAAGGGGCATAATGTCGTAAGTTATTCATGCCAACTAAGCAATCGACATTGAAATCAATAGGTAATAAAGCGAATTCAAAAGTATAGTGATGAGAGATATTATGAATATCTGGAATGGAAATTGGGAGATTTGCTTTATGAGTAATAATGACAGGTCTTCCCATAAAATCATTTAAGCTTGCTTGTTTTTCTAGGGCTAACCATAATTGCTTAGGGATAAATTTTTCATGTATAAGACTAGTTTCAGCACCTGAATCTAGTAGAGTATGTAAGGTAAGACAAGAGTTATCAGGAAATAACAATGTCATAGGAATGTATATGTGTAATTGAGGTTTTTTCTTAAGAAGATCCGACATTTGATAAACCAAATGAACTAGATGGTAGTCTTATAATATGTTGGTCTTCCGATTTCTTTTGGAGATCAAGGATTCTTTGAGTCCTTCCTTCAAGAGGAGTATTTTCTAGTCCAGACATACTAGGTCTAGCTTGGTCAACCAAAATATTGGTATTTCGATATTCAGAGGTACTAAGACTTCTTGGAATACTTGGATTTATAATCGTAGTAGAAATAGTATTGCCTGAAGCAATAAATGTTTCTATAGGGAGATGTGTCTTTGGTTTCAAAGTTTTCAAGAATATTTGCATCTCATTATCATATCGCAAATGTCTTATATTGACCAATTTTGGTTGGATTATTTTTCCATTCCCAACCTCAAAAAGTTTAATAAACTGTGTAGGTGTGATAGATCTAAAAGTAGATGTTTCGTTTAGTGCTAAACAATGTTCCCATTGTATTCCCAATACTTGGGATCCAGGAAGCATTTCAATTCCTTTTAAATTTATAGAAAGAGTACAGGCTTTTTCTATATTTGTATCATGTAAGCTGATGCAAAAATCAGGATGTATATTTACTCCAAATATTCTATTTGCCAGATTGGACTTTGCTCCTCCTAATATACTATTTAGAGAATTATTGATGATTCTTTCATCACAACATATTATCATAATAGGTGTGTCTATTCCGGATCTGAATAGACCAGTTATCTTTATTTGGATTAAGCCAATGTGTAAATATTTCTTTTTAGGATATTTTTGCTTCAGATTTTCTATCTGATGATAGTTTAGCAATTTTATAGAAGTAAAATCTTCATCTCCTTTTAGTTCTATATTTCCTTGCATTCTTTCAAAGATATAGGTAGGTTTGTTTGTCCATAAAGATTTGAATTTAGATTGAGGTTTATATACCTCTTCTTGTTTAGCATGTGGTATGGAAAGTTTTAGTCTATCAATATCTTCATCAGTTACTTCATAATGTTCCCCTTGGCTATTTTCAATACTTGTATTATGAATCTCTTGAGGTTCTATTTCCTTCAATGTATTCATATATACTTTGTATTCAAACATAGATTCTTTTGAAGATTGTCCAGGGGTAAACTTTGGACTAAGAGGTGGAGATGTTGAAAGTAAAATATCTTGATCAACTTTAACCAATGCTAAATCTTCGTATTTATGGATTATAAGTATTCCTATAGGAGTACCTAAAGGAATTTGATATGGATTATCATCTAAACTTGTACTTTTCATTATTATACTTATGTTTTGATCTGTCATAGATTCTATTATGCCATAAGTAATGAAAATATTTCTAAGAGCATGATGTCTTAGATTTTTAATTTCTCCATAATATCCATAAGGTATTCTTATAATCAGATCTAAATAAATTTCTATAGATTGATATCTTCTTATGCTATAATGATTGTTAGCATATAGAATATGTCCTGGAAATTTCAATGATTCCCTTTTTGGTAATATAGTAGTTTTAGACAAGGGTATAACTTGTATAAAATGGTATGTTTTATTCAAGATTAATATGTTTATATTGAATTCTTCTGTTTCTGAAGAATCAGAATCTAAAGGACTTTCTTCATATATGGTTTCAATCTCATATATAGAAGAGTTATCACTAAGGACTTCTTCTATAGTTCCAGTATGGATATCATACTTTGCTAACTCATTTAACCATATTGTTTTAATGTTTATTCTACATTCTGTAGCATAATGTCCTTCTTTACCACATTTAAAACATGTACAGTTCTTTTTCATACCTGTTTGATTTGTTTTAATAAACTTTCGATTCTTATATTTCTTTGGAATGTGATCGAGGTAATCTCCAGGATGTAATGTGCTTAAGTAAAGACTATGAACTATCCCAAGTTGAAGAGCTCTGGCGGATTTAGGAATATCCCCTAAATAGACAGATAATCTTGGGTTTTCATATTTAGTCTTGATTAAAGCATCTTCTTCGAGCAAAAGCCGGGTAATTTCCGTTGCTTCTAACTGATGGAAAAATAGGAGGAGATGTTCATGTGGCAGGCAGTTTTGCTGATTTAGATTTACCATTGTGTTCACAATGGCTTCTGCCTTGAATTTTCTTGCCCTTTCAGAGTCAACTTCTAAAAGAGATAGGAGCTGGTAGAAATCTGTAGCTGGGCAGATTACCATATCTGAAAGGTTGCTTCTGGAAGTAATAGTTTTGAGTTCCTGCTCTTCAGGAGAAGAACCACAGAACCAATGTTTCTCCATTTGCTTCAATTCTTGAGATTTAGAAAGAACAGAGACCTGGCATATCTGTTTGCCGAGGTTTTGGAGTTCAGAAAGCTTCATTATAGCATAAGAATATATCAATCTATAGAAATTTATTTAGATCTGATTATAAGAATACCTTATGGATATTATGGAGAAATTAAAAATCTAAGACATCATGCTCTTAGAAATATTTTCATTACTTATGGCATAATAGAATCTATGACAGATCAAAACATAAGTATAATAATGAAAAGTACAAGTTTAGATGATAATCCATATCAAATTCCTTTAGGTACTCCTATAGGAATACTTATAATCCATAAATACGAAGATTTAGCATTGGTTAAAATTGATCAAGATATTTTACTTTCAACATCTCCACCTCTTAGTCCAAAGTTTACCCCTGGACAATCTTCAAAAGAATCTATGTTTGAATACAAAGTATATATGAATACATTGAAGGAAATAGAACCTCAAGAGATTCATAATACAAGTATTGAAAATAGCCAAGGGGAACATTATGAAGTAACTGATGAAGATATTGAAAGACTAAAACTTTCCATACCACATGCTAAACAAGAAGAGGTATATAAACCTCAATCTAAATTCAAATCTTTATGGACAAACAAACCTACCTATATCTTTGAAAGAATGCAAGGAAATATAGAACTAAAAGGAGATGAAGATTTTACTTCTATAAAATTGCTAAACTATCATCAGATAGAAAATCTGAAGCAAAAATATCCTAAAAAGAAATATTTACACATTGGCTTAATCCAAATAAAGATAACTGGTCTATTCAGATCCGGAATAGACACACCTATTATGATAATATGTTGTGATGAAAGAATCATCAATAATCCTCTAAATAGTATATTAGGAGGAGCAAAGTCCAATCTGGCAAATAGAATATTTGGAGTAAATATACATCCTGATTTTTGCATCAGCTTACATGATACAAATATAGAAAAAGCCTGTACTCTTTCTATAAATTTAAAAGGAATTGAAATGCTTCCTGGATCCCAAGTATTGGGAATACAATGGGAACATTGTTTAGCACTAAACGAAACATCTACTTTTAGATCTATCACACCTACACAGTTTATTAAACTTTTTGAGGTTGGGAATGGAAAAATAATCCAACCAAAATTGGTCAATATAAGACATTTGCGATATGATAATGAGATGCAAATATTCTTGAAAACTTTGAAACCAAAGACACATCTCCCTATAGAAACATTTATTGCTTCAGGCAATACTATTTCTACTACGATTATAAATCCAAGTATTCCAAGAAGTCTTAGTACCTCTGAATATCGAAATACCAATATTTTGGTTGACCAAGCTAGACCTAGTATGTCTGCACTAGAAAATACTCCTCTTGAAGGAAGGACTCAAAGAATCCTTGATCTCCAAAAGAAATCGGAAGACCAACATATTATAAGACTACCATCTAGTTCATTTGGTTTATCAAATGTCGGATCTTCTTAAGAAAAAACCTCAATTACACATATACATTCCTATGACATTGTTATTTCCTGATAACTCTTGTCTTACCTTACATACTCTACTAGATTCAGGTGCTGAAACTAGTCTTATACATGAAAAATTTATTCCTAAGCAATTATGGTTAGCCCTAGAAAAACAAGCAAGCTTAAATGATTTTATGGGAAGACCTGTCATTATTACTCATAAAGCAAATCTCCCAATTTCCATTCCAGATATTCATAATATCTCTCATCACTATACTTTTGAATTCGCTTTATTACTTATTGATTTCAATGTCGATTGCTTAGTTGGCATGAATAACTTACGACATTATGCCCCTTTCAATTCTCAAATTTTTCTATTTGATAATCATCAAATTCCACGGGTTCCTTTCCCGGTACCCTTAGCATCATCTTATACTGCAGCCCAACGTGGTGAACGACTTATTTCCACCCAAAACAACTGCACTTATCCTCTTACTATCTTCTCTAATACAGAAGAAATCATCCATAGTATGCTTAAACCATTATATTCAAATAACCCTTTATTATATTTTGATAAGGCACCAAGGTATTGTACCCTTACTTTACTCGATCAATACCAAAATACTAATGTAAGATCAAACAGTATAATGGTATCCCCTATAGATAAACAAGAATTTTCAGCTCAAATAAACGAGCTTTTATCTCTTAAACTAATACAGCCTAGCAGCAGCCCTCATTCATCACCTGCTTTTCTAGTCAGAAAACATGCAGAACAAAAAAGAGGAAAAGCCAGAATGGTCATTAATTATAGAAAATTAAATAGCTATACAAAGTTTGACGGCTATTTTATACCTGCTGCAGAGCAGTTAATAAAGCAGATACAAGGATCCAAATACTATAGTAAATTTGATGCTAAATCTGGGTTTTGGCAAGTAAAACTAGCCAATAAAGAATCTATAGAATTAACTGCCTTTAGTTGTCCCCAAGGACACTATGAGTGGTTAGTAATGCCATTTGGTTTGAAAAATGCCCCACAAATATTCCAAAAATGGATGAATTCTATGTTCGGACATCTACATTTTGTAGTAGTTTACATAGATGATATACTAGTTTTTTCTCCTACAATGGAAGAACATAAACAACACTTACTTCAAGTAGCAAAAATACTACTTGATAACGGAATTATTTTAAGCCCTACAAAAATTCATCTATTCAAAAAGGAAATAGAATTCCTTGGGAAATATATAAAAGAAGGCCAAATAGAATTACAACAACATATATATTCCAAGATAAAGGAATTCCCTAACACATTTAAAACTCTAAAACAATTACAGAGTTTCTTGGGTCTTTTAAATTATGGGAGGAAATTTATTCCTCACCTATCCCAACTAGTCAAAAATTTACAAGAAAAATTGACTATAGAACAATCTAAATATAAAATGGAAAATGGTGAACAACCAAGAAAATGGAATACAGACAAAATAGGAATCCAGCTCACTCCTGAAGAGGAAAAAGAGATAAAACATATAAAGGAGCTAATTACTCACCAAACAATACTATATTTTCCCAAAGAAAATGACCTAGTTACCCTCCAAACAGATGCATCAGATATGTTTTGGGCAGGAGTTATAATAGTTAAACAAAAAGAAATTATAGCATATACCTCGGGAAAATTTAATAAACCCCAACAAAGATATTCCACTTATGATAAAGAATTGTTGGCTATTAAATCAGCAATAAAGAGTTTAAAAATATATTTACTCAATAGGCAGTTCATCATAGAAACTGATAACAAAGCAGTATCCCAATTCTTGAAAAAACGAACTATTAATAATCCTGAAGAAAACATCAGGAGAATAAGAATTGCCTTATACCTTGAAATATACCAATATGATGTTAAGTATATTCCTGGTTATACTAATATTCTTGCAGATATATTATTCAGGCCAAACAATGGATAAAAGTCGAGAAAAAAGACAAAAGACCTCTATAATGGATCCCTCCAGTTCCAAACCACACCTTTCAGGACAGACTGAAAGCCATCACCTTTCAGGACATACTGAAAGCCTTCCAGGCCTAATCAAACTCAGGCAGCTACAACAGAAGCTTTCTGAACTCCAAAACCTCGGCAAACAGATATGCCAGGTCTCTGTTCTTTCTAAATCTCAAGAATTGAAGCAAATGGAGAAACATTGGTTCTGTGGTTCTTCTCCTGAAGAGCAGGAACTCAAAACTATTACTTCCAGAAGCAACCTTTCAGATATGGTAATCTGCCTAGCTACAGATTTCTACCAGCTCCTATCTCTTTTAGAAGTTGACTCTGAAAGGGCAAGAAAATTCAAGGCAGAAGCCATTGTGAACACAATGGTAAATCTAAATCAGCAAAACTGCCTGCCACATGAACATCTCCTCCTATTTTTCCATCAGTTAGAAGCAACGGAAATTACCCGGCTTCTGCTCGAAGAAGATGCTTTAATCAAGACTAAATATGAAAACCCAAGATTATCTGTCTATTTAGGGGATATTCCTAAATCCGCCAGAGCTCTTCAACTTGGGATAGTTCATAGTCTTTACTTAAGCACATTACATCCTGGAGATTACCTCGATCACATTCCAAAGATATGCAGTGACCGAGTTTCAACCTACTCAAGCAGCACTCTTGGGAAACTGGTTTCTGGTTCCGAATTTGGAGCATTTGGGAAGAAAGGAACCTATACCAACTATTCACCTCTTTTCAAATATGGGAATTACATGACGAAAGTCAACAGTTCGCCCATGGATGGGGTGTTTATCCTAAGCATGAATACAACTATGAAGAACAAGCTTATGCAGCTGCTAAAGAGTTTTTTACAGAAGCAATGACTGACAGTCTATGTGGAGCAAGATCTATTACCATCAGTAATAACATCATGCTCTATGATCATCTTTCTGCCATTGAATCTGTTCCAATAAAACTGGGAAAAGTCATCCCTTTTCTTACCAGTATTAACCTTGGGAGAATTGGACAAAAGGCAAGGATTGATTGCAACCAAGAAGGACTTTTCCAGACAAGATAAAAAGCGTGGTGGGCCCATGCCACGCCAGAAGATTCCTTCTCATCTCCACAAGGACTACAATTATCAAAGATGGGACCCAGTAAAGGACAATCATGTAAACTTTTTCTGTCCAAAGGACAATCATGCAGTCCTTTTTCCTGTACATCTTTTGTAAAGAGACTTTGTAAAAGATTCCTTCCTATCTGAAGGACGTCTTTTGAAACATTATAAATAAAGACATCAGATGAAGGGAGGAGGCAGAGAGCCTTTCCGAACTTCTTTTTTCTTAAACATATTTTTTCCTCTGATCTGCTTCTTAGTTTAAAATAGTGTGAATAAATAGTAGCGCTGAGTACTGGAGCAGAAGCTCTCCTGCAACTTATGCTACAGAATGTAGAATAAACATTAAAACAATATGGTTAAATGAGTTAGAAAAGTATGATATCCATACTGGAACTATAGAAGAAGTCCTTAGTGATAACTCTTCTATATATGAGATTGAAACCATATATGAAGAAAGTCCTTTAGATTCTGATTCTTCAGAAACAGAAGAATTCAATATAAACATGTTAACCTTGAATAAAACATACCATTTTATACAAGTTATACCCTTGTCTAAAACTACTATATTACCAAAAAGGGAATCATTGAAATTTCCAGGACATATTCTATATGCTAACAATCATTATAGCATAAGAAGATATCAATCTATAGAAATTTATTTAGATCTGATTATAAGAATACCTTATGGATATTATGGAGAAATTAAAAATCTAAGACATCATGCTCTTAGAAATATTTTCATTACTTATGGCATAATAGAATCTATGACAGATCAAAACATAAGTATAATAATGAAAAGTACAAGTTTAGATGATAATCCATATCAAATTCCTTTAGGTACTCCTATAGGAATACTTATAATCCATAAATACGAAGATTTAGCATTGGTTAAAGTTGATCAAGATATTTTACTTTCAACATCTCCACCTCTTAGTCCAAAGTTTACCCCTGGACAATCTTCAAAAGAATCTATGTTTGAATACAAAGTATATATGAATACATTGAAGGAAATAGAACCTCAAGAGATTCATAATACAAGTATTGAAAATAGCCAAGGGGAACATTATGAAGTAACTGATGAAGATATTGAAAGACTAAAACTTTCCATACCACATGCTAAACAAGAAGAGGTATATAAACCTCAATCTAAATTCAAATCTTTATGGACAAACAAACCTACCTATATCTTTGAAAGAATGCAAGGAAATATAGAACTAAAAGGAGATGAAGAGTTTACTTCTATAAAATTGCTAAACTTCCATCAGATAGAAAATCTGAAGCAAAAATATCCTAAGAAGAAATATTTACACATTGGATTAATTCAAATAAAGATAACTGGTCTATTCAGATCCGGAATAGACACACCTATTATGATAATATGTTGCGATGAAAGAATCATCAATAATCCTCTAAATAGTATATTAGGAGGAGCAAAATCCAATTTAGCAAATAGAATATTTGGAGTAAATATACATCCTGATTTTTGCATCAGCTTACATGATACAAATATAGAAAAAGCCTGTACTCTTTCTATAAATTTAAAAGGAATTGAAATGCTTCCTGGATCCCAAGTATTGGGAATACAATGGGAACATTGTTTAGCACTAAACGAAACATCTACTTTTAGATCTATCACACCTACACAGTTTATTAAACTTTTTGAGGTTGGGAATGGAAAAATAATCCAACCAAAATTGGTCAATATAAGACATTTGCGATATGATAATGAGATGCAAATATTCTTGAAAACTTTGAAACCAAAGACACATCTCCCTATAGAAACATTTATTGCTTCAGGCAATACTATTTCTACTACGATTATAAATCCAAGTATTACAAGAAGTCTTAGTACCTCTGAATATCGAAATACCAATATTTTGGTTGACCAAGCTAGACCTAGTATGTCTGCACTAGAAAATACTCCTCTTGAAGGAAGGACTCAAAGAATCCTTGATCTCCAAAAGAAATCGGAAGACCAACATATTATAAGACTACCATCTAGTTCATTTGGTTTATCAAATGTCGGATCTTCTTAAGAAAAAACCTCAATTACACATATACATTCCTATGACATTGTTATTTCCTGATAACTCTTGTCTTACCTTACATACTCTACTAGATTCAGGTGCTGAAACTAGTCTTATACATGAAAAATTTATCCCTAAGCAATTATGGTTAGCCCTAGAAAAACAAGCAAGCTTAAATGATTTTATGGGAAGACCTGTCATTATTACTCATAAAGCAAATCTCCCAATTTCCATTCCAGATATTCATAATATCTCTCATCACTATACTTTTGAATTCGCTTTATTACCTATTGATTTCAATGTCGATTGCTTAGTTGGCATGAATAACTTACGACATTATGCCCCTTTCAATTCTCAAATTTTTCTATTTGATAATCATCAAATTCCACGGGTTCCTTTCCCGGTACCCTTAGCATCATCTTATACTGCAGCCCAACGTGGTGAACGACTTATTTCCACCCAAAACAACTGCACTTATCCTCTTACTATCTTCTCTAATACAGAAGAAATCATCCATAGTATGCTTAAACCATTATATTTAAATAACCCTTTATTATATTTTGATAAGGCACCAAGGTATTGTACCCTTACTTTACTCGATCAATACCAAAATACTAATGTAAGATCAAACAGTATAATGGTATCCCCTATAGATAAACAAGAATTTTCAGCTCAAATAAACGAGCTTTTATCTCTTAAACTAATACAGCCTAGCAGCAGCCCTCATTCATCACCTGCTTTTCTAGTCAGAAAACATGCAGAACAAAAAAGAGGAAAAGCCAGAATGGTCATTAATTATAGAAAATTAAATAGCTATACAAAGTTTGACGGCTATTTTATACCTGCTGCAGAGCAGTTAATAAAGCAGATACAAGGATCCAAATACTATAGTAAATTTGATGCTAAATCTGGGTTTTGGCAAGTAAAACTAGCCAATAAAGAATCTATAGAATTAACTGCCTTTAGTTGTCCCCAAGGACACTATGAGTGGTTAGTAATGCCATTTGGTTTGAAAAATGCCCCACAAATATTCCAAAAATGGATGAATTCTATGTTCGGACATCTACATTTTGTAGTAGTTTACATAGATGATATACTAGTTTTTTCTCCTACAATGGAAGAACATAAACAACACTTACTTCAAGTAGCAAAAATACTACTTGATAACGGAATTATTTTAAGCCCTACAAAAATTCATCTATTCAAAAAGGAAATAGAATTCCTTGGGAAATATATAAAAGAAGGCCAAATAGAATTACAACAACATATATATTCCAAGATAAAGGAATTCCCTAACACATTTAAAACTCTAAAACAATTACAGAGTTTCTTGGGTCTTTTAAATTATGGGAGGAAATTTATTCCTCACCTATCCCAACTAGTCAAAAATTTACAAGAAAAATTGACTATAGAACAATCTAAATATAAAATGGAAAATGGTGAACAACCAAGAAAATGGAATACAGACAAAATAGGAATCCAGCTCACTCCTGAAGAGGAAAAAGAGATAAAACATATAAAGGAGCTAATTACTCACCAAACAATACTATATTTTCCCAAAGAAAATGACCTAGTAACCCTCCAAACAGATGCATCAGATATGTTTTGGGCAGGAGTTATAATAGTTAAACAAAAAGAAATTATAGCATATACCTCGGGAAAATTTAATAAACCCCAACAAAGATATTCCACTTATGATAAAGAATTGTTGGCTATTAAATCAGCAATAAAGAGTTTAAAAATATATTTACTCAATAGGCAGTTCATCATAGAAACTGATAACAAAGCAGTATCCCAATTCTTGAAAAAACGAACTATTAATAATCCTGAAGAAAACATCAGGAGAATAAGAATTGCCTTATACTTTGAAATATACCAATATGATGTTAAGTATATTCCTGGTTATACTAATATTCTTGCAGATATATTATCCAGGCCAAACAATGGATAAAAGTCGAGAAAAAAGACAAAAGACCTCTATAATGGATCCCTCCAGTTCCAAACCACACCTTTCAGGACAGACTGAAAGCCATCACCTTTCAGGACATACTGAAAGCCTTCCAGGCCTCATCAAACTCAGGCAGCTACAACAGAAGCTTTCTGAACTCCAAAACCTCGGCAAACAGATATGCCAGGTCTCTGTTCTTTCTAAATCTCAAGAATTGAAGCAAATGGAGAAACATTGGTTCTGTGGTTCTTCTCCTGAAGAGCAGGAACTCAAAACTATTACTTCCAGAAGCAACCTTTCAGATATGGTAATCTGTCCAGCTACAGATTTCTACCAGCTCCTATCTCTTTTAGAAGTTGACTCTGAAAGGGCAAGAAAATTCAAGGCAGAAGCCATTGTGAACACAATGGTAAATCTAAATCAGCAAAACTGCCTGCCACATGAACATCTCCTCCTATTTTTCCATCAGTTAGAAGCAACGGAAATTACCCGGCTTCTGCTCGAAGAAGATGCTTTAATCAAGACTAAATATGAAAACCCAAGATTATCTGTCTATTTAGGGGATATTCCTAAATCCGCCAGAGCTCTTCAACTTGGGATAGTTCATAGTCTTTACTTAAGCACATTACATCCTGGAGATTACCTCGATCACATTCCAAAGATATGCAGTGACCGAGTTTCAACCTACTCAAAGCAGCACTCTTGGGAAACTGGTTTCTGGTTCCGAATTTGGAGCATTTGGGAAGAAAGGAACCTATACCAACTATTCACCTCTTTTCAAATATGGGAATTACATGACGAAAGTCAACAGTTCGCCCATGGATGGGGTGTTTATCCTAAGCATGAATACAACTATGAAGAACAAGCTTATGCAGCTGCTAAAGAGTTTTTTACAGAAGCAATGACTGACAGTCTATGTGGAGCAAGATCTATTACCATCAGTAATAACATCATGCTCTATGATCATCTTTCTGCCATTGAATCTGTTCCAATAAAACTGGGAAAAGTCATCCCTTTTCTTACCAGTATTAACCTTGGGAGAATTGGACAAAAGGCAAGGATTGATTGCAACCAAGAAGGACTTTTCCAGACAAGATAAAAAGTGTGGTGGGCCCATGCCACGCCAGAAGATTCCTTCTCATCTCCACAAGGACTACAATTATCAAAGATGGGACCCAGTAAAGGACAATCATGTAAACTTTTTCTGTCCAAAGGACAATCATGCAGTCCTTTTTCCTGTACATCTTTTGTAAAGAGACTTTGTAAAAGATTCCTTCCTATCTGAAGGACGTCTTTTGAAACATTATAAATAAAGACATCAGATGAAGGGAGGAGGCAGAGAGCCTTTCCGAACTTCTTTTTTCTTAAACATATTTCTTCCTCTGATCTGCTTCTTAGTTTAAAATAGTGTGAATAAATAGTAGCGCTGAGTACTGGAGCAGAAGCTCTCCTGCAACTGGTATCAGAGCCTGATACCAGTTGCAGGAGAGCTTCTGCTCCAGTACTCAGCGCTACTATTTATTCACACTATTTTAAACTAAGAAGCAGATCAGAGGAAGAAATATGTTTAAGAAAAAAGAAGTTCGGAAAGGCTCTCTGCCTCCTCCCTTCATCTGATGTCTTTATTTATAATGTTTCCAAGACGTCCTTCAGATAGGAAGGAATCTTTTACAAAGTTTTTTTTACAAAAGATGTACAGAAAAAAAGGACTGCATTATTGTCCTTTGTACAGGAAAAAGTTTACATTATTGTCCTTTATGGGGTCCCACCATACTGATTGGTGTCCTTCTTGTCGGTTGAGAGGATGAGGAGGAATCTTTGCTGAGTAAGACTGGCCCACCATGCTTGTCTGAGTTTGCTGAGTAGGATTGGCCCACCATGCTTATCCTTGCATAGTGTCTTCTTCGATGTCATCTTCAAGATTGATATCTGTATTTCCTCCGAGGTCTTCATCTTCATTTTCAATATTCTCTAGACTTTTATAAAAATCTTCTTTTGCTTTGGTCCCAACTTTTCCTAGCTGTAGAGAAGACAAAAAGGCCAGTACTTTGGGAATTTTTTGTTCAGAGTTTTCAAAAACTCCGATGAAGTCATAGAGGAGAATATTATCTTCAATTTTGATGGAATGAGCTCCTGATAAAGCTTTAGTATATGCTTCTTCAAAGAACTCTTGGGCAGCCCTTTTGGTTTCTTCTTCAAGATCTAGGACTGGAAGATTTTCACATGTTTTGGACTGAAGATAATTAAAATTGTGAAGTTCCCACAATTGTATAGAAGGAAATACTTTTAAATATTTCCTTTCTTCCCAAGTTCCCCAGATACGGAAGAAAAATGTAGACTGGTATCTGGTTGTATATGCTTTAAGGCTTTTGAGGCAGATTGGGGGTAAGTAGTCTGAGAATTCTTCTGGATGAGAAGTATTGACAAATATTTCATGGACTAACCCCATTTGTATGGCTTTAAAGCTTTTGGGAATTTCCTGGAAGCCAGTAATGATTCTGGGGGAATCATTTTTGTTAAGAATCTTTTCATGCTGTTGGAGGATGCTGATAACATCTGTTGCTTCTATAGTTTTGAAGAAGATTCTCAACTCTGAATCAGGAATCATATGTTGCTGGTTAAGCCCAATCATCTTGTAAACAGTTAGTTCTGCTTCTAACTGTCTAGCTTTCTCATTCTGGATTTTGCATAGTTACAGCAATTTGTAGAATTCTGGCAATGGATGATGAACTTGATCTGCTATCTCCATGTCAGAGACAGTATTTCTTAAGAACTCTTGATCCAAGGAAGGACCTTGGAACCATGTCACCTTTCTTTGTTCTAAGTCCGAACTTTGGGTGGCAAGAGTATAATTGCAGAGGTCGGAAACAGCTTTGGTTATGGCTTGCTTTTCTGTTTTCTCCTGCAAATAGTGGTTAAGCATAGAAAGTACTAGCTGCTCTAGTTGAGAGAGCCAATACTTAGAGGCATGAAAATCATTTGACTGTATCGAACGATAGCAACCATTTAATTTTTCATAAATACTAGGATTGGAGTTTTTGAGTTCTGTGTTATACCAATCCCTTACAACAGTTGCTGCTGTTGGTCTTTGGGTTGTTTGGAATCTTTTCTGTGAGACTGCATTGCTGTAAGATGCTTGTTGTAGTGGTAGAACTGTCATCCCTGGTGGGGGAAAACTTTTTTCCTCGTTAGAGGCTGATGTAGTGTTGTTGCCAGTAGCCAGGAAGAGTTTCTTGTCTTCTGTCTTCTGGGCTGAGCTCTCTCCTTTTTCAGGAGCTTTTTTAAGAGCATTGCCTCCTGTTGAGGAAGCTTTCTTACTGTTTACCTTAGACCACTTAGATTCTTCTATCATGGTCTTTAGTTTCTTCAGTCTATCCTCATCCATGTTCAGGAAGAGGTAGGGAATCTGTAAGATTAGTATGTTCAAGAGCATTATATAAACTGATGACCATAGTAAGTCGAGAAACCTTAATAGTTGTTTTGCAATAAAAACCCATAAATGTATTATTGTTAGGTTTAAGATGATTCCATTATCCAGTAGTATTTTTGCTACTTGGAGTAAGTGTTGTTTATGTTTTTCCATTTCAAGGGAAAAGACTAGTATATCATCTATATAAACTACTTCAAAATGTAGATGTCCCAACATAGAATTCATCCATTTTTGGAATAGTTGTGGAGCATTTTTTAAACCAAATAGCATTACTAACCACTCATAGTGTCCCTGGGGACAACTAAATGCAGTTAATTCTATAGATTCTTTATTGGATAGTTTTACTTGCCAAAAACCAGATTCAGCATCAAATTTACTATAGTATTTTGACCCTTATATCTGTGTTATTAACTGTTCCGCAGTAGGTATAAAATAGCCGTCAAACTTTGTATAGCTATTTAATTTTCTATAATTAATGACCATTCTGGCTTTCCCTCTTTTTTGTTCTGTATGTTTTCTGACTAGAAAAGCAGGTGATGAATGAGGGCTGCTGGATACCATTATACTGTTTGTTCTTACATTAGTATTTTGGTATTGATCGAGTAAAGTAAGGGTACAATACCTTGGTGCCCTATCAAAATATAATAAAGGGTTATGTGAATATAATGGTTTAAGCATACTGTGTATGATTTCTTCTGTATTAGAGAAGATAGTAAGAGGATAAGTGCAGTTTTTTTGGGTGGAAATAAGTCGTTCACCACGTTGGGCTGCAGTATAGGATGATGCGAAGGGGACCGGAAAAGGAACCCTTGGAATTTGATGATTATCAAATAGAAAAATTTGAGAGTTGAATGGGGCATAATGCCGTAAGTTATTCATGCCCACTAAGCAATCGACATTAAAGTCAATAGGTAATAAAGCAAATTCAAAAGTATAGTGATATTATGAATATCAGGGATAGAAATAGAGATATTTGCTTTATGAGTAATAATGACGGGTCTGCCCATAAAGTCATTTAAGCTTGCTTGCTTTTCTAGGGCTAGCCATAATTGCTTAGGGATAAATTTTTCATGTATAAGACTAGTTTCAGCACCTGAATCTAGTAGAGTATGTAAGGTAAGACAAGAGTTATCAGGAAATAATAATGTCATGGGAATGTATATGTGTAATTGCGATTTTTTCTTAAGAAGATCCGACATTTGATAAACCAAATGAACTAGAAGGTAGTCTTATAATAGTTGGTCTTCCGATTTCTTTTGGAGATCAAGGATTCTTTGAGTCCTTCCTTCAAGAGGAGTATTTTCTAGTGCATACATACTAGGTCTAGCTTGGTCAACCAAAATATTGGTATTTCGATATTCAGAGGTACTAAGACTTCTTGGAATACTTGGATTTATAATCGTAGTAGAAATAGTATTGCCTGAAGCAATAAATGTTTCTATAGGGAGATGTGTCTTTGGTTTCAAAGTTTTCAAGAATATTTGCATCTCATTATCATATCGCAAATGTCTTATATTGACCAATTTTGGTTGGATTATTTTTCCATTCCCAACCTCAAAAAGTTTAATAAACTGTGTAGGTGTGATAGATCTAAAAGTAGATGTTTCGTTTAGTGCTAAACAATGTTCCCATTGTATTCCCAATACTTGGGATCCAGGAAGCATTTCAATTCCTTTTAAATTTATAGAAAGAGTACAGGCTTTTTCTATATTTGTATCATGTAAGCTGATGCAAAAATCAGGATGTATATTTACTCCAAATATTCTATTTGCCAGATTGGACTTTGCTCCTCCTAATATACTATTTAGAGGATTATTGATGATTCTTTCATCACAACATATTATCATAATAGGTGTGTCTATCCCGGATCTGAATAGACCAGTTATCTTTATTTGGATTAAGCCAATGTGTAAATATTTCTTTTTAGGATATTTTTACTTCAGATTTTCTATCTGATGATAGTTTAGCAATTTTATAGAAGTAAAATCTTCATCTCCTTTTAGTTCTATATTTCCTTGCATTCTTTCAAAGATATAGGTAGGTTTGTTTGTCCATAAAGATTTGAATTTAGATTGAGGTTTATATACCTCTTCTTGTTTAGCATGTGGTATGGAAAGTTTTAGTCTTTCAATATCTTCATCAGTTACTTCATAATGTTCCCCTTGGCTATTTTCAATACTTGTATTATGAATCTCTTGAGGTTCTATTTCCTTCAATGTATTCATATATACTTTGTATTCAAACATAGATTCTTTTGAAGATTGTCCAGGGGTAAACTTTGGACTAAGAGGTGGAGATGTTGAAAGTAAAATATCTTGATCAACTTTAACCAATGCTAAATCTTCGTATTTATGGATTATAAGTATTCCTATAGGAGTACCTAAAGGAATTTGATATGGATTATCATCTTAACTTGTACTTTTCATTATTATACTTATGTTTTGATCTGTCATAGATTCTATTATGCCATAAGTAATGAAAATATTTCTAAGAGCATGATGTCTTAGATTTTTAATTTCTCCATAATATCCATAAGGTATTCTTATAATCAGATCTAAATAAATTTCTATAGATTGATATCTTCTTATGCTATAATGATTGTTAGCATATAGAATATGTCCTGGAAATTTCAATGATTCCCTTTTTGGTAATATTGTAGTTTTAGACAAGGGTATAACTTGTATAAAATGGTATGTTTTATTCAAGGTTAACATGTTTATATTGAATTCTTCTGTTTCTGAAGAATCAGAATCTAAAGGACTTTCTTCATATATGGTTTCAATCTCATATATAGAAGAGTTATCACTAAGGACTTCTTCTATAGTTCCAGTATGGATATCATACTTTTCTAACTCATTTAACCATATTGTTTTAATGTTTATTCTACATTCTGTAGCATAATGTCCTTCTTTACCACATTTAAAACATGTACAGTTCTTTTTCATACCTGTTTGATTTGTTTTAATAAACTTTCGATTCTTATATTTCTTTGACTTTTTGTATTTCTCCTTATTTTCAGGTTTCCATTTTTTTCTGGATACCTTATATTTTCATTCATAATGTTCCCCTTGGCTATTTTCAATACTTGTATTATGAATCTCTTGAGGTTCTATTTCCTTCAATGTATTCATATATACTTTGTATTCAAACATAGATTCTTTTGAAGATTGTCCAGGGGTAAACTTTGGACTAAGAGGTGGAGATGTTGAAAGTAAAATATCTTGATCAACTTTAACCAATGCTAAATCTTCTCAAATTTTTCTATTTGATAATCATCAAATTCCACGGGTTCCTTTCCCGGTACCCTTAGCATCATCTTATACTGTAGCCCAACGTGGTGAACGACTTATTTCCACCCAAAACAACTGCACTTATCCTCTTACTATCTTCTCTAATACAGAAGAAATCATCCATAGTATGCTTAAACCATTATATTCAAATAACCCTTTATTATATTTTGATAAGGCACCAAGGTATTGTACCCTTACTTTACTCGATCAATACCAAAATACTAATGTAAGATCAAACAGTATAATGGTATCCCCTATAGATAAACAAGAATTTTCAGCTCAAATAAACGAGCTTTTATCTCTTAAACTAATACAGCCTAGCAGCAGCCCTCATTCATCACCTGCTTTTCTAGTCAGAAAACATGCAGAACAAAAAAGAGGAAAAGCCAGAATGGTCATTAATTATAGAAAATTAAATAGCTATACAAAGTTTGACGGCTATTTTATACCTGCTGCAGAGCAGTTAATAAAGCAGATACAAGGATCCAAATACTATAGTAATTTGATGCTAAATCTGGGTTTTGGCAAGTAAAACTAGCCAATAAAGAATCTATAGAATTAACTGCGTTTAGTTGTCCCCAAGGACACTATGAGTGGTTAGTAATGCCATTTGGTTTGAAAAATGCCCCACAAATATTCCAAAAATGGATGAATTCTACTAGTTTAAAATAGTTATTCACAGGTTTATATACCAATCTATATAGAGGTTTATAAGACATTTGTGAAAAATAATCCAACCAGTGCTACTAGTTATTCACACTATTTTAAACTAAGAAGCAGATAGTTCCTGCTCTTAAGGGGCTGCAGTATAAGATGATGCTAAGATTCTTTATTGGCTAGTTTACTTGGCTAGTTTTACAAAGGATACTGCACAAGGGCTCTGATTATCAACTGCACAAGGGCAACTGGTATCAGAGCCCTTGTGCAGTATCCTTCTTCTTTTTTTGTAAGTATCCTTAACTTAGCCATGTCTGGCTAAACTTGTTAGGCATGTTATTTCCTTAATTTCTTAAGTTAATTAGATAATAGTATCATACGCCATGAGGTAGGAAACGAAACATGGTTGTGCTCTGTCTCTCTGAAGCTTGTGATAGTGCTTGTGGTTGACTATATGTCCGGAAGGGACGCTTCAGTTATGGCTGCCTCACTCTAGGGAGAAAACCACCCCTAGAGGTTACATAGCCGGAGAGACCAGGGTCAAAGCGATACTGTTATCTAATCTAATGAAAGAAAGGAAGGAAATAACGTGTCTAAGTTTATAAGAACCTCTTCACAGAAATGTCTAGAGCTTTAGTTCTTCCTGAATCATACGAATGTCCTTTCAGTTTAAATACTCATGAACATAGTATTCATCTTCCTAGTAATGGTACAATAGAACAACAAAATAGTTTGCTAAACTATTTAAGTGATCAAATCTATTTGGTTTCTAAAAAACTAACTACTTTGCAAACCTTCTTAAGTTTTCCAAAGTTTTCTTCATCTTCAAAAGAAAGACTTGGATCTGTTAGAATGATAAAAACATCTTCGAAAAGTTTGAAAGAAACAAACTCAGATGAAATTGATTATCAAAAATATTTGAAATATAAAACCTTATTAGTTGAAGAAATAGAAGGAAAAATTACTTCTAAAGAGATTTTCAAATTCTATGAAGAAAACTCTGCTTCTATAAAATATTTTTCCAAAAGTTCTTCAGATAATGAAAGTTATATTTCTGCTTCAGATTCTTTTGATGATGAATTATCTGAATATGATGATATTGTTGATGAAATACCCTCTAATGAGGAGTATGATGATGTTGACCAAATATCACTACCCTCTAACGAGGAAGCCTCTTGGTCAGAGGAATTACACAACATACCCTCTAACGAGGACTATCATATATCAAATATACCCTCTAACGAGGAGCAGTATTTATATAATATAAATATGGAACGTGGGGAATCATCTACTCAAATGATTTCTACAGGTAGACAAAATCCACCACATCCTAATACTACTGAAGAAACTATGTATCATAGAGATACAGATGAAAACTATGTAGATTCCTATATCTATAAACAAGGAAAGAGACATCAAACTGCTACTTCAGGATTAATATTTAATGTTGATAATATACCAACAAATGCTTTAAGGGATTATATACTCAATTGGGAACAACTAATGGTTGGAACAAATACCCTAATGCCACAGGGAATCCCTCATCAGGAATTTGTAATATTAGCTTGCGGATATTGGCAAGGAATAGCCTTAAGATGGCTAACACAATATGAAAAGTTATACCCAACTGAGATAGTAGCTTTAAATAGCCATGAATCTAGAAGAACAGCTTTACATAGTATTTGTAAAAGTCTATATGGAGACATAACTGGAGAAGATATTAATGCTGAAGGCATAGATGAAAATATCCTTCTAAAACTAAGACTGTGTAACATTTGTTACTTAGAAGAATTTGCTAATCTATATATCAGTTATATTTTTAAACTGAATACCTTAGATAAAAAAATCTTTTGGCTAACAGCCTTCTTTTCTAAGTTACCTATACCATGGGATACCATGATAGAGAAAAAATATAACAGTCTTAGAGCTGGAGGTATTCCACACAATACAGGAGCTTTAAAAAAGGCTTGTATGGAAACAGTTAAGAAAACCTGCCAATTACAAAAGGCAAATAATCATCTATCCAAATACATACATAAGTCTGACATTAAAACTTCTTGTTGTCCTAAGTATGACCCAGACATTAATTATCAGTTTGGTTGTCCTCCAGTATATGGGTTCAACAAACCATTCTTTCCCAAGAAAACAAAATATGGGAAAAAATCCAAAGACTATAAATCTAGATTCAAAAAGAATAACAAGAAAAAATACAAGGTATCCAGAAAAAAATGGAAACCTGAACATAAGGAGAAATACAAAAAGTCAAAGAAATATAAGAATCGAAAGTTTATTAAAACAAATCAAACAGGTATGAAAAAGAACTGTACATGTTTTAAATGTGGAAAAGAAGGACATTATGCTACAGAATGTAGAATAAACATTAAAACAATATGGTTAAATGAGTTAGAAAAGTATGATATCCATACTGGAACTATAGAAGAAGTCCTTAGTGATAACTCTTCTATATATGAGATTGAAACCATATATGAAGAAAGTCCTTTAGATTCTGATTCTTCAGAAACAGAAGAATTCAATATAAACATGTTAACCTTGAATAAAACATACAATTTTATACAAGTTATACCCTTGTCTAAAACTACTATATTACCAAAAAGGGAATCATTGAAATTTCCAGGACATATTCTATATGCTAACAATCATTATAGCATAAGAAGATATCAATCTATAGAAATTTATTTAGATCTGATTATAAGAATACCTTATGGATATTATGGAGAAATTAAAAATCTAAGACATCATGCTCTTAGAAATATTTTCATTACTTATGGCATAATAGAATCTATGACAGATCAAAACATAAGTATAATAATGAAAAGTACAAGTTTAGATGATAATCCATATCAAATTCCTTTAGATACTCCTATAGGAATACTTATAATCCATAAATACGAAGATTTAGCATTGGTTAAAGTTGATCAAGATATTTTACTTTCAACATCTCCACCTCTTAGTCCAAAGTTTACCCCTGGACAATCTTCAAAAGAATCTATGTTTGAATACAAAGTATATATGAATACATTGAAGGAAATAGAACCTCAAGAGATTCATAATACAAGTATTGAAAATAGCCAAGGGGAACATTATGAAGTAACTGATGAAGATATTGAAAGACTAAAACTTTCCATACCACATGCTAAACAAGAAGAGGTATATAAACCTCAATCTAAATTCAAATCTTTATGGACAAACAAACCAACCTATATCTTTGAAAGAATGCAAGGAAATATAGAACTAAAAGGAGATGAAGAGTTTACTTCTATAAAATTGCTAAACTTCCATCAGATAGAAAATCTGAAGCAAAAATATCCTAAGAAGAAATATTTACACATTGGATTAATTCAAATAAAGATAACTGGTCTATTCAGATCCGGAATAGACACACCTATTATGATAATATGTTGCGATGAAAGAATCATCAATAATCCTCTAAATAGTATATTAGGAGGAGCAAAATCTAATTTAGCAAATAGAATATTTGGAGTAAATATACATCCTGATTTTTGCATCAGCTTACATGATACAAATATAGAAAAAGCCTGTACTCTTTCTATAAATTTAAAAGGAATTGAAATGCTTCCTGGATCCCAAGTATTGGGAATACAATGGGAACATTGTTTAGCACTAAATGAAACATCTACTTTTAGATCTATCACACCTACACAGTTTATTAAACTTTTTGAGGTTGGGAATGGAAAAATAATCCAACCAAAATTGGTCAATATAAGACATTTGCGATATGATAATGAGATGCAAATATTCTTGAAAACTTTGAAACCAAAGACACATCTCCCTATAGAAACATTTATTGCTTCAGGCAATACTATTTCTACTACGATTATAAATCCAAGTATTCCAAGAAGTCTTAGTACCTCTGAATATCGAAATACCAATATTTTGGTTGACCAAGCTAGACCTAGTATGTCTGCACTAGAAAATACTCCTCTTGAAGGAAGGTCTCAAAGAATCCTTGAACTCCAAAAGAAATCAGAAGACCAACATATTATAAGACTACCTTCTAGTTCATTTGGTTTATCAAATGTCGGATCTTCTTAAGAAAAAACCGCAATTACACATATACATTCCCATGACATTATTATTTCCTGATAACTCTTGTCTTACCTTACATACTCTACTAGATTCAGGTGCTGAAACTAGTCTTATACATGAAAAATTTATCCCTAAGCAATTATGGCTAGCCCTAGAAAAGCAAGCAAGCTTAAATGACTTTATGGGCAGACCCGTCATTATTACTCATAAAGCAAATATCTCTATTTCTATCCCTGATATTCATAATATCTCTCATCACTATACTTTTGAATTTGCTTTATTACCTATTGACTTTAATGTCGATTGCTTAGTGGGCATGAATAACTTACGGCATTATGCCCCATTCAACTCTCAAATTTTTCTATTTGATAATCATCAAATTCCAAGGGTTCCTTTTCCGGTCCCCTTCGCATCATCCTATACTGCAGCCCAACGTGGTGAACGACTTATTTCCACCCAAAAAAACTGCACTTATCCTCTTACTATCTTCTCTAATACAGAAGAAATCATACACAGTATGCTTAAACCATTATATTCACATAACCCTTTATTATATTTTGATAGGGCACCAAGGTATTGTACCCTTACTTTACTCGATCAATACCAAAATACTAATGTAAGAACAAACAGTATAATGGTATCCAGCAGCCCTCATTCATCACCTGCTTTTCTAGTCAGAAAACATACAGAACAAAAAAGAGGGAAAGCCAGAATGGTCATTAATTATAGAAAATTAAATAGCTATACAAAGTTTGACGGCTATTTTATACCTACTGCGGAACAGTTAATAACACAGATACAAGGGTCAAAATACTATAGTAAATTTGATGCTGAATCTGGTTTTTGGCAAATAAAACTATCCAATAAAGAATCTATAGAATTAACTGCATTTAGTTGTCCCCAGGAACACTATGAGTGGTTAGTAATGCTATTTGGTTTAAAAAATGCTCCACAACTATTCCAAAAATGGATGAATTCTATGTTCGGACATCTACATTTTGAAGTAGTTTATATAGATGATATACTAGTCTTTTCCCTTGAAATGGAAAAACATAAACAACACTTACTCCAAGTAGCAAAAATACTACTGGATAATGGAATCATCTTAAACCTAACAATAATACATTTATGGGTTTTTATTGCAAAACAACTATTAAGGTTTCTCGACTTACTATGGTCATCAGTTTATATAATGCTCTTGAACATACTAATCTTACAGATTCCCTACCTCTTCCTGAACATGGATGAGGATAGACTGAAGAAACTAAAGACCATGATAGAAGAATCTAAGTGGTCTAAGGTAAACAGTAAGAAAGCTTCCTCAACAGGAGGCAATGCTCTTAAAAAAGCTCCTGAAAAAGGAGAGAGCTCAGCCCAGAAGACAGAAGACAAGAAACTCTTCCTGGCTACTGGCAACAACACTACATCAGCCTCTAACGAGGAAAAAAGTTTTCCCCCACCAGGGATGACAGTTCTACCACTACAACAAGTATCTTACAGCAATGCAGTCTCACAGAAAAGATTCCAAACAACCCAAAGACCAACAGCAGCAACTGTTGTAAGGGATTGGTATAACACAGAACTCAAAAACTCCAATCCTAGTATTTATGAAAAATTAAATGGTTGCTATCGTTCGATACAGTCAAATGATTTTCATGCCTCTAAGTATTGGCTCTCTCAACTAGAGCAGCTAGTACTTTCTATGCTTAACCACTATTTGCAGGAGAAAACAGAAAAGCAAGCCATAACCAAAGCTGTTTCCGACCTCTGCAATTATACTCTTGCCACCCAAAGTTCGGACTTAGAACAAAGAAAGGTGACATGGTTCCAAGGTCCTTCCTTGGATCAAGAGTTCTTAAGAAATACTGTCTCTGACATGGAGATAGCAGATCAAGTTCATCATCCATTACCAGAATTCTACAAATTGCTGGAACTATGCAAAATCCAGAATGAGAAAGCTAGACAGTTAGAAGCAGAACTAACTGTTTACAAGATGATTGGGCTTAACCAGCAACATATGATTCCTGATTCAGAGTTGAGAATCTTCTTCAAAACTATAGAAGCAACAGATGTTATCAGCATCCTCCAACAGCATGAAAAGATTCTTAACAAAAATGATTCCCCCAGAATCATTACTGGCTTCCAGGAAATTCCCAAAAGCTTTAAAGCCATACAAATGGGGTTAGTCCATGAAATATTTGTCAATACTTCTCATCCAGAAGAATTCTCAGACTACTTACCCCCAATCTGCCTCAAAAGCCTTAAAGCATATACAACCAGATACCAGTCTACATTTTTCTTCCGTATCTGGGGAACTTGGGAAGAAAGGAAATATTTAAAAGTATTTCCTTCTATACAATTGTGGGAACTTCACAATTTTAATTATCTTCAGTCCAAAACATGTGAAAATCTTCCAGTCCTAGATCTTGAAGAAGAAACCAAAAGGGCTGCCCAAGAGTTCTTTGAAGAAGCATATACTAAAGCTTTATCAGGAGCTCATTCCATCAAAATTGAAGATAATATTCTCCTCTATGACTTCATCGGAGTTTTTGAAAACTCTGAACAAAAAATTCCCAAAGTACTGGCCTTTTTGTCTTCTCTACAGCTAGGAAAAGTTGGGACCAAAGCAAAAGAAGATTTTTATAAAAGTCTAGAGAATATTGAAAATGAAGATGAAGACCTCGGAGGAAATACAGATATCAATCTTGAAGATGACATCGAAGAAGACACTATGCAAGGATAAGCATGGTGGGCCAATCCTACTCAGCAAACTCAGACAAGCATGGTGGGCCAGTCTTACTCAGCAAAGATTCCTCCTCATCCTCTCAACCGACAAGAAGGACACCAATCAGTATGGTGGGACCCCATAAAGGACAATAATGTAAACTTTTTCCTGTACAAAGGACAATAATGCAGTCCTTTTTTTATGTACATCTTTTGTAAAAAAACTTTGTAAAAGATTCCTTCCTATCTGAAGGACGTCTTGGAAACATTATAAATAAAGACATCAGATGAAGGGAGGAGGCAGAGAGCCTTTCCGAACTTCTTTTTTCTTAAACATATTTCTTCCTCTGATCTGCTTCTTAGTTTAAAATAGTGTGAATAAATAGTAGCGCTGAGTACTGGAGCAGAAGCTCTCCTGCAATCATTATAGCATAAGAAGATATCAATCTATAGAAATTTATTTAGATCTGATTATAAGAATACCTTATGGATATTATGGAGAAATTAAAAATCTAAGACATCATGCTCTTAGAAATATTTTCATTACTTATGGCATAATAGAATCTATGACAGATCAAAACATAAGTATAATAATGAAAAGTACAAGTTTAGATGATAATCCATATCAAATTCCTTTAGGTACTCCTATAGGAATACTTATAATCCATAAATACGAAGATTTAGCATTGGTTAAAGTTGATCAAGATATTTTACTTTCAACATCTCCACCTCTTAGTCCAAAGTTTACCCCTGGACAATCTTCAAAAGAATCTATGTTTGAATAAAAAGTATATATGAATACATTGAAGGAAATAGAACCTCAAGAGATTCATAATACAAGTATTGAAAATAGCCAAGGGGAACATTATGAAGTAACTGATGAAGATATTGAAAGACTAAAACTTTCCATACCACATGCTAAACAAGAAGAGGTATATAAACCTCAATCTAAATTCAAATCTTTATGGACAAACAAACCTACCTATATCTTTGAAAGAATGCAAGGAAATATAGAACTAAAAGGAGATGAAGAGTTTACTTCTATAAAATTGCTAAACTTCCATCAGATAGAAAATCTGAAGCAAAAATATCCTAAGAAGAAATATTTACACATTGGATTAATTCAAATAAAGCTAACTGGTCTATTCAGATCCGGAATAGACACACCTATTATGATAATATGTTGCGATGAAAGAATCATCAATAATCCTCTAAATAGTATATTAGGAGGAGCAAAATCCAATTTAGCAAATAGAATATTTGGAGTAAATATACATCCTGATTTTTGCATCAGCTTACATGATACAAATATAGAAAAAGCCTGTACTCTTTCTATAAATTTAAAAGGAATTGAAATGCTTCCTGGATCCCAAGTATTGGGAATACAATGGGAACATTGTTTAGCACTAAACGAAACATCTACTTTTAGATCTATCACACCTACACAGTTTATTAAACTTTTTGAGGTTGGGAATGGAAAAATAATCCAACCAAAATTGGTCAATATAAGACATTTGCGATATGATAATGAGATGCAAATATTCTTGAAAACTTAGAAACCAAAGACACATCTCCCTATAGAAACATTTATTGCTTCAGGCAATACTATTTCTACTACGATTATAAATCCAAGTATTCCAAGAAGTCTTAGTACCTCTGAATATCGAAATACCAATATTTTGGTTGACCAAGCTAGACCTAGTATGTCTGCACTAGAAAATACTCCTCTTGAAGGAAGGTCTCAAAGAATCCTTGAACTCCAAAAGAAATCAGAAGACCAACATATTATAAGACTACCTTCTAGTTCATTTGGTTTATCAAATGTCGGATCTTCTTAAGAAAAAACCGCAATTACACATATACATTCCCATGACATTATTATTTCCTGATAACTCTTGTCTTACCTTACATACTCTACTAGATTCAGGTGCTGAAACTAGTCTTATACATGAAAAATTTATCCCTAAGCAATTATGGCTAGCCCTAGAAAAGCAAGCAAGCTTAAATGACTTTATGGGCAGACCCGTCATTATTACTCATAAAGCAAATATCTCTATTTCTATCCCTGATATTCATAATATCTCTCATCACTATACTTTTGAATTTGCTTTATTACCTATTGACTTTAATGTCGATTGCTTAGTGGGCATGAATAACTTACGGCATTATGCCCCATTCAACTCTCAAATTTTTCTATTTGATAATCATCAAATTCCAAGGGTTCCTTTTCCGGTCCCCTTCGCATCATCCTATACTGCAGCCCAACGTGGTGAACGACTTATTTCCACCCAAAAAAACTGCACTTATCCTCTTACTATCTTCTCTAATACAGAAGAAATCATACACAGTATGCTTAAACCATTATATTCACATAACCCTTTATTATATTTTGATAGGGCACCAAGGTATTGTACCCTTACTTTACTCGATCAATACCAAAATACTAATGTAAGAACAAACAGTATAATGGTATCCAGCAGCCCTCATTCATCACCTGCTTTTCTAGTCAGAAAACATACAGAACAAAAAAGAGGGAAAGCCAGAATGGTCATTAATTATAGAAAATTAAATAGCTATACAAAGTTTGACGGCTATTTTATACCTACTGCGGAACAGTTAATAACACAGATACAAGGGTCAAAATACTATAGTAAATTTGATGCTGAATCTGGTTTTTGGCAAGTAAAACTATCCAATAAAGAATCTATAGAATTAACTGCATTTAGTTGTCCCCAAGGACACTATGAGTGGTTAGTAATGCTATTTGGTTTAAAAAATGCTCCACAACTATTCCAAAAATGGATGAATTCTATGTTCGGACATCTACATTTTGAAGTAGTTTATATAGATGATATACTAGTCTTTTCCCTTGAAATGGAAAAACATAAACAACACTTACTCCAAGTAGCAAAAATACTACTGGATAATGGAATCATCTTAAACCTAACAATAATACATTTATGGGTTTTTATTGCAAAAGAACTATTAAGGTTTCTCGACTTACTATGGTCATCAGTTTATATAATGCTCTTGAACATACTAATCTTACAGATTCCCTACCTCTTCCTGAACATGGATGAGGATAGACTGAAGAAACTAAAGACCATGATAGAAGAATCTAAGTGGTCTAAGGTAAACAGTAAGAAAGCTTCCTCAACAGGAGGCAATGCTCTTAAAAAAGCTCCTGAAAAAGGAGAGAGCTCAGCCCAGAAGACAGAAGACAAGAAACTCTTCCTGGCTACTGGCAACAACACTACATCAGCCTCTAACGAGGAAAAAAGTTTTCCCCCACCAGGGATGACAGTTCTACCACTACAACAAGCATCTTACAGCAATGCAGTCTCACAGAAAAGATTCCAAACAACCCAAAGACCAACAGCAGCAACTGTTGTAAGGGATTGGTATAACACAGAACTCAAAAACTCCAATCCTAGTATTTATGAAAAATTAAATGGTTGCTATCGTTCGATACAGTCAAATGATTTTCATGCCTCTAAGTATTGGCTCTCTCAACTAGAGCAGCTAGTACTTTCTATGCTTAACCACTATTTGCAGGAGAAAACAGAAAAGCAAGCCATAACCAAAGCTGTTTCCGACCTCTGCAATTATACTCTTGCCACCCAAAGTTCGGACTTAGAACAAAGAAAGGTGACATGGTTCCAAGGTCCTTCCTTGGATCAAGAGTTCTTAAGAAATACTGTCTCTGACATGGAGATAGCAGATCAAGTTCATCATCCATTGCCAGAATTCTACAAATTGCTGGAACTATGCAAAATCCAGAATGAGAAAGCTAGACAGTTAGAAGCAGAACTAACTGTTTACAAGATGATTGGGCTTAACCAGCAACATATGATTCCTGATTCAGAGTTGAGAATCTTCTTCAAAACTATAGAAGCAACAGATGTTATCAGCATCCTCCAACAGCATGAAAAGATTCTTAACAAAAATGATTCCCCCAGAATCATTACTGGCTTCCAGGAAATTCCCAAAAGCTTTAAAGCCATACAAATGGGGTTAGTCCATGAAATATTTGTCGATACTTCTCATCCAGAAGAATTCTCAGACTACTTACCCCCAATCTGCCTCAAAAGCCTTAAAGCATATACAACCAGATACCAGTCTACATTTTTCTTCCGTATCTGGGGAACTTGGGAAGAAAGGAAATATTTAAAAGTATTTCCTTCTATACAATTGTGGGAACTTCACAATTTTAATTATCTTCAGTCCAAAACATGTGAAAATCTTCCAGTCCTAGATCTTGAAGAAGAAACCAAAAGGGCTGCCCAAGAGTTCTTTGAAGAAGCATATACTAAAGCTTTATCAGGAGCTCATTCCATCAAAATTGAAGATAATATTCTCCTCTATGACTTCATCGGAGTTTTTGAAAACTCTGAACAAAAAATTCCCAAAGTACTGGCCTTTTTGTCTTCTCTACAGCTAGGAAAAGTTGGGACCAAAGCAAAAGAAGATTTTTATAAAAGTCTAGAGAATATTGAAAATGAAGATGAAGACCTCGGAGGAAATACAGATATCAATCTTGAAGATGACATCGAAGAAGACACTATGCAAGGATAAGCATGGTGGGCCAATCCTACTCAGCAAACTCAGACAAGCATGGTGGGCCAGTCTTACTCAGCAAAGATTCCTCCTCATCCTCTCAACCGACAAGAAGGACACCAATCAGTATGGTGGGACCCCATAAAGGACAATAATGTAAACTTTTTCCTGTACAAAGGACAATAATGCAGTCCTTTTTTTCTGTACATCTTTTGTAAAAAAACTTTGTAAAAGATTCCTTCCTATCTGAAGGACGTCTTGGAAACATTATAAATAAAGACATCAGATGAAGGGAGGAGGCAGGGAACCTTTCCGAACTTCTTTTTTCTTAAACATATTTCTTCCTCTGATCTGCTTCTTAGTTTAAAATAGTGTGAATAAATAGTAGCGCTGAGTACTGGAGCAGAAGCTCTCCTGCAACTGGTATCAGAGCCCTTGTGCAGTATCCTTCTTCTTTTTTTGTAAGTATCCTTAACTTAGCCATGTCTGGCTAAACTTGTTAGGCATGTTATTTCCTTAATTTCTTAAGTTAATTAGATAATAGTATCTTACGCCATGAGGTAGGAAACGAAACATGGCTGTGCTCTGTCTCTCTGAAGCTTGTGATAGTGCTTGTGGTTGACTATATGTCCGGAAGGGACGCTTCAGTTATGGCTGCCTCACTCTAGGGAGAAAACCACCCCTAGAGGTTACATAGCCGGAGAGACCAGGGTCAAAGCGATACTGTTATCTAATCTAATGAAAGAAAGGAAGGAAATAACGTGTCTAAGTTTATAAGAACCTCTTCACAGAAATGTCTAGAGCTTTAGTTCTTCCTGAATCATACGAATGTCCTTTCAGTTTAAATACTCATGAACATAGTATTCATCTTCCTAGTAATGGTACAATAGAACAACAAAATAGTTTGCTAAACTATTTAAGTGATCAAATCTATTTGGTTTCTAAAAAACTAACTACTTTGCAAACCTTCTTAAGTTTTCCAAAGTTTTCTTCATCTTCAAAAGAAAGACTTGGATCTGTTAGAATGATAAAAACATCTTCGAAAAGTTTGAAAGAAACAAACTTAGAAGAAATTGATTATCAAAAATATTTGAAATATAAAACCTTATTAGTTGAAGAAATAGAAGGAAAAATTACGTCTAAAGAGATTTTCAAATTCTATGAAGAAAACTCTGCTTCTATTAAATATTTTTCCAAAAGTTCTTCAGATAATGAAAGTTATATTTCTGCATCTGATTCTTTTGATGATGAATTATCTGAATATGATGATATTGTTGATGAAATACCCTCTAATGAGGAGTATGATGATGTTGACCAACTATCACAACCCTCTAACGAGGAAGCCTCTTGGTCAGAGGAATTATACAACATACCCTCTAACGAGGACTATCATATATCAAATATACCCTCTAACGAGGAGCAGTATTTATACAATATAAATATGGAAAGTGGGGAATCATCTACTCAAATGATTTCTACAGGTAGACAAAATCCACCACATCCTAATACTACTGAAGAAACTATGTATCATAGAGATACAGATGAAAACTATGTAGATTCCTATATCTATAAACAAGGAAAGAGACATCAAACTGCTACTTCAGGATTAATATTTAATGTTGATAATATACCAACAAATGCTTTAAGGGATTATATACTCAATTGGGAACAACTAATGGTTGGAACAAATACCCTAATGCCACAGGGAATCCCTCATCAGGAATTTGTAATATTAGCTTGCGGATATTGGCAAGGAATAGCCTTAAGATGGCTAACACAATATGAAAAGTTATACCCAACTGAGATAGTAGCTTTAAATAGCCATGAATCTAGAAGAACAGCTTTACATAGCATTTGTAAAAGTCTATATGGAGACATAACTGGAGAAGATATTAATGCTGAAGGCATAGATGAAAATATCCTTCTAAAACTAAGACTGTGTAACATTTGTTACTTAGAAGAATTTGCTAATCTATATATCAGTTATATTTTTAAACTGAATACCTTAGATAAAAAAATCTTTTGCTAACAGCCTTCTTTTCTAAGTTACCTATACCATGGGATACCATGATAGAGAAAAAATATAACAGTCTTAGAGCTGGAGGTATTCCACACAATACAGGAGCTTTAAAAAAGGCTTGTATGGAAACAGTTAAGAAAACCTGCCAATTACAAAAGGCAAATAATCATCTATCCAAATACATACATAAGTCTGACATTAAAACTTCTTGTTGTCCTAAGTATGACCCAGACATTAATTATCAGTTTGGTTGTCCTCCAGTATATGGGTTCAACAAACCATTCTTTCCCAAGAAAACAAAATATGGGAAAAAATCCAAAGACTATAAATCTAGATTCAAAAAGAATAACAAGAAAAAATACAAGGTATCCAGAAAAAAATGGAAACCTGAACATAAGGAGAAATACAAAAAGTCAAAGAAATATAAGAATCGAAAGTTTATTAAAACAAATCAAACAGGTATGAAAAAGAATTGTACATGTTTTAAATGTGGTAAAGAAGGACATTATGCTACAGAATGTAGAATAAACATTAAAACAATATGGTTAAATGAGTTAGAAAAGTATGATATCCATACTGGAACTATAGAAGAAGTCCTTAGTGATAACTCTTCTATATATGAGATTGAAACCATATATGAAGAAAGTCCTTTAGATTCTGATTCTTCAGAAACAGAAGAATTCAATATAAACATGTTAACCTTGAATAAAACATACCATTTTATACAAGTTATACCCTTGTCTAAAACTACTATATTACCAAAAAGGGAATCATTGAAATTTCCAGAACATATTCTATATGCTAACAATCATTATAGCATAAGAAGATATCAATCTATAGAAATTTATTTAGATCTGATTATAAGAATACCTTATGGATATTATGGAGAAATTAAAAATCTAAGACATCATGCTCTTAGAAATATTTTCATTACTTATGGCATAATAGAATCTATGACAGATCAAAACATAAGTATAATAATGAAAAGTACAAGTTTAGATGATAATCCATATCAAATTCCTTTAGGTACTCCTATAGGAATACTTATAATCCATAAATACGAAGATTTAGCATTGGTTAAAGTTGATCAAGATATTTTACTTTCAACATCTCCACCTCTTAGTCCAAAGTTTACCCCTGGACAATCTTCAAAAGAATCTATGTTTGAATACAAAGTATATATGAATACATTGAAGGAAATAGAACCTCAAGAGATTCATAATACAAGTATTGAAAATAGCCAAGGGGAACATTATGAAGTAACTGATGAAGATATTGAAAGACTAAAACTTTCCATACCACATGCTAAACAAGAAGAGGTATATAAACCTCAATCTAAATTCAAATCTTTATGGACAAACAAACCTACCTATATCTTTGAAAGAATGCTAGGAAATATAGAACTAAAAGGAGATGAAGATTTTACTTCTATAAAATTGCTAAACTATCATCAGATAGAAAATCTGAAGCAAAAATATCCTAAAAAGAAATATTTACACATTGGCTTAATCCAAATAAAGATAACTGGTCTATTCAGATCCGGAATAGACACACCTATTATGATAATATGTTGTGATGAAAGAATCATCAATAATCCTCTAAATAGTATATTAGGAGGAGCAAAGTCCAATCTGGCAAATAGAATATTTGGAGTAAATATACATCCTGATTTTTGCATCAGCTTACATGATACAAATATAGAAAAAGCCTGTACTCTTTCTATAAATTTAAAAGGAATTGAAATGCTTCCTGGATCCCAAGTATTGGGAATACAATGGGAACATTGTTTAGCACTAAATGAAACATCTACTTTTAGATCTATCACACCTACACAGTTTATTAAACTTTTTGTGGTTGGGAATGGAAAAATAATCCAACTAAAATTGGTCAATATAAGACATTTGCGATATGATAATGAGATGCAAATATTCTTGAAAACTTTGAAACCAAAGACACATCTCCCTATAGAAACATTTATTGCTTCAGGCAATACTATTTCTACTACGATTATAAATCCAAGTATTCCAAGAAGTCTTAGTACCTCTGAATATCGAAATACCAATATTTTGGTTGACCAAGCTAGACCTAGTATGTCTGCACTAGAAAATACTCCTCTTGAAGGAAGGTCTCAAAGAATCCTTGAACTCCAAAAGAAATCAGAAGACCAACATATTATAAGACTACCTTCTAGTTCATTTGGTTTATCAAATGTCGGATCTTCTTAAGAAAAAACCGCAATTACACATATACATTCCCATGACATTATTATTTCCTGATAACTCTTATCTTACCTTACATACTCTACTAGATTCAGGTGCTGAAACTAGTCTTATACATGAAAAATTTATCCCTAAGCAATTATGGCTAGCCCTAGAAAAGCAAGCAAGCTTAAATGACTTTATGGGCAGACCCGTCATTATTACTCATAAAGCAAATATCTCTATTTCTATCCCTGATATTCATAATATCTCTCATCACTATACTTTTGAATTTGCTTTATTACCTATTGACTTTAATGTCGATTGCTTAGTGGGCATGAATAACTTACGGCATTATGCCCCATTCAACTCTCAAATTTTTCTATTTGATAATCATCAAATTCCAAGGGTTCCTTTTCCGGTCCCCTTCGCATCATCCTATACTACAGCCCAACGTGGTGAACGACTTATTTCCACACAAAAAAACTGCACTTATCCTCTTACTATCTTCTCTAATACAGAAGAAATCATACACAGTATGCTTAAACCATTATATTCACATAACCCTTTATTATATTTTGATAGGGCACCAAGGTATTGTACCCTTACTTTACTCGATCAATACCAAAATACTAATGTAAGAACAAACAGTATAATGGTATCCAGCAACCCTCATTCATCACCTGCTTTTCTAGTCAGAAAACATACAGAACAAAAAAGAGGGAAAGCCAGAATGGTCATTAATTATAGAAAATTAAATAGCTATACAAAGTTTGACGGCTATTTTATACCTACTGCGGAACAGTTAATAACACAGATACAAGGGTCAAAATACTATAGTAAATTTGATGCTGAATCTGGTTTTTGGCAAGTAAAACTATCCAATAAAGAATCTATAGAATTAACTGCATTTAGTTGTCCCCAGGGATACTTCAGGATTAATATTTAATGTTGATAATATACCAACAAATGCTTTAAGGGATTATATACTCAATTGGGAACAACTAATGGTTGGAACAAATACCCTAATGCCACAGGGAATCCCTCATCAGGAATTTGTAATATTAGCTTGCGGATATTGGCAAGGAATAGCCTTAAGATGGCTAACACAATATGAAAAGTTATACCCAACTGAGATAGTAGCTTTAAATAGCCATGAATCTAGAAGAACAGCTTTACATAGTATTTGTAAAAGTCTATATGGAGACATAACTGGAGAAGATATTAATGCTGAAGGCATAGATGAAAATATCCTTCTAAAACTAAGACTGTGTAACATTTGTTACTTAGAAGAATTTGCTAATCTATATATCAGTTATATTTTTAAACTGAATACCTTAGATAAAAAAATCTTTTGGCTAACAGCCTTCTTTTCTAAGTTACCTATACCATGGGATACCATGATAGAGAAAAAATATAACAGTCTTAGAGCTGGAGGTATTCCACACAATACAGGAGCTTTAAAAAAGGCTTGTATGGAAACAGTTAAGAAAACCTGCCAATTACAAAAGGCAAATAATCATCTATCCAAATACATACATAAGTCTGACATTAAAACTTCTTGTTGTCCTAAGTATGACCCAGACATTAATTATCAGTTTGGTTGTCCTCCAGTATATGGGTTCAACAAACCATTCTTTCCCAAGAAAACAAAATATGGGAAAAAATCCAAAGACTATAAATCTAGATTCAAAAAGAATAACAAGAAAAAATACAAGGTATCCAGAAAAAAATGGAAACCTGAAAATAAGGAGAAATACAAAAAGTCAAAGAAATATAAGAATCGAAAGTTTATTAAAACAAATCAAACAGGTATGAAAAAGAACTGTACATGTTTTAAATGTGGTAAAGAAGGACATTATGCTACAGAATGTAGAATAAACATTAAAACAATATGGTTAAATGAGTTAGAAAAGTATGATATCCATACTGGAACTATAGAAGAAGTCCTTAGTGATAACTCTTCTATATATGAGATTGAAACCATATATGAAGAAAGTCCTTTAGATTCTGATTCTTCAGAAACAGAAGAATTCAATATAAACATGTTAACCTTGAATAAAACATACCATTTTATACAAGTTATACCCTTGTCTAAAACTACTATATTACCAAAAAGGGAATCATTGAAATTTCCAGGACATATTCTATATGCTAACAATCATTATAGCATAAGAAGATATCAATCTATAGAAATTTATTTAGATCTGATTATAAGAATACCTTATGGATATTATGGAGAAATTAAGACTGTTATATTTTTTCTCTATCATGGTATCCCATGGTATAGGTAACTTAGAAAAGAAGGCTGTTAGCCAAAAGATTTTTTTATCTAAGGTATTCAGTTTAAAAATATAACTGATATATAGATTAGCAAATTCTTCTAAGTAACAAATGTTACACAGTCTTAGTTTTAGAAGGATATTTTCATCTATGCCTTCAGCATTAATATTTTCTCCAGTTATGTCTCCATATAGACTTTTACAAATACTATGTAAAGCTGTTCTTCTAGATTCATGGCTATTTAAAGCTACTATCTCAGTTGGGTATAACTTTTCATATTGTGTTAGCCATCTTAAGGCTATTCCTTGCCAATATCCGCAAGCTAATATTACAAATTCCTGATGAGGGATTCCCTGTGGCATTAGGGTATTTGTTCCAACCATTAGTTGTTCCCAATTGAGTATATAATCCCTTAAAGCATTTGTTGGTATATTATCAATATTAAATATTAATCCTGAAGTAGCAGTTTGATGTCTCTTTCCTTGTTTATAGATATAGGAATCTACATAGTTTTCATCTGTATCTCTATGATACATAGTTTCTTCAGTAGTATTAGGATGTGGTGGATTTTGTCTACCTGTAGAAATCATTTGAGTAGATGATTCCCCACTTTCCATATTTATATTGTATAAATACTGCTCCTCGTTAGAGGGTATATTTGATATATGATAGTCCTCGTTAGAGGGTATGTTGTATAATTCCTCTGACCAAGAGGCTTCCTCGTTAGAGGGTTGTGATAGTTGGTCAACATCATCATACTCCTCATTAGAGGGTATTTCATCAACAATATCATCATATTCAGATAATTCATCATCAAAAGAATCAGATGCAGAAATATAACTTTCATTATCTGAAGAACTTTTGGAAAAATATTTAATAGAAGCAGAGTTTTCTTCATAGAATTTGAAAATCTCTTTAGAAGTAATTTTTCCTTCTATTTCTTCAACTAATAAGGTTTTATATTTCAAATATTTTTGATAATCAATTTCTTCTAAGTTTGTTTCTTTCAAACTTTTCGAAGATGTTTTTATCATTCTAACAGATCCAAGTCTTTCTTTTGAAGATGAAGAAAACTTTGGAAAACTTAAGAAGGTTTGCAAAGTAGTTAGTTTTTTAGAAACCAAATAGATTTGATAACTTAAATAGTTTCGCAAACTATTTTGTTGTTCTATTGTACCATTACTAGGAAGATGAATACTATGTTCATGAGTAGTTAAACTGAAAGGACATTCGTATGATTCAGGAAGAACTAAAGCTCTAGACATTTCTGTGAAGAGGTTCTTATAAACTTAGACACGTTATTTCCTTCCTTTCTTTCATTAGATTAGATAACAGTATCGCTTTGACCCTGGTCTCTCCGGCTATGTAACCTCTAGGGGTGGTTTTCTCCCTAGAGTGAGGCAGCCATAACTGAAGCGTCCCTTCCGGACATATAGTCAACCACAAGCACTATCACAAGCTTCAGAGAGACAGAGCACAGCCATGTTTCGTTTCCTACCTCATGACGTAAGATACTATTATCTAATTAACTTAAGAAATTAAGGAAATAACATGCCTAACAAGTTTAGCCAGACATGGCTAAGTTAAGGATACTTACAAAAAAAGAAGAAGGATACTGCACAAGGGTTCTGATACCAGTACCCTTAGCATCATCTTATACTGCAGCCCAACGTGGTGAACGACTTATTTCCACCCAAAACAGGAGCTTTAAAAAAGGCTTGTATGGAAACAGTTAAGAAAACCTGCCAATTACAAAAGGCAAATAATCATCTATCCAAATACATACATAAGTCTGACATTAAAACTTCTTGTTGTCCTAAGTATGACCCAGACATTAATTATCAGTTTGGTTGTCCTCCAGTATATGGGTTCAACAAACCATTCTTTCCCAAGAAAACAAAATATGGAAAAAAATCCAAAGACTATAAATCTAGAATCAAAAAGAATAACAAGAAAAAATACAAGGTATCCAGAAAAAAATGGAAACCTGAAAATAAGGAGAAATACAAAAAGTCAAAGAAATATAAGAATCGAAAGTTTATTAAAACAAATCAAACAGGTATGAAAAAGAACTGTACATATTTTAAATGTGGTAAAGAAGGACATTATGCTACAGAATGTAGAATAAACATTAAAACAATATGGTTAAATGAGTTAGAAAAGTATGATATCCATACTGGAACTATAGAAGAAGTCCTTAGTGATAACTCTTCTATATATGAGATTGAAACCATATATGAAGAAAGTCCTTTAGATTCTGATTCTTCAGAAACAGAAGAATTCAATATAAACATGTTAACCTTGAATAAAACATACAATTTTATACAAGTTATACCCTTGTCTAAAACTACTATATTACCAAAAAGGGAATCATTGAAATTTCCAGGACATATTCTATATGCTAACAATCATTATAGCATAAGAAGATATCAATCTATAGAAATTTATTTAGATCTGATTATAAGAATACCTTATGGATATTATGGAGAAATTAAAAATCTAAGACATCATGCTCTTAGAAATATTTTCATTACTTATGGCATAATAGAATCTATGACAGATCAAAACATAAGTATAATAATGAAAAGTACAAGTTTAGATGATAATCCATATCAAATTCCTTTAGGTACTCCTATAGGAATACTTATAATCCATAAATACGAAGATTTAGCATTGGTTAAAGTTGATCAAGATATTTTACTTTCAACATCTCCACCTCTTAGTCCAAAGTTTACCCCTGGACAATCTTCAAAAGAATCTATGTTTGAATACAAAGTATATATGAATACATTGAAGGAAATAGAACCTCAAGAGATTCATAATACAAGTATTGAAAATAGCCAAGGGGAACATTATGAAGTAACTGATGAAGATATTGAAAAACTAAAACTTTCCATACCACATGCTAAATAAGAAGAGGTATATAAACCTCAATCTAAATTCAAATCTTTATTGACAAACAAACCTACCTATATCTTTGAAAGAATGCAAGGAAATATAGAACTAAAAGGAGATGAAGATTTTACTTCTATAAAATTGCTAAACTATCATCAGATAGAAAATCTGAAGCAAAAATATCCTAAAAAGAAATATTTACACATTGGCTTAATCCAAATAAAGATAACTGGTCTATTCCGATCCGGAATAGACACACCTATTATGATAATATGTTGTGATGAAAGAATCATCAATAATCCTCTAAATAGTATATTAGGAGGAGCAAAGTCCAATCTGGCAAATAGAATATTTGGAGTAAATATACATCCTGATTTTTGCATCAGCTTACATGATACAAATATAGAAAAAGCCTGTACTCTTTCTATAAATTTAAAAGGAATTGAAATGCTTCCTGGATCCCAAGTATTGGGAATACAATGGGAACATTGTTTAGCACTAAACGAAACATCTACTTTTAGATCTATCACACCTACACAGTTTATTAAACTTTTTGAGGTTGGGAATGGAAAAATAATCCAACCAAAATTGGTCAATATAAGACATTTGCGATATGATAATGAGATGCAAATATTCTTGAAAACTTTGAAACCAAAGACACATCTCCCTATAGAAACATTTATTGCTTCAGGCAATACTATTTCTACTACGATTATAAATCCAAGTATTCCAAGAAGTCTTAGTACCTCTGAATATCGAAATACCAATATTTTGGTTGACCAAGCTAGACCTAGTATGTCTGGACTAGAAAATACTCCTCTTGAAGGAAGGACTCAAAGAATCCTTGATCTCCAAAAGAAATCGGAAGACCAACATATTATAAGACTACCATCTAGTTCATTTGGTTTATCAAATGTCGGATCTTCTTAAGAAAAAACCTCAATTACACATATACATTCCTATGACATTGTTATTTCCTGATAACTCTTGTCTTACCTTACATACTCTACTAGATTCAGGTGCTGAAACTAGTCTTATACATGAAAAATTTATCCCTAAGCAATTATGGTTAGCCCTAGAAAAACAAGCAAGCTTAAATGATTTTATGGGAAGACCTGTCATTATTACTCATAAAGCAAATCTCCCAATTTCCATTCCAGATATTCATAATATCTCTCATCACTATACTTTTGAATTCGCTTTATTACCTATTGATTTCAATGTCGATTGCTTAGTTGGCATGAATAACTTACGACATTATGCCCCTTTCAATTCTCAAATTTTTCTATTTGATAATCATCAAATTCCACGGGTTCCTTTCCCGGTACCCTTAGCATCATCTTATACTGCAGCCCAACGTGGTGAACGACTTATTTCCACCCAAAATAACTGCACTTATCCTCTTACTATCTTCTCTAATACAGAAGAAATCATCCATAGTATGCTTAAACCATTATATTCAAATAACCCTTTATTATATTTTGATAAGGCACCATGGTATTGTACCCTTACTTTACTCGATCAATACCAAAATACTAATGTAAGATCAAACAGTATAATGGTATCCCCTATAGATAAACAAGAATTTTCAGCTCAAATAAACGAACTTTTATCTCTTAAACTAATACAGCCTAGCAGCAGCCCTCATTCATCACCTGCTTTTCTAGTCAGAAAACATGCAGAACAAAAAAGAGGAAAAGCCAGAATGGTCATTAATTATAGAAAATTAAATAGCTATACAAAGTTTGACGGCTATTTTATACCTGCTGCAGAGCAGTTAATAAAGCAGATACAAGGATCCAAATACTATAGTAAATTTGATGCTAAATCTGGGTTGTGGCAAGTAAAACTAGCCAATAAAGAATCTATAGAATTAACTGCCTTTAGTTGTCCCCAAGGACACTATGAGTGGTTAGTAATGCCATTTGGTTTGAAAAATGCCCCACAAATATTCCAAAAATGGATGAATTCTATGTTCGGACATCTACATTTTGTAGTAGTTTACATAGATGATATACTAGTTTTTTCTCCTACAATGGAAGAACATAAACAACACTTACTTCAAGTAGCAAAAATACTACTTGATAACGGAATTATTTTAAGCCCTACAAAAATTCATCTATTCAAAAAGGAAATAGAATTCCTTGGGAAATATATAAAAGAAGGCCAAATAGAATTACAACAACATATATATTCCAAGATAAAGGAATTCCCTAACACATTTAAAACTCTAAAACAATTACAGAGTTTCTTGGGTCTTTTAAATTATGGGAGGAAATTTATTCCTCACCTATCCCAACTAGTCAAAAATTTACAAGAAAAATTGACTATAGAACAATCTAAATATAAAATGGAAAATGGTGAACAACCAAGAAAATGGAATACAGACAAAATAGGAATCCAGCTCACTCCTGAAGAGGAAAAAGAGATAAAACATATAAAGGAGCTAATTACTCACCAAACAATACTATATTTTCCCAAAGAAAATGACCTAGTAACCCTCCAAACAGATGCATCAGATATGTTTTGGGCAGGAGTTATAATAGTTAAACAAAAAGAAATTATAGCATATACCTCGGGAAAATTTAATAAACCCCAACAAAGATATTCCACTTATGATAAAGAATTGTTGGCTATTAAATCAGCAATAAAGAGTTTAAAAATATATTTACTCAATAGGCAGTTCATCATAGAAACTGATAACAAAGCAGTATCCCAATTTTTGAAAAAACGAACTATTAATAATCCTGAAGAAAACATCAGGAGAATAAGAATTGCCTTATACCTTGAAATATACCAATATGATGTTAAGTATATTCCTGGTTATACTAATATTCTTGCAGATATATTATCCAGGCCAAACAATGGATAAAAGTCGAGAAAAAAGACAAAAGACCTCTATAATGGATCCCTCCAGTTCCAAACCACACCTTTCAGGACAGACTGAAAGCCATCACCTTTCAGGACATACTGAAAGCCTTCCAGGCCTCATCAAACTCAGGCAGCTACAACAGAAGCTTTCTGAACTCCAAAACCTCGGCAAACAGATATGCTAGGTCTCTGTTCTTTCTAAATCTCAAGAATTGAAGCAAATGGAGAAACATTGGTTCTGTGGTTCTTCTCCTGAAGAGCAGGAACTCAAAACTATTACTTCCAGAAGCAACCTTTCAGATATGGTAATCTGCCCAGCTACAGATTTCTACCAGCTCCTATCTCTTTTAGAAGTTGACTCTGAAAGGGCAAGAAAATTCAAGGCAGAAGCCATTGTGAACACAATGGTAAATCTAAATCAGCAAAACTGCCTGCCACATGAACATCTCCTCCTATTTTTCCATCAGTTAGAAGCAACGGAAATTACCCGGCTTCTGCTCGAAGAAGATGCTTTAATCAAGACTAAATATGAAAACCCAAGATTATCTGTCTATTTAGGGGATATTCCTAAATCCGCCAGAGCTCTTCAACTTGGGATAGTTCATAGTCTTTACTTAAGCACATTACATCCTGGAGATTACCTCGATCACATTCCAAAGATATGCAGTGACCGAGTTTCAACCTACTCAAAGCAGCACTCTTGGGAAACTGGTTTCTGGTTCCGAATTTGGAGCATTTGGGAAGAAAGGAACCTATACCAACTATTCACCTCTTTTCAAATATGGGAATTACATGACGAAAATCAACAGTTCGCCCATGGATGGGGTGTTTATCCTAAGCATGAATACAACTATGAAGAACAAGCTTATGCAGCTGCTAAAGAGTTTTTTACAGAAGCAATGACTGACAGTCTATGTGGAGCAAGATCTATTACCATCAGTAATAACATCATGCTCTATGATCATCTTTCTGCCATTGAATCTGTTCCAATAAAACTGGGAAAAGTCATCCCTTTTCTTACCAGTATTAACCTTGGGAGAATTGGACAAAAGGCAAGGATTGATTGCAACCAAGAAGGACTTTTCCAGACAAGATAAAAAGCGTGGTGGGCCCATGCCACGCCAGAAGATTCCTTCTCATCTCCACAAGGACTAAAATTATCAAAGATGGGACCCAGTAAAGGACAATCATGTAAACTTTTTCTGTCCAAAGGACAATCATGCAGTCCTTTTTCCTGTACATCTTTTGTAAAGAGACTTTGTAAAAGATTCCTTCCTATCTGAAGGACGTCTTTTGAAACATTATAAATAAAGACATCAGATGAAGGGAGGAGGCAGAGAGCCTTTCCGAACTTCTTTTTTCTTAAACATATTTCTTCCTCTGATCTGCTTCTTAGTTTAAAATAGTGTGAATAAATATTAGCGCTGAGTACTGGAGCAGAAGCTCTCCTGCAACTGGTATCAGAGCTTCTGCTCCAGTACTCAGCGCTACTATTTATTCACACTATTTTAAACTAAGAAGCAGATCAGAGGAAGAAATATGTTTAAGAAAAAAGAAGTTCGGAAAGGCTCTCTGCCTCCTCCCTTCATCTGATGTCTTTATTTATAATGTTTCAAAAGACGTCCTTCAGATAGGAAGGAATCTTTTACAAAGTCTCTTTATAAAAGATGTACAGGAAAAAGGACTGCATGATTGTCCTTTGGACAGAAAAAGTTTACATGATTGTCCTTTACTGGGTCCCATCTTTGATAATTGTAGTCCTTGTGGAGATGAGAAGGAATCTTCTGGCGTGGCATGGGCCCACCACGCTTTTTATCTTGTCTGGAAAAGTCCTTCTTGGTTGCAATCAATCCTTGCCTTTTGTCCAATTCTCCCAAGGTTAATACTGGTAAGAAAAGGGATGACTTTTCCCAGTTTTATTGGAACAGATTCAATGGCAGAAAGATGATCATAGAGCATGATGTTATTACTGATGGTAATAGATCTTGCTCCACATAGACTGTCAGTCATTGCTTCTGTAAAAAACTCTTTAGCAGCTGCATAAGCTTGTTCTTCATAGTTGTATTCATGCTTAGGATAAACACCCCATCCATGGGCGAACTGTTGACTTTCGTCATGTAATTCCCATATTTGAAAAGAGGTGAATAGTTGGTATAGGTTCCTTTCTTCCCAAATGCTCCAAATTCGGAACCAGAAACCAGTTTCCCAAGAGTGCTGCTTTGAGTAGGTTGAAACTCGGTCACTGCATATCTTTGGAATGTGATCGAGGTAATCTCCAGGATGTAATGTGCTTAAGTAAAGACTATGAACTATCCCAAGTTGAAGAGCTCTGGCGGATTTAGGAATATCCCCTAAATAGACAGATAATCTTGGGTTTTCATATTTAGTCTTGATTAAAGCATCTTCTTCGAGCAGAAGCCGGGTAATTTCCGTTGCTTCTAACTGATGGAAAAATAGGAGGAGATGTTCATGTGGCAGGCAGTTTTGCTGATTTAGATTTACCATTGTGTTCACAATGGCTTCTGCCTTGAATTTTCTTGCCCTTTCAGAGTCAACTTCTAAAAGAGATAGGAGCTGGTAGAAATCTGTAGCTGGGCAGATTACCATATCTGAAAGGTTGCTTCTGGAAGTAATAGTTTTGAGTTCCTGCTCTTCAGGAGAAGAACCACAGAACCAATGTTTCTCCATTTGCTTCAATTCTTGAGATTTAGAAAGAACATAGACCTGGCATATCTGTTTGCCGAGGTTTTGGAGTTCAGAAAGCTTCTGTTGTAGCTGCCTGAGTTTGATGAGGCCTGGAAGGCTTTCAGTATGTCCTGAAAGGTGATGGCTTTCAGTCTGTCCTGAAAGGTGTGGTTTGGAACTGGAGGGATCCATTATAGAGGTCTTTTGTCTTTTTTCTCGACTTTTATCCATTGTTTGGCCTGGATAATATATCTGCAAGAATATTAGTATAACCAGGAATATACTTAACATCATATTGGTATATTTCAAGGTATAAGGCAATTCTTATTCTCCTGATGTTTTCTTCAGGATTATTAATAGTTCGTTTTTTCAAGAATTGGGATACTGCTTTGTTATCAGTTTCTATGATGAACTGCCTATTGAGTAAATATATTTTTAAACTCTTTATTGCTGATTTAATAGCCAACAATTCTTTATCATAAGTGGAATATCTTTGTTGGGGTTTATTAAATTTTCCCGAGGTATATGCTATAATTTCTTTTTGTTTAACTATTATAACTCCTGCCCAAAACATATCTGATGCATCTGTTTGGAGGGTTACTAGGTCATTTTCTTTGGGAAAATATAGTATTGTTTGGTGAGTAATTAGCTCCTTTATATGTTTTATCTCTTTTTCCTCTTCAGGAGTGAGCTGGATTCCTATTTTGTCTGTATTCCATTTTCTTGGTTGTTCACCATTTTCCATTTTATATTTAGATTGTTCTATAGTCAATTTTTCTTGTAAATTTTTGACTAGTTGGGATAGGTGAGGAATAAATTTCCTCCCATAATTTAAAAGACCCAAGAAACTCTGTAATTGTTTTAGAGTTTTAAATGTGTTAGGGAATTCCTTTATCTTGGAATATATATGTTGTTGTAATTCTATTTGGCCTTCTTTTATATATTTCCCAAGGAATTCTATTTCCTTTTTGAATAGATGAATTTTTGTAGGGCTTAAAATAATTCCGTTATCAAGTAGTATTTTTGCTACTTGAAGTAAGTGTTGTTTATGTTCTTCCATTGTAGGAGAAAAAACTAGTATATCATCTATGTAAACTACTACAAAATGTAGATGTCCGAACATAGAATTCATCCATTTTTGGAATATTTGTGGGGCATTTTTCAAACCAAATGGCATTACTAACCACTCATAGTGTCCTTGGGGACAACTAAAGGCAGTTAATTCTATAGATTCTTTATTGGCTAGTTTTATTTGCCAAAACCCAGATTTAGCATCAAATTTACTATAGTATTTGGATCCTTGTATCTGCTTTATTAACTGCTCTGCAGCAGGTATAAAATAGCCGTCAAACTTTGTATAGCTATTTAATTTTCTATAATTAATGACCATTCTGGCTTTTCCTCTTTTTTGTTCTGCATGTTTTCTGACTAGAAAAGCAGGTGATGAATGAGGGCTGCTGCTAGGCTGTATTAGTTTAAGAGATAAAAGCTCGTTTATTTGAGCTGAAAATTCTTGTTTATCTATAGGGGATACCATTATACTGTTTGATCGTACATTAGTATTTTGGTATTGATCGAGTAAAGTAAGGGTACAATACCTTGGTGCCTTATCAAAATATAATAAAGGGTTATTTGAATATAATGGTTTAAGCATACTATGGATGATTTCTTCTGTATTAGAGAAGATAGTAAGAGGATAAGTGCAGTTGTTTTGGGTGGAAATAAGTCGTTCACCACGTTGGGCTGCAGTATAAGATGATGCTAAGGGTACCGGGAAAGGAACCCGTGGAATTTGATGATTATCAAATAGAAAAATTTGAGAATTGAAAGGGGCATAATGTCGTAAGTTATTCATGCCAACTAAGCAATCGACATTGAAATCAATAGGTAATAAAGCGAATTCAAAAGTATAGTGATGAGAGATATTATGAATATCTGGAATGGAAATTGGGAGATTTGCTTTATGAGTAATAATGACAGATCTTCCCATAAAATCATTTAAGCTTGCTTGTTTTTCTAGGGCTAACCATAATTGCTTAGGGATAAATTTTTCATGTATAAGACTAGTTTCAGCACCTGAATCTAGTAGAGTATGTAAGGTAAGACAAGAGTTATCAGGAAATAACAATGTCATAGGAATGTATATGTGTAATTGAGGTTTTTTCTTAAGAAGATCCGACATTTGATAAACCAAATGAACTAGATGGTAGTCTTATAATATGTTGGTCTTCCGATTTCTTTTGGAGATCAAGGATTCTTTGAGTCCTTCCTTCAAGAGGAGTATTTTCTAGTGCAGACATACTAGGTCTAGCTTGGTCAACCAAAATATTGGTATTTCGATATTCAGAGGTACTAAGACTTCTTGGAATACTTGGATTTATAATCGTAGTAGAAATAGTATTGCCTGAAGCAATAAATGTTTCTATAGGGAGATGTGTCTTTGGTGTCAAAGTTTTCAAGAATATTTGCATCTCATTATCATATCGCAAATGTCTTATATTGACCAATTTTGGTTGGATTATTTTTCCATTCCCAACCTCAAAAAGTTTAATAAACTGTGTAGGTGTGATAGATCTAAAAGTAGATGTTTCGTTTAGTGCTAAACAATGTTCCCATTGTATTCCCAATACTTGGGATCCAGGAAGCATTTCAATTCCTTTTAAATTTATAGAAAGAGTACATGCTTTTTCTATATTTGTATCATGTAAGCTGATGCAAAAATCAGGATGTATATTTACTCCAAATATTCTATTTGCCAGATTGGACTTTGCTCCTCCTAATATACTATTTAGAGGATTATTGATGATTCTTTCATCACAACATATTATCATAATAGGTGTGTCTATTCCGGATCTGAATAGACCAGTTATCTTTATTTGGATTAAGCCAATGTGTAAATATTTCTTTTTAGGATATTTTTGCTTCAGATTTTCTATCTGATGATAGTTTAGCAATTTTATAGAAGTAAAATCTTCATCTCCTTTTAGTTCTATATTTCCTTGCATTCTTTCAAAGATATAGGTAGGTTTGTTTGTCCATAAAGATTTGAATTTAGATTGAGGTTTATATACCTCTTCTTGTTTAGCATGTGGTATGGAAAGTTTTAGTCTTTCAATATCTTCATCAGTTACTTCATAATGTTCCCCTTGGCTATTTTCAATACTTGTATTATGAATCTCTTGAGGTTCTATTTCCTTCAATGTATTCATATATACTTTGTATTCAAACATAGATTCTTTTGAAGATTGTCCAGGGGTAAACTTTGGACTAAGAGGTGGAGATGTTGAAAGTAAAATATCTTGATCAACTTTAACCAATGCTAAATCTTCGTATTTATGGATTATAAGTATTCCTATAGGAGTACCTAAAGGAATTTGATATGGATTATCATCTAAACTTGTACTTTTCATTATTATACTTATGTTTTGATCTGTCATAGATTCTATTATGCCATAAGTAATGAAAATATTTCTAAGAGCATGATGTCTTAGATTTTTAATTTCTCCATAATATCCATAAGGTATTCTTGATATCTTCTTATGCTATAATGATTGTTAGCATATAGAATATGTCCTGGAAATTTCAATGATTCCCTTTTTGGTAATATAGTAGTTTTAGACAAGGGTATAACTTGTATAAAATGGTATGTTTTATTCAAGGTTAACATGTTTATATTGAATTCTTCTGTTTCTGAAGAATCAGAATCTAAAGGACTTTCTTCATATATGGTTTCAATCTCATATATAGAAGAGTTATCACTAAGGACTTCTTCTATAGTTCCAGTATGGATATCATACTTTTCTAACTCATTTAACCATATTGTTTTAATGTTTATTCTACATTCTGTAGCATAATGTCCTTCTTTACCACATTTAAAACATGTACAGTTCTTTTTCATACCTGTTTGATTTGTTTTAATAAACTTTCGATTCTTATATTTCTTTGACTTTTTGTATTTCTCCTTATTTTCAGGTTTCCATTTTTTTCTGGATACCTTGTATTTTTTCTTGTTATTCTTTTTGAATCTAGATTTATAGTCTTTGGATTTTTTCCCATATTTTGTTTTCTTGGGAAAGAATGGTTTGTTGAACCCATATACTGGAGGACAACCAAACTGATAATTAATGTCTGGGTCATACTTAGGACAACAAGAAGTTTTAATGTCAGACTTATGTATGTATTTGGATAGATGATTATTTGCCTTTTGTAATTGGCAGGTTTTCTTAACTGTTTCCATACAAGCCTTTTTTAAAGCTCCTGTATTGTGTGGAATACCTCCAGCTCTAAGACTGTTATATTTTTTCTCTATCATGGTATCCCATGGTATAGGTAACTTAAAAAAGAAGGCTGTTAGCCAAAAGATTTTTTTATCTAAGGTATTCAGTTTAAAAATATAACTGATATATAGATTAGCAAATTCTTCTAAGTAACAAATGTTACACAGTCTTAGTTTTAGAAGGATATTTTCATCTATGCCTTCAGCATTAATATCTTCTCCAGTTATGTCTCCATATAGACTTTTACAAATACTATGTAAAGCTGTTCTTCTAGATTCATGGCTATTTAAAGCTACTATCTCAGTTGGGTATAACTTTTCATATTGTGTTAGCCATCTTAAGGCTATTCCTTGCCAATATCCGCAAGCTAATATTACAAATTCCTGATGAGGGATTCCCTGTGGCATTAGGGTATTTGTTCCAACCATTAGTTGTTCCCAATTGAGTATATAATCCCTTAAAGCATTTGTTGGTATATTATCAACATTAAATATTAATCCTGAAGTAGCAGTTTGATGTCTCTTTCCTTGTTTATAGATATAGGAATCTACATAGTTTTCATCTGTATCTCTATGATACATAGTTTCTTTAGTAGTATTAGGATGTGGTGGATTTTGTCTACCTGTAGAAATCATTTGAGTAGATGATTTCCCACTTTCCATATTTATATTGTATAAATACTGCTCCTCGTTAGAGGGTATATTTGATATATGATAGTCCTCGCTAGAGGGTATGTTGTATAATTCCTCTGACCAAGAGGCTTCCTCGTTAGAGGGTTGTGATAGTTGGTCAACATCATCATACTCCTCATTAGAGGGTATTTCATCAACAATATCATCATATTCAGATAATTCATCATCAAAAGAATCAGATGCAGAAATATAACTTTCATTATCTGAAGAACTTTTGGAAAAATATTTAATAGAAGCAGAGTTTTCTTCATAGAATTTGAAAATCTCTTTAGAAGTAATTTTTCCTTCTATTTCTTCAACTAATAAGGTTTTATATTTCAAATATTTTTGATAATCAATTTCTTCTAAGTTTGTTTCTTTCAAACTTTTCGAAGATGTTTTTATCATTCTAACAGATCCAAGTCTTTCTTTTGAAGATGAAGAAAACTTTGGAAAACTTAAGAAGGTTTGCAAAGTAGTTAGTTTTTTAGAAACCAAATAGATTTGATCACTTAAATAGTTTAGCAAACTATTTTGTTGTTCTATTGTACCATTACTAGGAAGATGAATACTATGTTCATGAGTATTTAAACTGAAAGGACATTCGTATGATTCAGGAAGAACTAAAACTCTAGACATTTCTGTGAAGAGGTTCTTATAAACTTAGACACGTTATTTCCTTCCTTTCTTTCATTAGATTAGATAACAGTATCGCTTTGACCCTGGTCTCTCCGGCTATGTAACCTCTAGGGGTGGTTTTCTCCCTAGAGTGAGGCCGCAACAACTGAAGCGTCCCTTCCGGACATATAGTCAACCACAAGCACTATCACAAGCTTCAGAGAGACAGAGCACAGCCATGTTTCGTTTCCTACCTCATGGCGTAAGATACTATTATCTAATTAACTTAAGAAATTAAGGAAATAACATGCCTAACAAGTTTAGCCAGACATGGCTAAGTTAAGGATACTTACAAAAAAAGAAGAAGGATACTGCACAAGGGCTCTGATACCAGTTGCAGGAGAGCTTCTGCTCCAGTACTCAGCGCTACTATTTATTCACACTATTTTAAACTAAGGAGCAGATCAGAGGAAGAAATATGTTTAAGAAAAAAGAAGTTCGGAAAGGCTCTCTGCCTCCTCCCTTCATCTGATGTCTTTATTTATAATGTTTCAAAAGACGTCCTTCAGATAGGAAGGAATCTTTTACAAAGTCTCTTTACAAAAGATGTACAGGAAAAAGGACTGCATGATTGTCCTTTGGACAGAAAAAGTTTACTTGATTGTCCTTTACTGGGTCCCATCTTTGATAATTGTAGTCCTTGTGGAGATGAGAAGGAATCTTCTGGCGTGGCATGGGCCCACCACGCTTTTTATCTTGTCTGGAAAAGTCCTTCTTGGTTGCAATCAATCCTTGCCTTTTGTCCAATTCTCCCAAGGTTAATACTGGTAAGAAAAGGGATGACTTTTCCCAGTTTTATTGGAACAGATTCAATGGCAGAAAGATGATCATAGAGCATGATGTTATTACTGATGGTAATAGATCTTGCTCCACATAGACTGTCAGTCATTGCTTCTGTAAAAAACTCTTTAGCAGCTGCATAAGCTTGTTCTTCATAGTTGTATTCATGCTTAGGATAAACACCCCATCCATGGGCGAACTGTTGACTTTCGTCATGTAATTCCCATATTTGAAAAGAGGTGAATAGTTGGTATAGGTTCCTTTCTTCCCAAATGCTCCAAATTCGGAACCAGAAACCAGTTTCCCAAGAGTGCTGCTTTGAGTAGGTTGAAACTCGGTCACTGCATATCTTTGGAATGTGATCGAGGTAATCTCCAGGATGTAATGTGCTTAAGTAAAGACTATGAACTATCCCAAGTTGAAGAGCTCTGGCGGATTTAGGAATATCCCCTAAATAGACAGATAATCTTGGGTTTTCATATTTAGTCTTGATTAAAGCATCTTCTTCGAGCAGAAGCCGGGTAATTTCCGTTGCTTCTAACTGATGGAAAAATAGGAGGAGATGTTCATGTGGCAGGCAGTTTTGCTGATTTAGATTTACCATTGTGTTCACAATGGCTTCTGCCTTGAATTTTCTTGCCCTTTCAGAGTCAACTTCTAAAAGAGATAGGAGCTGGTAGAAATCTGTAGCTGGGCAGATTACCATATCTGAAAGGTTGCTTCTGGAAGTAATAGTTTTGAGTTCCTGCTCTTCAGGAGAAGAACCACAGAACCAATGTTTCTCCATTTGCTTCAATTCTTGAGATTTAGAAAGAACAGAGACCTGGCATATCTGTTTGCCGAGGTTTTGGAGTTCAGAAAGCTTCTGTTGTAGCTGCCTGAGTTTGATGAGGCCTGGAAGGCTTTCAGTATGTCCTGAAAGGTGATGGCTTTCAGTCTGTCCTGAAAGGTGTGGTTTGGAACTGGAGGGATCCATTATAGAGGTCTTTTGTCTTTTTTCTCGACTTTTATCCATTGTTTGGCCTGGATAATATATCTGCAAGAATATTAGTATAACCAGGAATATACTTAACATCATATTGGTATATTTCAAGGTATAAGGCAATTCTTATTCTCCTAATGTTTTCTTCAGGATTATTAATAGTTCGTTTTTTCAAGAATTGGGATACTGCTTTGTTATCAGTTTCTATGATGAACTGCCTATTGAGTAAATATATTTTTAAACTCTTTATTGCTGATTTAATAGCCAACAATTCTTTATCATAAGTGGAATATCTTTGTTGGGGTTTATTAAATTTTCCCGAGGTATATGCTATAATTTCTTTTTGTTTAACTATTATAACTCCTGCCCAAAACATATCTGATGCATCTGTTTGGAGGGTTACTAGGTCATTTTCTTTGGGAAAATATAGTATTGTTTGGTGAGTAATTAGCTCCTTTATATGTTTTATCTCTTTTTCCTCTTCAGGAGTGAGCTGGATTCCTATTTTGTCTGTATTCCATTTTCTTGGTTGTTCACCATTTTCCATTTTATATTTAGATTGTTCTATAGTCAATTTTTCTTGTAAATTTTTGACTAGTTGGGATAGGTGAGGAATAAATTTCCTCCCATAATTTAAAAGACCCAAGAAACTCTGTAATTGTTTTAGAGTTTTAAATGTATTAGGGAATTCCTTTATCTTGGAATATATATGTTGTTGTAATTCTATTTGGCCTTCTTTTATATATTTCCCAAGGAATTCTATTTCCTTTTTGAATAGATGAATTTTTGTAGGGCTTAAAATAATTCCGTTATCAAGTAGTATTTTTGCTACTTGAAGTAAGTGTTGTTTATGTTCTTCCATTGTAGGAGAAAAAACTAGTATATCATCTATGTAAACTACTACAAAATGTAGATGTCCGAACATAGAATTCATCCATTTTTGGAATATTTGTGGGGCATTTTTCAAACCAAATGGCATTACTAACCACTCATAGTGTCCTTGGGGACAACTAAAGGCAGTTAATTCTATAGATTCTTTATTGGCTAGTTTTACTTGCCAAAACCCAGATTTAGCATCAAATTTACTATAGTATTTGGATCCTTGTATCTGCTTTATTAACTGCTCTGCAGCAGGTATAAAATAGCCGTCAAACTTTGTATAGCTATTTAATTTTCTATAATTAATGACCATTCTGGCTTTTCCTCTTTTTTGTTCTGCATGTTTTCTGACTAGAAAAGCAGGTGATGAATGAGGGCTGCTGCTAGGCTGTATTAGTTTAAGAGATAAAAGCTCGTTTATTTGAGCTGAAAATTCTTGTTTATCTATAGGGGATACCATTATACTGTTTGATCTTACATTAGTATTTTGGTATTGATCGAGTAAAGTAAGGGTACAATACCTTGGTGCCTTATCAAAATATAATAAAGGGTTATTTGAATATAATGGTTTAAGCATACTATGGATGATTTCTTCTGTATTAGAGAAGATAGTAAGAGGATAAGTGCAGTTGTTTTGGGTGGAAATAAGTCGTTCACCACGTTGGGCTGCAGTATAAGATGATGCTAAGGGTACCGGGAAAGGAACCCGTGGAATTTGATGATTATCAAATAGAAAAATTTGAGAATTGAAAGGGGCATAATGTCGTAAGTTATTCATGCCAACTAAGCAATCGACATTGAAATCAATAGGTAATAAAGCGAATTCAAAAGTATAGTGATGAGAGATATTATGAATATCTGGAATGGAAATTGGGAGATTTGCTTTATGAGTAATAATGACAGGTCTTCCCATAAAATCATTTAAGCTTGCTTGTTTTTCTAGGGCTAACCATAATTGCTTAGGGATAAATTTTTCATGTATAAGACTAGTTTCAGCACCTGAATCTAGTAGAGTATGTAAGGTAAGACAAGAGTTATCAGGAAATAACAATGTCATAGGAATGTATATGTGTAATTGAGGTTTTTTCTTAAGAAGATCCGACATTTGATAAACCAAATGAACTAGATGGTAGTCTTATAATATGTTGGTCTTCCGATTTCTTTTGGAGATCAAGGATTCTTTGAGTCCTTCCTTCAAGAGGAGTATTTTCTAGTGCAGACATACTAGGTCTAGCTTGGTCAACCAAAATATTGGTATTTCGATATTCAGAGGTACTAAGACTTCTTGGAATACTTGGATTTATAATCGTAGTAGAAATAGTATTGCCTGAAGCAATAAATGTTTCTATAGGGAGATGTGTCTTTGGTTTCAAAGTTTTCAAGAATATTTGCATCTCATTATCATATCGCAAATGTCTTATATTGACCAATTTTGGTTGGATTATTTTTCCATTCCCAACCTCAAAAAGTTTAATAAACAGTGTAGGTGTGATAGATCTAAAAGTAGATGTTTCGTTTAGTGCTAAACAATGTTCCCATTGTATTCCCAATACTTGGGATCCAGGAAGCATTTCAATTCCTTTTAAATTTATAGAAAGAGTACAGGCTTTTTCTATATTTGTATCATGTAAGCTGATGCAAAAATCAGGATGTATATTTACTCCAAATATTCTATTTGCTAAATTGGATTTTGCTCCTCCTAATATACTATTTAGAGGATTATTGATGATTCTTTCATCGCAACATATTATCATAATAGGTGTGTCTATTCCGGATCTGAATAGACCAGTTATCTTTATTTGAATTAATCCAATGTGTAAATATTTCTTCTTAGGATATTTTTGCTTCAGATTTTCTATCTGATGGAAGTTTAGCAATTTTATAGAAGTAAACTCTTCATCTCCTTTTAGTTCTATATTTACTTGCATTCTTTCAATGATATAGGTAGGTTTGTTTGTCCATAAAGATTTGAATTTAGATTGAGGTTTATATACTTCTTCTTGTTTAGCATGTGGTATGGAAAGTTTTAGTCTTTCAATATCTTCATCAGTTACTTCATAATGTTCCCCTTGGCTATTTTCAATACTTGTATTATGAATCTCTTGAGGTTCTATTTCCTTCAATGTATTCATATATACTTTGTATTCAAACATAGATTCTTTTGAAGATTGTCCAGGGGTAAACTTTGGACTAAGAGGTGGAGATGTTGAAAGTAAAATATCTTGATCAACTTTAACCAATGCTAAATCTTCGTATTTATGGATTATAAGTATTCCTATAGGAGTACCTAAAGGAATTTGATATGGATTATCATCTAAACTTGTACTTTTCATTATTATACTTATGTTTTGATCTGTCATTGATTCTATTATGCCATAAGTAATGAAAATATTTCTAAGAGCATGATGTCTTAGATTTTTAATTTCTCCATAATATCCATAAGGTATTCTTATAATCAGATCTAAATAAATTTCTATAGATTGATATCTTCTTATGCTATAATGATTGTTAGCATATAGAATATGTCCTGGAAATTTCAATGATTCCCTTTTTGGTAATATAGTAGTTTTAGACAAGGGTATAACTTGTATAAAATGGTATGTTTTATTCAAGGTTAACATGTTTATATTGAATTCTTCTGTTTCTGAAGAATCAGAATCTAAAGGACTTTCTTCATATATGGTTTCAATCTCATATATAGAAGAGTTATCACTAAAGACTTCTTCTATAGTTCCAGTATGGATATCATACTTTTCTAACTCATTTAACCATATTGTTTTAATGTTTATTCTACATTCTGTAGCATAATGTCCTTCTTTTCCACATTTAAAACATGTACAGTTCTTTTTCATACCTGTTTGATTTGTTTTAATAAACTTTCGATTCTTATATTTCTTTGACTTTTTGTATTTCTCCTTATGTTCAGGTTTCCATTTTTTTCTGGATACCTTGTATTTTTTCTTGTTATTCTTTTTGAATCTAGATTTATAGTCTTTGGATTTTTTCCCATATTTTGTTTTCTTGGGAAAGAATGGTTTGTTGAACCCATATACTGGAGGACAACCAAACTGATAATTAATGTCTGGGTCATACTTAGGACAACAAGAAGTTTTAATGTCAGACTTATGTATGTATTTGGATAGATGATTATTTGCCTTTTGTAATTGGCAGGTTTTCTTAACTGTTTCCATACAAGCCTTTTTTAAAGTTCTTGTATTGTGTGGAATACCTCCAGCTCTAAGACTGTTATATTTTTTCTCTATCATGGTATCCCATGGTATAGGTAACTTTGAAACCTATTGACTTATATATTATGGGAAGACCTGTCATTATTACTCTGGTGTGTCGATTCATAGGCTCTCTATTCCTAATAGGTGTGTCTATTTAAATAGTAGCGCTGAATATATTTTGAGGAGATGTTTTTCAGAGCCCTGAACAGCACAAGGGCTCTATTTAAATAATAGCGCTGAGTACTGGAGCAGAAGCTCTCCTGCAACTGGTATTCATAGGCTCTCTATTCCTAATAGGTGTGTCTATTTAAATAGTAGCGCTGAATATATTCAGAAAAAACATCTCCCTATTTTGAGGAGTATTTTCTAGGCTGAAGAAGCAAATATAACTGGTATCTGGTTGTATATGCTTTAAGGCTTTTGAGGCAGATTGGGGGTAAGTAGTCTGAGAATTCTTCTGGATGAGAAGTATTGACAAATATTTCATGGACTAACCCCATTTGTTTGGCTTTAAAGCTTTTGGGAATTTCCTGGAAGCCAGTAATGATTCTGGGGGAATCATTTTTGTTAAGAATCTTTTCATGCTGTTGGAGGATGCTGATGACATCTGTTGCTTCTATAGTTTTGAAGAAGATTCTCAACTCTGAATCAGGAATCATATGTTGCTGGTTAAGCCCAATCATCTTGTAAACAGTTAGTTCTGCTTCTAACTGTCTAGCTTTCTCATTCTGGATTTTGCATAGTTCCAGCAATTTGTAGAATTCTGGTAATGGATGATGAACTTGATCTGCTATCTCCATATCAGAGACAGTATTTCTTAAGAACTCTTGATCCAAGGAAGGACCTTGGAACCATGTCACCTTTCTTTGTTCTAAGTCCGAACTTTGGGTGGCAAGAGTATAATTGCAGAGGTCGGAAACAGCTTTGGTTATGGCTTGCTTTTCTGTTTTCTCCTGCAAATAGTGGTTAAGCATAGAAAGTACTAGCTGCTCTAGTTGAGAGAGCCAATACTTAGAGGCATGAAAATCATTTGACTGTATCGAACGATAGCAACCATTTAATTTTTCATAAATACTAGGATTGGAGTTTTTGAGTTCTGTGTTATACCAATCCCTTACAACAGTTGCTGCTGTTGGTCTTTGGGTTGTTTGGAATCTTTTCTGTGAGACTGCATTGCTGTAAGATGCTTGTTGTAGTGGTAGAACTGTCATCCCTGGTGGGGGAAAACTTTTTTCCTCGTTAGAGGCTGATGTAGTGTTGTTGCCATTAGCCAGGAAGAGTTTCTTGTCTTCTGTCTTCTGGGCTGAGCTCTCTCCTTTTTCAGGAGCTTTTTTAAGAGCATTGCCTCCTGTTGAGGAAGCTTTCTTACTGTTTACCTTAGACCACTTAGATTCTTCTATCATGGTCTTTAGTTTCTTCAGTCTATCCTCATCCATGTCCAGGAAGAGGTAGGGAATCTGTAAGATTAGTATGTTCAAGAGCATTATATAAACTGATGACCATAGTAAGTCGAGAAACCTTAATAGTTGTTTTGCAATAAAAACCCATAAATGTATTATTGTTAGGTTTAAGATGATTCCATTATCCAGTAGTATTTTTGCTACTTGGAGTAAGTGTTGTTTATGTTTTTCCATTTCAAGGGAAAAGACTAGTATATCATCTATATAAACTACTTCAAAATGTAGATGTCCGAACATAGAATTCATCCATTTTTGGAATAGTTGTGGAGCATTTTTTAAACCAAATAGCATTACTAACCACTCATAGTGTCCCTGGGGACAACTAAATGCAGAAGCTTTCCATATTTAAGCCCGTTACGGGATAGCCGTTACGGGAAGAAGGATACTGTTATCTATCACACCTACTCAGTACTCAACAAAAGAAGAAGGATACCCGTGGAATGCTTCAACAGTACCATTATACTGTTTGATGCTAAGGGTACCGGGAACTGGTATCAGAGCCCTTGTGCAGTATCCTTCTTCTTTTTTTGTAAGTATCCTTAACTTAGCCATGTCTGGCTAAACTTGTTAGGCATGTTATTTCCTTAATTTCTTAAGTTAATTAGATAATAGTATCTTACGCCATGAGGTAGGAAACGAAACATGGCTGTGCTCTGTCTCTCTGAAGCTTGTGATAGTGCTTGTGGTTGACTATATGTCCGGAAGGGACGCTTCAGTTATGGCTGCCTCACTCTAGGGAGAAATCCACCCCTAGAGGTTACATAGCCGGAGAGACCAGGGTCAAAGCGATACTGTTATCTAATCTAATGAAAGAAAGGAAGGAAATAACGTGTCTAAGTTTATAAGAACCTCTTCACAGAAATGTCTAGAGCTTTAGTTCTTCCTGAATCATACGAATGTCCTTTCAGTTTAAATACTCATGAACATAGTATTCATCTTCCTAGTAATGGTACAATAGAACAACAAAATAGTTTGCTAAACTATTTAAGTGATCAAATCTATTTGGTTTCTAAAAAACTAACTACTTTGCAAACCTTCTTAAGTTTTCCAAAGTTTTCTTCATCTTCAAAAGAAAGACTTGGATCTGTTAGAATGATAAAAACATCTTCGAAAAGTTTGAAAGAAACAAACTTAGAAGAAATTGATTATCAAAAATATTTGAAATATAAAACCTTATTAGTTGAAGAAATAGAAGGAAAAATTACTTCTAAAGAGATTTTCAAATTCTATGAAGAAAACTCTGCTTCTATTAAATATTTTTCCAAAAGTTCTTCAGATAATGAAAGTTATATTTCTGCATCTGATTCTTTTGATGATGAATTATCTGAATATGATGATATTGTTGATGAAATACCCTCTAATGAGGAGTATGATGATGTTGACCAACTATCACAACCCTCTAACGAGGAAGCCTCTTGGTCAGTGGAATTATACAACATACCCTCTAACGAGGACTATCATATATCAAATATACCCTCTAACGAGGAGCAGTATTTATACAATATAAATATGGAAAGTGGGGAATCATCTACTCAAATGATTTCTACAGGTAGACAAAATCCACCACATCCTAATACTACTGAAGAAACTATGTATCATAGAGATACAGATGAAAACTATGTAGATTCCTATATCTATAAACAAGGAAAGAGACATCAAACTGCTACTTCAGGATTAATATTTAATGTTGATAATATACCAACAAATGCTTTAAGGGATTATATACTCAATTGGGAACAACTAATGGTTGGAACAAATACCCTAATGCCACAGGGAATCCCTCATCAGGAATTTGTAATATTAGCTTGCGGATATTGGCAAGGAATAGCCTTAAGATGGCTAACACAATATGAAAAGTTATACCCAACTGAGATAGTAGCTTTAAATAGCCATGAATCTAGAAGAACAGCTTTACATAGTATTTGTAAAAGTCTATATGGAGACATAACTGGAGAAGATATTAATGCTGAAGGCATAGATGAAAATATCCTTCTAAAACTAAGACTGTGTAACATTTGTTACTTAGAAGAATTTGCTAATCTATATATCAGTTATATTTTTAAACTGAATACCTTAGATAAAAAAATCTTTTGGCTAACAGCCTTCTTTTCTAAGTTACCTATACCATGGGATACCATGATAGAGAAAAAATATAACAGTCTTAGAGCTGGAGGTATTCCACACAATACAGGAGCTTTAAAAAAGGCTTGTATGGAAACAGTTAAGAAAACCTGCCAATTACAAAAGGCAAATAATCATCTATCCAAATACATACATAAGTCTGACATTAAAACTTCTTGTTGTCCTAAGTATGACCCAGACATTAATTATCAGTTTGGTTGTCCTCCAGTATATGGGTTCAACAAACCATTCTTTCCCAAGAAAACAAAATATGGGAAAAAATCCAAAGACTATAAATCTAGATTCAAAAAGAATAACAAGAAAAAATACAAGGTATCCAGAAAAAAATGGAAACCTGAAAATAAGGAGAAATACAAAAAGTCAAAGAAATATAAGAATCGAAAGTTTATTAAAACAAATCAAACAGGTATGAAAAAGAACTGTACATGTTTTAAATGTGGTAAAGAAGGACATTATGCTACAGAATGTAGAATAAACATTAAAACAATATGGTTAAATGAGTTAGAAAAGTATGATATCCATACTGGAACTATAGAAGAAGTCCTTAGTGATAACTCTTCTATATATGAGATTGAAACCATATATGAAGAAAGTCCTTTAGATTCTGATTCTTCAGAAACAGAAGAATTCAATATAAACATGTTAACCTTGAATAAAACATACCATTTTATACAAGTTATACCCTTGTCTAAAACTACTATATTACCAAAAAGGGAATCATTGAAATTTCCAGGACATATTCTATATGCTAACAATCATTATAGCATAAGAAGATATCAATCTATAGAAATTTATTTAGATCTGATTATAAGAATACCTTATGGATATTATGGAGAAATTAAAAATCTAAGACATCATGCTCTTAGAAATATTTTCATTACTTATGGCATAATAGAATCTATGACAGATCAAAACATAAGTATAATAATGAAAAGTACAAGTTTAGATGATAATCCATATCAAATTCCTTTAGATACTCCTATAGGAATACTTATAATCCATAAATACGAAGATTTAGCATTGGTTAAAGTTGATCAAGATATTTTACTTTCAACATCTCCACCTCTTAGTCCAAAGTTTACCCCTGGACAATCTTCAAAAGAATCTATGTTTGAATACAAAGTATATATGAATACATTGAAGGAAATAGAACCTCAAGAGATTCATAATACAAGTATTGAAAATAGCCAAGGGGAACATTATGAAGTAACTGATGAAGATATTGAAAGACTAAAACTTTCCATACCACATGCTAAACAAGAAGAGGTATATAAACCTCAATCTAAATTCAAATCTTTATGGACAAACAAACCTACCTATATCTTTGAAAGAATGCTAGGAAATATAGAACTAAAAGGAGATGAAGATTTTACTTCTATAAAATTGCTAAACTATCATCAGATAGAAAATCTGAAGCAAAAATATCCTAAAAAGAAATATTTACACATTGGCTTAATCCAAATAAAGATAACTGGTCTATTCAGATCCGGAATAGACACACCTATTATGATAATATGTTGTGATGAAAGAATCATCAATAATCCTCTAAATAGTATATTAGGAGGAGCAAAGTCCAATCTGGCAAATAGAATATTTGGAGTAAATATACATCCTGATTTTTGCATCAGCTTACATGATACAAATATAGAAAAAGCCTGTACTCTTTCTATAAATTTAAAAGGAATTGAAATGCTTCCTGGATCCCAAGTATTGGGAATACAATGGGAACATTGTTTAGCACTAAACGAAACATCTACTTTTAGATCTATCACACCTACACAGTTTATTAAACTTTTTGAGGTTGGGAATGGAAAAATAATCCAACCAAAATTGGTCAATATAAGACATTTGCGATATGATAATGAGATGCAAATATTCTTGAAAACTTTGAAACCAAAGACACATCTCCCTATAGAAACATTTATTGCTTCAGGCAATACTATTTCTACTACGATTATAAATCCAAGTATTCCAAGAAGTCTTAGTACCTCTGAATATCGAAATACCAATATTTTGGTTGACCAAGCTAGACCTAGTATGTCTGCACTAGAAAATACTCCTCTTGAAGGAAGGACTCAAAGAATCCTTGATCTCCAAAAGAAATCGGAAGACCAACATATTATAAGACTACCATCTAGTTCATTTGGTTTATCAAATGTCGGATCTTCTTAAGAAAAAACCTCAATTACACATATACATTCCTATGACATTGTTATTTCCTGATAACTCTTGTCTTACCTTACATACTCTACTAGATTCAGGTGCTGAAACTAGTCTTATACATGAAAAATTTATCCCTAAGCAATTATGGTTAGCCCTAGAAAAACAAGCAAGCTTAAATGATTTTATGGGAAGACCTGTCATTATTACTCATAAAGCAAATCTCCCAATTTCCATTCCAGATATTCATAATATCTCTCATCACTATACTTTTGAATTCGCTTTATTACCTATTGATTTCAATGTCGATTGCTTAGTTGGCATGAATAACTTACGACATTATGCCCCTTTCAATTCTCAAATTTTTCTATTTGATAATCATCAAATTCCACGGGTTCCTTTCCCGGTACCCTTAGCATCATCTTATACTGCAGCCCAACGTGGTGAACGACTTATTTCCACCCAAAACAACTGCACTTATCCTCTTACTATCTTCTCTAATACAGAAGAAATCATCCATAGTATGCTTAAACCATTATATTCAAATAACCCTTTATTATATTTTGATAAGGCACCAAGGTATTGTACCCTTACTTTACTCGATCAATACCAAAATACTAATGTAAGATCAAACAGTATAATGGTATCCCCTATAGATAAACAAGAATTTTCAGCTCAAATAAACGAGCTTTTATCTCTTAAACTAATATAGCCTAGCAGCAGCCCTCATTCATCACCTGCTTTTCTAGTCAGAAAACATGCAGAACAAAAAAGAGGAAAAGCCAGAATGGTCATTAATTATAGAAAATTAAATAGCTATACAAAGTTTGACGGCTATTTTATACCTGCTGCAGAGCAGTTAATAAAGCAGATACAAGGATCCAAATACTATAGTAAATTTGATGCTAAATCTGGGTTTTGGCAAGTAAAACTAGCCAATAAAGAATCTATAGAATTAACTGCCTTTAGTTGTCCCCAAGGACACTATGAGTGGTTAGTAATGCCATTTGGTTTGAAAAATGCCCCACAAATATTCCAAAAATGGATGAATTCTATGTTCGGACATCTACATTTTGTAGTAGTTTACATAGATGATATACTAGTTTTTTCTCCTACAATGGAAGAACATAAACAACACTTACTTCAAGTAGCAAAAATACTACTTGATAACGGAATTATTTTAAGCCCTACAAAAATTCATCTATTCAAAAAGGAAATAGAATTCCTTGGGAAATATATAAAAGAAGGCAAAATAGAATTACAACAACATATATATTCCAAGATAAAGGAATTCCCTAACACATTTAAAACTCTAAAACAATTACAGAGTTTCTTGGGTCTTTTAAATTATGGGAGGAAATTTATTCCTCACCTATCCCAACTAGTCAAAAATTTACAAGAAAAATTGACTATAGAACAATCTAAATATAAAATGGAAAATGGTGAACAACCAAGAAAATGGAATACAGACAAAATAGGAATCCAGCTCACTCCTGAAGAGGAAAAAGAGATAAAACATATAAAGGAGCTAATTACTCACCAAACAATACTATATTTTCCCAAAGAAAATGACCTAGTAACCCTCCAAACAGATGCATCAGATATGTTTTGGGCAGGAGTTATAATAGTTAAACAAAAAGAAATTATAGCATATACCTCGGGAAAATTTAATAAACCCCAACAAAGATATTCCACTTATGATAAAGAATTGTTGGCTATTAAATCAGCAATAAAGAGTTTAAAAATATATTTACTCAATAGGCAGTTCATCATAGAAACTGATAACAAAGCAGTATCCCAATTCTTGAAAAAACGAACTATTAATAATCCTGAAGAAAACATCAGGAGAATAAGAATTGTCTTATACCTTGAAATATACCAATATGATGTTAAGTATATTCCTGGTTATACTAATATTCTTGCAGATATATTATCCAGGCCAAACAATGGATAAAAGTCGAGAAAAAAGACAAAAGACCTCTATAATGGATCCCTCCAGTTCCAAACCACACCTTTCAGGACAGACTGAAAGCCATCACCTTTCAGGACATACTGAAAGCCTTCCAGGCCTCATCAAACTCAGGCAGCTACAACAGAAGCTTTCTGAACTCCAAAACCTCGGCAAACAGATATGCCAGGTCTCTGTTCTGTCTAAATCTCAAGAATTGAAGCAAATGGAGAAACATTGGTTCTGTGGTTCTTCTCCTGAAGAGCAGGAACTCAAAACTATTACTTCCAGAAGCAACCTTTCAGATATGGTAATCTGCCCAGCTACAGATTTCTACCAGCTCCTATCTCTTTTAGAAGTTGACTCTGAAAGGGCAAGAAAATTCAAGGCAGAAGCCATTGTGAACACAATGGTAAATCTAAATCAGCAAAACTGCCTGCCACATGAACATCTCCTCCTATTTTTCCATCAGTTAGAAGCAACGGAAATTACCCGGCTTCTGCTCGAAGAAGATGCTTTAATCAAGACTAAATATGAAAACCCAAGATTATCTGTCTATTTAGGGGATATTCCTAAATCCGCCAGAGCTCTTCAACTTGGGATAGTTCATAGTCTTTACTTAAGCACATTACATCCTGGAGATTACCTCGATCACATTCCAAAGATATGCAGTGACCGAGTTTCAACCTACTCAAAGCAGCACTCTTGGGAAACTGGTTTCTGGTTCCGAATTTGGAGCATTTGGGAAGAAAGGAACCTATACCAACTATTCACCTCTTTTCAAATATGGGAATTACATGACGAAAGTCAACAGTTCGCCCATGGATGGGGTGTTTATCCTAAGCATGAATACAACTATGAAGAACAAGCTTATGCAGCTGCTAAAGAGTTTTTTACAGAAGCAATGACTGACAGTCTATGTGGAGCAAGATCTATTACCATCAGTAATAACATCATGCTCTATGATCATCTTTCTGCCATTGAATCTGTTCCAATAAAACTGGGAAAAGTCATCCCTTTTCTTACCAGTATTAACCTTGGGAGAATTGGACAAAAGGCAAGGATTGATTGCAACCAAGAAGGACTTTTCCAGACAAGATAAAAAGCGTGGTGGGCCCATGCCACGCCAGAAGATTCCTTCTCATCTCCACAAGGACTACAATTATCAAAGATGGGACCCAGTAAAGGACAATCATGTAAACTTTTTCTGTCCAAAGGACAATCATGCAGTCCTTTTTCCTGTACATCTTTTGTAAAGAGACTTTGTAAAAGATTCCTTCCTATCTGAAGGACGTCTTTTGAAACATTATAAATAAAGACATCAGATGAAGGGAGGAGGCAGAGAGCCTTTCCGAACTTCTTTTTTCTTAAACATATTTCTTCCTCTGATCTGCTTCTTAGTTTAAAATAGTATGAATAAATAGTAGCGCTGAGTACTGGAGCAGAAGCTCTCCTGCAACTGGTATCAGAGTTGCAGGAGAGCTTCTGCTCCAGTACTCAGCGCTACTATTTATTCACACTATTTTAAACTAAGAAGCAGATCAGAGGAAGAAATATGTTTAAGAAAAAAGAAGTTCGGAAAGGCTCTCTGCCTCCTCCCTTCATCTGATGTCTTTATTTATAATGTTTTCAAGACGTCCTTCAGATAGGAAGGAATCTTTTACAAAGTTTTTTTACAAAAGATGTACAGAAAAAAAGGACTGCATTATTGTCCTTTGTACAGGAAAAAGTTTACATTATTGTCCTTTATGGGGTCCCACCATACTGATTGGTGTCCTTCTTGTCGGTTGAGAGGATGAGGAGGAATCTTTGCTGAGTAAGACTGGCCCACCATGCTTGTCTGAGTTTGCTGAGTAGGATTGGCCCACCATGCTTATCCTTGCATAGTGTCTTCTTCGATGTCATCTTCAAGATTGATATCTGTATTTCCTCCGAGGTCTTCATCTTCATTTTCAATATTCTCTAGACTTTTATAAAAATCTTCTTTTGCTTTGGTCCCAACTTTTCCTAGCTGTAGAGAAGACAAAAAGGCCAGTACTTTGGGAATTTTTTGTTCAGAGTTTTCAAAAACTCCGATGAAGTCATAGAGGAGAATATTATCTTCAATTTTGATGGAATGAGCTCCTGATAAAGCTTTAGTATATGCTTCTTCAAAGAACTCTTGGGCAGCCCTTTTGGTTTCTTCTGGAAGATTTTCACATGTTTTGGACTGAAGATAATTAAAATTGTGAAGTTCCCACAATTGTATAGAAGGAAATACTTTTAAATATTTCCTTTCTTCCCAAGTTCCCCAGATACGGAAGAAAAATGTAGACTGGTATCTGGTTGTATATGCTTTAAGGCTTTTGAGGCAGATTGGGGGTAAGTAGTCTGAGAATTCTTCTGGATGAGAAGTATTGACAAATATTTCATGGACTAACCCCATTTGTATGGCTTTAAAGCTTTTGGGAATTTCCTGGAAGCCAGTAATGATTCTGGGGGAATCATTTTTGTTAAGAATCTTTTCATGCTGTTGGAGGATGCTGATAACATCTGTTGCTTCTATAGTTTTGAAGAAGATTCTCAACTCTGAATCAGGAATCATATGTTGCTGGTTAAGCCCAATCATCTTGTAAACAGTTAGTTCTGCTTCTAACTGTCTAGCTTTCTCATTCTGGATTTTGCATAGTTCCAGCAATTTGTAGAATTCTGGTAATGGATGATGAACTTGATCTGCTATCTCCATGTCAAAGACAGTATTTCTTAAGAACTCTTGATCCAAGGAAGGACCTTGGAACCATGTCACCTTTCTTTGTTCTAAGTCCGAACTTTGGGTGGCAAGAGTATAATTGCAGAGGTCGGAAACAGCTTTGGTTATGGCTTGCTTTTCTGTTTTCTCCTGCAAATAGTGGTTAAGCATAGAAAGTACTAGCTGCTCTAGTTGAGAGAGCCAATACTTAGAGGCATGAAAATCATTTGACTGTATCGAACGATAGCAACCATTTAATTTTTCATAAATACTAGGATTGGAGTTTTTGAGTTCTGTGTTATACCAATCCCTTACAACAGTTGCTGCTGTTGGTCTTTGGGTTGTTTGGAATCTTTTCTGTGAGACTGCATTGCTGTAAGATGCTTGTTGTAGTGGTAGAACTGTCATCCCTGGTGGGGGAAAACTTTTTTCCTCGTTAGAGGCTGATGTAGTGTTGTTGCCAGTAGCCAGGAAGAGTTTCTTGTCTTCTGTCTTCTGGGCTGAGCTCTCTCCTTTTTCAGGAGCTTTTTTAAGAGCATTGCCTCCTGTTGAGGAAGCTTTCTTACTGTTTACCTTAGACCACTTAGATTCTTCTATCATGGTCTTTAGTTTCTTCAGTCTATCCTCATCCATGTCCAGGAAGAGGTAGGGAATCTGTAAGATTAGTATGTTCAAGAGCATTATATAAACTGATGACCATAGTAAGTCGAGAAACCTTAATAGTTGTTTTGCAATAAAAACCCATAAATGTATTATTGTTAGGTTTAAGATGATTCCATTATCCAGTAGTATTTTTGCTACTTGGAGTAAGTGTTGTTTATATTTTTCCATTTCAAGGGAAAAGACTAGTATATCATCTATATAAACTACTTCAAAATGTAGATGTCCGAACATAGAATTCATCCATTTTTGGAATAGTTGTGGAGCATTTTTTAAACCAAATAGCATTACTAACCACTCATAGTGTCCCTGGGGACAACTAAATGCAGTTAATTCTATAGATTCTTTATTGGATAGTTTTACTTGCCAAAAACCAGATTCAGCATCAAATTTACTATAGTATTTTGACCCTTGTATCTGTGTTATTAACTGTTCCGCAGTAGGTATAAAATAGCCGTCAAACTTTGTATAGCTATTTAATTTTCTATAATTAATGACCATTCTGGCTTTCCCTCTTTTTTGTTCTGTATGTTTTCTGACTAGAAAAGCAGGTGATGAATGAGGGCTGCTGGATACCATTATACTGTTTGTTCTTACATTAGTATTTTGGTATTGATCAAGTAAAGTAAGGGTACAATACCTTGGTGCCCTATCAAAATATAATAACGGGTTATGTGAATATAATGGTTTAAGCATACTGTGTATGATTTCTTCTGTATTAGAGAAGATAGTAAGAGGATAAGTGCAGTTTTTTTGGGTGGAAATAAGTCGTTCACCACGTTGGGCTGCAGTATAGGATGATGCGAAGGGGACCGAAAAAGGAACCCTTGGAATTTGATGATTATCAAATAGAAAAATTTGAGAGTTGAATGGGGCATAATGCCGTAAGTTATTCATGCCCACTAAGCAATCGACATTAAAGTCAATAGGTAATAAAGCAAATTCAAAAGTATAGTGATGAGAGATATTATGAATATCAGGGATAGAAATAGAGATATTTGCTTTATGAGTAATAATGACGGGTCTGCCCATAAAGTCATTTAAGCTTGCTTGCTTTTCTAGGGCTAGCCATAATTGCTTAGGGATAAATTTTTCATGTATAAGACTAGTTTCAGCACCTGAATCTAGTAGAGTATGTAAGGTAAGACAAGAGTTATCAGGAAATAATAATGTCATGGGAATGTATATGTATAATTGCGGTTTTTTCTTAAGAAGATCCGACATTTGATAAACCAAATGAACTAGATGGTAGTCTTATAATATGTTGGTCTTCTGATTTCTTTTGGAGTTCAAGGATTCTTTGAGACCTTCCTTCAAGAGGAGTATTTTCTAGTGCAGACATACTAGGTCTAGCTTGGTCAACCAAAATATTGGTATTTCGATATTCAGAGGTACTAAGACTTCTTGGAATACTTGGATTTATAATCGTAGTAGAAATAGTATTGCCTGAAGCAATAAATGTTTTTATAGGGAGATGTGTCTTTGGTTTCAAAGTTTTCAAGAATATTTGCATCTCATTATCATATCGCAAATGTCTTATATTGACCAATTTTGGTTGGATTATTTTTCCATTCCCAACCTCAAAAAGTTTAATAAACTGTGTAGGAAATATAGAACTAAAAGGAGATGAAGAGTTTACTTCTATAAAATTGCTAAACTTCCATCAGATAGAAAATCTGAAGCAAAAATATCCTAAGAAGAAATATTTACACATTGGATTAATTCAAATAAAGATAACTGGTCTATTCAGATCCGGAATAGACACACCTATTATGATAATATGTTGCGATGAAAGAATCATCAATAATCCTCTAAATAGTATATTAGGAGGAGCAAAATCTGCCTTTTGTAATTGGCAGGTTTTCTTAACTGTTTCCATACAAGCCTTTTTTAAAGCTCCTATATTGTGTGGAATACCTCCAGCTCTAAGACTGTTATATTTTTTCTCTATCATGGTATCCCATGGTATAGGTAACTTAGAAAAGAAGGTTGTTAGCCAAAAGATTTTTTTATCTAAGGTATTCAGTTTAAAAATATAACTGATATATAGATTAGCAAATTCTTCTAAGTAACAAATGTTACACAGTCTTAGTTTTAGAAGGATATTTTCATCTATGCCTTCAGCATTAATATCTTCTCCAGTTATGTCTCCATATAGACTTTTACAAATACTATGTAAAGCTGTTCTTCTAGATTCATGGCTATTTAAAGCTACTATCTCAGTTGGGTATAACTTTTCATATTGTGTTAGCCATCTTAAGGCTATTCCTTGCCAATATCCGCAAGCTAATATTACAAATTCCTGATGAGGCTCTGATACCAGTTGCAGGAGAGCTTCTGCTCCAGTACTCAGCGCTACTATTTATTCACACTATTTTAAACTAAGAAGCAGATCAGAGGAAGAAATATGCTTAAGAAAAAAGAAGTTCGGAAAGGCTCTCTGCCTCCTCCCTTCATCTGATGTCTTTATTTATAATGTTTCAAAAGACGTCCTTCAGATAGGAAGGAATCTTTTACAAAGTCTCTTTACAAAAGATGTACAGGAAAAAGGACTGCATGATTGTCCTTTGGACAGAAAAAGTTTACATGATTGTCCTTTACTGGGTCCCATCTTTGATAATTGTAGTCCTTGTGGAGATGAGAAGGAATCTTCTGGCGTGGCATGGGCCCACCACGCATTTTATCTTGTCTGGAAAAGTCCTTCTTGGTTGCAATCAATCCTTGCCTTTTGTCCAATTCTCCCAAGGTTAATACTGGTAAGAAAAGGGATGACTTTTCCCAGTTTTATTGGAATAGATTCAATGGCAGAAAGATGATCATAGAGCATGATGTTATTACTGATGGTAATAGATCTTGCTCCACATAGACTGTCAGTCATTGCTTCTGTAAAAAACTCTTTAGCAGCTGCATAAGCTTGTTCTTCATAGTTGTATTCATGCTTAGGATAAACACCCCATCCATGGGCGAACTGTTGACTTTCGTCATGTAATTCCCATATTTGAAAAGAGGTGAATAGTTGGTATAGGTTCCTTTCTTCCCAAATGCTCAAAATTCGGAACCAGAAACCAGTTTCCCAAGAGTGCTGCTTTGAGTAGGTTGAAACTCGGTCACTGCATATCTTTGGAATGTGATCGAGGTAATCTCCAGGATGTAATGTGCTTAAGTAAAGACTATGAACTATCCCAAGTTGAAGAGCTCTGGCGGATTTAGGAATATCCCCTAAATAGACAGATAATCTTGGGTTTTCATATTTAGTCTTGATTAAAGCATCTTCTTCGAGCAGAAGCCGGGTAATTTCTGTTGCTTCTAACTGATGGAAAAATAGGAGGAGATGTTCATGTGGCAGGCAGTTTTGCTGATTTAGATTTACCATTGTGTTCACAATGGCTTCTGCCTTGAATTTTCTTGCCCTTTCAGAGTCAACTTCTAAAAGAGATAGGAGCTGGTAGAAATCTGTAGCTGGGCAGATTACCATATCTGAAAGGTTGCTTCTGAAAGTAATAGTTTTGAGTTCCTGCTCTTCAGGAGAAGAACCACAGAACCAATGTTTCTCCATTTGCTTCAATTCTTGAGATTTAGAAAGAACAGAGACCTGGCATATCTGTTTGCCGAGGTTTTGGAGTTCAGAAAGCTTCTGTTGTAGCTGCCTGAGTTTGATGAGGCCTGGAAGGCTTTCAGTATGTCCTGAAAGGTGATGGCTTTCAGTCTGTCCTGAAAGGTGTGGTTTGGAACTGGAGGGATCCATTATAGAGGTCTTTTGTCTTTTTTCTCGACTTTTATCCATTGTTTGGCCTGGATAATATATCTGCAAGAATATTAGTATAACCAGGAATATACTTAACATCATATTGGTATATTTCAAGGTATAAGGCAATTCTTATTCTCCTGATGTTTTCTTCAGGATTATTAATAGTTCGTTTTTTCAAGAATTGGGATACTGCTTTGTTATCCGATCCATCTTAGTCCTCCAAGTTTAACTCTGAGGAAGGGGAAACCCAAGCAACGACCAGCTCATTAACCATGATCTGGTTGGGCTAAGAGGATCAATGGCTGAGTGCTATGGAAGCGGGGAGGAACTGATTGTCTAAGATAAGTAGATTAGTAGTTTAGATTATATAGATTAGTTGGCCTACTGAAGACATACCAAATCGAAAAAAGGATGGTTTGATAGTAGTGCACTCACTTAGCAACTAATCTAGTCCGGGGAGGAGGATCCTATTTGATACTGACAGGTCAAGCACTAAAAAAATGTGCCCTTATAGCCTTGGATCAGTAGATTATTATTAATTTCGGAAGATGGTCAAGAATTCTAAACCAAGCCACTACTCTAGACATGCATGTAGTAGTAGTCGGCCCAAAATACCTCTGTTCTATACTAAAATACTACTTCGGATGAATGGGGAATTACGTCGCTCTTTGATCTGCAGAATAAGGCCTACAAGCTCTTTGTTTTATGGCAAAGATCTCTTCAATCCAAGGAACCAAATCACAATGGATCGAATCCCTCCCTGAGATTGTAAAAGGGACAATGGGCTACTAACAAGACTTACGAGTCCAGATGACTAATCTACAGAATCGAAAGAGATTGGAAGAACGAGAGAGTCTAGCTGAACTAGGATAGTCACTCCTTCCAAGAGGCGATGTTCCGTTACAGATGGTCATTCAATTGCACCTTCCCTACCGGCCCTGTTCTCTAGCCCTGTGCTTTAAAACAGGCTTTCTTGTCGGAATTGCATCCCCTTTGGAAAATTGGATTTTCCTATGCTGAATCGGTTCATGCCACCTTTCCCTTGTTTACCTGACTGGGAGGTTGTTCGAAGGTTTCCTAAGATTTAGGTTAGTTTAGGTAAGGCAAGATAAGACTAGATTAGATTGTCTCTTCTTACGGTACCCAACCGATGGTTAGTACAATGTTCTCTTTCCTCCTCGTCACTTTTTTTTTGTAAAGATCGAGTCGAAGGCGAAGATGCAATTTGTGCAGCTAAGTGACCAGCCGGGCTTAGAATCAATATCTTCTTGTAGTTCCTGTAAGCCGACGGAAGAATTCTAAGTCCTACAAGGAGAGTCAATCTCAACTACGCAAATATGGATCGAATCAAAGCTATAATGCCCTTCCCCTTGTGGTTTTGGAGAACATCCTCTTATCGTGATTGATTGGGCACTGGAAATGCTCACCTGTAGTGATTAGTTTCTTTCCCACACTAGGGCATATCTACTTTCTTAGCTTACAATGGAAAGGGCAAAGATAAATGCTATTAGAATGGAATAACTTAAAAGCTTCATCCTCCGCTTCTACTGCTTACCGCCTTTCCCTATTTAATAGCATTTTCAGATCCCTTAGCATCTTTAGACCATCGACGAGGAATCTCTGAACCGTCGGATTTTTTGGTCGATCATATTCGGGCTTATCCCCCAACCCCAATACCCAAACCTTTCCATCATAGTCTTTGCCGAGCTTCTTTTATCCGGTACGTAGTCTCAGTTTTGACTCTTCTTCCTTTCCCTATGAAATAGAATAGGGAGAAGTTTTGTTTAGGCTTTAAAGAAGGGTGTCGACGGGTTGGTTTAAAGAGAATAAGGGAAAAAACGAAGCTTTCTATTTCACGACTCTCGTTTGGCGTAGGGTTTAGGCATTAGACTTCAAAGGCAGGATGGAGTTTTGGGGGTTGAGAGTTGGCAAGTGAAATTGCTTTAGAGAAGAAGTAAGATGTGATAATGAAACGAAAATCTCTTTTATGCGAGAGGTTATTGGAGCATCAGCATCCGGCGATAGGATACTAGAGAAGGGTTCGATTCCCTTGAACCGTCATGTCTGATCCTAACGGGAGATAGCCAAGTGAGAAAGCATACTAATGTCACTATCGGTATCGCATGCACTAGAAGGATTGCAAACTATGAGAATGCGCAGATGGCAGTCTAAGATAGTAGAGCGAGAAAGCGGTCGAGCCCAATGAGCTCTCCAATCGTGCACCGAAATGAAGCTAGAGAGATGGGAACCTTAGATCATCTAAGCTCTCTTATTACACGAATTTCTACTCCTTCTCATGATTAGGGGGACCACTTATACTCTGACATTCCATAGGGTACCCCAACTAAATGAGAAGAAAAAGAGGTTAAGTAACCCTTCTTCTTTCCCCTCTGAACTTCACTTCTTTGTTTCACTAGATGGAACTACTCAACTCGAACCTCTAGAGAGTAGGAATCAAACGCTTAGAGCTTGCCTTCTCTCTGTCCTTTTCCTTGTCCTACACGGGGCAAGCAAATGCTTTCCTTTCTTTTCGGGAATATTAGGACGATTCTGCATTTCGATGTTCTCATCAATAGTTGGCTATCGTGGTATGAGGTTTGTGGACGGCGATCACACTTTTTCCTTGGGTATAAATGGGAGTAAAGTCTGTAGAATCTTTCCCGCTAGGTCCTTTTCCTGTTCTCGAGCTAGACGATCTGCTATGAGGAATGCCCTTGATCTCACTCTCATATGAGCTGATGGGGTCCTTATAGATAGCAGCAGTTTTGTCCCTCGTGGGAGCATTGGTTTATTGGTAAGTTTAGAAAAGAGAGCAGGGAAGATAGCTGATATGAGGAAGGCACATTTCGGGCTTTCTTTTGAAGAGTGTCGCTCTCTATCCGTCGTTCTCATCCTCTATTCCATTTGTCGAACTGGGCATATGCTCCGTACGGAACACGAGGGAATCCAGGAGAAAGCGCATCTTTCTGGATTGATCTCGATTATCCCAATTTCTTCTTTTCGTTGGTCTAGTTTGAGAAGAGAAGCTTGCAGATCATTGAAGGAGTTCCTTCCTTCCTCTATCTATTTTAGTTTAATAAGGAAGAGTTTGATTCAAGTAGCTAGATGTAGCCACTGGACTTTTTGGATGCAGAAGCCTGAGGGATAAATACTTGAAGGTTAGAACAAGCTAGGATAGAATGTCTTTCTTACTGCTAGGACTGCCCATTCACATCCTTCCCTCACTTTCAGTTCTCTAAGGGTAGTGCTCTGATCTACAACCAACCTCTTGGCTAGAGGGACTAGCGTAACGGCTTCTTTCTTTCCTTTAGTTTTTTACCTTCGAAGGTAAGAACAACTAAAACCTAACAGCAGCAAAGCATAGTAAGATAGGTTGAAGCTGTTAGGGTATTAGAGATAGAGGCTAAGACTGCTAACTCTTTATCCTCATTGGGCTTAAGAACTTCGCAAAAGAGGAGCTAACCCCGATTCAAATCAAATAAATGAAAAGAACTAATAGAGGAAAGCAGATAAGCATAGGTGAATCTAACCCAAGCAACGACCAGCTCATTAACCATGATCTGTCTGGGCTAAGAGGATCAATGGCTGAGTGCTATGGAAGCGGGGAGGAACTGATTGTCTAAGATAAGTAGATTAGTAGTTTAGATTATATAGATTAGTTGGCCTACTGAAGACATACCAAATCGAAAAAAGGATGGTTTGATAGTAGTGCACTCACTTAGCAACTAATCTAGTCCAGGGAGGAGGATCCTATTTGATACTGACAGGTCAAGCACTAAAAAAATGTGCCCTTATAGCCTTGGATCAGTAGATTATTATTAATTTCGGAAGATGGTCAAGAATTCTAAACCATGCCACTACTCTAGACACGCATGTAGTAGTAGTCGGCCCAAAATACCTCTGTTCTATACTAAAATACTACTTCGGATGAATGGGGAATTACGTCGCTCTTTGATCTGCAGAATAAGGCCTACGAGCTCTTTGTTTTATGGCAAAGATCTCTTCAATCCAAGGAACCAAATCACAATGGATCGAATCCCTCCCTGAGATTGTAAAGGGGACAATGGGCTACTAACAAGACTTACGAGTCCAGATGACTAATCTACAGAATCGAAAGAGATTGGAAGAACGAGAGAGTCTAGCTGAACTAGGATAGTCACTCCTTCCAAGAGGCGATGTTCCGTTACAGATGGTCGTTCAATTGCACCTTCCCTACCGGCCCTGTTCTTTAGCCCTGTGCTTTAAAACAGGCTTTCTTGTCGGAATCGCATCCCCTTTGGAAAATTGGATTTTCCTATGCTGAATCGGTTCATGCCACCTTTCCTTTGTTTACCTGACTGGGAGGTTGTTCGAAGGTTTCCTAAGATTTAGGTTAGTTTAGGTAAGGCAAGATAAGACTAGATTAGATTGTCTCTTCTTACGGTACCCAACCGATGGTTAGTACAATGTTCTCTTTCCTCCTCGTCACTTTTTTTTTGTAAAGATCGAGCCGAAGGCGAAGATGCAATTTGTGCAGCTAAGTGACCTGCCGGGCTTAGAATCAATATTTTCTTGTAGTTCTTGTAAGCCGACGGAAGAATTCTAAGTCCTACGTGCCTGCAAGCCCTATGAAGGAAGGTGCTTTTCTTCCTCTAGCTGTTTTCTTCGTCTAAGTCCATTCCAAGCTTTCGGATATGGGTAGTTACTACGTCCTGTAAGAAGTTTTGATAAGAAGCTCTTAGTTCTCCTTGGGAGCTAATCTTTTCGTCGAAAGCCTTCTTCCCTGATTCCTCAAGAAAGTAAGAAAAACCTTCTCCCCGTTACCTCCTCTGTGAATGAGGTTTATATTTCAAGCACCTCTTAGAGCAGATTCACCTATGCTTATCTGCTTTCCTCTATTAGTTCTTTTCATTTATTTGATTTGAATCGGGGTTAGCTCCTCTTTTGCGAAGTCCTTAAGTCCAATGAGGATAAAGAGTTAGCAGTCTTAGCCTCTATCTTTAATACCCTAACAGCTTCAACCTATCTTACTATGCTTTGCTGCTGTTAGGTTTTAGTTGTTCTTACCTTCGAAGGTAAAAAACTAAAGGAAAGAAAGAAGCCGTTACGCTAGTCCCTCTAGCCAAGAGGTTGGTTGTAGATCAGAGCACTACCCTTAGAGAACTGAAAGTGAGGAAGGAAGTGAATGGGCAGTCCTAGCAGTAAGAAAGACATTCTATCCTAGCTTGTTCTAACCTTCAAGTATTTATCCCTCAGGCTTCTGCATCCAAAAAGTCCAGTGGCAACATCTAGCTACTTGAATCAAACTCTTCCTTATTAAACTAAAATAGATAGAGGAAGGAAGGAACTCCTTCAATGATCTGCAAGCTTCTCTTCTCAAACTAGACCAACGAAAAGAAGAAATTGGGATCATCGAGATCAATCCAGAAAGATGCGCTTTTTCCTGGATTCCCTCGTGTTCCGTACGGAGCATATGCCCAGCTCGACAAATGGAATCGAGGATGAGAACGACGGATAGAGAGCGATACTCTTCAAAAGAAAGCCCTAAATGTGCCTTCCTCATATCAGCTATCTTCCCTGCTCTCTTTTCTAAACTTACCAATAAACCAATGCTCCCACGAGGGACAAAACTGCTGCTATCTATAAGGACCCCATCAGCTCATATGAGAGTGAGATCAAGGGCATTCCTCATAGCAGATCGTCTAGCTCGAGAACAGGAAAGGGACCTAGCGGGAAAGATTCTACAGACTTTACTCCCATTTATACCCAAGGAAAAAGTGTGATCGCCGTCCACAAACCTCATACCACGATAGCCAACTCCTCTATTGATGAGAACATCGAAATGCAGAATCGTCCTAATATTCCCGAAAAGAAAGGAAAGCATTTGCTTGTCCCGTGTAGGACAAGGAAAAGGACAGAGAGAAGGCAAGCTCTAAGCGTTTGATTCCTACTCTCTAGAGGTTCGAGTTGAGTAGTTCCATCTAGTGAAACAAAGAAGTGAAGTTCAGAGGGGAAAGAAGAAGGGTTACTTAACCTCTTTTGCTTCTCATTTAGTTGGGGTACCCTATGGAATGTCAGAGTATAAGTGGTCCCCCTAATCATGAGAAGGAGTAGAAATTCGTGTAATAAGAGAGCTTAGATGATCTAAGGTTCCCATCTCTCTAGCTTCATTTCGGTGCACGATTGGAAAGCTCATTGGGCTCGACCGCTTTCTCGCTCTACTATCTTAGACTGCCATCTGCGCATTCTCATAGTTTGCAATCCTTCTAGTGCATGCGATACCGACAGTGACATTAGTATGCTTTCTCACTTGGCTATCTCCCGTTAGGATCAGACATGACGGTTCAAGGGAATCGAACCCTTCTCTAGTATCCTATCGCCGGATGCTGATGCTCCAATAACCTCTCGCATAAAAGAGATTTTCGTTTCATTATCACATCTTACATCTTCTCTAAAGCAATTTCACTTGCCAATTCTCAACCCCCAAAACTCCATCCTGCCTTTGAAGTCTAATGCCTAAACCCTACGCCAAACGAGAGTCGTGAAATAGAAAGCTTTGTTTTTTCCCTTATTCTCTTTAAACCAACCCGTCGACACCCTTCTTCAAAGCCTAAACAAAACTTCTCCCTATTCTATTTCATAGGGAAAGGAAGAAGAGTCAAAACTGAGACTACGTACCGGATAAAAGAAGCTCGACAAAGACTATGATGGAAAGGTTTGGGTATTGGGGTTGGGGGATAAGCCCGAATATGATCGACCAAAAAATCCGACGGTTCAGAGATTCCTCGTCGATGGTCTAAAGATGCTAAGGGATCTGAAAATGCTATTAAATAGGGAAAGGGGGTAAGCAGTAGAAGCGGAGGATGAAGCTTTTAAGTTATTCCATTCTAATAGCATTTATCTTTGCCCTTTCCATTGTAAGCTAAGAAAGTAGATATGCCCTAGTGTGGGAAAGAAACTAATCACTACAGGTGAGCATTTCCAGTGACCAATCAATCACGATAAGAGGATGTTCTCCAAAACCACAAGGGGAAGGGCATTATAGCTTTGATTCGATCCATATTTGCGTAGTTGAGATTGACTCTCCTTGTTGGTACAACTAGAGGTGAGATTAAGCTTTCATCAGTCAAATGTCAATGGTGCAACACGTACTTCATTGACTGTCAGTGCTTGTAGTTGGCTTATTTTGCTTAGTAGTTAAATGATTAAAGGCAAATCCAAGCCCCCGAACTCAACTTTCCGATGTTGACATCCGTTATCACGAATTCCATCATCCGATATACCCTCTGTAAAGGCTCTACCTTTTGACTGGCTGTTCTCCCCAAACAATAAATGGGAAAGGGCTCCTAATGGCGTAGCTGATAGTTTAATCTCTCCCTCCATCTGCTACATGAACATCGATAGTGAAATCACTTAATGTAAGGTGGCGGATTAGACGAAAGAAAAGCATGACGAGCAAATGGGATCATATTAGAAATACTATGGAAAAACAACCTATTCTCACTTACCCAATGGAGAAAGGATTTTGCTAGCATTATGAACGGGCAAACAAACACTCCTGCTCCGCAGCAGGCCCTTCTTTCAGCAAAAATGGCTATTGAGACTATGACACAAACTCTATTAAATAAACACAATCTCCCCCTATCTCCTAATTGGAACATAAACGAATTAACATCATAGGTTATTGAAGAGGAAAATCTCAACAACCTTAAATTCTTAATCGAAACAGTGCAAGATCTTGCTACTTATGGCGTGACGAGTGGTACTTTGCTAGCGGATAAATGCCGTCGACGGGATCCCTGCCTCATCCCACACAGGGCAAACCAAGAGAGATGGCAACTCGACCTGGACACTTTTGCCTATCCGAATCGAATGTCCTTAGTAGCAAATGGCTTTTCAAACTGACCCTACTTGCTGCGACTGTCAAGGCCATCTCTATGGCCAATCACCCAACTTCATGGTATTGACTACGATAAGACATTCAGTCCCGTAGGCAAACAAACCTATGACAATTTTGACCGTTTTCTCCATCCTTTGAAACCTCAGCTGCCATTGGTCCTGTCGTCTCCGACGGCACGACCGTCATGAAGGAAGAAGGTGGCACTATCGAATCCGCTTCCAGGCAAATCCGATCTTTTCGGGGTTGAAGGAGTAAGCGTAGCTACGAAATTTGCATCTGGCTTTACTGCTGAAAAGCTTTACGTTGGCTTGTCCCGAAGGGACGAGTGACGACAGTCGTCTTTTTCTAAGTCTTTTCTATCTAAAGGGAGTTTCGATTTCGCAGAACCTATAGGAGCAATAGACGAATTCCATATGGTATAACTGTGGGGAAGGCGTAGAGCAGTAGCGGTCTGGAATTTTTCTGTTACAGAATCGACTCTGAACGCTGTTCATGGCACGGTTAGCAATGAAAATAATAGCGATTATTAAATCAGTTTACTCTTTCGACTGTGATTGCTCTTGTGAAACTCTGAGGTGAAGTTTTCTTCCTTTACTGTCAGGAGTAGGAGTGAAGGCGACGATCTGACTTTCAATAAAGTGACTAGCAGGCTTAGTTGAATCAAGATTGGCGATTAGTACGACGATCGAAATTTTTTCTCGCGGCTCGTGCATTCGATGCGAACGAATGAGACTTAATGAATGATTATTGACTAGAGGTTGAAAGTCGAGAGCCCTTCATAGACACCCATTTGACATCAGACACGTTTCATAAACAGTGTCTTTTTCATCACCAACAGTCGACGTCAGTGGTACTATCTCTAGTTCTTTACTACTATTGATCATGTCAGCTCTCTTCCGTCGGATCTCTTTTCTACGCTAGGATCCCATCCCTCTTCGATCATTCAATTGATAGTGAGCCTGGTTGTTCAAGAAAAAGCTCTTTTTTTTTGTTTGGTTCATATCCGTTCCTTCATGAAATAACCGTTGTCAAAATAACAACTACAGATGAATGCCCAGAATCTGCTATGGGACGTCGAGGTAGTGCTAATGCGGGAAGTAGCTATAGGGTAAGGGAAAGCAAGCGATGAAAGAGAATGAGAATGGCATAGAATCATCTATTGTATCCGCGGTTGATGGTGTTGGAGGAATTACTAGTGCTATTGAATCAAATGTGAGGGAGGGAAGTCTCTATAATAACAGAAAAGTCGTAAAGACCTCCTGTCGTCAATCTTCTCTGTTGTTGTCTCCATGGGATGTAGGGCGAAGCAAGGCATTCAGTTAAGAGCAGCCCACAACAACTAGAGCATCCCCTGGACAAATCGACAAAATAGGAAATGATACAATCCATTGTTATTCTTTTGACAATGAACCACTCCGGTACAACAAGCTAAAGTGACCACTGCATTTGTTTCGTCCCCGTGGCCAACCCTGTGTGCTAGAGAGAGGATCGAAAAGTGTGTTTCCAGCATATAGTTGGCTTTTGTCTTGTTTAGGCATTTGGTGTCCCTCTTGCCATTCCAATCAATTCAATCTCTCCATTAAAAGTACGGCATGCTTGAGAAGATTGAACGATAGGACCCGGTATAGATAGATGATCCGCAGCGGAGAGGTATCAATATACCATTATGTGATGAACGAGAAAGGCTATCGATAGATGCTCCACGACAGAGAGAGAGGTATGGCTGCACGAGCAAAGGCCTTCGACATAAACTCGGGTAGAGAAATAAGTGCTTCGACACGATGATCCACTCATTTTTCCTTGCCCACATTACGACGACTTGCTTCCCCTCTTCAGTGATGTCCCCTTCGTCAATAGCACTCTCTTATTCAATCGATTCATACACTTCCCTTTATTTTTGAACGTTGGCATTCCAATACCAAAAAAGCCTTCCATTGTAATAATATCGACAAATCAGACACAGGTTAGGCATACCAGTAGGCATAGGCACCGCTACGGATTCTAGGGCATTCATCCAAAGCGAGTCAGTCCTTTTGAGCAATTGAGAAAAGCTAGTCCTTCGAAAATGCCATCAGATGCGTCAGACCGACATCTTATACTGCAGTAACGGCTTACATATAGGAGTACCTAAAGATACCATTTTATACAAGTTGCTCTCCTGCAATTATACTCTTGCCAACTGTCTAGAGCTTCTGATAAAGCTTTAGTATATGCTTCTTCAAAGAACTCTTGGGCAGCCCTTTTGGTTTCTTCTTCAAGATCTAGGACTGGAAGATTTTCACATGTTTTGGACTGAAGATAATTAAAATTGTGAAGTTCCCACAATTGTATAGAAGGAAATACTTTTAAATATTTCCTTTCTTCCCAAGTTCCCCAGATACGGAAGAAAAATGTAGACTGGTATCTGGTTATGCTTTAAGGCTTTTGAGGCAGATTGGGGGTAAGTAGTCTGAGAATTCTTCTGGATGAGAAGTATTGACAAATATTTCATGGACTAACCCCATTTGTATGGCTTTAAAGCTTTTGGGAATTTCCTGGAAATTTCAATGATTCCCTTTTTGGTAATATAGTAGTTTTAGACAAGGGTATAACTTGTATAAAATGGTATGTTTTATTCAAGGTTAACATATTTATATTGAATTCTTCTGTTTCTGAAGAATCAGAATCTAAAGGACTTTCTTCATATATGGTTTCAATCTCATATATAGAAGAGTTATTAAGGACTTCTTCTATAGTTCCAGTATGGATATCATACTTTTCTAACTCATTTAACCATATTGTTTTAATGTTTATTCTACATTCTGTAGCATAATGTCCTTCTTTACCACATTTAAAACATGTACAGTTCTTTTTCATACCTGTTTGATTTGTTTTAATAAACTTTCGATTCTTATATTTCTTTGACTTTTTGTATTTCTCCTTATTTTCAGGTTTCCATTTTTTTCTGGATACCTTGTATTTTTTCTTGTTATTCTTTTTGAATCTAGATTTATAGTCTTTGGATTTTTTCCCATATTTTGTTTTCTTGGGAAAGAATGGTTTGTTGAACCCATATACTGGAGGACAACCAAACTGATAATTAATGTCTGGGTCATACTTAGGACAACAAGAAGTTTTAATGTCAGACTTATGTATGTATTTGGATAGATGATTATTTGCCTTTTGTAATTGGCAGGTTTTCTTAACTGTTTCCATACAAGCCTTTTTTAAAGCTCCTGTATTGTGTGGAATACCTCCAGCTCTAAGACTGTTATATTTTTTCTCTATCATGGTATCCCATGGTATAGGTAACTTAGAAAAGAAGGCTGTTAGCCAAAAGATTTTTTTATCTAAGGTATTCAGTTTAAAAATATAACTGATATATAGATTAGCAAATTCTTCTAAGTAACAAATGTTACACAGTCTTAGTTTTAGAAGGATATTTTCATCTATGCCTTCAGCATTAATATCTTCTCCAGTTATGTCTCCATATAGACTTTTACAAATACTATGTAAAGCTGTTCTTCTAGATTCATGGCTATTTAAAGCTACTATCTCAGTTGGGTATAACTTTTCATATTGTGTTAGCCATCTTAAGGCTATTCCTTGCCAATATCCGCAAGCTAATATTACAAATTCCTGATGAGGGATTCCCTGTGGCATTAGGGTATTTGTTCCAACCATTAGTTGTTCCCAATTGAGTATATAATCCCTTAAAGCATTTGTTGGTATATTATCAACATTAAATATTAATCCTGAAGTAGCAGTTTGATGTCTCTTTCCTTGTTTATAGATATAGGAATCTACATAGTTTTCATCTGTATCTCTATGATACATAGTTTCTTCAGTAGTATTAGGATGTGGTGGATTTTGTCTACCTGTAGAAATCATTTGAGTAGATGATTCCCCACTTTCCATATTTATATTGTATAAATACTGCTCCTCGTTAGAGGGTATATTTGATATATGATAGTCCTCGTTAGAGGGTATGTTGTATAATTCCTCTGACCAAGAGGCTTCCTCGTTAGAGGGTTGTGATATTTGGTCAACATCATCATACTCCTCATTAGAGGGTATTTCATCAACAATATCATCATATTCAGATAATTCATCATCAAAAGAATCTGATGCAGAAATATAACTTTCATTATCTGAAGAACTTTTGGAAAAATATTTTATAGAAGCAGAGTTTTCTTCATAGAATTTGAAAATCTCTTTAGAAGTAATTTTTCCTTCTATTTCTTCAACTAATAAGGTTTTATATTTCAAATATTTTTGATAATCAATTTCATCTGAGTTTGTTTCTTTCAAACTTTTTGAAGATATTTTTATCATTCTAACAGATCCAAGTCTTTCTTTTGAAGATGAAGAAAACTTTGGAAAACTTAAGAAGGTTTGTAAAGTAGTTAGTTTTTGAGAAACTAAATAGATTTGATCACTTAAATAGTTTAGCAAACTATTTTGTTGTTCTATTGTACCATTACTAGGAAGATGAATACTATGTTCATGAGAATTTAAACTGAAAGGACATTCGTATGTTTCAGGAAGAACTAAAGCTCTAGACATCTCTGAATAGAGGTTCTTATAAACTTAGACACGTTATTTCCTTCCATGTATTCATATATACTTTGTATTCAAACATAGATTCTTTTGAAGATTGTCCAGGGGTAAACTTTGGACTAAGAGGTGGAGATGTTGAAAGTAAAATATCTTGATCAACTTTAACCAATGCTAAATCTTCGTATTTATGGATTATAAGTATTCCTATAGGAGTACCTAAAGGAATTTGATATGGATTATCATCTAAACTTGTACTTTTCATTATTATACTTATGTTTTGATCTGTCATAGATTCTATTATGCCATAAGTAATGAAAATATTTCTAAGAGCATGATGTCTTAGATTTTTAATTTCTCCATAATATCCATAAGGTATTCTTATAATCAGATCTAAATAAATTTCTATAGATTGATATATTCTATATGCTAACCCAATACTTGGGATCCAGGAAGCATTTCAATTCCTTTTAAATTTATAGAAAGAGGACAGGCTTTTTCTATATTTGTATCATGTAAGCTGATGCAAAAATCAGGATGTATATTTACTCCAAATATTCTATTTGCCAGATTGGACTTTGCTCCTCCTAATATACTATTTAGAGGATTATTGATGATTCTTTCATCACAACATATTATCATAATAGGTGTGTCTATTCCGGATCTGAATAGACCAGTTATCTTTATTTGGATTAAGCCAATGTGTAAATATTTCTTTTTAGGATATTTTTGCTTCAGATTTTCTATCTGATGATAGTTTAGCAATTTTATAGAAGTAAAATCTTCATCTCCTTTTAGTTCTATATTTCCTTGCATTCTTTCAAAGATATAGGTAGGTTTGTTTGTCCATAAAGATTTGAATTTAGATTGAGGTTTATATACCTCTTCTTGTTTAGCATGTGGTATGGAAAGTTTTAGTCTTTCAATATCTTCATCAGTTACTTCATAATGTTCCCCTTGGCTATTTTCAATACTTGTATTATGAATCTCTTGAGGTTCTATTTCCTTCAATGTATTCATATATACTTTGTATTCAAACATAGATTCTTTTGAAGATTGTCCAGGGGTAAACTTTGGACTAAGAGGTGGAGATGTTGAAAGTAAAATATCTTGATCAACTTTAACCAATGCTAAATCTTCGTATTTATGGATTATAAGTATTCCTATAGGAGTACCTAAAGGAATTTGATATGGATTATCATCTAAACTTGTACTTTTCATTATTATACTTATGTTTTGATCTGTCATAGATTCTATTATGCCATAAGTAATGAAAATATTTCTAAGAGCATGATGTCTTAGATTTTTAATTTCTCCATAATATCCATAAGGTATTCTTATAATCAGATCTAAATAAATTTCTATAGATTGATATCTTCTTATGCTATAATGATTGTTAGCATATAGAATATGTCCTGGAAATTTCAATGGGAACATTGTTTAGCACTAAACGAAACATCTACTTTTAGATCTATCACACCTACACAGTTTATTAAACTTTTTGAGGTTGGGAATGGAAAAATAATCCAACCAAAATTGGTCAATATAAGACATTTGCGATATGATAATGAGATGCAAATATTCTTGAAAACTTTGAAACCAAAGACACATCTCCCTATAGAAACATTTATTGCTTCAGGCAATACTATTTCTACTACGATTATAAATCCAAGTATTCCAAGAAGTCTTAGTACCTCTGAATATCGAAATACCAATATTTTGGTTGACCAAGCTAGACCTAGTATGTCTGCACTAGAAAATACTCCTCTTGAAGGAAGGTCTCAAAGAATCCTTGAACTCCAAAAGAAATCAGAAGACCAACATATTATAAGACTACCTTCTAGTTCATTTGGTTTATCAAATGTCGGATCTTCTTAAGAAAAAACCGCAATTACACATATACATTCCCATGACATTATTATTTCCTGATAACTCTTGTCTTACCTTACATACTCTACTAGATTCAGGTGCTGAAACTAGTCTTATACATGAAAAATTTATCCCTAAGCAATTATGGCTAGCCCTAGAAAAGCAAGCAAGCTTAAATGACTTTATGGGCAGACCCGTCATTATTACTCATAAAGCAAATATCTCTATTTCTATCCCTGATATTCATAATATCTCTCATCACTATACTTTTGAATTTGCTTTATTACCTATTGACTTTAATGTCGATTGCTTAGTGGGCATGAATAACTTACGGCATTATGCCCCATTCAACTCTCAAATTTTTCTATTTGATAATCATCAAATTCCAAGGGTTCCTTTTCCGGTCCCCTTCGCATCATCCTATACTGCAGCCCAACGTGGTGAATGACTTATTTCCACCCAAAAAAACTGCACTTATCCTCTTACTATCTTCTCTAATACAGAAGAAATCATACACAGTATGCTTAAACCATTATATTCACATAACCCTTTATTATATTTTGATAGGGCACCAAGGTATTGTACCCTTACTTTACTCGATCAATACCAAAATACTAATGTAAGAACAAACAGTATAATGGTATCCAGCAGCCCTCATTCATCACCTGCTTTTCTAGTCAGAAAACATACAGAACAAAAAAGAGGGAAAGCCAGAATGGTCATTAATTATAGAAAATTAAATAGCTATACAAAGTTTGACGGCTATTTTATACCTACTGCGGAACAGTTAATAACACAGATATAAGGGTCAAAATACTATAGTAAATTTGATGCTGAATCTGGTTTTTGGCAAGTAAAACTATCCAATAAAGAATCTATAGAATTAACTGCATTTAGTTGTCCCCAGGGACACTATGAGTGGTTAGTAATGCTATTTGGTTTAAAAAATGCTCCACAACTATTCCAAAAATGGATGAATTCTATGTTCGGACATCTACATTTTGAAGTAGTTTATATAGATGATATACTAGTCTTTTCCCTTGAAATGGAAAAACATAAACAACACTTACTCCAAGTAGCAAAAATACTACTGGATAATGGAATCATCTTAAACCTAACAATAATACATTTATGGGTTTTTATTGCAAAACAACTATTAAGGTTTCTCGACTTACTATGGTCATCAGTTTATATAATGCTCTTGAACATACTAATCTTACAGATTCCCTACCTCTTCCTGAACATGGATGAGGATAGACTGAAGAAACTAAAGACCATGATAGAAGAATCTAAGTGGTCTAAGGTAAACAGTAAGAAAGCTTCCTCAACAGGAGGCAATGCTCTTAAAAAAGCTCCTGAAAAAGGAGAGAGCTCAGCCCAGAAGACAGAAGACAAGAAACTCTTCCTGGCTACTGGCAACAACACTACATCAGCCTCTAACGAGGAAAAAAGTTTTCCCCCACCAGGGATGACAGTTCTACCACTACAACAAGCATCTTACAGCAATGCAGTCTCACAGAAAAGATTCCAAACAACCCAAAGACCAACAGCAGCAACTGTTGTAAGGGATTGGTATAACACAGAACTCAAAAACTCCAATCCTAGTATTTATGAAAAATTAAATGGTTGCTATCGTTCGATACAGTCAAATGATTTTCATGCCTCTAAGTATTGGCTCTCTCAACTAGAGCAGCTAGTACTTTCTATGCTTAACCACTATTTGCAGGAGAAAACAGAAAAGCAAGCCATAACCAAAGCTGTTTCCGACCTCTGCAATTATACTCTTGCCACCCAAAGTTCGGACTTAGAACAAAGAAAGGTGACATGGTTCCAAGGTCCTTCCTTGGATCAAGAGTTCTTAAGAAATACTGTCTCTGACATGGAGATAGCAGATCAAGTTCATCATCCATTACCAGAATTCTACAAATTGCTGGAACTATGCAAAATCCAGAATGAGAAAGCTAGACAGTTAGAAGCAGAACTAACTGTTTACAAGATGATTGGGCTTAACCAGCAACATATGATTCCTGATTCAGAGTTGAGAATCTTCTTCAAAACTATAGAAGCAACAGATGTTATCAGCATCCTCCAACAGCATGAAAAGATTCTTAACAAAAATGATTCCCCCAGAATCATTACTGGCTTCCAGGAAATTCCCAAAAGCTTTAAAGCCATACAAATGGGGTTAGTCCATGAAATATTTGTCAATACTTCTCATCCAGAAGAATTCTCAGACTACTTACCCCCAATCTGCCTCAAAAGCCTTAAAGCATATACAACCAGATACCAGTCTACATTTTTCTTCCGTATCTGGGGAACTTGGGAAGAAAGGAAATATTTAAAAGTATTTCCTTCTATACAATTGTGGGAACTTCACAATTTTAATTATCTTCAGTCCAAAACATGTGAAAATCTTCCAGTCCTAGATCTTGAAGAAGAAACCAAAAGGGCTGCCCAAGAGTTCTTTGAAGAAGCATATACTAAAGCTTTATCAGGAGCTCATTCCATCAAAATTGAAGATAATATTCTCCTCTATGACTTCATCGGAGTTTTTGAAAACTCTGAACAAAAAATTCCCAAAGTACTGGCCTTTTTGTCTTCTCTACAGCTAGGAAAAGTTGGGACCAAAGCAAAAGAAGATTTTTATAATAGTCTAGAGAATATTGAAAATGAAGATGAAGACCTCGGAGGAAATACATATATCAATCTTGAAGATGACATCGAAGAAGACACTATGCAAGGATAAGCATGGTGGGCCAATCCTACTCAGCAAACTCAGACAAGCATGGTGGGCCAGTCTTACTCAGCAAAGATTCCTCCTCATCCTCTCAACCGACAAGAAGGACACCAATCAGTATGGTGGGACCCCATAAAGGACAATAATGTAAACTTTTTCCTGTACAAAGGACAATAATGCAGTCCTTTTTTTCTGTACATCTTTTGTAAAAAAACTTTGTAAAAGATTCCTTCCTATCTAAAGGACGTCTTGGAAATATTATAAATAAAGACATCAGATGAAGGGAGGAGGCAGAGAGCCTTTCCGAACTTCTTTTTTCTTAAACATATTTCTTCCTCTGATCTGCTTCTTAGTTTAAAATAGTGTGAATAAATAGTAGCGCTGAGTACTGGAGCAGAAGCTCTCCTGCAACTGGTATCAGAGCCCTTGTCTCTAGTATGTCTGCACTAGAAAACTTTGAAACTAGCCAAGTAAAACTAGCCAATAAAACTCTCCTGCAACTATAAGATGATGCTAAGATTCTTTATTGGCTAGTTTTACTTGGCTAGTTTTACAAAGCTCTCCTGCAACTTGAATTCGTTTTATTACCTCTCCTGCAACTATAAGATGGGGCTAAATATCTGATAACATGGACATGTTATCAGATATTTAGCCCCTTAATCTAAAACTAATTCATATATTTGGATAGATGGTTATTTGCCTTATACCTTGAAGCGCTGGTTGGTAAAGAACAACTAGTAGCGCTGGTTGGTATATAGAGGTTTATATACAAACCCGTGGAATTTGATGATTTTACTTCTATAAAATTGCTAAACTATCATCAGATAGAAAATCTGAAGCAAAAATATCCTAAAAAGAAATATTTACACATTGGCTTAATCCAAATAAAGATAACTGGTCTATTCAGATCCGGAATAGACACACCTATTATGATAATATGTTGTGATGAAAGAATCATCAATAATCCTCTAAATAGTATATTAGGAGGAGCAAAGTCCAATCTGGCAAATAGAATATTTGGAGTAAATATACATCCTGATTTTTGCATCAGCTTACATGATACAAATATAGAAAAAGCCTGTACTCTTTCTATAAATTTAAAAGGAATTGAAATGCTTCCTGGATCCCAAGTATTGGGAATACAATGGGAACATTGTTTAGCACTAAACGAAACATCTACTTTTAGATCTATCACACCTACACAGTTTATTAAACTTTTTGAGGTTGGGAATGGAAAAATAATCCAACCAAAATTGGTCAATATAAGACATTTGCGATATGATAATGAGATGCAAATATTCTTGAAAACTTTGAAACCAAAGACACATCTCCCTATAGAAACATTTATTGCTTCAGGCAATACTATTTCTACTACGATTATAAATCCAAGTATTCCAAGAAGTCTTAGTACCTCTGAATATCGAAATACCAATATTTTGGTTGACCAAGCTAGACCTAGTATGTCTGCACTAGAAAATACTCCTCTTGAAGGAAGGTCTCAAAGAATCCTTGAACTCCAAAAGAAATCAGAAGACCAACATATTATAAGACTACCTTCTAGTTCATTTGGTTTATCAAATGTCGGATTTTCTTAAGAAAAAATCGCAATTACACATATACATTCCCATGACATTATTATTTCCTGATAACTCTTGTCTTACCTTACATACTCTACTAGATTCAGGTGCTGAAACTAGTCTTATACATAAAAAATTTATCCCTAAGCAATTATGGTTAGCCCTAGAAAAACAAGCAAGCTTAAATGATTTTATGGGAAGACCTGTCATTATTACTCATAAAGCAAATCTCCCAATTTCCATTCCAGATATTCATAATATCTCTCATCACTATACTTTTGAATTCGCTTTATTACCTATTGATTTCAATGTCGATTGCTTAGTTGGCATGAATAACTTACGACATTATGCCCCTTTCAATTCTCAAGTTTTTCTATTTGATAATCATCAAATTCCACGGGTTCCTTTCCCGGTACCCTTAGCATCATCTTATACTGCAGCCCAACGTGGTGAACGACTTATTTCCACCCAAAACAACTGCACTTATCCTCTTACTATCTTCTCTAATACAGAAGAAATCATCCATAGTATGCTTAAACCATTATATTCAAATAACCCTTTATTATATTTTGATAAGGCACCAAGGTATTGTACCCTTACTTTACTCGATCAATACCAAAATACTAATGTAAGATCAAACAGTATAATGGTATCCCCTATAGATAAACAAGAATTTTCAGCTCAAATAAACGAGCTTTTATCTCTTAAACTAATATAGCCTAGCAGCAGCCCTCATTCATCACCTGCTTTTCTAGTCAGAAAACATGCAGAACAAAAAAGAGGAAAAGCCAGAATGGTCATTAATTATAGAAAATTAAATAGCTATACAAAGTTTGACGGCTATTTTATACCTGCTGCAGAGCAGTTAATAAAGCAGATAAAGGATCCAAATACTATAGTAAATTTGATGCTAAATCTGGGTTTTGGCAAGTAAAACTAGCCAATAAAGAATCTATAGAATTAACTGCCTTTAGTTGTCCCCAAGGACACTATGAGTGGTTAGTAATGCCATTTGGTTTGAAAAATGCCCCACAAATATTCCAAAAATGGATGAATTCTATGTTCGGACATCTACATTTTGTAGTAGTTTACATAGATAATATACTAGTTTTTTCTCCTACAATGGAAGAACATAAACAACACTTACTTCAAGTAGCAAAAATACTACTTGATAACGGAATTATTTTAAGCCCTACAAAAATTCATCTATTCAAAAAGGAAATAGAATTCCTTGGGAAATATATAAAAGAAGGCCAAATAGAATTACAACAACATATATATTCCAAGATAAAGGAATTCCCTAACACATTTAAAACTCTAAAACAATTACAGAGTTTCTTGGGTCTTTTAAATTATGGGAGGAAATTTATTCCTCACCTATCCCAACTAGTCAAAAATTTACAAGAAAAATTGACTATAGAACAATCTAAATATAAAATGGAAAATGGTGAACAACCAAGAAAATGGAATACAGACAAAATAGGAATCCAGCTCACTCCTGAAGAGGAAAAAGAGATAAAACATATAAAGGAGCTAATTACTCACCAAACAATACTATATTTTCCCAAAGAAAATGACCTAGTAACCCTCCAAACAGATGCATCAGATATGTTTTGGGCAGGAGTTATAATAGTTAAACAAAAAGAAATTATAGCATATACCTCGGGAAAATTTAATAAACCCCAACAAAGATATTCCACTTATGATAAAGAATTGTTGGCTATTAAATCAACAATAAAGAGTTTAAAAATATATTTACTCAATAGGCAGTTCATCATAGAAACTGATAACAAAGCAGTATCCCAATTCTTGAAAAAATGAACTATTAATAATCCTGAAGAAAACATCAGGAGAATAAGAATTGCCTTATACCTTGAAATATACCAATATGATGTTAAGTATATTCCTGGTTATACTAATATTCTTGCAGATATATTATCCAGGCCAAACAATGGATAAAAGTCGAGAAAAAAGACAAAAGACCTCTATAATGGATCCCTCCAGTTCCAAACCACACCTTTCAGGACAGACTGAAAGCCATCACCTTTCAGGACATACTGAAAGCCTTCCAGGCCTCATCAAACTCAGGCAGCTACAACAGAAGCTTTCTAAACTCCAAAACCTCGGCAAACAGATATGCCAGGTCTCTGTTCTTTCTAAATCTCAAGAATTGAAGCAAATGGAGAAACATTGGTTCTGTGGTTCTTCTCCTGAAGAGCAGGAACTCAAAACTATTACTTCCAGAAGCAACCTTTCAGATATGGTAATCTGCCCAGCTACAGATTTCTACCAGCTCCTATCTCTTTTAGAAGTTGACTCTGAAAGGGCAAGAAAATTCAAGGCAGAAGCCATTGTGAACACAATGGTAAATCTAAATCAGCAAAACTGCCTGCCACATGAACATCTCCTCCTATTTTTCCATCAGTTAGAAGCAACGGAAATTACCCGGCTTCTGCTCGAAGAAGATGCTTTAATCAAGACTAAATATGAAAACCCAAGATTATCTGTCTATTTAGGGGATATTCCTAAATCCGCCAGAGCTCTTCAACTTGGGATAGTTCATAGTCTTTACTTAAGCACATTACATCCTGGAGATTACCTCGATCACATTCCAAAGATATGCAGTGACCGAGTTTCAACCTACTCAAAGCAGCACTCTTGGGAAACTGGTTTCTGGTTCCGAATTTGGAGCATTTGGGAAGAAAGGAACCTATACCAACTATTCACCTCTTTTCAAATATGGGAATTATATGACGAAAGTCAACAGTTCGCCCATGGATGGGGTGTTTATCCTAAGCATGAATACAACTATGAAGAACAAGCTTATGCAGCTGCTAAAGAGTTTTTTACAGAAGCAATGACTGACAGTCTATGTGGAGCAAGATCTATTACCATCAGTAATAACATCATGCTCTATGATCATCTTTCTGCCATTGAATCTGTTCCAATAAAACTGGGAAAAGTCATCCCTTTTCTTACCAGTATTAACCTTGGGAGAATTGGACAAAAGGCAAGGATTGATTGCAACCAAGAAGGACTTTTCCAGACAAGATAAAAAGCGTGGTGGGCCCATGCCACGCCAGAAGATTCCTTCTCATCTCCACAAGGACTACAATTATCAAAGATGGGACCCAGTAAAGGACAATCATGTAAACTTTTTCTGTCCAAAGGACAATCATGCAGTCCTTTTTCGTGTACATCTTTTGTAAAGAGACTTTGTAAAAGATTCCTTCCTATCTGAAGGACGTCTTTTGAAACATTATAAATAAAGACATCAGATGAAGGGAGGAGGCAGAGAGCCTTTCCGAACTTCTTTTTTCTTAAACATATTTCTTCCTCTGATCTGCTTCTTAGTTTAAAATAGTGTGAATAAATAGTAGCGCTTAGTACTGGAGCAGAAGCTCTCCTGCAACTGGTATCAGAGCCCTTGTGCAGTATCCTTCTTCTTTTTTTGTAAGTATCCTTAACTTAGCCATGTCTGGCTAAACTTGTTAGGCATGTTATTTCCTTAATTTCTTAAGTTAATTAGATAATAGTATCTTACGCCATGAGGTAGGAAACGAAACATGGCTGTGCTCTGTCTCTCTGAAGCTTGTGATAGTGCTTGTGGTTGACTATATGTCCGGAAGGGACGCTTCAGTTGTTGCGGCCTCACTCTAGGGAGAAAACCACCCCTAGAGGTTACATAGCCGGAGAGACCAGGGTCAAAGCGATACTGTTATCTAATCTAATGAAAGAAAGGAAGGAAATAACGTGTCTAAGTTTATAAGAACCTCTATTCAGAGATGTCTAGAGCTTTAGTTCTTCCTGAAACATACGAATGTCCTTTCAGTTTAAATTCTCATGAACATAGTATTCATCTTCCTAGTAATGGTACAATAGAACAACAAAATAGTTTGCTAAACTATTTAAGTGATCAAATCTATTTAGTTTCTCAAAAACTAACTACTTTACAAACCTTCTTAAGTTTTCCAAAGTTTTCTTCATCTTCAAAAGAAAGACTTGGATCTGTTAGAATGATAAAAACATCTTCAAAAAGTTTGAAAGAAACAAACTCAGATGAAATTGATTATCAAAAATATTTGAAATATAAAACCTTATTAGTTGAAGAAATAGAAGGAAAAATTACTTCTAAAGAGATTTTCAAATTCTATGAAGAAAACTCTGCTTCTATAAAATATTTTTCCAAAAGTTCTTCAGATAATGAAAGTTATATTTCTGCATCAGATTCTTTTGATGATGAATTATCTGAATATGATGATATTGTTGATGAAATACCCTCTAATGAGGAGTATGATGATGTTGACCAAATATCACTACCCTCTAACGAGGAAGCCTCTTGGTCAGAGGAATTACACAACATACCCTCTAACGAGGACTATCATATATCAAATATACCCTCTAACGAGGAGCAGTATTTATATAATATAAATATGGAACGTGGGGAATCATCTACTCAAATGATTTCTACAGGTAGACAAAATCCACCACATCCTAATACTACTGAAGAAACTATGTATCATAGAGATACAGATGAAAACTATGTAGATTCCTATATCTATAAACAAGGAAAGAGACATCAAACTGCTACTTCAGGATTAATATTTAATGTTGATAATATACCAACAAATGCTTTAAGGGATTATATACTCAATTGGGAACAACTAATGGTTGGAACAAATACCCTAATGCCACAGGGAATCCCTCATCAGGAATTTGTAATATTAGCTTGCGGATATTGGCAAGGAATAGCCTTAAGATGGCTAACACAATATGAAAAGTTATACCCAACTGAGATAGTAGCTTTAAATAGCCATGAATCTAGAAGAACAGCTTTACATAGTATTTGTAAAAGTCTATATGGAGACATAACTAGAGAAGATATTAATGCTGAAGGCATAGATGAAAATATCCTTCTAAAACTAAGACTGTGTAACATTTGTTACTTAGAAGAATTTGCTAATCTATATATCAGTTATATTTTTAAACTGAATACCTTAGATAAAAAAATCTTTTGGCTAACAGCCTTCTTTTCTAAGTTACCTATACCATGGGATACCATGATAGAGAAAAAATATAACAGACTTAGAGCTGGAGGTATTCCACACAATACAGGAGCTTTAAAAAAGGCTTGTATGGAAACAGTTAAGAAAACCTGCCAATTACAAAAGGCAAATAATCATCTATCCAAATACATACATAAGTCTGACATTAAAACTTCTTGTTGTCCTAAGTATGACCCAGACATTAATTATCAGTTTGGTTGTCCTCCAGTATATGGGTTCAACAAACCATTCTTTCCCAAGAAAACAAAATATGGGAAAAAATCCAAAGATTATAAATCTAGATTCAAAAAGAATAACAAGAAAAAATACAAGGTATCCAGAAAAAAATGGAAACCTGAAAATAAGGAGAAATACAAAAAGTCAAAGAAATATAAGAATCGAAAGTTTATTAAAACAAATCAAACAGGTATGAAAAAGAACTGTACATGTTTTAAATGTGGTAAAGAAGGACATTATGCTACAGAATGTAGAATAAACATTAAAACAATATGGTTAAATGAGTTAGAAAAGTATGATATCCATACTGGAACTATAGAAGAAGTCCTTAGTGATAACTCTTCTATATATGAGATTGAAACCATATATGAAGAAAGTCCTTTAGATTCTGATTCTTCAGAAACAGAAGAATTCAATATAAACATGTTAACCTTGAATAAAACATACCATTTTATACAAGTTATACCCTTGTCTAAAACTACTATATTACCAAAAAGGGAATCATTGAAATTTCCAGGACATATTCTATATGCTAACAATCATTATAGCATAAGAAGATATCAATCTATAGAAATTTATTTAGATCTGATTATAAGAATACCTTATGGATATTATGGAGAAATTAAAAATCTAAGACATCATGCTCTTAGAAATATTTTCATTACTTATGGCATAATAGAATCTATGACAGATCAAAACATAAGTATAATAATGAAAAGTACAAGTTTAGATGATAATCCATATCAAATTCCTTTAGGTACTCCTATAGGAATACTTATAATCCATAAATACGAAGATTTAGCATTGGTTAAAGTTGATCAAGATATTTTACTTTCAACATCTCCACCTCTTAGTCCAAAGTTTACCCCTGGACAATCTTCAAAAGAATCTATGTTTGAATACAAAGTATATATGAATACATTGAAGGAAATAGAACCTCAAGAGATTCATAATACAAGTATTGAAAATAGCCAAGGGGAACATTATGAAGTAACTGATAAAGATATTGAAAGACTAAAACTTTCCATACCACATGCTAAACAAGAAGAGGTATATAAACCTCAATCTAAATTCAAATCTTTATGGACAAACAAACCTACCGATATCTTTGAAAGAATGCAAGGAAATATAGAACTAAAAGGAGATGAAGATTTTACTTCTATAAAATTGCTAAACTATCATCAGATAGAAAATCTGAAGCAAAAATATCCTAAAAAGAAATATTTACACATTGGCTTAATCCAAATAAAGATAACTGGTCTATTCAGATCCGGAATAGACACACCTATTATGATAATATGTTGTGATGAAAGAATCATCAATAATCCTCTAAATAGTATATTAGGAGGAGCAAAGTCCAATCTGGCAAATAGAATATTTGGAGTAAATATACATCCTGATTTTTGCATCAGCTTACATGATACAAATATAGAAAAAGCCTGTACTCTTTCTATAAATTTAAAAGGAATTGAAATGCTTCCTGGATCCCAAGTATTGGGAATACAATGGGAACATTGTTTAGCACTAAACGAAACATCTACTTTTAGATCTATCACACCTACACAGTTTATTAAACTTTTTGAGGTTGGGAATGGAAAAATAATCCAACCAAAATTGGTCAATATAAGACATTTGCGATATGATAATGAGATGCAAATATTCTTGAAAACTTTGAAACCAAAGACACATCTCCCTATAGAAACATTTATTGCTTCAGGCAATACTATTTCTACTACGATTATAAATCCAAGTATTCCAAGAAGTCTTAGTACCTCTGAATATCGAAATACCAATATTTTGGTTGACCAAGCTAGACCTAGTATGTCTGGACTAGAAAATACTCCTCTTGAAGGAAGGACTCAAAGAATCCTTGATCTCCAAAAGAAATCGGAAGACCAACATATTATAAGACTACCATCTAGTTCATTTGGTTTATCAAATGTCGGATCTTCTTAAGAAAAAACCTCAATTACACATATACATTCCTATGACATTGTTATTTCCTGATAACTCTTGTCTTACCTTACATACTCTACTAGATTCAGGTGCTGAAACTAGTCTTATACATGAAAAATTTATCCCTAAGCAATTATGGTTAGCCCTAGAAAAACAAGCAAGCTTAAATGATTTTATGGGAAGACCTGTCATTATTACTCATAAAGCAAATCTCCCAATTTCCATTCCAGATATTCATAATATCTCTCATCACTATACTTTTGAATTCGCTTTATTACCTATTGATTTCAATGTCGATTGCTTAGTTGGCATGAATAACTTACGACATTATGCCCCTTTCAATTCTCAAATTTTTCTATTTGATAATCATCAAATTCCACGGGTTCCTTTCCCGATACCCTTAGCATCATCTTATACTGCAGCCCAACGTGATACCAGTTGCAGGAGAGCTTCTGCTCCAGTACTCAGCGCTACTATTTATTCACACTATTTTAAACTAAGAAGCAGATCAGAGGAAGAAATATGTTTAAGAAAAAAGAAGTTCGGAAAGGCTCTCTGCCTCCTCCCTTCATCTGATGTCTTTATTTATAATGTTTCCAAGACGTCCTTCAGATAGGAAGGAATCTTTTACAAAGTTTTTTTACAAAAGATGTACAGAAAAAAAGGACTGCATTATTGTCCTTTGTACAGGAAAAAGTTTACATTATTGTCCTTTATGGGGTCCCACCATACTGATTGGTGTCCTTCTTGTCGGTTGAGAGGATGAGGAGGAATCTTTGCTGAGTAAGACTGGCCCACCATGCTTGTCTGAGTTTGCTGAGTAGGATTGGCCCACCATGCTTATCCTTGCATAGTGTCTTCTTCGATGTCATCTTCAAGATTGATATCTGTATTTCCTCCGAGGTCTTCATCTTCATTTTCAATATTCTCTAGACTTTTATAAAAATCTTCTTTTGCTTTGGTCCCAACTTTTCCTAGCTGTAGAGAAGACAAAAAGGCCAGTACTTTGGGAATTTTTTGTTCAGAGTTTTCAAAAACTCCGATGAAGTCATAGAGGAGAATATTATCTTCAATTTTGATGGAATGAGCTCCTGATAAAGCTTTAGTATATGCTTCTTCAAAGAACTCTTGGGCAGCCCTTTTGGTTTCTTCTTCAAGATCTAGGACTGGAAGATTTTCACATGTTTTGGACTGAAGATAATTAAAATTGTGAAGTTCCCACAATTGTATAGAAGGAAATACTTTTAAATATTTCCTTTCTTCCCAAGTTCCCCAGATACGGAAGAAAAATGTAGACTGGTATCTGGTTGTATATGCTTTAAGGCTTTTGAGGCAGATTTGGGGTAAGTAGTCTGAGAATTCTTCTGGATGAGAAGTATTGACAAATATTTCATGGACTAACCCCATTTGTATGGCTTTAAAGCTTTTGGGAATTTCCTGGAAGCCAGTAATGATTCTGGGGGAATCATTTTTGTTAAGAATCTTTTCATGCTGTTGGAGGATGCTGATAACATCTGTTGCTTCTATAGTTTTGAAGAAGATTCTCAACTCTGAATCAGGAATCATATGTTGCTGGTTAAGCCCAATCATCTTGTAAACAGTTAGTTCTGCTTCTAACTGTCTAGCTTTCTCATTCTGGATTTTGCATAGTTCCAGCAATTTGTAGAATTCTGGCAATGGATGATGAACTTGATCTGCTATCTCCATGTCAGAGACAGTATTTCTTAAGAACTCTTGATCCAAGGAAGGACCTTGGAACCATGTCACCTTTCTTTGTTCTAAGTCCGAACTTTGGGTGGCAAGAGTATAATTGCAGAGGTCGGAAACAGCTTTGGTTATGGCTTGCTTTTCTGTTTTCTCCTGCAAATAGTGGTTAAGCATAGAAAGTACTAGCTGCTCTAGTTGAGAGAGCCAATACTTAGAGGCATGAAAATCATTTGACTGTATCGAACGATAGCAACCATTTAATTTTTCATAAATACTAGGATTGGAGTTTTTGAGTTCTGTGTTATACCAGTCCCTTACAACAGTTGCTGCTGTTGGTCTTTGGGTTGTTTGGAATCTTTTCTGTGAGACTGCATTGCTGTAAGATGCTTGTTGTAGTGGTAGAACTGTCATCCCTGGTGGGGGAAAACTTTTTTCCTCGTTAGAGGCTGATGTAGTGTTGTTGCCAGTAGCCAGGAAGAGTTTCTTGTCTTCTGTCTTCTGGGCTGAGCTCTCTCCTTTTTCAGGAGCTTTTTTAAGAGCATTGCCTCCTGTTGAGGAAGCTTTCTTACTGTTTACCTTAGACCACTTAGATTCTTCTATCATGGTCTTTAGTTTCTTCAGTCTATCTTCATCCATGTTCAGGAAGAGGTAGGGAATCTGTAAGATTAGTATGTTCAAGAGCATTATATAAACTGATGACCATAGTAAGTCGAGAAACCTTAATAGTTGTTTTGCAATAAAAACCCATAAATGTATTATTGTTAGGTTTAAGATGATTCCATTATCCAGTAGTATTTTTGCTACTTGGAGTAAGTGTTGTTTATGTTTTTCCATTTCAAGGGAAAAGACTAGTATATCATCTATATAAACTACTTCAAAATGTAGATGTCCGAACATAGAATTCATCCATTTTTGGAATAGTTGTGGAGCATTTTTTAAACCAAATAGCATTACTAACCACTCATAGTGTCCCTGGGGACAACTAAATGCAGTTAATTCTATAGATTCTTTATTGGATAGTTTTACTTGCCAAAAACCAGATTCAGCATCAAATTTACTATAGTATTTTGACCCTTGTATCTGTGTTATTAATTGTTCCGCAGTAGGTATAAAATAGCCGTCAAACTTTGTATAGCTATTTAATTTTCTATAATTAATGACCATTCTGGCTTTCCCTCTTTTTTGTTCTGTATGTTTTCTGACTAGAAAAGCAGGTGATGAATGAGGGCTGCTGGATACCATTATACTGTTTGTTCTTACATTAGTATTTTGGTATTGATCGAGTAAAGTAAGGGTACAATACCTTGGTGCCCTATCAAAATATAATAAAGGGTTATGTGAATATAATGGTTTAAGCATACTGTGTATGATTTCTTCTGTATTAGAGAAGATAGTAAGAGGATAAGTGCAGTTTTTTTGGGTGGAAATAAGTCGTTCACCACGTTGGGCTGCAGTATAGGATGATGCGAAGGGGACCGGAAAAGGAACCCTTGGAATTTGATGATTATCAAATAGAAAAATTTGAGAGTTGAATGGGGCATAATGCCGTAAGTTATTCATGCCCACTAAGCAATCGACATTAAAGTCAATAGGTAATAAAGCAAATTCAAAAGTATAGTGATGAGAGATATTATGAATATCAGGGATAGAAATAGAGATATTTGCTTTATGAGTAATAATGACGGGTCTGCCCATAAAGTCATTTAAGCTTGCTTGCTTTTCTAGGGCTAGCCATAATTGCTTAGGGATAAATTTTTCATGTATAAGACTAGTTTCAGCACCTGAATCTAGTAGAGTATGTAAGGTAAGACAAGAGTTATCAGGAAATAATAATGTCATGGGAATGTATATGTGTAATTGCGGTTTTTTCTTAAGAAGATCCGACATTTGATAAACCAAATGAACTAGAAGGTAGTCTTATAATATGTTGGTCTTCTGATTTCTTTTGGAGTTCAAGGATTCTTTGAGACCTTCCTTCAAGAGGAGTATTTTCTAGTGCAGACATACTAGGTCTAGCTTGGTCAACCAAAATATTGGTATTTCGATATTCAGAGGTACTAAGACTTCTTGGAATACTTGGATTTATAATCGTAGTAGAAATAGTATTGCCTGAAGCAATAAATGTTTCTATAGGGAGATGTGTCTTTGGTTTCAAAGTTTTCAAGAATATTTGCATCTCATTATCATATCGCAAATGTCTTATATTGACCAATTTTGGTTGGATTATTTTTCCATTCCCAACCTCAAAAAGTTTAATAAACTGTGTAGGTGTGATAGATCTAAAAGTAGATGTTTCGTTTAGTGCTAAACAATGTTCCCATTGAAATTTCCAGGACATATTCTATATGCTAACAATCATTATAGCATAAGAAGATATCAATCTATAGAAATTTATTTAGATCTGATTATAAGAATACCTTATGGATATTATGGAGAAATTAAAAATCTAAGACATCATGCTCTTAGAAATATTTTCATTACTTATGGCATAATAGAATCTATGACAGATCAAAACATAAGTATAATAATGAAAAGTACAAGTTTAGATGATAATCCATATCAAATTCCTTTAGGTACTCCTATAGGAATACTTATAATCCATAAATACGAAGATTTAGCATTGGTTAAAGTTGATCAAGATATTTTACTTTCAACATCTCCACCTCTTAGTCCAAAGTTTACCCCTGGACAATCTTCAAAAAGAATCTATGTTTGAATACAAAGTATATATGAATACATTGAAGGAAATAGAACCTCAAGAGATTCATAATACAAGTATTGAAAATAGCCAAGGGGAACATTATGAAGTAACTGATGAAGATATTGAAAGACTAAAACTTTCCATACCACATGCTAAACAAGAAGAGGTATATAAACCTCAATCTAAATTCAAATCTTTATGGACAAACAAACCTACCTATATCTTTGAAAGAATGCAAGGAAATATAGAACTAAAAGGAGATGAAGATTTTACTTCTATAAAATTGCTAAACTATCATCAGATAGAAAATCTGAAGCAAAAATATCCTAAAAAGAAATATTTACACATTGGCTTAATCCAAATAAAGATAACTGGTCTATTCAGATCCGGAATAGACACACCTATTATGATAATATGTTGTGATGAAAGAATCATCAATAATCCTCTAAATAGTATATTAGGAGGAGCAAAGTCCAATCTGGCAAATAGAATATTTGGAGTAAATATACATCCTGATTTTTGCATCAGCTTACATGATACAAATATAGAAAAAGCCTGTACTCTTTCTATAAATTTAAAAGGAATTGAAATGCTTCCTGGATCCCAAGTATTGGGTTAGCATATAGAATATATCAATCTATAGAAATTTATTTAGATCTGATTATAAGAATACCTTATGGATATTATGGAGAAATTAAAAATCTAAGACATCATGCTCTTAGAAATATTTTCATTACTTATGGCATAATAGAATCTATGACAGATCAAAACATAAGTATAATAATGAAAAGTACAAGTTTAGATGATAATCCATATCAAATTCCTTTAGGTACTCCTATAGGAATACTTATAATCCATAAATACGAAGATTTAGCATTGGTTAAAGTTGATCAAGATATTTTACTTTCAACATCTCCACCTCTTAGTCCAAAGTTTACCCCTGAACAATCTTCAAAAGAATCTATGTTTGAATACAAAGTATATATGAATACATGGAAGGAAATAACGTGTCTAAGTTTATAAGAACCTCTATTCAGAGATGTCTAGAGCTTTAGTTCTTCCTGAAACATACGAATGTCCTTTCAGTTTAAATTCTCATGAACATAGTATTCATCTTCCTAGTAATGGTACAATAGAACAACAAAATAGTTTGCTAAACTATTTAAGTGATCAAATCTATTTAGTTTCTCAAAAACTAACTACTTTACAAACCTTCTTAAGTTTTCCAAAGTTTTCTTCATCTTCAAAAGAAAGACTTGGATCTGTTAGAATGATAAAAACATCTTCAAAAAGTTTGAAAGAAACAAACTCAGATGAAATTGATTATCAAAAATATTTGAAATATAAAACCTTATTAGTTGAAGAAATAGAAGGAAAAATTACTTCTAAAGAGATTTTCAAATTCTATGAAGAAAACTCTGCTTCTATAAAATATTTTTTCAAAAGTTCTTCAGATAATGAAAGTTATATTTCTGCATCAGATTCTTTTGGTGATGAATTATCTGAATATGATGATATTGTTGATGAAATACCCTCTAATGAGGAGTATGATGATGTTGACCAAATATCACAACCCTCTAACGAGGAAGCCTCTTGGTCAGAGGAATTATACAACATACCCTCTAACGAGGACTATCATATATCAAATATACCCTCTAACGAGGAGCAGTATTTATACAATATAAATATGGAAAGTGGGGAATCATCTACTCAAATGATTTCTACAGGTAGACAAAATCCACCACATCCTAATACTACTGAAGAAACTATGTATCATAGAGATACAGATGAAAACTATGTAGATTCCTATATCTATAAACAAGGAAAGAGACATCAAACTGCTACTTCAGGATTAATATTTAATGTTGATAATATACCAACAAATGCTTTAAGGGATTATATACTCAATTGGGAACAACTAATGGTTGGAACAAATACCCTAATGCCACAGGGAATCCCTCATCAGGAATTTGTAATATTAGCTTGCGGATATTGGCAAGGAATAGCCTTAAGATGGCTAACACAATATGAAAAGTTATACCCAACTGAGATAGTAGCTTTAAATAGCCATGAATCTAGAAGAACAGCTTTACATAGTATTTGTAAAAGTCTATATGGAGACATAACTGGAGAAGATATTAATGCTGAAGGCATAGATGAAAATATCCTTCTAAAACTAAGACTGTGTAACATTTGTTACTTAGAAGAATTTGCTAATCTATATATCAGTTATATTTTTAAACTGAATACCTTAGATAAAAAAATCTTTTGGCTAACAGCCTTCTTTTCTAAGTTACCTATACCATGGGATACCATGATAGAGAAAAAATATAACAGTCTTAGAGCTGGAGGTATTCCACACAATACAGGAGCTTTAAAAAAGGCTTGTATGGAAACAGTTAAGAAAACCTGCCAATTACAAAAGGCAAATAATCATCTATCCAAATACATACATAAGTCTGACATTAAAACTTCTTGTTGTCCTAAGTATGACCCAGACATTAATTATCAGTTTGGTTGTCCTCCAGTATATGGGTTCAACAAACCATTCTTTCCCAAGAAAACAAAATATGGGAAAAAATCCAAAGACTATAAATCTAGATTCAAAAAGAATAACAAGAAAAAATACAAGGTATCCAGAAAAAAATGGAAACCTGAAAATAAGGAGAAATACAAAAAGTCAAAGAAATATAAGAATCGAAAGTTTATTAAAACAAATCAAACAGGTATGAAAAAGAACTGTACATGTTTTAAATGTGGTAAAGAAGGACATTATGCTACAGAATGTAGAATAAACATTAAAACAATATGGTTAAATGAGTTAGAAAAGTATGATATCCATACTGGAACTATAGAAGAAGTCCTTAGTGATAACTCTTCTATATATGAGATTGAAACCATATATGAAGAAAGTCATTTAGATTCTGATTCTTCAGAAACAGAAGAATTCAATATAAATATGTTAACCTTGAATAAAACATACCATTTTATACAAGTTATACCCTTGTCTAAAACTACTATATTACCAAAAAGGGAATCATTGAAATTTCCAGGAAATTCCCAAAAGCTTTAAAGCCATACAAATGGGGTTAGTCCATGAAATATTTGTCAATACTTCTCATCCAGAAGAATTCTCAGACTACTTACCCCCAATCTGCCTCAAAAGCCTTAAAGCATATACAACCAGATACCAGTCTACATTTTTCCTCCGTATCTGGGGAACTTGGGAAGAAAGGAAATATTTAAAAGTATTTCCTTCTATACAATTGTGGGAACTTCACAATTTTAATTATCTTCAGTCCAAAACATGTGAAAATCTTCCAGTCCTAGATCTTGAAGAAGAAACCAAAAGGGCTGCCCAAGAGTTCTTTGAAGAAGCATATATTAAAGCTTTATCAGAAGCTCTAGACAGTTGGCAAGAGTATAATTGCAGGAGAGCAACTTGTATAAAATGGTATCTTTAGGTACTCCTATATGTAAGCCGTTACTGCAGTATAAGATGTCGGTCTGACGCATCTGATGGCATTTTCGAAGGACTAGCTTTTCTCAATTGCTCAAAAGGACTGACTCGCTTTGGATGAATGCCCTAGAATCCGTAGCGGTGCCTATGCCTACTGGTATGCCTAACCTGTGTCTGATTTGTCGATATTATTACAATGGAAGGCTTTTTTGGTATTGGAATGCCAACGTTCAAAAATAAAGGGAAGTGTATGAATCGATTGAATAAGAGAGTGCTATTGACGAAGGGGACATCACTGAAGAGGGGAAGCAAGTCGTCGTAATGTGGGCAAGGAAAAATGAGTGGATCATCGTGTCGAAGCACTTATTTCAATCTAGACATTAATTATCAGTTTGGTTGTCCTCTAGTATATGGGTTCAACAAACCATTCTTTCCCAAGAAAACAAAATATGGAAAAAAATCCAAAGACTATAAATCTAGATTCAAAAAGAATAACAAGAAAAAATACAAGGTATCCAGAAAAAAATGGAAACCTGAACATAAGGAGAAATACAAAAAGTCAAAGAAATATAAGAATCGAAAGTTTATTAAAACAAATCAAACAGGTATGAAAAAGAACTGTACATGTTTTAAATGTGGAAAAGAAGGACATTATGCTACAGAATGTAGAATAAACATTAAAACAATATGGTTAAATGAGTTAGAAAAGTATGATATCCATACTGGAACTATAGAAGAAGTCCTTAGTGATAACTCTTCTATATATGAGATTGAAACCATATATGAAGAAAGTCCTTTAGATTCTGATTCTTCAGAAACAGAAGAATTCAATATAAACATGTTAACCTTGAATAAAACATACCATTTTATACAAGTTATACCCTTGTCTAAAACTACTATATTACCAAAAAGGGAATCATTGAAATTTTCAGGACATATTCTATATGCTAACAATCATTATAGCATAAGAAGATATCAATCTATAGAAATTTATTTAGATCTGATTATAAGAATACCTTATGGATATTATGGAGAAATTAAAAATCTAAGACATCATGCTCTTAGAAATATTTTCATTACTTATGGCATAATAGAATCTATGACAGATCAAAACATAAGTATAATAATGAAAAGTACAAGTTTAGATGATAATCCATATCAAATTCCTTTAGGTACTCCTATAGGAATACTTATAATCCATAAATACGAAGATTTAGCATTGGTTAAAGTTGATCAAGATATTTTACTTTCAACATCTCCACCTCTTAGTCCAAAGTTTACCCCTGGACAATCTTCAAAAGAATCTATGTTTGAATACAAAGTATATATGAATACATTGAAGGAAATAGAACCTCAAGAGATTCATAATACAAGTATTGAAAATAGCCAAGGGGAACATTATGAAGTAACTGATGAAGATATTGAAAGACTAAAACTTTCCATACCACATGCTAAACAAGAAGAGGTATATAAACCTCAATCTAAATTCAAATCTTTATGGACAAACAAACCTACCTATATCTTTGAAAGAATGCAAGGAAATATAGAACTAAAAGGAGATGAAGAGTTTACTTCTATAAAATTGCTAAACTTCCATCAGATAGAAAATCTGAAGCAAAAATATCCTAAGAAGAAATATTTACACATTGGATTAATTCAAATAAAGATAACTGGTCTATTCAGATCCGGAATAGACACACCTATTATGATAATATGTTGAGATGAAAGAATCATCAATAATCCTCTAAATAGTATATTAGGAGGAGCAAAATCCAATTTAGCAAATAGAATATTTGGAGTAAATATACATCCTGATTTTTGCATCAGCTTACATGATACAAATATAGAAAAAGCCTGTACTCTTTCTATAAATTTAAAAGGAATTGAAATGCTTCCTGGATCCCAAGTATTGGGAATACAATGGGAACATTGTTTAGCACTAAACGAAACATCTACTTTTAGATCTATCACACCTACACAGTTTATTAAACTTTTTGAGGTTGGGAATGGAAAAATAACCCAACCAAAATTGGTCAATATAAGACATTTGCGATATGATAATGAGATGCAAATATTCTTGAAAACTTTGAAACCAAAGACACATCTCCCTATAGAAACATTTATTGCTTCAGGCAATACTATTTCTACTACGATTATAAATCCAAGTATTCCAAGAAGTCTTAGTACCTCTGAATATCGAAATACCAATATTTTGGTTGACCAAGCTAGACCTAGTATGTCTGCACTAGAAAATACTCCTCTTGAAGGAAGGACTCAAAGAATCCTTGATCTCCAAAAGAAATCGGAAGACCAACATATTATAAGACTACCATCTAGTTCATTTGGTTTATCAAATGTCGGATCTTCTTAAGAAAAAACCTCAATTACACATATACATTCCTATGACATTGTTATTTCCTGATAACTCTTGTCTTACCTTACATACTCTACTAGATTCAGGTGCTGAAACTAGTCTTATACATGAAAAATTTATCCCTAAGCAATTATGGTTAGCCCTAGAAAAACAAGCAAGCTTAAATGATTTTATGGGAAGACCTGTCATTATTACTCATAAAGCAAATCTCCCAATTTCCATTCCAGATATTCATAATATCTCTCATCACTATACTTTTGAATTCGCTTTATTACCTATTGATTTCAATGTCGATTGCTTAGTTGGCATGAATAACTTACGACATTATGCCCCTTTCAATTCTCAAATTTTTCTATTTGATAATCATCAAATTCCACGGGTTCCTTTCCCGGTACCCTTAGCATCATCTTATACTGCAGCCCAACGTGGTGAACGACTTATTTCCACCCAAAACAAATGCACTTATCCTCTTACTATCTTCTCTAATACAGAAGAAATCATCCATAGTATGCTTAAACCATTATATTCAAATAACCCTTTATTATATTTTGATAAGGCACCAAGGTATTGTACCCTTACTTTACTCGATCAATACCAAAATACTAATGTAAGATCAAACAGTATAATGGTATCCCCTATAGATAAACAAGAATTTTCAGCTCAAATAAACGAGCTTTTATCTCTTAAACTAATACAGCCTAGCAGCAGCCCTCATTCATCACCTGCTTTTCTAGTCAGAAAACATGCAGAACAAAAAAGAGGAAAAGCCAGAATGGTCATTAATTATAGAAAATTAAATAGCTATACAAAGTTTGACGGCTATTTTATACCTGCTGCAGAGCAGTTAATAAAGCAGATACAAGGATCCAAATACTATAGTAAATTTGATGCTAAATCTGGGTTTTGGCAAGTAAAACTAGCCAATAAAGAATCTATAGAATTAACTGCCTTTAGTTGTCCCCAAGGACACTATGAGTGGTTAGTAATGCCATTTGGTTTGAAAAATGCCCCACAAATATTCCAAAAATGGATGAATTCTATGTTCGGACATCTACATTTTGTAGTAGTTTACATAGATGATATACTAGTTTTTTCTCCTACAATGGAAGAACATAAACAACACTTACTTCAAGTAGCAAAAATACTACTTGATAACGGAATTATTTTAAGCCCTACAAAAATTCATCTATTCAAAAAGGAAATAGAATTCCTTGGGAAATATATAAAAGAAGGCCAAATAGAATTACAACAACATATATATTCCAAGATAAAGGAATTCCCTAACACATTTAAAACTCTAAAACAATTACAGAGTTTCTTGGGTCTTTTAAATTATGGGAGGAAATTTATTCCTCACCTATCCCAACTAGTCAAAAATTTACAAGAAAAATTGACTATAGAACAATCTAAATATAAAATGGAAAATGGTGAACAACCAAGAAAATGGAATACAGACAAAATAGGAATCCAGCTCACTCCTGAAGAGGAAAAAGAGATAAAACATATAAAGGAGCTAATTACTCACCAAACAATACTATATTTTCCCAAAGAAAATGACCTAGTAACCCTCCAAACAGATGCATCAGATATGTTTTGGGCAGGAGTTATAATAGTTAAACAAAAAGAAATTATAGCATATACCTCGGGAAAATTTAATAAACCCCAACAAAGATATTCCACTTATGATAAAGAATTGTTGGCTATTAAATCAGCAATAAAGAGTTTAAAAATATATTTACTCAATAGGCAGTTCATCATAGAAACTGATAACAAAGCAGTATCCCAATTCTTGAAAAAACGAACTATTAATAATCCTGAAGAAAACATCAGGAGAATAAGAATTGCCTTATACCTTGAAATATACCAATATGATGTTAAGTATATTCCTGGTTATACTAATATTCTTGCAGATATATTATCCAGGCCAAACAATGGATAAAAGTCGAGAAAAAAGACAAAAGACCTCTATAATGGATCCCTCCAGTTCCAAACCACACCTTTCAGGACAGACTGAAAGCCATCACCTTTCAGGACATACTGAAAGCCTTCCAGGCCTCATCAAACTCAGGCAGCTACAACAGAAGCTTTCTGAACTCCAAAACCTCGGCAAACAGATATGCCAGGTCTCTGTTCTTTCTAAATCTCAAGAATTGAAGCAAATGGAGAAACATTGGTTCTGTGGTTCTTCTCCTGAAGAGCAGGAACTCAAAACTATTACTTCCAGAAGCAACTTTTCAGATATGGTAATCTGCCCAGCTACAGATTTCTACCAGCTCCTATCTCTTTTAGAAGTTGACTCTGAAAGGGCAAGAAAATTCAAGGCAGAAGCCATTGTGAACACAATGGTAAATCTAAATCAGCAAAACTGCCTGCCACATGAACATCTCCTCCTATTTTTCCATCAGTTAGAAGCAACGGAAATTACCCGGCTTCTGCTCGAAGAAGATGCTTTAATCAAGACTAAATATGAAAACCCAAGATTATCTGTCTATTTAGGGGATATTCCTAAATCCGCCAGAGCTCTTCAACTTGGGATAGTTCATAGTCTTTACTTAAGCACATTACATCCTGGAGATTACCTCGATCACATTCCAAAGATATGCAGTGACCGAGTTTCAACCTACTCAAAGCAGCACTCTTGGGAAACTGGTTTCTGGTTCCGAATTTGGAGCATTTGGGAAGAAAGGAACCTATACCAACTATTCACCTCTTTTCAAATATGGGAATTACATGACGAAAGTCAACAGTTCGCCCATGGATGGGGTGTTTATCCTAAGCATGAATACAACTATGAAGAACAAGCTTATGCAGCTGCTAAAGAGTTTTTTACAGAAGCAATGACTGACAGTCTATGTGGAGCAAGATCTATTACCATCAGTAATAACATCATGCTCTATGATCATCTTTCTGCCATTGAATCTGTTCCAATAAAACTGGAAAAAGTCATCCCTTTTCTTACCAGTATTAACCTTGGGAGAATTGGACAAAAGGCAAGGATTGATTGCAACCAAGAAGGACTTTTCCAGACAAGATAAAAAGCGTGGTGGGCCCATGCCACGCCAGAAGATTCCTTCTCATCTCCACAAGGACTACAATTATCAAAGATGGGACCCAGTAAAGGACAATCATGTAAACTTTTTCTGTCCAAAGGACAATCATGCAGTCCTTTTTCGTGTACATCTTTTGTAAAGAGACTTTGTAAAAGATTCCTTCCTATCTGAAGGACGTCTTTTGAAACATTATAAATAAAGACATCAGATGAAGGGAGGAGGCAGAGAGCCTTTCCGAACTTCTTTTTTCTTAAACATATTTCTTCCTCTGATCTGCTTCTTAGTTTAAAATAGTGTGAATAAATAGTAGCGCTGAGTACTGGAGCAGAAGCTCTCCTGCAACTGGTATCAGAGCTATACAAAGTTTGACGTGGTGAACTTCATTTAAAACAGTTAATTCTAGAGATAAGGAGGCATGAGAATTTATATATTACCAAAGAAGAGGAAAAGCCAGAATGGTCATTAATTATAGAAAATTAAATAGCTATACAAAGTTTGACGGCTATTTTATACCTGCTGCAGAGCAGTTAATAAAGCAGATACAAGGATCCAAATACTATAGTAAATTTGATGCTAAATCTGGGTTTTGGCAAGTAAAACTAGCCAATAAAGAATCTATAGAATTAACTGCCTTTAGTTGTCCCCAAGGACACTATGAGTGGTTAGTAATGCCATTTGGTTTGAAAAATGCCCCACAAATATTCCAAAAATGGATGAATTCTATGTTCGGACATCTACATTTTGTAGTAGTTTACATAGATGATATACTAGTTTTTTCTCCTACAATGGAAGAACATAAACAACACTTACTTCAAGTAGCAAAAATACTACTTGATAACGGAATTATTTTAAGCCCTACAAAAATTCATCTATTCAAAAAGGAAATAGAATTCCTTGGGAAATATATAAAAGAAGGCCAAATAGAATTACAACAACATATATATTCCAAGATAAAGGAATTCCCTAACACATTTAAAACTCTAAAACAATTACAGAGTTTCTTGGGTCTTTTAAATTATGGGAGGAAATTTATTCCTCACCTATCCCAACTAGTCAAAAATTTACAAGAAAAATTGACTATAGAACAATCTAAATATAAAATGGAAAATGGTGAACAACCAAGAAAATGGAATACAGACAAAATAGGAATCCAGCTCACTCCTGAAGAGGAAAAAGAGATAAAACATATAAAGGAGCTAATTACTCACCAAACAATACTATATTTTCCCAAAGAAAATGACCTATTAACATCCCTCATTAGGAATTTGTAATATTAGCTTGCGGATATTGGCAAGGAATAGCCTTAAGATGGCTAACACAATATGAAAAGTTATACCCAACTGAGATAGTAGCTTTAAATAGCCATGAATCTAGAAGAACAGCTTTACATAGTATTTGTAAAAGTCTATATGGAGACATAACTGGAGAAGATATTAATGCTGAAGGCATAGATGAAAATATCCTTCTAAAACTAAGACTGTGTAACATTTGTTACTTAGAAGAATTTGCTAATCTATATATCAGTTATATTTTTAAACTGAATACCTTAGATAAAAAAATCTTTTGGCTAACAGCCTTCTTTTCTAAGTTACCTATACCATGGGATACCATGATAGAGAAAAAATATAACAGTCTTAGAGCTGGAGGTATTCCACACAATACAGGAGCTTTAAAAAAGGCTTGTATGGAAACAGTTAAGAAAACCTGCCAATTACAAAAGGCAAATAATCATCTATCCAAATACATACATAAGTCTAACATTAAAACTTCTTGTTGTCCTAAGTATGACCCAGACATTAATTATCAGTTTGGTTGTCCTCCAGTATATGGGTTCAACAAACCATTCTTTCCCAAGAAAACAAAATATGGAAAAAAATCCAAAGACTATAAATCTAGATTCAAAAAGAATAACAAGAAAAAATACAAGGTATCCAGAAAAAAATGGAAACCTGAACATAAGGAGAAATACAAAAAGTCAAAGAAATATAAGAATCGAAAGTTTATTAAAACAAATCAAACAGGTATGAAAAAGAACTGTACATGTTTTAAATGTGGAAAAGAAGGACATTATGCTACAGAATGTAGAATAAACATTAAAACAATATGGTTAAATGAGTTAGAAAAGTATGATATCCATACTGGAACTATAGAAGAAGTCCTTAGTGATAACTCTTCTATATATGAGATTGAAACCATATATGAAGAAAGTCCTTTAGATTCTGATTCTTCAGAAACAGAAGAATTCAATATAAACATGTTAACCTTGAATAAAACATACCATTTTATACAAGTTATACCCTTGTCTAAAACTACTATATTACCAAAAAGGGAATCATTGAAATTTCCAGGACATATTCTATATGCTAACAATCATTATAGCATAAGAAGATATCAATCTATAGAAATTTATTTAGATCTGATTATAAGAATACCTTATGGATATTATGGAGAAATTAAAAATCTAAGACATCATGCTCTTAGAAATATTTTCATTACTTATGGCATAATAGAATCTATGACAGATCAAAACATAAGTATAATAATGAAAAGTACAAGTTTAGATGATAATCCATATCAAATTCCTTTAGGTACTCTTATAGGAATACTTATAATCCATAAATACGAAGATTTAGCATTGGTTAAAGTTGATCAAGATATTTTACTTTCAACATCTCCACCTCTTAGTCCAAAGTTTACCCCTGGACAATCTTCAAAAGAATCTATGTTTGAATACAAAGTATATATGAATACATTGAAGGAAATAGAACCTCAAGAGATTCATAATACAAGTATTGAAAATAGCCAAGGGGAACATTATGAAGTAACTGATGAAGATATTGAAAGACTAAAACTTTCCATACCACATGCTAAACAAGAAGAGGTATATAAACCTCAATCTAAATTCAAATCTTTATGGACAAACAAACCTACCTATATCTTTGAAAGAATGCAAGGAAATATAGAACTAAAAGGAGATGAAGAGTTTACTTCTATAAAATTGCTAAACTTCCATCAGATAGAAAATCTGAAGCAAAAATATCCTAAGAAGAAATATTTACACATTGGATTAATTCAAATAAAGATAACTGGTCTATTCAGATCCGGAATAGACACACCTATTATGATAATATGTTGTGATGAAAGAATCATCAATAATCCTCTAAATAGTATATTAGGAGGAGCAAAGTCCAATCTGTCAAATAGAATATTTGGAGTAAATATACATCCTGATTTTTGCATCAGCTTACATGATACAAATATAGAAAAAGCCTGTACTCTTTCTATAAATTTAAAAGGAATTGAAATGCTTCCTGGATCCCAAGTATTGGGAATACAATGGGAACATTGTTTAGCACTAAACGAAACATCTACTTTTAGATCTATCACACCTACACAGTTTATTAAACTTTTTGAGGTTGGGAATGGAAAAATAATCCAACCAAAATTGGTCAATATAAGACATTTGCGATATGATAATGAGATGCAAATATTCTTGAAAACTTTGAAACCAAAGACACATCTCCCTATAGAAACATTTATTGCTTCAGGTAATACTATTTCTACTACGATTATAAATCCAAGTATTCCAAGAAGTCTTAGTACCTCTGAATATCGAAATACCAATATTTTGGTTGACCAAGCTAGACCTAGTATGTCTGCACTAGAAAATACTCCTCTTGAAGGAAGGTCTCAAAGAATCCTTGAACTCCAAAAGAAATCAGAAGACCAACATATTATAAGACTACCTTCTAGTTCATTTGGTTTATCAAATGTCGGAACTTCTTAAGAAAAAACCGCAATTACACATATACATTCCCATGACATTATTATTTCCTGATAACTCTTGTCTTACCTTACATACTCTACTAGATTCAGGTGCTGAAACTAGTCTTATACATGAAAAATTTATCCCTAAGCAATTATGGCTAGCCCTAGAAAAGCAAGCAAGCTTAAATGACTTTATGGGCAGACCCGTCATTATTACTCATAAAGCAAATATCTCTATTTCTATCCCTGATATTCATAATATCTCTCATCACTATACTTTTGAATTTGCTTTATTACCTATTGACTTTAATGTCGATTGCTTAGTGGGCATGAATAACTTACGGCATTATGCCCCATTCAACTCTCAAATTTTTCTATTTGATAATCATCAAATTCCAAGGGTTCCTTTTCCGGTCCCCTTCGCATCATCCTATACTGCAGCCCAACGTGGTGAACGACTTATTTCCACCCAAAAAAACTGCACTTATCCTCTTACTATCTTCTCTAATACAGAAGAAATCATACACAGTATGCTTAAACCATTATATTCACATAACCCTTTATTATATTTTGATAGGGCACCAAGGTATTGTACCCTTACTTTACTCGATCAATACCAAAATACTAATGTAAGAACAAACAGTATAATGGTATCCAGCAGCCCTCATTCATCACCTGCTTTTCTAGTCAGAAAACATACAGAACAAAAAAGAGGGAAAGCCAGAATGGTCATTAATTATAGAAAATTAAATAGCTATACAAAGTTTGACGGCTATTTTATACCTACTGCGGAACAGTTAATAACACAGATACAAGGGTCAAAATACTATAGTAAATTTGATGCTGAATCTGGTTTTTGGCAAGTAAAACTATCCAATAAAGAATCTATAGAATTAACTGCATTTAGCTGTCCCCAGGGACACTATGAGTGGTTAGTAATGCTATTTGGTTTAAAAAATGCTCCACAACTATTCCAAAAATGGATGAATTCTATGTTCGGACATCTACATTTTGAAGTAGTTTATATAGATGATATACTAGTCTTTTCCCTTGAAATGGAAAAACATAAACAACACTTACTCCAAGTAGCAAAAATACTACTGGATAATGGAATCATCTTAAACCTAACAATAATACATTTATGGGTTTTTATTGCAAAACAACTATTAAGGTTTCTCGACTTACTATGGTCATCAGTTTATATAATGCTCTTGAACATACTAATCTTACAGATTCCCTACCTCTTCCTGAACATGGATGAGGATAGACTGAAGAAACTAAAGACCATGATAGAAGAATCTAAGTGGTCTAAGGTAAACAGTAAGAAAGCTTCCTCAACAGGAGGCAATGCTCTTAAAAAAGCTCCTGAAAAAGGAGAGAGCTCAGCCCAGAAGACAGAAGACAAGAAACTCTTCCTGGCTACTGGCAACAACACTACATCAGCCTCTAACGAGGAAAAAAGTTTTCCCCCACCAGGGATGACAGTTCTACCACTACAACAAGCATCTTACAGCAATGCAGTCTCACAGAAAAGATTCCAAACAACCCAAAGACCAACAGCAGCAACTGTTGTAAGGGATTGGTATAACACAGAACTCAAAAACTCCAATCCTAGTATTTATGAAAAATTAAATGGTTGCTATCGTTCGATACAGTCAAATGATTTTCATGCCTCTAAGTATTGGCTCTCTCAACTAGAGCAGCTAGTACTTTCTATGCTTAACCACTATTTGCAGGAGAAAACAGAAAAGCAAGCCATAACCAAAGCTGTTTCCGACCTCTGCAATTATACTCTTGCCACCCAAAGTTCGGACTTAGAACAAAGAAAGGTGACATGGTTCCAAGGTCCTTCCTTGGATCAAGAGTTCTTAAGAAATACTGTCTCTGACATGGAGATAGCAGATCAAGTTCATCATCCATTGCCAGAATTCTACAAATTGCTGGAACTATGCAAAATCCAGAATGAGAAAGCTAGACAGTTAGAAGCAGAACTAACTGTTTACAAGATGATTGGGCTTAACCAGCAACATATGATTCCTGATTCAGAGTAGAGAATCTTCTTCAAAACTATAGAAGCAACAGATGTTATCAGCATCCTCCAACAGCATGAAAAGATTCTTAACAAAAATGATTCCCCCAGAATCATTACTGGCTTCCAGGAAATTCCCAAAAGCTTTAAAGCCATACAAATGGGGTTAGTCCATGAAATATTTGTCAATACTTCTCATCCAGAAGAATTCTCAGACTACTTACCCCCAATCTGCCTCAAAAGCCTTAAAGCATATACAACCAGATACCAGTCTACATTTTTCTTCCGTATCTGGGGAACTTGGGAAGAAAGGAAATATTTAAAAGTATTTCCTTCTATACAATTGTGGGAACTTCACAATTTTAATTATCTTCAGTCCAAAACATGTGAAAATCTTCCAGTCCTAGATCTTGAAGAAGAAACCAAAAGGGCTGCCCAAGAGTTCTTTGAAGAAGCATATACTAAAGCTTTATCAGGAGCTCATTCCATCAAAATTGAAGATAATATTCTCCTCTATGACTTCATCGGAGTTTTTGAAAACTCTGAACAAAAAATTCCCAAAGTACTGGCCTTTTTGTCTTCTCTACAGCTAGGAAAAGTTGGGACCAAAGCAAAAGAAGATTTTTATAAAAGTCTAGAGAATATTGAAAATGAAGATGAAGACCTCGGAGGAAATACAGATATCAATCTTGAAGATGACATCGAAGAAGACACTATGCAAGGATAAGCATGGTGGGCCAATCCTACTCAGCAAACTCAGACAAGCATGGTGGGCCAGTCTTACTCAGCAAAGATTCCTCCTCATCCTCTCAACCGACAAGAAGGACACCAATCAGTATGGTGGGACCCCATAAAGGACAATAATGTAAACTTTTTCCTGTACAAAGGACAATAATGCAGTCCTTTTTTTCTGTACATCTTTTGTAAAAAAACTTTGTAAAAGATTCCTTCCTATCTGAAGGACGTCTTGGAAACATTATAAATAAAGACATCAGATGAAGGGAGGAGGCAGAGAGCCTTTCCGAACTTCTTTTTTCTTAAACATATTTCTTCCTCTGATCTGCTTCTTAGTTTAAAATAGTGTGAATAAATAGTAGCGCTGAGTACTGGAGCAGAATCTCTCCTGCAACTGTACTCTTTCTATAAATTTAAAAGGAATTGAAATGCTTCCTGGATCCCAAGTATTGGGAATACAATGGGAACATTGTTTAGCACTAAACGAAACATCTACTTTTAGATCTATCACACCTACACAGTTTATTAAACTTTTTGAGGTTGGGAATGGAAAAATAATCCAACCAAAATTGGTCAATATAAGACATTTGCGATATGATAATGAGATGCAAATATTCTTGAAAACTTTGAAACCAAAGACACATCTCCCTATAGAAACATTTATTGCTTCAGGCAATACTATTTCTACTACGATTATAAATCCAAGTATTCCAAGAAGTCTTAGTACCTCTGAATATCGAAATACCAATATTTTGGTTGACCAAGCTAGACCTAGTATGTCTGCACTAGAAAATACTCCTCTTGAAGGAAGGTCTCAAAGAATCCTTGAACTCCAAAAGAAATCAGAAGACCAACATATTATAAGACTACCTTCTAGTTCATTTGGTTTATCAAATGTCGGAACTTCTTAAGAAAAAACCGCAATTACACATATACATTCCCATGACATTATTATTTCCTGATAACTCTTGTCTTACCTTACATACTCTACTAGATTCAGGTGCTGAAACTAGTCTTATACATGAAAAATTTATCCCTAAGCAATTATGGCTAGCCCTAGAAAAGCAAGCAAGCTTAAATGACTTTATGGGCAGACCCGTCATTATTACTCATAAAGCAAATATCTCTATTTCTATCCCTGATATTCATAATATCTCTCATCACTATACTTTTGAATTTGCTTTATTATCTATTGACTTTAATGTCGATTGCTTAGTGGGCATGAATAACTTACGGCATTATGCCCCATTCAACTCTCAAATTTTTCTATTTGATAATAATCAAATTCCAAGGGTTTCTTTTCCGGTCCCCTTCGCATCATCCTATACTGCAGCCCAACGTGGTGAACGACTTATTTCCACCCAAAAAAACTGCACTTATCCTCTTACTATCTTCTCTAATACAGAAGAAATCATACATAGTATGCTTAAACCATTATATTCACATAACCCTTTATTATATTTTGATAGGGCACCAAGGTATTGTACCCTTACTTTACTCGATCAATACCAAAATACTAATGTAAGAACAAACAGTATAATGGTATCCAGCAGCCCTCATTCATCACCTGCTTTTCTAGTCAGAAAACATACAGAACAAAAAAGAGGGAAAGCCAGAATGGTCATTAATTATAGAAAATTAAATAGCTATACAAAGTTTGACGGCTATTTTATACCTACTGCGGAACAGTTAATAACACAGATACAAAGGTCAAAATACTATAGTAAATTTGATGCTGAATCTGGTTTTTGGCAAGTAAAACTATCCAATAAAGAATCTATAGAATTAATTGCATTTAGTTGTCCCCAGGGACACTATGAGTGGTTAGTAATGCTATTTGGTTTAAAAAATGCTCCACAACTATTCCAAAAATGGATGAATTCTATGTTCGGACATCTACATTTTGAAGTAGTTTATATAGATGATATACTTGTCTTTTCCCTTGAAATGGAAAAACATAAACAACACTTACTCCAAGTAGCAAAAATACTACTGGATAATGGAATCATCTTAAACCTAACAATAATACATTTATGGGTTTTTATTGCAAAACAACTATTAAGGTTTCTCGACTTACTATGGTCATCAGTTTATATAATGCTCTTGAACATACTAATCTTACAGATTCCCTACCTCTTCCTGAACATGGATGAGGATAGACTGAAGAAACTAAAGACCATGATAGAAGAATCTAAGTGGTCTAAGGTAAACAGTAAGAAAGCTTCCTCAACAGGAGGCAATGCTCTTAAAAAAGCTCCTGAAAAAGGAGAGAGCTCAGCCCAGAAGACAGAAGACAAGAAACTCTTCCTGGCTACTGGCAACAACACTACATCAGCCTCTAACGAGGAAAAAAGTTTTCCCCCACCAGGGATGACAGTTCTACCACTACAACAAGCATCTTACAGCAATGCAGTCTCACAGAAAAGATTCCAAACAACCCAAAGACCAACAGCAGCAACTGTTGTAAGGGATTGGTATAACACAGAACTCAAAAACTCCAATCCTAGTATTTATGAAAAATTAAATGGTTGCTATCGTTCGATACAGTCAAATGATTTTCATGCCTCTAAGTATTGGCTCTCTCAACTAGAGCAGCTAGTACTTTCTATGCTTAACCACTATTTGCAGGAGAAAACAGAAAAGCAAGCCATAACCAAAGCTGTTTCCGACCTCTGCAATTATACTCTTGCCACCCAAAGTTCGGACTTAGAACAAAGAAAGGTGACATGGTTCCAAGGTCCTTCCTTGGATCAAGAGTTCTTAAGAAATACTGTCTCTGACATGGAGATAGCAGATCAAGTTCATCATCCATTGCCAGAATTCTACAAATTGCTGGAACTATGCAAAATCCAGAATGAGAAAGCTAGACAGTTAGAAGCAGAACTAACTGTTTACAAGATGATTGGGCTTAACCAGCAACATATGATTCCTGATTCAGAGTAGAGAATCTTCTTCAAAACTATAGAAGCAACAGATGTTATCAGCATCCTCCAACAGCATGAAAAGATTCTTAACAAAAATGATTCCCCCAGAATCATTACTGGCTTCCAGGAAATTCCCAAAAGCTTTAAAGCCATACAAATGGGGTTAGTCCATGAAATATTTGTCAATACTTCTCATCCAGAAGAATTCTCAGACTACTTACCCCCAATCTGCCTCAAAAGCCTTAAAGCATATACAACCAGATACCAGTCTACATTTTTCTTCCGTATCTGGGGAACTTGGGAAGAAAGGAAATATTTAAAAGTATTTCCTTCTATACAATTGTGGGAACTTCACAATTTTAATTATCTTCAGTCCAAAACATGTGAAAATCTTCCAGTCCTAGATCTTGAAGAAGAAACCAAAAGGGCTGCCCAAGAGTTCTTTGAAGAAGCATATACTAAAGCTTTATCAGGAGCTCATTCCATCAAAATTGAAGATAATATTCTCCTCTATGACTTCATCGGAGTTTTTGAAAACTCTGAACAAAAAATTCCCAAAGTACTGGCCTTTTTGTCTTCTCTACAGCTAGGAAAAGTTGGGACCAAAGCAAAAGAAGATTTTTATAAAAGTCTAGAGAATATTGAAAATGAAGATGAAGACCTCGGAGGAAATACAGATATCAATCTTGAAGATGACATCGAAGAAGACACTATGCAAGGATAAGCATGGTGGGCCAATCCTACTCAGCAAACTCAGACAAGCATGGTGGGCCAGTCTTACTCAGCAAAGATTCCTCCTCATCCTCTCAACCGACAAGAAGGACACCAATCAGTATGGTGGGACCCCATAAAAGACAATAATGTAAACTTTTTCCTGTACAAAGGACAATAATGCAGTCCTTTTTTTCTGTACATCTTTTGTAAAAAAACTTTGTAAAAGATTCCTTCCTATCTGAAGGACGTCTTGGAAACATTATAAATAAAGACATCAGATGAAGGGAGGAGGCAGAGAGCTTTTCCGAACTTCTTTTTTCTTAAACATATTTCTTCCTCTGATCTGCTTCTTAGTTTAAAATAGTGTGAATAAATAGTAGCGCTGAGTACTGGAGCAGAAGCTCTCCTGCAACTGAAACAGAAGAATTCAATATAAACATGTTAACCTTGAATAAAACATACCATTTTATACAAGTTATACCCTTGTCTAAAACTACTATATTACCAAAAAGGGAATCATTGAAATTTCCAGGACATATTCTATATGCTAACAATCATTATAGCATAAGAAGATATCAATCTATAGAAATTTATTTAGATCTGATTATAAGAATACCTTATGGATATTATGGAGAAATTAAAAATCTAAGACATCATGCTCTTAGAAATATTTTCATTACTTATGGCATAATAGAATCTATGACAGATCAAAACATAAGTATAATAATGAAAAGTACAAGTTTAGATGATAATCCATATCAAATTCCTTTAGGTACTCCTATAGGAATACTTATAATCCATAAATACGAAGATTTAGCATTGGTTAAAGTTGATCTAGATATTTTACTTTCAACATCTCCACCTCTTAGTCCAAAGTTTACCCCTGGACAATCTTCAAAAGAATCTATGTTTGAATACAAAGTATATATGAATACATTGAAGGAAATAGAACCTCAAGAGATTCATAATACAAGTATTGAAAATAGCCAAGGGGAACATTATGAAGTAACTGATGAAGATATTGAAAGACTAAAACTTTCCATACCACATGCTAAACAAGAAGAGGTATATAAACCTCAATCTAAATTCAAATCTTTATGGACAAACAAACCTACCTATATCTTTGAAATAATGCAAGGAAATATAGAACTAAAAGGAGATGAAGATTTTACTTCTATAAAATTGCTAAACTATCATCAGATAGAAAATCTGAAGCAAAAATATCCTAAAAAGAAATATTTACACATTGGCTTAATCCAAATAAAGATAACTGGTCTATTCAGATCCGGAATAGACACACCTATTATGATAATATGTTGTGATGAAAGAATCATCAATAATCCTCTAAATAGTATATTAGGAGGAGCAAAGTCCAATCTGGCAAATAGAATATTTGGAGTAAATATACATCCTGATTTTTGCATCAGCTTACATGATACAAATATAGAAAAAGCCTGTACTCTTTCTATAAATTTAAAAGGAATTGAAATGCTTCCTGGATCCCAAGTATTGGGAATACAATGGGAACATTGTTTAGCACTAAACGAAACATCTACTTTTAGATCTATCACACCTACACAGTTTATTAAACTTTTTGAGGTTGGGAATGGAAATTATCCAACCAAAATTGGTCAATATAAGACATTTGCGATATGATAATGAGATGCAAATATTCTTAAAAACTTTGAAACCAAAGACACATCTCCCTATAGAAACATTTATTGCTTCAGGCAATACTATTTCTACTACGATTATAAATCCAAGTATTCCAAGAAGTCTTAGTACCTCTGAATATCTAAATACCAATATTTTGGTTGACCAAGCTAGACCTAGTATGTCTGCACTAGAAAATACTCCTCTTGAAGAAAGGTCTCAAAGAATCCTTGAACTCCAAAAGAAATCAGAAGACCAACATATTATAAGACTACCTTCTAGTTCATTTGGTTTATCAAATGTCGGATCTTCTTAAGAAAAAACCGCAATTACACATATACATTCCCATGACATTATTATTTCCTGATAACTCTTGTCTTACCTTACATACTCTACTAGATTCAGGTGCTGAAACTAGTCTTATACATGAAAAATTTATCCCTAAGCAATTATGGCTAGCCCTAGAAAAGCAAGCAAGCTTAAATGACTTTATGGGCAGACCCGTCATTATTACTCATAAAGCAAATATCTCTATTTCTATCCCTGATATTCATAATATCTCTCATCACTATACTTTTGAATTTGCTTTATTACCTATTGACTTTAATGTCGATTGCTTAGTGGGCATGAATAACTTACGGCATTATGCCCCATTCAACTCTCAAATTTTTCTATTTGATAATCATCAAATTCCAAGGGTTCCTTTTCCGGTCCCCTTCGCATCATCCTATACTGCAGCCCAACGTGGTGAACGACTTATTTCCACCCAAAAAAACTGCACTTATCCTCTTACTATCTTCTCTAATACAGAAGAAATCATACACAGTATGCTTAAACCATTATATTCACATAACCCTTTATTATATTTTGATAGGGCACCAAGGTATTGTACCCTTACTTTACTCGATCAATACCAAAATACTAATGTAAGAACAAACTGTATAATGGTATCCAGCAGCCCTCATTCATCACCTGCTTTTCTAGTCAGAAAACATACAGAACAAAAAAGAGGGAAAGCCAGAATGGTCATTAATTATAGAAAATTAAATAGCTATACAAAGTTTGACGGCTATTTTATACCTACTGCGGAACAGTTAATAACACAGATACAAGGGTCAAAATACTATAGTAAATTTGATGCTGAATCTGGTTTTTGGCAAGTAAAACTATCCAATAAAGAATCTATAGAATTAACTGCATTTAGTTGTCCCCAGGGACACTATGAGTGGTTAGTAATGCTATTTGGTTTAAAAAATGCTCCACAACTATTCCAAAAATGGATGAATTCTATGTTCGGACATCTACATTTTGAAGTAGTTTATATAGATGATATACTAGTCTTTTCCCTTGAAATGGAAAAACATAAACAACACTTACTCCAAGTAGCAAAAATACTACTGGATAATGGAATCATCTTAAACCTAACAATAATACATTTATGGGTTTTTATTGCAAAACAACTATTAAGGTTTCTCGACTTACTATGGTCATCAGTTTATATAATGCTCTTGAACATACTAATCTTACAGATTCCCTACCTCTTCCTGAACATGGATGAGGATAGACTGAAGAAACTAAAGACCATGATAGAAGAATCTAAGTGGTCTAAGGTAAACAGTAAGAAAGCTTCCTCAACAGGAGGCAATGCTCTTAAAAAAGCTCCTGAAAAAGGAGAGAGCTCAGCCCAGAAGACAGAAGACAAGAAACTCTTCCTGGCTACTGGCAACAACACTACATCAGCCTCTAACGAGGAAAAAAGTTTTCCCCCACCAGGGATGACAGTTCTACCACTACAACAAGCATCTTACAGCAATGCAGTCTCACAGAAAAGATTCCAAACAACCCAAAGACCAACAGCAGCAACTGTTGTAAGGGATTGGTATAACACAGAACTCAAAAACTCCAATCCTAGTATTTATGAAAAATTAAATGGTTGCTATCGTTCGATACAGTCAAATGATTTTCATGCCTCTAAGTATTGGCTCTCTCAACTAGAGCAGCTAGTACTTTCTATGCTTAACCACTATTTGCAGGAGAAAACAGAAATGCAAGCCATAACCAAAGCTGTTTCCGACCTCTGCAATTATACTCTTGCCACCCAAAGTTCGGACTTAGAACAAAGAAAGGTGACATGGTTCCAAGGTCCTTCCTTGGATCAAGAGTTCTTAAGAAATACTGTCTCTGACATGGAGATAGCAGATCAAGTTCATCATCCATTACCAGAATTCTACAAATTGCTGGAACTATGCAAAATCCAGAATGAGAAAGCTAGACAGTTAGAAGCAGAACTAACTGTTTACAAGATGATTGGGCTTAACCAGCAACATATGATTCCTGATTCAGAGTTGAGAATCTTCTTCAAAACTATAGAAGCAACAGATGTTATCAGCATCCTCCAACAGCATGAAAAGATTCTTAACAAAAATGATTCCCCCAGAATCATTACTGGCTTCCAGGAAATTCCCAAAAGCTTTAAAGCCATACAAATGGGGTTAGTCCATGAAATATTTGTCAATACTTCTCATCCAGAAGAATTCTCAGACTACTTACCCCCAATCTGCCTCAAAAGCCTTAAAGCATATACAACCAGATACCAGTCTACATTTTTCTTCCGTATCTGGGGAACTTGGGAAGAAATGAAATATTTAAAAGTATTTCCTTCTATACAATTGTGGGAACTTCACAATTTTAATTATCTTCAGTCCAAAACATGTGAAAATCTTCCAGTCCTAGATCTTGAAGAAGAAACCAAAAGGGCTGCCCAAGAGTTCTTTGAAGAAGCATATACTAAAGCTTTATCAGGAGCTCATTCCATCAAAATTGAAGATAATATTCTCCTCTATGACTTCATCGGAGTTTTTGAAAACTCTGAACAAAAAATTCCCAAAGTACTGGCCTTTTTGTCTTCTCTACAGCTAGGAAAAGTTGGGACCAAAGCAAAAGAAGATTTTTATAAAAGTCTAGAGAATATTGAAAATGAAGATGAAGACCTCGGAGGAAATACAGATATCAATCTTGAAGATGACATCGAAGAAGACACTATGCAAGGATAAGCATGGTGGGCCAATCCTACTCAGCAAACTCAGACAAGCATTGGGGGCCAGTCTTACTCAGCAAAGATTCCTCCTCATCCTCTCAACCGACAAGAAGGACACCAATCAGTATGGTGGGACCCCATAAAGGACAATAATGTAAACTTTTTCCTGTACAAAGGACAATAATGCAGTCCTTTTTTTCTGTACATCTTTTGTAAAAAAACTTTGTAAAAGATTCCTTCCTATCTGAAGGACGTCTTGGAAACATTATAAATAAAGACATCAGATGAAGGGAGGAGGCAGAGAGCCTTTCCGAACTTCTTTTCTCTTAAACATATTTCTTCCTCTGATCTGCTTCTTAGTTTAAAATAGTGTGAATAAATAGTAGCGCTGAGTACTGGAGCAGAAGCTCTCCTGTAACTGGTATCAGATACAAGTTGCAGGAGAGCTTCTGCTCCAGTACTCAGCGCTACTATTTATTCACACTATTTTAAACTAAGAAGCAGATCAGAGGAAGAAATATGTTTAAGAAAAAAGAAGTTCGGAAAGGCTCTCTGCCTCCTCCCTTCATCTGATGTCTTTATTTATAATGTTTCAAAAGACGTCCTTCAGATAGGAAGGAATCTTTTACAAAGTCTCTTTACAAAAGATGTACAGGAAAAAGGACTGCATGATTGTCCTTTGGACAGAAAAAGTTTACATGATTGTCTTTTACTGGGTCCCATCTTTGATAATTGTAGTCCTTGTGGAGATGAGAAGGAATCTTCTGGCGTGGCATGGGCCCACCACGCTTTTTATCTTGTCTGAAAAAGTCTTTCTTGGTTGCAATCAATCCAATTCTCCCAAGGTTAATACTGGTAAGAAAAGGGATGACTTTTCCCAGTTTTATTGGAACAGATTCAATGGCAGAAAGATGATCATAGAGCATGATGTTATTACTGATGGTAATAGATCTTGCTCCACATAGACTGTCAGTCATTGCTTCTGTAAAAAACTCTTTAGCAGCTGCATAAGCTTGTTCTTCATAGTTGTATTCATGCTTAGGATAAACACCCCATCCATGGGCGAACTGTTGACTTTCGTCATGTAATTCCCATATTTGAAAAGAGGTGAATAGTTGGTATAGGTTCCTTTCTTCCCAAATGCTCCAAATTCGGAACCAGAAACCAGTTTCCCAAGAGTGCTGCTTTGAGTAGGTTGAAACTCGGTCACTGCATATCTTTGGAATGTGATCGAGGTAATCTCCAGGATGTAATGTGCTTAAGTAAAGACTATGAACTATCCCAAGTTGAAGAGCTCTGGCGGATTTAGGAATATCCCCTAAATAGACAGATAATCTTGGGTTTTCATATTTAGTCTTGATTAAAGCATCTTCTTCGAGCAGAAGCCGGGTAATTTCCGTTGCTTCTAACTGATGGAAAAATAGGAGGAGATGTTCATGTGGCAGGCAGTTTTGCTGATTTAGATTTACCATTGTGTTCACAATGGCTTCTGCCTTGAATTTTCTTGCCCTTTCAGAGTCAACTTCTAAAAGAGATAGGAGCTGGTAGAAATTTGTAGCTGGGCAGATTACCATATCTGAAAGGTTGCTTCTGGAAGTAATAGTTTTGAGTTCTTGCTCTTCAGGAGAAGAACCACAGAACCAATGTTTCTCCATTTGCTTCAATTCTTGAGATTTAGAAAGAACAGAGACCTGGCATATCTGTTTGCCGAGGTTTTGGAGTTCAGAAAGCTTCTGTTGTAGCTGCCTGAGTTTGATGAGGCCTGGAAGGCTTTCAGTATGTCCTGAAAGGTGATGGCTTTCAGTCTGTCCTGAAAGGTGTGGTTTGGAACTGGAGGGATCCATAATAGAGGTCTTTTGTCTTTTTTCTCGACTTTTATCCATTGTTTGGCCTGGATAATATATCTGCAAGAATATTAGTATAACCAGGAATATACTTAACATCATATTGGTATATTTCAAGGTATAAGGCAATTCTTATTCTCCTGATGTTTTCTTCAGGATTATTAATAGTTCGTTTTTTCAAGAATTGGGATACTGCTTTGTTATCAGTTTCTATGATGAACTGCCTATTGAGTAAATATATTTTTAAACTCTTTATTGCTGATTTAATAGCCAACAATTCTTTATCATAAGTGGAATATCTTTGTTGGGGTTTATTAAATTTTCTCGAGGTATATGCTATAATTTCTTTTTGTTTAACTATTATAACTCCTGCCCAAAACATATCTGATGCATCTGTTTGGAGGGTTACTAGGTCATTTTCTTTGGGAAAATATAGTATTGTTTGGTGAGTAATTAGCTCCTTTATATGTTTTATCTCTTTTTCCTCTTCAGGAGTGAGCTGATTCCTATTTTGTCTGTATTCCATTTTCTTGGTTGTTCACCATTTTCCATTTTATATTTAGATTGTTCTATAGTCAATTTTTCTTGTAAATTTTTGACTAGTTGGGATAGGTGAGGAATAAATTTCCTCCCATAATTTAAAAGACCCAAGAAACTCTGTAATTGTTTTAGAGTTTTAAATGTGTTAGGGAATTCCTTTATCTTGGAATATATATGTTGTTGTAATTCTATTTGGCCTTCTTTTATATATTTCCCAAGGAATTCTATTTCCTTTTTGAATAGATGAATTTTTGTAGGGCTTAAAATAATTCCGTTATCAAGTAGTATTTTTGCTACTTGAAGTAAGTGTTGTTTATGTTCTTCCATTGTAGGAGAAAAAACTAGTATATCATCTATGTAAACTACTACAAAATGTAGATGTTCGAACATAGAATTCATCCATTTTTGGAATATTTGTGGGGCATTTTTCAAACCAAATGGCATTACTAACCACTCATAGTGTCCTTGGGGACAACTAAATGCAGTTAATTCTATAGATTCTTTATTGGCTAGTTTTACTTGCCAAAACCCAGATTTAGCATCAAATTTACTATAGTATTTGGATCCTTGTATCTGCTTTATTAACTGCTCTGCAGCAGGTATAAAATAGCCGTCAAACTTTGTATAGCTATTTAATTTTCTATAATTAATGACCATTCTGGCTTTTCCTCTTTTTTGTTCTGCATGTTTTCTGACTAAAAAAGCAGGTGATGAATGAGGGCTGCTGCTAGGCTGTATTAGTTTAAGAGATAAAAGCTCGTGTATTTGAGCTGAAAATTCTTGTTTATCTATAGGGGATACCATTATACTGTTTGTTCTTACATTAGTATTTCTGTATTGATCAAGTAATGTAAGGGTACAATACCTTGGTGCCTTATCAAAATATAATAAAGGGTTATTTGAATATAATGGTTTAAGCATACTATGGATGATTTCTTCTGTATTAGAGAAGATAGTAAGAGGATAAGTGCAGTTGTTTTGGGTGGAAATAAGTCGTTCACCACGTTGGGCTGCAGTATAAGATGATGCTAAGGGTACCGGGAAAGGAACCCGTGGAATTTGATGATTATCAAATAGAAAAATTTGAGAATTGAAAGGGGCATAATGTCGTAAGTTATTCATGCCAACTAAGCAATCGACATTGAAATCAATAGGTAATAAAGCGAATTCAAAAGTATAGTGATGAGAGATATTATGAATATCTGGAATGAAAATTGGGAGATTTGCTTTATGAGTAATAATGACAGGTCTTCCCATAAAATCATTTAAGCTTGCTTGTTTTTCTAGGGCTAGCCATAATTGCTTAGGGATAAATTTTTCATGTATAAGACTAGTTTCAGCACCTGAATCTAGTAGAGTATGTAAGGTAAGACAAGAGTTATCAGGAAATAATAATGTCATGGGAATGTATATGTGTAATTGCGGTTTTTTCTTAAGAAGATCCGACATTTGATAAACCAAATGAACTAGAAGGTAGTCTTATAATATGTTGGTCTTCTGATTTCTTTTAGAGTTCAAGGATTCTTTGAGACCTTCCTTCAAGAGGAGTATTTTCTAGTGCAGACATACTAGGTCTAGCTTGGTCAACCAAAATATTGGTATTTCGATATTCAGAGGTACTAAGACTTCTTGGAATACTTGGATTTATAATCGTAGTAGAAATAGTATTGCCTGAAGCAATAAATGTTTCTATAGGGAGATGTGTCTTTGGTTTCAAAGTTTTCAAGAATATTTGCATCTCATATCATATCGCAAATGTCTTATATTGACCAATTTTGGTTGGATTATTTTTCCATTCCCAACCTCAAAAAGTTTAATAAACTGTGTAGGTGTGATAGATCTAAAAGTAGATGTTTCGTTTAGTGCTAAACAATGTTCCCATTGTATTCCCAATACTTGGGATCCAGGAAGCATTTCAATTCCTTTTAAATTTATAGAAAGAGTACAGGCTTTTTCTATATTTGTATCATGTAAGCTGATGCAAAAATCAGGATGTATATTTACTCCAAATATTCTATTTGCCAGATTGGACTTTGCTCCTCCTAATATACTATTTAGAGGATTATTGATGATTCTTTCATCACAACATATTATCATAATAGGTGTGTCTATTCCGGATCTGAATAGACCAGTTATCTTTATTTGGATTAAGCCAATGTGTAAATATTTCTTTTTAGGATATTTTTGCTTCAGATTTTTTATCTGATGATAGTTTAGCAATTTTATAGAAGTAAAATCTTCATCTCCTTTTAGTTCTATATTTCCTTGCATTCTTTCGAAGATGTATGTAGGTTTATTTATCCATAGAGATTTGAATTTAGATTGAGGTTTATATACCTCTTCTTGTTTAGCATGTGGTATGGAAAGTTTTAATCTTTCAATATCTTCATCAGTTACTTCATAATGTTCCCCTTGGCTATTGTCAATACTTGTATTATGAATCTCTTGAGGTTCTAATTCCTTCAATGTATTCATATATACTTTGTATTTAAACATAGATTCTTTTGAAGATTGTCCAGGGGTAAACTTTGGACTAAGAGGTGGAGATGTTGAAAGTAAAATATCTTGATCAACTTTAACCAATGCTAAATCTTCGTATTTATGGATTATAAGTATTCCTATAGGAGTACCTAAAGGAATTTGATATGGATTATCATCTAAACTTGTACTTTTCATTATTAAACTTATGTTTTGATCTGTCATAGATTCTATTATTCCATAAGTAATGAAAATATTTCTAAGAGCATGATGTCTTAGATTTTTAATTTCTCCATAATATCCATAAGGTATTCTTATAATCAGATCTAAAAAAAAAGTTTTCAAGAATATTTGCATCTCATTATCATATCGCAAATGTCTTATATTGACCAATTTTGGTTGGATTATTTTTCCATTCCCAACCTCAAAAAGTTTAATAAACTGTGTAGGTGTGATAGATCTAAAAGTAGATGTTTCGTTTAGTGCTAAACAATGTTCCCATTGTATTCCCAATACTTGGGATCCAGGAAGCATTTCAATTCCTTTTAAATTTATAGAAAGAGTACAGGCTTTTTCTATATTTGTATCATGTAAGCTGATGCAAAAATCAGGATGTATATTTACTCCAAATATTCTATTTGCTAAATTGGATTTTGCTCCTCCTAATATACTATTTAGAGGATTATTGATGATTCTTTCATCGCAACATATTATCATAATAGGTGTGTCTATTCCGGATCTGAATAGACCAGTTATCTTTATTTGAATTAATCCAATGTGTAAATATTTCTTCTTAGGTTATTTTTGATACCAGTTGCAGGAGAGCTTCTGCTCCAGTACTCAGCGCTACTATTTATTCACACTATTTTAAACTAAGAAGCAGATCAGAGGAAGAAATATGTTTAAGAAAAAAGAAGTTCGGAAAGGCTCTCTGCCTCCTCCCTTCATCTGATGTCTTTATTTATAATGTTTCAAAAGACGTCCTTCAGATAGGAAGGAATCTTTTACAAAGTCTCTTTACAAAAGATGTACAGGAAAAAGGACTGCATGATTGTCCTTTGGACAGAAAAAGTTTACATGATTGTCCTTTACTGGGTCCCATCTTTGATAATTGTAGTCCTTGTGGAGATGAGAAGGAATCTTCTGGCGTGGCATGGGCCCACCACGCTTTTAATCTTGTCTGGAAAAGTCCTTCTTGGTTGCAATCAATCCAATTCTCCCAAGGTTAATACTGGTAAGAAAAGGGATGACTTTTCCCAGTTTTATTGGAACAGATTCAATGGCAGAAAGATGATCATAGAGCATGATGTTATTACTGATGGTAATAGATCTTGCTCCACATAGACTGTCAGTCATTGCTTCTGTAAAAAACTCTTTAGCAGCTGCATAAGCTTGTTCTTCATAGTTGTATTCATGCTTAGGATAAACACCCCATCCATGGGCGAACTGTTGACTTTCGTCATGTAATTCCCATATTTGAAAAGAGGTGAATAGTTGGTATAGGTTCCTTTCTTCCCAAATGCTCCAAATTCGGAACCAGAAACCAGTTTCCCAAGAGTGCTGCTTTGAGTAGGTTGAAACTCGGTCACTGCATATCTTTGGAATGTGATCGAGGTAATCTCCAGGATGTAATGTGCTTAAGTAAAGACTATGAACTATCCCAAGTTGAAGAGCTCTGGCGGATTTAGGAATATCCCCTAAATAGACAGATAATCTTGGGTTTTCATATTTAGTCTTGATTAAAGCATCTTCTTCGAGCAGAAGCCGGGTAATTTCCGTTGCTTCTAACTGATGGAAAAATAGGAGGAGATGTTCATGTGGCAGGCAGTTTTGCTGATTTAGATTTACCATTGTGTTCACAATGGCTTCTGCCTTGAATTTTCTTGCCCTTTCAGAGTCAACTTCTAAAAGAGATAGGAGCTGGTAGAAATCTGTAGCTGGGCAGATTACCATATCTGAAAGGTTGCTTCTGGAAGTAATAGTTTTGAGTTCCTGCTCTTCAGGAGAAGAACCACAGAACCAATGTTTCTCCATTTGCTTCAATTCTTGAGATTTAGAAAGAACAGAGACCTGGCATATCTGTTTGCCGAGGTTTTGGAGTTCAGAAAGCTTCTGTTGTAGCTGCCTGAGTTTGATGAGGCCTGGAAGTCTTTCAGTATGTCCTGAAAGGTGATGGCTTTCAGTCTGTCCTGAAAGGTGTGGTTTGGAACTGGAGGGATCCATTATAGAGGTCTTTTGTCTTTTTTCTCGACTTTTATCCATTGTTTGGCATGGATAATATATCTGCAAGAATATTAGTATAACCAGGAATATACTTAACATCATATTGGTATATTTCAAGGTATAAGGCAATTCTTATTCTCCTGATGTTTTCTTCAGGATTATTAATAGTTCGTTTTTTCAAGAATTGGGATACTGCTTTGTTATCAGTTTCTATGATGAACTGCCTATTGAGTAAATATATTTTTAAACTCTTTATTGCTGATTTAATAGCCAACAATTCTTTATCATAAGTGGAATATCTTTGTTGGGGTTTATTAAATTTTCCCGAGGTATATGCTATAATTTCTTTTTGTTTAACTATTATAACTCCTGCCCAAAACATATCTGATGCATCTGTTTGGAGGGTTACTAGGTCATTTTCTTTGGGAAAATATAGTATTGTTTGGTGAGTAATTAGCTCCTTTATATGTTTTATCTCTTTTTCCTCTTCAGGAGTGAGCTGGATTCCTATTTTGTCTGTATTCCATTTTCTTGGTTGTTCACCATTTTCCATTTTATATTTAGATTGTTCTATAGTCAATTTTTCTTGTAAATTTTTGACTAGTTGGGATAGGTGAGGAATAAATTTCCTCCCATAATTTAAAAGACCCAAGAAACTCTGTAATTGTTTTTAGAGTTTTAAATGTGTTAGGGAATTCCTTTATCTTGGAATATATATGTTGTTGTAATTCTATTTGGCCTTCTTTTATATATTTCCCAAGGAATTCTATTTCCTTTTTGAATAGATGAATTTTTGTAGGGCTTAAAATAATTCCGTTATCAAGTAGTATTTTTGCTACTTGAAGTAAGTGTTGTTTATGTTCTTCCATTGTAGGAGAAAAAACTAGTATATCATCTATGTAAACTACTACAAAATGTAGATGTCCGAACATAGAATTCATCCATTTTTGGAATATTTGTGGGGCATTTTTCAAACCAAATGGCATTACTAACCACTCATAGTGTCCTTGGGGACAACTAAAGGCAGTTAATTCTATAGATTCTTTATTGGCTAGTTTTACTTGCCAAAACCCAAATTTAGCATCAAATTTACTATAGTATTTGGATCCTTGTATCTGCTTTATTAACTGCTCTGCAGCAGGTATAAAATAGCCGTCAAACTTTGTATAGCTATTTAATTTTCTATAATTAATGACCATTCTGGCTTTTCCTCTTTTTTGTTCTGCATGTTTTCTGACTAGAAAAGCAGGTGATGAATGAGGGCTGCTGCTAGGCTGTATTAGTTTAAGAGATAAAAGCTCGTTTATTTGAGCTGAAAATTCTTGTTTATCTATAGGGGATACCATTATACTGTTTGATCTTACATTAGTATTTTGGTATTGATCGAGTAAAGTAAGGGTACAATACCTTGGTGCCTTATCAAAATATAATAAAGGGTTATTTGAATATAATGGTTTAAGCATACTATGGATGATTTCTTCTGTATTAGAGAAGATAGTAAGAGGATAAGTGCAGTTGTTTTGGGTGGAAATAAGTCGTTCACCACGTTGGGCTGCAGTATAAGATGATGCTAAGGGTACCGGGAAAGGAACCCGTGGAATTTGATGATTATCAAATAGAAAAATTTGAGAATTGAAAGGGGCATAATGTCGTAAGTTATTCATGCCAACTAAGCAATCGACATTGAAATCAATAGGTAATAAAGCAAATTCAAAAGTATAGTGATGAGAGATATTATGAATATCTGGAATGGAAATTGGGAGATTTGCTTTATGAGTAATAATGACAGGTCTTCCCATAAAATCATTTAAGCTTGCTTGTTTTTCTAGGGCTAACCATAATTGCTTAGGGATAAATTTTTCATGTATAAGACTAGTTTCAGCACCTGAATCTAGTAGAGTATGTAAGGTAAGACAAGAGTTATCAGGAAATAACAATGTCATAGGAATGTATATGTGTAATTGAGGTTTTTTCTTAAGAAGATCCGACATTTGATAAACCAAATGAACTAGATGGTAGTCTTATAATATGTTGGTCTTCCGATTTCTTTTGGAGATCAAGGATTCTTTGAGTCCTTCCTTCAAGAGGAGTATTTTCTAGTGCAGACATACTAGGTCTAGCTTGGTCAACCAAAATATTGGTATTTCGATATTCAGAGGTACTAAGACTTCTTGGAATACTTGGATTTATAATCGTAGTAGAAATAGTATTGCCTGAAGCAATAAATGTTTCTATAGGGAGATGTGTCTTTGGTTTCAAAGTTTTCAAGAATATTTGCATCTCATTATCATATCGCAAATGTCTTATATTGACCAATTTTGGTTGGATTATTTTTCCATTCCCAACCTCAAAAAGTTTAATAAACTGTGTAGGTGTGATAGATCTAAAAGTAGATGTTTCGTTTAGTGCTAAACAATGTTCCCATTGTATTCCCAATACTTGGGATCCAGGAAGCATTTCAATTCCTTTTAAATTTATAGAAAGAGTACAGGCTTTTTCTATATTTGTATCATGTAAGCTGATGCAAAAATCAGGATGTATATTTACTCCAAATATTCTATTTGCTAAATTGGATTTTGCTCCTCCTAATATACTATTTAGAGGATTATTGATGATTCTTTCATCGCAACATATTATCATAATAGGTGTGTCTATTCCGGATCTGAATAGACCAGTTATCTTTATTTGAATTAATCCAATGTGTAAATATTTCTTCTTAGGATATTTTTGCTTCAGATTTTCTATCTGATGGAAGTTTAGCAATTTTATAGAAGTAAACTCTTCATCTCCTTTTAGTTCTATATTTCCTTGCATTCTTTCAAAGATATAGGTAGGTTTGTTTGTCCATAAAGATTTGAATTTAGATTGAGGTTTATATACCTCTTCTTGTTTAGCATGTGGTATGGAAAGTTTTAGTCTTTCAATATCTTCATCAGTTACTTCATAATGTTCCCCTTGGCTATTTTCAATACTTGTATTATGAATCTCTTGAGGTTCTATTTCCTTCAATGTATTCATATATACTTTGTATTCAAACATAGATTCTTTTGAAGATTGTCCAGGGGTAAACTTTGGACTAAGAGGTGGAGATGTTGAAAGTAAAATATCTTGATCAACTTTAACCAATGCTAAATCTTCGTATTTATGGATTATAAGTATTCCTATAGGAGTACCTAAAGGAATTTGATATGGATTATCATCTAAACTTGTACTTTTCATTATTATACTTATGTTTTGATCTGTCATAGATTCTATTATGCCATAAGTAATGAAAATATTTCTAAGAGCATGATGTCTTAGATTTTTAATTTCTCCATAATATCCATAAGGTATTCTTATAATCAGATCTAAATAAATTTCTATAGATTGATATCTTCTTATGCTATAATGATTGTTAGCATATAGAATATGTCCTGGAAATTTCAATGATTCCCTTTTTGGTAATATAGTAGTTTTAGACAAGGGTATAACTTGTATAAAATGGTATGTTTTATTCAAGGTTAACATGTTTATATTGAATTCTTCTGTTTCAGTTGCAGGAGAGCTTCTGCTCCAGTACTCAGCGCTACTATTTATTCACACTATTTTAAACTAAGAAGCAGATCAGAGGAAGAAATATGTTTAAGAAAAAAGAAGTTCGGAAAGGCTCTCTGCCTCCTCCCTTCATCTGATGTCTTTATTTATAATGTTTCAAAAGACGTCCTTCAGATAGGAAGGAATCTTTTACAAAGTCTCTTTACAAAAGATGTACAGGAAAAAGGACTGCATGATTGTCCTTTGGACAGAAAAAGTTTACATGATTGTCTTTTACTGGGTCCCATCTTTGATAATTGTAGTCCTTGTGGAGATGAGAAGGAATCTTCTGGCGTGGCATGGGCCCACCACGCTTTTTATCTTGTCTGAAAAAGTCCTTCTTGGTTGCAATCAATCCAATTCTCCCAAGGTTAATACTGGTAAGAAAAGGGATGACTTTTCCCAGTTTTATTGGAACAGATTCAATAGCAGAAAGATGATCATAGAGCATGATGTTATTACTGATGGTAATAGATCTTGCTCCACATAGACTGTCAGTCATTGCTTCTGTAAAAAACTCTTTAGCAGCTGCATAAGCTTGTTCTTCATAGTTGTATTCATGCTTAGGATAAACACCCCATCCATGGGCGAACTGTTGACTTTCGTCATGTAATTCCCATATTTGAAAAGAGGTGAATAGTTGGTATAGGTTCCTTTCTTCCCAAATGCTCCAAATTCGGAACCAGAAACCAGTTTCCCAAGAGTGCTGCTTTGAGTAGGTTGAAACTCGGTCACTGCATATCTTTGGAATGTGATCGAGGTAATCTCCAGGATGTAATGTGCTTAAGTAAAGACTATGAACTATCCCAAGTTGAAGAGCTCTGGCGGATTTAGGAATATCCCCTAAATAGACAGATAATCTTGGGTTTTCATATTTAGTCTTGATTAAAGCATCTTCTTCGAGCAGAAGCCGGGTAATTTCCGTTGCTTCTAACTGATGGAAAAATAGGAGGAGATGTTCATGTGGCAGGCAGTTTTGCTGATTTAGATTTACCATTGTGTTCACAATGGCTTCTGCCTTGAATTTTCTTGCCCTTTCAGAGTCAACTTCTAAAAGAGATAGGAGCTGGTAGAAATCTGTAGCTGGGCAGATTACCATATCTGAAAGGTTGCTTCTGGAAGTAATAGTTTTGAGTTCCTGCTCTTCAGGAGAAGAACCACAGAACCAATGTTTCTCCATTTGCTTCAATTCTTGAGATTTAGAAAGAACAGAGACCTGGCATATCTGTTTGCCGAGGTTTTGGAGTTCAGAAAGCTTCTGTTGTAGCTGCCTGAGTTTGATGAGGCCTGGAAGGCTTTCAGTATGTCCTGAAAGGTGATGGCTTTCAGTCTGTCCTGAAAGGTGTGGTTTGGAACTGGAGGGATCCATTATAGAGGTCTTTTGTCTTTTTTCTCGACTTTTATCCATTGTTTGGCCTGGATAATATATCTGCAAGAATATTAGTATAACCAGGAATATACTTAACATCATATTGGTATATTTCAAGGTATAAGGCAATTCTTATTCTCCTGATGTTTTCTTCAGGATTATTAATAGTTCGTTTTTTCAAGAATTGGGATACTGCTTTGTTATCAGTTTCTATGATGAACTGCCTATTGAGTAAATATATTTTTAAACTCTTTATTGCTGATTTAATAGCCAACAATTCTTTATCATAAGTGGAATATCTTTGTTGGGGTTTATTAAATTTTCCCGAGGTATATGCTATAATTTCTTTTTGTTTAACTATTATAACTCCTGCCCAAAACATATCTGATGCATCTGTTTGGAGGGTTACTAGGTCATTTTCTTTGGGAAAATATAGTATTGTTTGGTGAGTAATTAGCTCCTTTATATGTTTTATCTCTTTTTCCTCTTCAGGAGTGAGCTGGATTCCTATTTTGTCTGTATTCCATTTTCTTGGTTGTTCACCATTTTCCATTTTATATTTAGATTGTTCTATAGTCAATTTTTCTTGTAAATTTTTGACTAGTTGGGATAGCTGAGGAATAAATTTCCTCCCATAATTTAAAAGACCCAAGAAACTCTGTAATTGTTTTTAGAGTTTTAAATGTGTTAGGGAATTCCTTTATCTTGGAATATATATGTTGTTGTAATTCTATTTGGCCTTCTTTTATATATTTCCCAAGGAATTCTATTTCCTTTTTGAATAGATGAATTTTTGTAGGGCTTAAAATAATTCCGTTATCAAGTAGTATTTTTGCTACTTGAAGTAAGTGTTGTTTATGTTCTTCCATTGTAGGAGAAAAAACTAGTATATCATCTATGTAAACTACTACAAAATGTAGATGTCCGAACATAGAATTCATCCATTTTTGGAATATTTGTGGGGCATTTTTCAAACCAAATGGCATTACTAACCACTCATAGTGTCCTTGGGGACAACTAAAGGCAGTTAATTCTATAGATTCTTTATTGGCTAGTTTTACTTGCCAAAACCCAGATTTAGCATCAAATTTACTATAGTATTTGGATCCTTGTATCTGCTTTATTAACTGCTCTGCAGCAGGTATAAAATAGCCGTCAAACTTTGTATAGCTATTTAATTTTCTATAATTAATGACCATTCTGGCTTTTCCTCTTTTTTGTTCTGCATGTTTTCTGACTAGAAAAGCAGGTGATGAATGAGGGTTGCTGCTAGGCTGTATTAGTTTAAGAGATAAAAGCTCGTTTATTTGAGCTGAAAATTCTTGTTTATCTATAGGGGATACCATTATACTGTTTGATCTTACATTAGTATTTTGGTATTGATCGAGTAAAGTAAGGGTACAATACCTTGGTGCCTTATCAAAATATAATAAAGGGTTATTTGAATATAATGGTTTAAGCATACTATGGATGATTTCTTCTGTATTAGAGAAGATAGTAAGAGGATAAGTGCAGTTGTTTTGGGTGGAAATAAGTCGTTCACCACGTTGGGCTGCAGTATAAGATGATGCTAAGGGTACCGGGAAAGGAACCCGTGGAATTTGATGATTATCAAATAGAAAAATTTGAGAATTGAAAGGGGCATAATGTCGTAAGTTATTCATGCCAACTAAGCAATCGACATTGAAATCAATAGGTAATAAAGCGAATTCAAAAGTATAGTGATGAGAGATATTATGAATATCTGGAATGGAAATTGGGAGATTTGCTTTATGAGTAATAATGACAGGTCTTCCCATAAAATCATTTAAGCTTGCTTGTTTTTCTAGTGCAGACATACTAGGTCTAGCTTGGTCAACCAAAATATTGGTATTTCGATATTCAGAGGTACTAAGACTTCTTGGAATACTTGGATTTATAATCGTAGTAGAAATAGTATTGCCTGAAGCAATAAATGTTTCTATAGGGAGATGTGTCTTTGGTTTCAAAGTTTTCAAGAATATTTGCATCTCATTATCATATCGCAAATGTCTTATATTGACCAATTTTGGTTGGATTATTTTTCCATTCCCAACCTCAAAAAGTTTAATAAACTGTGTAGGTGTGATAGATCTAAAAGTAGATGCTTCGTTTAGTGCTAAACAATGTTCCCATTGTATTCCCAATACTTGGGATCCAGGAAGCATTTCAATTCCTTTTAAATTTATAGAAAGAGTACAGGCTTTTTCTATATTTGTATCATGTAAGCTGATGCAAAAATCAGGATGTATATTTACTCCAAATATTCTATTTGCTAAATTGGATTTTGCTCCTCCTAATATACTATTTAGAGGATTATTGATGATTCTTTTATCGCAACATATTATCATAATAGGTGTGTCTATTCCGGATCTGAATAGACCAGTTATCTTTATTTGAATTAATCCAATGTGTAAATATTTCTTCTTAGGATATTTTTGCTTCAGATTTTCTATCTGATGGAAGTTTAGCAATTTTATAGAAGTAAACTCTTCATCTCCTTTTAGTTCTATATTTCCTTGCATTCTTTCAAAGATATAGGTAGGTTTGTTTGTCCATAAAGATTTGAATTTAGATTGAGGTTTATATACCTCTTCTTGTTTAGCATGTGGTATGGAAAGTTTTAGTCTTTCAATATCTTCATCAGTTACTTCATAATGTTCCCCTTGGCTATTTTCAATACTTGTATTATGAATCTCTTGAGGTTCTATTTCCTTCAATGTATTCATATATACTTTGTATTCAAACATAGATTCTTTTGAAGATTGTCCAGGGGTAAACTTTGGACTAAGAGGTGGAGATGTTGAAAGTAAAATATCTTGATCAACTTTAACCAATGCTAAATCTTCGTATTTATGGATTATAAGTATTCCTATAGGAGTACCTAAAGGAATTTGATATGGATTATCATCTAAACTTGTACTTTTCATTATTATACTTATGTTTTGATCTGTCATAGATTCTATTATGCCATAAGTAATGAAAATATTTCTAAGAGCATGATGTCTTAGATTTTTAATTTCTCCATAATATCCATAAGGTATTCTTATAATCAGATCTAAATAAATTTCTATAGATTGATATCTTCTTATGCTATAATGATTGTTAGCATATAGAATATGTCCTGGAAATTTCAATGATTCCCTTTCTGGTAATATAGTAGTTTTAGACAAGGGTATAACTTGTATAAAATGGTATGTTTTATTCAAGGTTAACATGTTTATATTGAATTCTTCTGTTTCTGAAGAATCAGAATCTAAAGGACTTTCTTCATATATGGTTTCAATCTCATATATAGAAGAGTTATCACTAAGGACTTCTTCTATAGTTCCAGTATAGATATCATACTTTTCTAACTCATTTAACCATATTGTTTTAATGTTTATTCTACATTCTGTAGCATAATGTCCTTCTTTTCCACATTTAAAACATGTACAGTTCTTTTTCATACCTGTTTGATTTGTTTTAATAAACTTTCGATTCTTATATTTCTTTGACTTTTTGTATTTCTCCTTATGTTCAGGTTTCCATTTTTTTCTGGATACCTTGTATTTTTTCTTGTTAATCTTGTTGTCCTAAGTATGACCCAGACATTAATTATCAGTTTGGTTGTCCTCCAGTATATGGGTTCAACAAACCATTCTTTCCCAAGAAAACAAAATATGGGAAAAAATCCAAAGGAGAGCTTCTGCTCCAGTACTCAGCGCTACTATTTATTCACACTATTTTAAACTAAGAAGCAGATCAGAGGAAGAAATATGTTTAAGAAAAAAGAAGTTCGGAAAGGCTCTCTGCCTCCTCCCTTCATCTGATGTCTTTATTTATAATGTTTCAAAAGACGTCCTTCAGATAGGAAGGAATCTTTTACAAAGTCTCTTTACAAAAGATGTACAGGAAAAAGGACTGCATGATTGTCCTTTGGACAGAAAAAGTTTACATGATTGTCCTTTACTGGGTCCCATCTTTGATAATTGTAGTCCTTGTGGAGATGAGAAGGAATCTTCTGGCGTGGCATGGGCCCACCACGCTTTTTATCTTGTCTGGAAAAGTCCTTCTTGGTTGCAATCAATCCTTGCCTTTTGTCCAATTCTCCCAAGGTTAATACTGGTAAGAAAAGGGATGACTTTTCCCAGTTTTATTGGAACAGATTCAATGGCAGAAAGATGATCATAGAGCATGATGTTATTACTGATGGTAATAGATCTTGCTCCACATAGACTGTCAGTCATTGCTTCTGTAAAAAACTCTTTAGCAGCTGCATAAGCTTGTTCTTCATAGTTGTATTCATGCTTAGGATAAACACCCCATCCATGGGCGAACTGTTGACTTTCGTCATGTAATTCCCATATTTGAAAAGAGGTGAATAGTTGGTATAGGTTCCTTTCTTCCCAAATGCTCCAAATTCGGAACCAGAAACCAGTTTCCCAAGAGTGCTGCTTTGAGTAGGTTGAAACTCGGTCACTGCATATCTTTGGAATGTGATCGAGGTAATCTCCAGGATGTAATGTGCTTAAGTAAAGACTATGAACTATCCCAAGTTGAAGAGCTCTGGCGGATTTAGGAATATCCCCTAAATAGACAGATAATCTTGGGTTTTCATATTTAGTCTTGATTAAAGCATCTTCTTCGAGCAGAAGCCGGGTAATTTCCGTTGCTTCTAACTGATGGAAAAATAGGAGGAGATGTTCATGTGGCAGGCAGTTTTGCTGATTTAGATTTACCATTGTGTTCACAATGGCTTCTGCCTTGACTTTTCTTGCCCTTTCAGAGTCAACTTCTAAAAGAGATAGGAGCTGGTAGAAATCTGTAGCTGGGCAGATTACCATATCTGAAAGGTTGCTTCTGGAAGTAATAGTTTTGAGTTCCTGCTCTTCAGAAGAAGAACCACAGAACCAATGTTTCTCCATTTGCTTCAATTCTTGAGATTTAGAAAGAACAGAGACCTGGCATATCTGTTTGCCGAGGTTTTGGAGTTCAGAAAGCTTCTGTTGTAGCTGCCTGAGTTTGATGAGGCCTGGAAGGCTTTCAGTATGTCCTGAAAGGTGATGGCTTTCAGTCTGTCCTGAAAGGTGTGGTTTGGAACTGGAGGGATCCATTATAGAGGTCTTTTGTCTTTTTTCTCGACTTTTATCCATTGTTTGGCCTGGATAATATATCTGCAAGAATATTAGTATAACCAGGAATATACTTAACATCATATTGGTATATTTCAAGGTATAAGGCAATTCTTATTCTCCTGATGTTTTCTTCAGGATTATTAATAGTTCGTTTTTTCAAGAATTGGGATACTGCTTTGTTATCAGTTTCTATGATGAACTGCCTATTGAGTAAATATATTTTTAAACTCTTTATTGCTGATTTAATAGCCAACAATTCTTTATCATAAGTGGAATATCTTTGTTGGGGTTTATTAAATTTTTCCGAGGTATATGCTATAATTTCTTTTTGTTTAACTATTATAACTCCTGCCCAAAACATATCTGATGCATCTGTTTGGAGGGTTACTAGGTCATTTTCTTTGGGAAAATATAGTATTGTTTGGTGAGTAATTAGCTCCTTTATATGTTTTATCTCTTTTTCCTCTTCAGGAGTGAGCTGGATTCCAATTTTGTCTGTATTCCATTTTCTTGGTTGTTCACCATTTTCCATTTTATATTTAGATTGTTCTATAGTCAATTTTTCTTGTAAATTTTTGACTAGTTAGGATAGGTGAGGAATAAATTTCCTCCCATAATTTAAAAGACCCAAGAAACTCTGTAATTGTTTTAGAGTTTTAAATGTGTTAGGGAATTCCTTTATCTTGGAATATATATGTTGTTGTAATTCTATTTGGCCTTCTTTTATATATTTCCCAAGGAATTCTATTTCCTTTTTGAATAGATGAATTTTTGTAGGGCTTAAAATAATTCCGTTATCAAGTAGTATTTTTGCTACTTGAAGTAAGTGTTGTTTATGTTCTTCCATTGTAGGAGAAAAAACTAGTATATCATCTATGTAAACTACTACAAAATGTAGATGTCCGAACATAGAATTCATCCATTTTTGGAATATTTGTGGGGCATTTTTCAAACCAAATGGCATTACTAACCACTCATAGTGTCCTTGGGGACAACTAAAGGCAGTTAATTCTATAGATTCTTTATTGGCTAGTTTTACTTGCCAAAACCCAGATTTAGCATCAAATTTACTATAGTATTTGGATCCTTGTATCTGCTTTATTAACTGCTCTGCAGCAGGTATAAAATAGCCGTCAAACTTTGTATAGCTATTTAATTTTTTATAATTAATGACCATTCTGGCTTTTCCTCTTTTTTGTTCTGCATGTTTTCTGACTAGAAAAGCAGGTGATGAATGAGGGCTGCTGCTAGGCTGTATTAGTTTAAGAGATAAAAGCTCGTTTATTTGAGCTGAAAATTCTTGTTTATCTATAGGGGATACCATTATACTGTTTGATCTTACATTAGTATTTTGGTATTGATCGAGTAAAGTAAGAATACAATACCTTGGTGCCTTATCAAAATATAATAAAGGGTTATTTGAATATAATGGTTTAAGCATACTATGGATGATTTCTTCTGTATTAGAGAAGATAGTAAGAGGATAAGTGCAATTGTTTTGGGTGGAAATAAGTCGTTCACCACGTTGGGCTGCAGTATAAGATGATGCTAAGGGTACCGGGAAAGGAACCCGTGGAATTTGATGATTATCAAATAGAAAAATTTGAGAATTGAAAGGGGCATAATGTCGTAAGTTATTCATGCCAACTAAGCAATCGACATTGAAATCAATAGGTAATAAAGCGAATTCAAAAGTATAGTGATGAGAGATATTATGAATATCTGGAATGGAAATTGGGAGATTTGCTTTATGAGCCTCGAAAAAATTTAATAAACCCCAACAAAGATATTCCACTTATGATAAAGAATTGTTGGCTATTAAATCAGCAATAAAGAGTTTAAAAATATATTTACTCAATAGGCAGTTCATCATAGAAACTGATAACAAAGCAGTATCCCAATTTTTGAAAAAACGAACTATTAATAATCCTGAAGAAAACATCAGGAGAATAAGAATTGCCTTATACTTTGAAATATACCAATATGATGTTAAGTATATTCCTGGTTATACTAATATTCTTGCAGATATATTATCCAGGCCAAACAATGGATAAAAGTCGAGAAAAAAGACAAAAGACCTCTATAATGGATCCCTCCAGTTCCAAACCACACCTTTCAGGACAGACTGAAAGCCATCACCTTTCAGGACATACTGAAAGCCTTCCAGGCCTCATCAAACTCAGGCAGCTACAACAGAAGCTTTCTGAACTCCAAAACCTCGGCAAACAGATATGCCAGGTCTCTGTTCTTTCTAAATCTCAAGAATTGAAGCAAATGGAGAAACATTGGTTCTGTGGTTCTTCTCCTGAAGAGCAGGAACTCAAAACTATTACTTCCAGAAGCAACCTTTTAGATATGGTAATCTGCCCAGCTACAGATTTCTACCAGCTCCTATCTCTTTTAGAAGTTGACTCTGAAAGGGCAAGAAAATTCAAGGCAGAAGCCATTGTGAACACAATGGTAAATCTAAATCAGCAAAACTGCCTGCCACATGAACATCTCCTCCTATTTTTCCATCAGTTAGAAGCAACGGAAATTACCCGGCTTCTGCTCGAAGAAGATGCTTTAATCAAGACTAAATATGAAAACCCAAGATTATCTGTCTATTTAGGGGATATTCCTAAATCCGCCAGAGCTCTTCAACTTGGGATAGTTCATAGTCTTTACTTAAGCACATTACATCCTGGAGATTACCTCGATCACATTCCAAAGATATGCAGTGACCGAGTTTCAACCTACTCAAAGCAGCACTCTTGGGAAACTGGTTTCTGGTTCAGAATTTGGAGCATTTGGGAAGAAAGGAACCTATACCAACTATTCACCTCTTTTCAAATATGGGAATTACATGACGAAAGTCAACAGTTCGCCCATGGATGGGGTGTTTATCCTAAGCATGAATACAACTATGAAGAACAAGCTTATGCAGCTGCTAAAGAGTTTTTTACAGAAGCAATGACTGACAGTCTATGTGGAGCAAGATCTATTACCATCAGTAATAACATCATGCTCTATGATCATCTTTCTGCCATTGAATCTGTTCCAATAAAACTGGGAAAAGTCATCCCTTTTCTTACCAGTATTAACCTTGGGAGAATTGGACAAAAGGCAAGGATTGATTGCAACCAAGAAGGACTTTTCCAGACAAGATAAAAAGCGTGGTGGGCCCATGCCACGCCAGAAGATTCCTTCTCATCTCCACAAGGACTACAATTATCAAAGATGGGACCCAGTAAAGGACAATCATGTAAACTTTTTCTGTCCAAAGGACAATCATGCAGTCCTTTTTCCTGTACATCTTTTGTAAAGAGACTTTGTAAAAAATTCCTTCCTATCTGAAGGACGTCTTTTGAAACATTATAAATAAAGACATCAGATGAAGGGAGGAGGCAGAGAGCCTTTCCGAACTTCTTTTTTCTTAAACATATTTCTTCCTCTGATCTGCTTCTTAGTTTAAAATAGTGTGAATAAATAGTAGCGCTGAGTACTGGAGCAGAAGCTCTCCTGCAACTGGTATCAGAGCCTGATACCAGTTGCAGGAGAGCTTCTGCTCCAGTACTCAGCGCTACTATTTATTCACACTATTTTAAACTAAGAAGCAGATCAGAGGAAGAAATATGTTTAAGAAAAAAGAAGTTCGGAAAGGCTCTCTGCCTCCTCCCTTCATCTGATGTCTTTATTTATAATGTTTCCAAGACGTCCTTCAGATAGGAAGGAATCTTTTACAAAGTTTTTTTTACAAAAGATGTACAGAAAAAAAGGACTGCATTATTGTCCTTTGTACAGGAAAAAGTTTACATTATTGTCCTTTATGGGGTCCCACCATACTGATTGGTGTCCTTCTTGTCGGTTGAGAGGATGAGGAGGAATCTTTGCTGAGTAAGACTGGCCCACCATGCTTGTCTGAGTTTGCTGAGTAGGATTGGCCCACCATGCTTATCCTTGCATAGTGTCTTCTTCGATGTCATCTTCAAGATTGATATCTGTATTTCCTCCGAGGTCTTCATCTTCATTTTCAATTTTCTCTAGACTTTTATAAAAATCTTCTTTTGCTTTGGTCCCAACTTTTCCTAGCTGTAGAGAAGACAAAAAGGCCAGTACTTTGGGAATTTTTTGTTCAGAGTTTTCAAAAACTCCGATGAAGTCATAGAGGAGAATATTATCTTCAATTTTGACTGAATGAGCTCCTGATAAAGCTTTAGTATATGCTTCTTCAAAGAACTCTTGGGCAGCCCTTTTGGTTTCTTCTTCAAGATCTAGGACTGGAAGATTTTCACATGTTTTGGACTGAAGATAATTAAAATTGTGAAGTTCCCACAATTGTATAGAAGGAAATACTTTTAAATATTTCCTTTCTTCCCAAGTTCCCCAGATACGGAAGAAAAATGTAGACTGGTATCTGGTTGTATATGCTTTAAGGCTTTTGAGGCAGATTGGGGGTAAGTAGTCTGAGAATTCTTCTGGATGAGAAGTATTGACAAATATTTCATGGACTAACCCCATTTGTATGGCTTTAAAGCTTTTGGGAATTTCCTGGAAGCCAGTAATGATTCTGGGGGAATCATTTTTGTTAAGAATCTTTTCATGCTGTTGGAGGATGCTGATAACATCTGTTGCTTCTATAGTTTTGAAGAAGATTCTCAACTCTGAATCAGGAATCATATGTTGCTGGTTAAGCCCAATCATCTTGTAAACAGTTAGTTCTGCTTCTAACTGTCTAGCTTTCTCATTCTGGATTTTGCATAGTTCTAGCAATTTGTAGAATTCTGGCAATGGATGATGAACTTGATCTGCTATCTCCATGTCAGAGACAGTATTTCTTAAGAACTCTTGATCCAAGGAAGGACCTTGGAACCATGTCACCTTTCTTTGTTCTAAGTCCGAACTTTGGGTGGCAAGAGTATAATTGCAGAGGTCGGAAACAGCTTTGGTTATGGCTTGCTTTTCTGTTTTCTCCTGCAAATAGTGGTTAAGCATAGAAAGTACTAGCTGCTCTAGTTGAGAGAGCCAATACTTAGAGGCATGAAAATCATTTGACTGTATCGAACGATAGCAACCATTTAATTTTTCATAAATACTAGGATTGGAGTTTTTGAGTTCTGTGTTATACCAATCCCTTACAACAGTTGCTGCTGTTGGTCTTTGGGTTGTTTGGAATCTTTTCTGTGAGACTGCATTGCTGTAAGATGCTTGTTGTAGTGGTAGAACTGTCATCCCTGGTGGGGGAAAACTTTTTTCCTCGTTAGAGGCTGATGTAGTGTTGTTGCCAGTAGCCAGGAAGAGTTTCTTGTCTTCTGTCTTCTGGGCTGAGCTCTCTCCTTTTTCAGGAGCTTTTTTAAGAGCATTGCCTCCTGTTGAGGAAGCTTTCTTACTGTTTACCTTAGACCACTTAGATTCTTCTATCATGGTCTTTAGTTTCTTCAGTCTATCCTCATCCATGTTCAGGAAGAGGTAGGGAATCTGTAAGATTAGTATGTTCAAGAGCATTATATAAACTGATGACCATAGTAAGTCGAGAAACCTTAATAGTTGTTTTGCAATAAAAACCCATAAATGTATTATTGTTAGGTTTAAGATGATTCCATTATCCAGTAGTATTTTTGCTACTTGGAGTAAGTGTTGTTTATGTTTTTCCATTTCAAGGGAAAAGACTAGTATATCATCTATATAAACTACTTCAAAATGTAGATGTCCGAACATAGAATTCATCCATTTTTGGAATAGTTGTGGAGCATTTTTTAAACCAAATAGCATTACTAACCACTCATAGTGTCCCTGGGGACAACTAAATGCAGTTAATTCTATAGATTCTTTATTGGATAGTTTTACTTGCCAAAAACCAGATTCAGCATCAAATTTACTATAGTATTTTGACCCTTGTATCTGTGTTATTAACTGTTCCGCAGTAGGTATAAAATAGCCGTCAAACTTTGTATAGCTATTTAATTTTCTATAATTAATGACCATTCTGGCTTTCCCTCTTTTTTGTTCTGTATGTTTTCTGACTAGAAAAGCAGGTGATGAATGAGGGCTGCTGGATACCATTATACTGTTTGTTCTTACATTAGTATTTTGGTATTGATCGAGTAAAGTAAGGGTACAATACCTTGGTGCCCTATCAAAATATAATAAAGGGTTATGTGAATATAATGGTTTAAGCATACTGTGTATGATTTCTTCTGTATTAGAGAAGATAGTAAGAGGATAAGTGCAGTTTTTTTGGGTGGAAATAAGTCGTTCACCACGTTGGGCTGCAGTATAGGATGATGCGAAGGGGACCGGAAAAGGAACCCTTGGAATTTGATGATTATCAAATAGAAAAATTTGAGAGTTGAATGGGGCATAATGCCGTAAGTTATTCATGCCCACTAAGCAATCGACATTAAAGTCAATAGGTAATAAAGCAAATTCAAAAGTATAGTGATATTATGAATATCAGGGATAGAAATAGAGATATTTGCTTTATGAGTAATAATGACGGGTCTGCCCATAAAGTCATTTAAGCTTGCTTGCTTTTCTAGGGCTAGCCATAATTGCTTAGGGATAAATTTTTCATGTATAAGACTAGTTTCAGCACCTGAATCTAGTAGAGTATGTAAGGTAAGACAAGAGTTATCAGGAAATAATAATGTCATGGGAATGTATATGTGTAATTGCGGTTTTTTCTTAAGAAGATCCGACATTTGATAAACCAAATGAACTAGAAGGTAGTCTTATAATAGTTGGTCTTCCGATTTCTTTTGGAGATCAAGGATTCTTTGAGTCCTTTCTTCAAGAGGAGTATTTTCTAGTGCAGACATACTAGGTCTAGCTTGGTCAACCAAAATATTGGTATTTCGATATTCAGAGGTACTAAGACTTCTTGGAATACTTGGATTTATAATCGTAGTAGAAATAGTATTGCCTGAAGCAATAAATGTTTCTATAGGGAGATGTGTCTTTGGTTTCAAAGTTTTCAAGAATATTTGCATCTCATTATCATATCGCAAATGTCTTATATTGACCAATTTTGGTTGGATTATTTTTCCATTCCCAACCTCAAAAAGTTTAATAAACTGTGTAGGTGTGATAGATCTAAAAGTAGATGTTTCGTTTAGTGCTAAACAATGTTCCCATTGTATTCCCAATACTTGGGATCCAGGAAGCATTTCAATTCCTTTTAAATTTATAGAAAGAGTACAGGCTTTTTCTATATTTGTATCATGTAAGCTGATGCAAAAATCAGGATGTATATTTACTCCAAATATTCTATTTGCCAGATTGGACTTTGCTCCTCCTAATATACTATTTAGAGGATTATTGATGATTCTTTCATCACAACATATTATCATAATAGGTGTGTCTATCCCGGATCTGAATAGACCAGTTATCTTTATTTGGATTAAGCCAATGTGTAAATATTTCTTTTTAGGATATTTTTGCTTCAGATTTTCTATCTGATGATAGTTTAGCAATTTTATAGAAGTAAAATCTTCATCTCCTTTTAGTTCTATATTTCCTTGCATTCTTTCAAAGATATAGGTAGGTTTGTTTGTCCATAAAGATTTGAATTTAGATTGAGGTTTATATACCTCTTCTTGTTTAGCATGTGGTATGGAAAGTTTTAGTCTTTCAATATCTTCATCAGTTACTTCATAATGTTCCCCTTGGCTTTTTTCAATACTTGTATTATGAATCTCTTGAGGTTCTATTTCCTTCAATGTATTCATATATACTTTGTATTCAAACATAGATTCTTTTGAAGATTGTCCAGGGGTAAACTTTGGACTAAGAGGTGGAGATGTTGAAAGTAAAATATCTTGATCAACTTTAACCAATGCTAAATCTTCGTATTTATGGATTATAAGTATTCCTATAGGAGTACCTAAAGGAATTTGATATGGATTATCATCTAAACTTGTACTTTTCATTATTATACTTATGTTTTGATCTGTCATAGATTCTATTATGCCATAAGTAATGAAAATATTTCTAAGAGCATGATGTCTTAGATTTTTAATTTCTCCATAATATCCATAAGGTATTCTTATAATCAGATCTAAATAAATTTCTATAGATTGATATCTTCTTATGCTATAATGATTGTTAGCATATAGAATATGTCCTGGAAATTTCAATGATTCCCTTTTTGGTAATATAGTAGTTTTAGACAAGGGTATAACTTGTATAAAATGGTATGTTTTATTTAAGGTTAACATGTTTATATTGAATTCTTCTGTTTCTGAAGAATCAGAATCTAAAGGACTTTCTTCATATATGGTTTCAATCTCATATATAGAAGAGTTATCACTAAGGACTTCTTCTATAGTTCCAGTATGGATATCATACTTTTCTAACTCATTTAACCATATTGTTTTAATGTTTATTCTACATTCTGTAGCATAATGTCCTTCTTTACCACATTTAAAACATGTACAGTTCTTTTTCATACCTGTTTGATTTGTTTTAATAAACTTTCGATTCTTATATTTCTTTGACTTTTTGTATTTCTCCTTATTTTCAGGTTTCCATTTTTTTCTGGATACCTTGTATTTTTTCTTGTTATTCTTTTTGAATCTAGATTTTTAGTCTTTGGATTTTTTCCCATATTTTGTTTTCTTGGGAAAGAATGGTTTGTTGAACCCATATACTGGAGGACAACCAAACTGATAATTAATGTCTGGGTCATACTTAGGACAACAAGAAGTTTTAATGTCAGACTTATGTATGTATTTGGATAGATGATTATTTGCCTTTTGTAATTGGCAGGTTTTCTTAACTGTTTCCATACAAGCCTTTTTTAAAACTCCTGTATTGTGTGGAATACCTCCAGCTCTAAGACTGTTATATTTTTTCTCTATCATGGTATCCCATGGTATAGGTAACTTAAAAAAGAAGGCTGTTAGCCAAAAGATTTTTTTATCTAAGGTATTCAGTTTAAAAATATAACTGATATATAGATTAGCAAATTCTTCTAAGTAACAAATGTTACACAGTCTTAGTTTTAGAAGGATATTTTCATCTATGCCTTCAGCATTAATATCTTCTCCAGTTATGTCTCCATATAGACTTTTACAAATACTATGTAAAGCTGTTCTTCTAGATTCATGGCTATTTAAAGCTACTATCTCAGTTGGGTATAACTTTTCATATTGTGTTAGCCATCTTAAGGCTATTCCTTGCCAATATCCGCAAGCTAATATTACAAATTCCTGATGAGGGATTCCCTGTGGCATTAGGGTATTTGTTCCAACCATTAGTTGTTCCCAATTGAGTATATAATCCCTTAAAGCATTTGTTGGTATATTATCAACATTAAATATTAATCCTGAAGTAGCAGTTTGATGTCTCTTTCCTTGTTTATAGATATAGGAATCTACATAGTTTTCATCTGTATCTCTATGATACATAGTTTCTTCAGTAGTATTAGGATGTGGTGGATTTTGTCTACCTGTAGAAATCATTTGAGTAGATGATTCCCCACTTTCCATATTTATATTGTATAAATACTGCTCCTCGTTAGAGGGTATATTTGATATATGATAGTCCTCGTTAGAGGGTATGTTGTATAATTCCTCTGACCAAGAGGCTTCCTCGTTAGAGGGTTGTGATAGTTGGTCAACATCATCATACTCCTCATTAGAGGGTATTTCATCAACAATATCATCATATTCAGATAATTCATCATCAAAAGAATCAGATGCAGAAATATAACTTTCATTATCTGAAGAACTTTTGGAAAAATATTTAATAGAAGCAGAGTTTTCTTCATAGAATTTGAAAATCTCTTTAGAAGTAATTTTTCCTTCTATTTCTTCAACTAATAAGGTTTTATATTTCAAATATTTTTGATAATCAATTTCTTCTAAGTTTGTTTCTTTCAAACTTTTCGAAGATGTTTTTATCATTCTAACAGATCCAAGTCTTTCTTTTGAAGATGAAGAAAACTTTGGAAAACTTAAGAAGGTTTGCAAAGTAGTTAGTTTTTTAGAAACCAAATAGATTTGATCACTTAAATAGTTTAGCAAACTATTTTGTTATTCTATTGTACCATTACTAGGAAGATGAATACTATGTTCATGAGTATTTAAACTGAAAGGACATTCGTATGATTCAGGAAGAACTAAAACTCTAGACATTTCTGTGAAGAGGTTCTTATAAACTTAGACACGTTATTTCCTTCCTTTCTTTCATTAGATTAGATAACAGTATCGCTTTGACCCTGGTCTCTCCGGCTATGTAACCTCTAGGGGTGGTTTTCTCCCTAGAGTGAGGCCGCAACAACTGAAGCGTCCCTTCCGGACATATAGTCAACCACAAGCACTATCACAAGCTTCAGAGAGACAGAGCACAGCCATGTTTCGTTTCCTACCTCATGGCGTAAGATACTATTATCTAATTAACTTAAGAAATTAAGGAAATAACATGCCTAATAAGTTTAGCCAGACATGGCTAAGTTAAGGATACTTACAAAAAAAGAAGAAGGATACTGCACAAGGGCTCTGATACCAGTTGCAGGAGAGCTTCTGCTCCAGTACTCAGCGCTACTATTTATTCACACTATTTTAAACTAAGAAGCAGATCAGAGGAAGAAATATGTTTAAGAAAAAAGAAGTTCGGAAAGGCTCTCTGCCTCCTCCCTTCATCTGATGTCTTTATTTATAATGTTTCAAAAGACGTCCTTCAGATAGGAAGGAATCTTTTACAAAGTCTCTTTACAAAAGATGTACAGGAAAAAGGACTGCATGATTGTCCTTTGAACAGAAAAAGTTTACATGATTGTCCTTTACTGGGTCCCATCTTTGATAATTGTAGTCCTTGTGGAGATGAGAAGGAATCTTCTGGCGTGGCATGGGCCCACCACGCTTTTTATCTTGTCTGGAAAAGTCCTTCTTGGTTGCAATCAATCCTTGCCTTTTGTCCAATTCTCCCAAGGTTAATACTGGTAAGAAAAGGGATGACTTTTCCCAGTTTTATTGGAACAGATTCAATGGCAGAAAGATGATCATAGAGCATGATGTTATTACTGATGGTAATAGATCTTGCTCCACATAGACTGTCAGTCATTGCTTCTGTAAAAAACTCTTTAGCAGCTGCATAAGCTTGTTCTTCATAGTTGTGTTCATGCTTAGGATAAACACCCCATCCATGGGCGAACTGTTGACTTTCGTCATGTAATTCCCATATTTGAAAAGAGGTGAATAGTTGGTATAGGTTCCTTTCTTCCCAAATGCTCCAAATTCGGAACCAGAAACCAGTTTCCCAAGAGTGCTGCTTTGAGTAGGTTGAAACTCGGTCACTGCATATCTTTGGAATGTGATCGAGGTAATCTCCAGGATGTAATGTGCTTAAGTAAAGACTATGAACTATCCCAAGTTGAAGAGCTCTGGCGGATTTAGGAATATCCCCTAAATAGACAGATAATCTTGGGTTTTCATATTTAGTCTTGATTAAAGCATCTTCTTCGAGCAGAAGCCGGGTAATTTCCGTTGCTTCTAACTGATGGAAAAATAGGAGGAGATGTTCATGTGGCAGGCAGTTTTGCTGATTTAGATTTACCATTGTGTTCACAATGGCTTCTGCCTTGAATTTTCTTGCCCTTTCAGAGTCAACTTCTAAAAGAGATAGGAGCTGGTAGAAATCTGTAGCTGGGCAGATTACCATATCTGAAAGGTTGCTTCTGGAAGTAATAGTTTTGAGTTCCTGCTCTTCAGGAGAAGAACCACAGAACCAATGTTTCTCCATTTGCTTCAATTCTTGAGATTTAGAAAGAACAGAGACCTGGCATATCTGTTTGCCGAGGTTTTGGAGTTCAGAAAGCTTCTGTTGTAGCTGCCTGAGTTTGATGAGGCCTGGAAGGCTTTCAGTATGTCCTGAAAGGTGATGGCTTTCAGTCTGTCCTGAAAGGTGTGGTTTGGAACTGGAGGGATCCATTATAGAGGTCTTTTGTCTTTTTTCTCGACTTTTATCCATTGTTTGGCCTGGATAATATATCTGCAAGAATATTAGTATAACCAGGAATATACTTAACATCATATTGGTATATTTCAAGGTATAAGGCATTCTTATTCTCCTGATGTTTTCTTCAGGAGTTATAATAGTTAAACAAAAAGAAATTATAGCATATACCTCGGGAAAATTTAATAAACCCCAACAAAGATATTCCACTTATGATAAAGAATTGTTGGCTATTAAATCAGCAATAAAGAGTTTAAAAATATATTTACTCAATAGGCAGTTCATCATAGAAACTGATAACAAAGCAGTATCCCAATTCTTGAAAAAAAGTTGCAGGAGAGCTTCTGCTCCAGTACTCAGCGCTACTATTTATTCACACTATTTTAAACTAAGAAGCAGATCAGAGAAAGAAATATGTTTAAGAAAAAAGAAGTTCGGAAAGGCTCTCTGCCTCCTCCCTTCATCTGATGTCTTTATTTATAATGTTTCCAAGACGTCCTTCAGATAGGAAGGAATCTTTTATAAAGTTTTTTTACAAAAGATGTACAGAAAAAAAGGACTGCATTATTGTCCTTTGTACAGGAAAAAGTTTACATTATTGTCCTTTATGGGGTCCCACCATACTGATTGGTGTCCTTCTTGTCGGTTGAGAGGATGAGGAGGAATCTTTGCTGAGTAAGACTGGCCCACCATGCTTGTCTGAGTTTGCTGAGTAGGATTGGCCCACCATGCTTATCCTTGCATAGTGTCTTCTTCGATGTCATCTTCAAGATTGATATCTGTATTTCCTCCGAGGTCTTCATCTTCATTTTCAATATTCTCTAGACTTTTATAAAAATCTTCTTTTGCTTTGGTCCCAACTTTTCCTAGCTGTAGAGAAGACAAAAAGGCCAGTACTTTGGGAATTTTTTGTTCAGAGTTTTCAAAAACTCCGATGAAGTCATAGAGGAGAATATTATCTTCAATTTTGATGGAATGAGCTCCTGATAAAGCTTTAGTATATGCTTCTTCAAAGAACTCTTGGGCAGCCCTTTTGGTTTCTTCTTCAAGATCTAGGACTGGAAGATTTTCACATGTTTTGGACTGAAGATAATTAAAATTGTGAAGTTCCCACAATTGTATAGAAGGAAATACTTTTAAATATTTCCTTTCTTCCCAAGTTCCCCAGATACGGAAGAAAAATGTAGACTGGTATCTGGTTGTATATGCTTTAAGGCTTTTGAGGCAGATTGGGGGTAAGTAGTCTGAGAATTCTTCTGGATGAGAAGTATTGACAAATATTTCATGGACTAACCCCATTTGTATGGCTTTAAAGCTTTTGGGAATTTCCTGGAAGCCAGTAATGATTCTGGGGTAATCATTTTTGTTAAGAATCTTTTCATGCTGTTGGAGGATGCTGATAACATCTGTTGCTTCTATAGTTTTGAAGAAGATTCTCAACTCTGAATCAGGAATCATATGTTGCTGGTTAAGCCCAATCATCTTGTAAACAGTTAGTTCTGCTTCTAACTGTCTAGCTTTCTCATTCTGGATTTTGTATAGTTCCAGCAATTTGTAGAATTCTGGTAATGGATGATGAACTTGATCTGCTATCTCCATGTCAGAGACAGTATTTCTTAAGAACTCTTGATCCAAGGAAGGACCTTGGAACCATGTCACCTTTCTTTGTTCTAAGTCCGAACTTTGGGTGGCAAGAGTATAATTGCAGAGGTCGGAAACAGCTTTGGTTATGGCTTGCTTTTCTGTTTTCTCCTGCAAATAGTGGTTAAGCATAGAAAGTACTAGCTGCTCTAGTTGAGAGAGCCAATACTTAGAGGCATGAAAATCATTTGACTGTATCGAACGATAGCAACCATTTAATTTTTCATAAATACTAGGATTGGAGTTTTTGAGTTCTGTGTTATACCAATCCCTTACAACAGTTGCTGCTGTTGGTCTTTGGGTTGTTTGGAATCTTTTCTGTGAGACTGCATTGCTGTAAGATGCTTGTTGTAGTGGTAGAACTGTCATCCCTGGTGGGGGAAAACTTTTTTCCTCGTTAGAGGCTGATGTAGTGTTGTTGCCAGTAGCCAGGAAGAGTTTCTTGTCTTCTGTCTTCTGGGCTGAGCTCTCTCCTTTTTCAGGAACTTTTTTAAGAGCATTGCCTCCTGTTGAGGAAGCTTTCTTACTGTTTACCTTAGACCACTTAGATTCTTCTATCATGGTCTTTAGTTTCTTCAGTCTATCCTCATCCATGTTCAGGAAGAGGTAGGGAATCTGTAAGATTAGTATGTTCAAGAGCATTATATAAACTGATGACCATAGTAAGTCGAGAAACCTTAATAGTTGTTTTGCAATAAAAACCCATAAATGTATTATTGTTAGGTTTAAGATGATTCCATTATCCAGTAGTATTTTTGTTACTTGGAGTAAGTGTTGTTTATGTTTTTCCATTTCAAGGGAAAAGACTAGTATATCATCTATATAAACTACTTCAAAATGTAGATGTCCGAACATAGAATTCATCCATTTTTGGACTAGTTGTGGAGCATTTTTTAAACCAAATAGCATTACTAACCACTCATAGTGTCCCTGGGGACAACTAAATGCAGTTAATTCTATAGATTCTTTATTGGATAGTTTTACTTGCCAAAAACCAGATTCAGCATCAAATTTACTATAGTATTTTGACCCTTGTATCTGTGTTATTAACTGTTCCGCAGTAGGTATAAAATAGCCGTCAAACTTTGTATAGCTATTTAATTTTCTATAATTAATGACCATTCTGGCTTTCCCTCTTTTTTGTTCTGTATGTTTTCTGACTAGAAAAGCAGGTGATGAATGAGGGCTGCTGGATACCATTATACTGTTTGTTCTTACATTAGTATTTTGGTATTGATCGAGTAAAGTAAGGGTACAATACCTTGGTGCCCTATCAAAATATAATAAAGGGTTATGTGAATATAATGGTTTAAGCATACTGTGTATGATTTCTTCTGTATTAGAGAAGATAGTAAGAGGATAAGTGCAGTTTTTTTGGGTGGAAATAAGTCGTTCACCACGTTGGGCTGCAGTATAGGATGATGCGAAGGGGACCGGAAAAGGAACCCTTGGAATTTGATGATTATCAAATAGAAAAATTTGAGAGTTGAATGGGGCATAATGCCGTAAGTTATTCATGCCCACTAAGCAATCGACATTAAAGTCAATAGGTAATAAAGCAAATTCAAAAGTATAGTGATGAGAGATATTATGAATATCAGGGATAGAAATAGAGATATTTGCTTTATGAGTAATAATGACGGGTCTGCCCATAAAGTCATTTAAGCTTGCTTGCTTTTCTAGGGCTAGCCATAATTGCTTAGGGATAAATTTTTCATGTATAAGACTAGTTTCAGCACCTGAATCTAGTAGAGTATGTAAGGTAAGACAAGAGTTATCAGGAAATAATAATGTCATGGGAATGTATATGTGTAATTGCGGTTTTTTCTTAAGAAGATCCGACATTTGATAAACCAAATGAACTAGAAGGTAGTCTTATAATATGTTGGTCTTCTGATTTCTTTTGGAGTTCAAGGATTCTTTGAGACCTTCCTTCAAGAGGAGTATTTTCTAGTGCAGACATACTAGGTCTAGCTTGGTCAACCAAAATATTGGTATTTCGATATTCAGAGGTACTAAGACTTCTTGGAATACTTGGATTTATAATCGTAGTAGAAATAGTATTGCCTGAAGCAATAAATGTTTCTATAGGGAGATGTGTCTTTGGTTTCAAAGTTTTCAAGAATATTTGCATCTCATTATCATATCGCAAATGTCTTATATTGACCAATTTTGGTTGGATTATTTTTCCATTCCCAACCTCAAAAAGTTTAATAAACTGTGTAGGTGTGATAGATCTAAAAGTAGATGTTTCGTTTAGTGCTAAACAATGTTCCCATTGTATTCCCAATACTTGGGATCCAGGAAGCATTTCAATTCCTTTTAAATTTATAGAAAGAGTACAGGCTTTTTCTATATTTGTATCATGTAAGCTGATGCAAAAATCAGGATGTATATTTACTCCAAATATTCTATTTGCCAGATTGGACTTTGCTCCTCCTAATATACTATTTAGAGGATTATTGATGATTCTTTCATCGCAACATATTATCATAATAGTTGTGTCTATTCCGGATCTGAATAGACCAGTTATCTTTATTTGGATTAAGCCAATGTGTAAATATTTCTTTTTAGGATATTTTTGCTTCAGATTTTCTATCTGATGATAGTTTAGCAATTTTATAGAAGTAAAATCTTCATCTCCTTTTAGTTCTATATTTCCTTGCATTCTTTCAAAGATATAGGTAGGTTTGTTTGTCCATAAAGATTTGAATTTAGATTGAGGTTTATATACCTCTTCTTGTTTAGCATGTGGTATGGAAAGTTTTAGTCTTTCAATATCTTCATCAGTTACTTCATAATGTTCCCCTTGGCTATTTTCAATACTTGTATTATGAATCTCTTGAGGTTCTATTTCCTTCAATGTATTCATATATACTTTGTATTCAAACATAGATTCTTTTGAAGATTGTCCAGGGGTAAACTTTGGACTAAGAGGTGGAGATGTTGAAAGTAAAATATCTTGATCAACTTTAACCAATGCTAAATCTTCGTATTTATGGATTATAAGTATTCCTATAGGAGTACCTAAAGGAATTTGATATGGATTATCATCTAAACTTGTACTTTTCATTATTATACTTATGTTTTGATCTGTCATAGATTCTATTATGCCATAAGTAATGAAAATATTTCTAAGAGCATGATGTCTTAGATTTTTAATTTCTCCATAATATCCATAAGGTATTCTTATAATCAGATCTAAATAAATTTCTATAGATTGATATCTTCTTATGCTATAATGATTGTTAGCATATAGAATATGTCCTGGAAATTTCAATGATTCCCTTTTTGGTAATATAGTAGTTTTAGACAAGGGTATAACTTGTATAAAATGGTATGTTTTATTCAAGGTTAACATGTTTATATTGAATTCTTCTGTTTCTGAAGAATCAGAATCTAAAGGACTTTCTTCATATATGGTTTCAATCTCATATATAGAAGAGTTATCACTAAGGACTTCTTCTATAGTTCCAGTATGGATATCATACTTTTCTAACTCATTTAACCATATTGTTTTAATGTTTATTCTACATTCTGTAGCATAATGTCCTTCTTTACCACATTTAAAACATGTACAGTTCTTTTTCATACCTGTTTGATTTGTTTTAATAAACTTTCGATTCTTATATTTCTTTGACTTTTTGTATTTCTCCTTATGTTCAGGTTTCCATTTTTTTCTGGATACCTTGTATTTTTTCTTGTTATTCTTTTTGAATCTAGATTTATAGTCTTTGGATTTTTTTCCATATTTTGTTTTCTTGGGAAAGAATGGTTTGTTGAACCCATATACTGGAGGACAACCAAACTGATAATTAATGTCTGGGTCATACTTAGGACAACAAGAAGTTTTAATGTCAGACTTATGTATGTATTTGGATAGATGATTATTTGCCTTTTGTAATTGGCAGGTTTTCTTAACTGTTTCCATACAAGCCTTTTTTAAAGCTCCTGTATTGTGTGGAATACCTCCAGCTCTAAGACTGTTATATTTTTTCTCTATCATGGTATCCCATGGTATAGGTAACTTAGAAAAGAAAACTGTTAGCCAAAAGATTTTTTTATCTAAGGTATTCAGTTTAAAAATATAACTGATATATCGATTAGCAAATTCTTCTAAGTAACAAATGTTACACAGTCTTAGTTTTAGAAGGATATTTTCATCTATGCCTTCAGCATTAATATCTTCTCCAGTTATGTCTCCATATAGACTTTTACAAATACTATGTAAAGCTGTTCTTCTAGATTCATGGCTATTTAAAGCTACTATCTCAGTTGGGTATAACTTTTCATATTGTGTTAGCCATCTTAAGGCTATTCCTTGCCAATATCCGCAAGCTAATATTACAAATTCCTGATGAGGGATTCCCTGTGGCATTAGGGTATTTGTTCCAACCATTAGTTGTTCCCAATTGAGTATATAATCCCTTAAAGCATTTGTTGGTATATTATCAACATTAAATATTAATCCTGAAGTAGCAGTTTGATGTCTCTTTCCTTGTTTATAGATATAGGAATCTACATAGTTTTCATCTGTATCTCTATGATACATAGTTTCTTCAGTAGTATTAGGATGTGGTGGATTTTGTCTACCTGTAGAAATCATTTGAGTAGATGATTCCCCACGTTCCATATTTATATTATATAAATACTGCTCCTCGTTAGAGGGTATATTTGATATATGATAGTCCTCGTTAGAGGGTATGTTGTGTAATTCCTCTGACCAAGAGGCTTCCTCGTTAGAGGGTAGTGATATTTGGTCAACATCATCATACTCCTCATTAGAGGGTATTTCATCAACAATATCATCATATTCAGATAATTCATCATCAAAAGAATCTGATGCAGAAATATAACTTTCATTATCTGAAGAAGTTTTGGAAAAATATTTTATAGAAGCAGAGTTTTCTTCATAGAATTTGAAAATCTCTTTAGAAGTAATTTTTCCTTCTATTTCTTCAACTAATAAGGTTTTATATTTCAAATATTTTTGATAATCAATTTCATCTGAGTTTGTTTCTTTCAAACTTTTTGAAGATGTTTTTATCATTCTAACAGATCCAAGTCTTTCTTTTGAAGATGAAGAAAACTTTGGAAAACTTAAAAAGGTTTGTAATCTATTTAGTTTTTACCAGTTGCAGGAGAGCTTCTGCTCCAGTACTCAGCGCTACTATTTATTCACACTATTTTAAACTAAGAAGCAGATCAGAGGAAGAAATATGTTTAAGAAAAAAGAAGTTCAAAGGCTCTCTGCCTCCTCCCTTCATCTGATGTCTTTATTTATAATGTTTCCAAGACGTCCTTCAGATAGGAAGGAATCTTTTACAAAGTTTTTTTACAAAAGATGTACAGAAAAAAAGGACTGCATTATTGTCCTTTGTACAGGAAAAAGTTTACATTATTGTCCTTTATGGGGTCCCACCATACTGATTGGTGTCCTTCTTGTCGGTTGAGAGGATGAGGAGGAATCTTTGCTGAGTAAGACTGGCCCACCATGCTTGTCTGAGTTTGCTGAGTAGGATTGGCCCACCATGCTTATCCATGCATAGTGTCTTCTTCGATGTCATCTTCAAGATTGATATCTGTATTTCCTCCGAGGTCTTCATCTTCATTTTCAATATTCTCTAGACTTTTATAAAAATCTTCGTTTGCTTTGGTCCCAACTTTTCCTAGCTGTAGAGAAGACAAAAAGGCCAGTACTTTGGGAATTTTTTGTTCAGAGTTTTCAAAAACTCCGATGAAGTCATAGAGGAGAATATTATCTTCAATTTTGATGGAATGAGCTCCTGATAAAGCTTTAGTATATGCTTCTTCAAAGAACTCTTGGGCAGCCCTTTTGGTTTCTTCTTCAAAATCTAGGACTGGAAGATTTTCACATGTTTTGGACTGAAGATAATTAAAATTGTGAAGTTCCCACAATTGTATAGAAGGAAATACTTTTAAATATTTCCTTTCTTCCCAAGTTCCCCAGATACGGAAGAAAAATGTAGACTGGTATCTGGTTGTATATGCTTTAAGGCTTTTGAGGCAGATTGGGGGTAAGTAGTCTGAGAATTCTTCTGGATGAGAAGTATTGACAAATATTCCATGGACTAACCCCATTTGTATGGCTTTAAAGCTTTTGGGAATTTCCTGGAAGCCAGTAATGATTCTGGGGGAATCATTTTTGTTAAGAATCTTTTCATGCTGTTGGAGGATGCTGATAACATCTGTTGCTTCTATAGTTTTGAAGAAGATTCTCAACTCTGAATCAGGAATCATATGTTGCTGGTTAAGCCCAATCATCTTGTAAACAGTTAGTTCTGCTTCTAACTGTCTAGCTTTCTCATTCTGGATTTTGCATAGTTCCAGCAATTTGTAGAATTCTGGTAATGGATGATGAACTTGATCTGCTATCTCCATGTCAGAGACAGTATTTCTTAAGAACTCTTGATCCAAGGAAGGACCTTGGAACCATGTCACCTTTCTTTGTTCTAAGTCCGAACTTTGGGTGGCAAGAGTATAATTGCAGAGGTCGGAAACAGCTTTGGTTATGGCTTGCTTTTCTGTTTTCTCCTGCAAATAGTGGTTAAGCATAGAAAGTACTAGCTGCTATAGTTGAGAGAGCCAATACTTAGAGGCATGAAAATCATTTGACTGTATCGAACGATAGCAACCATTTAAATTTTCATAAATACTACGATTGGAGTTTTTGAGTTCTGTGTTATACCAATCCCTTACAACAGTTGCTGTTGTTGGTCTTTGGGTTGTTTGGAATCTTTTCTGTGAGACTGCATTGCTGTAAGATGCTTGTTGTAGTGGTAGAACTGTCATCCCTGGTGGGGGAAAACTTTTTTCCTCGTTAGAGGCTGATGTAGTGTTGTTGCCAGTAGCCAGGAAGAGTTTCTTGTCTTCTGTCTTCTGGGCTGAGCTCTCTCCTTTTTCAGGAGCTTTTTTAAGAGCATTGCCTCCTGTTGAGGAAGCTTTCTTACTGTTTACCTTAGACCACTTAGATTCTTCTATCATGGTCTTTAGTTTCTTCAGTCTATCCTCATCCATGTTCAGGAAGAGGTAGGGAATCTGTAAGATTAGTATGTTCAAGAGCATTATATAAACTGATGACCATAGTAAGTCGAGAAACCTTAATAGTTGTTTTGCAATAAAAACCCATAAATGTATTATTGTTAGGTTTAAGATGATTCCATTATCCAGTAGTATTTTTGCTACTTGGAGTAAGTGTTGTTTATGTTTTTCCATTTCAAGGGAAAAGACTAGTATATCATCTATATAAACTACTTCAAAATGTAGATGTCCGAACATAGAATTCATCCATTTTTGGAATAGTTGTGGAGCATTTTTTAAACCAAATAGCATTACTAACCACTCATAGTGTCCCTGGGGACAACTAAATGCAGTTAATTCTATAGATTCTTTATTGGATAGTTTTACTTGCCAAAAACCAGATTCAGCATCAAATTTACTATAGTATTTTGACCCTTGTATCTGTGTTATTAACTGTTCCGCAGTAGGTATAAAATAGCCGTCAAACTTTGTATAGCTATTTAATTTTCTATAATTAATGACCATTCTGGCTTTCCCTCTTTTTTGTTCTGTATGTTTTCTGACTAGAAAAGCAGGTGATGAATGAGGGCTGCTGGATACCATTATACTGTTTGTTCTTACATTAGTATTTTGGTATTGATCGAGTAAAGTAAGGGTACAATACCTTGGTGCCCTATCAAAATATAATAAAGGGTTATGTGAATATAATGGTTTAAGCATACTGTGTATGATTTCTTCTGTATTAGAGAAGATAGTAAGAGGATAAGTGCAGTTTTTTTGGGTGGAAATAAGTCGTTCACCACGTTGGGCTGCAGTATAGGATGATGCGAAGGGGACCGGAAAAGGAACCCTTGGAATTTGATGATTATCAAATAGAAAAATTTGAGAGTTGAATGGGGCATAATGCCGTAAGTTATTCATGCCCACTAAGCAATCGACATTAAAGTCAATAGGTAATAAAGCAAATTCAAAAGTATAGTGATGAGAGATATTATGAATATCAGGGATAGAAATAGAGATATTTGCTTTATGAGTAATAATGACGGGTCTGCCCATAAAGTCATTTAAGCTTGCTTGCTTTTCTAGGGCTAGCCATAATTGCTTAGGGATAAATTTTTCATGTATAAGACTAGTTTCAGCACCTGAATCTAGTAGAGTATGTAAGGTAAGACAAGAGTTATCAGGAAATAATAATGTCATGGGAATGTATATGTGTAATTGCGGTTTTTTCTTAAGAAGATCCGACATTTGATAAACCAAATGAACTAGAAGGTAGTCTTATAATATGTTGGTCTTCTGATTTCTTTTGGAGTTCAAGGATTCTTTGAGACCTTCCTTCAAGAGGAGTATTTTCTAGTGCAGACATACTAGGTCTAGCTTGGTCAACCAAAATATTGGTATTTCGATATTCAGAGGTACTAAGACTTCTTGGAATACTTGGATTTATAATCGTAGTAGAAATAGTATTGCCTGAAGCAATAAATGTTTCTATAGGGAGATGTGTCTTTGGTTTCAAAGTTTTCAAGAATATTTGCATCTCATTATCATATCGCAAATGTCTTATATTGACCAATTTTGGTTGGATTATTTTTCCATTCCCAACCTCAAAAAGTTTAATAAACTGTGTAGGTGTGATAGATCTAAAAGTAGATGTTTCGTTTAGTGCTAAACAATGTTCCCATTGTATTCCCAATACTTGGGATCCAGGAAGCATTTCAATTCCTTTTAAATTTATAGAAAGAGTACAGGCTTTTTCTATATTTGTATCATGTAAGCTGATGCAAAAATCAGGATGTATATTTACTCCAAATATTCTATTTGCTAAATTGGATTTTGCTCCTCCTAATATACTATTTAGAGGATTATTGATGATTCTTTCATCGCAACATATTATCAAAATAGGTGTGTCTATTCCGGATCTGAATAGACCAGTTATTTTTATTTGAATTAATCCAATGTGTAAATATTTCTTCTTAGGATATTTTTGCTTCAGATTTTCTATCTGATGGAAGTTTAGCAATTTTATAGAAGTAAACTCTTCATCTCCTTTTAGTTCTATATTTCCTTGCATTCTTTCAAAGATATAGGTAGGTTTGTTTGTCCATAAAGATTTGAATTTAGATTGAGGTTTATATACCTCTTCTTGTTTAGCATGTGGTATGGAAAGTTTTAGTCTTTCAATATCTTCATCAGTTACTTCATAATGTTCCCCTTGGCTATTTTCAATACTTGTATTATGAATCTCTTGAGGTTCTATTTCCTTCAATGTATTCATATATACTTTGTATTCAAACATAGATTCTTTTGAAGATTGTCCAGGGGTAAACTTTGGACTAAGAGGTGGAGATGTTGAAAGTAAAATATCTTGATCAACTTTAACCAATGCTAAATCTTCGTATTTATGGATTATAAGTATTCCTATAGGAGTACCTAAAGGAATTTGATATGGATTATCATCTAAACTTGTACTTTTCATTATTATACTTATGTTTTGATCTGTCATAGATTCTATTATGCCATAAGTAATGAAAATATTTCTAAGAGCATGATGTCTTAGATTTTTAATTTCTCCATAATATCCATAAGGTATTCTTATAATCAGATCTAAATAAATTTCTATAGATTGATATCTTCTTATGCTATAATGATTGTTAGCATATAGAATATGTCCTGGAAATTTCAATGATTCCCTTTTTGGTAATATAGTAGTTTTAGACAAGGGTATAACTTGTATAAAATGGTATGTTTTATTCAAGGTTAACATGTTTATATTGAATTCTTCTATTTCTGAAGAATCAGAATCTAAAGGACTTTCTTCATATATGGTTTCAATCTCATATATAGAAGAGTTATCACTAAGGACTTCTTCTATAGTTCCAGTATGGATATCATACTTTTCTAACTCATTTAACCATATTGTTTTAATGTTTATTCTACATTCTGTAGCATAATGTCCTTCTTTACCACATTTAAAACATGTACAGTTCTTTTTAATACCTGTTTGATTTGTTTTAATAAACTTTCGATTCTTATATTTCTTTGACTTTTTGTATTTCTCCTTATTTTCAGGTTTCCATTTTTTTCTGGATACCTTGTATTTTTTCTTGTTATTCTTTTTGAATCTAGATTTATAGTCTTTGGATTTTTTCCCATATTTTGTTTTCTTGGGAAAGAATGGTTTGTTGAACCCATATACTGGAGGACAACCAAACTGATAATTAATGTCTGGGTCATACTTAGGACAACAAGAAGTTTTAATGTCAGACTTATGTATGTATTTGGATAGATGATTATTTGCCTTTTGTAATTGGCAGGTTTTCTTAACTGTTTCCATACAAGCCTTTTATAAAGCTCCTGTATTATGTGGAATACCTCCAGCTCTAAGACTGTTATATTTTTTCTCTATCATGGTATCCCATGGTATAGGTAACTTAGAAAAGAAGACTGTTAGCCAAAAGATTTTTTTATCTAATGTATTCAGTTTAAAAATATAACTGATATATAGATTAGCAAATTCTTCTAAGTAACAAATGTTACACAGTCTTAGTTTTAGAAGGATATTTTCATCTATGCCTTCAGCATTAATATCTTCTCCAGCTATGTCTCCATATAGACTTTTACAAATACTATGTAAAGCTGTTCTTCTAGATTCATGGCTATTTAAAGCTACTATCTCAGTTGGGTATAACTTTTCATATTGTGTTAGCCATCTTAAGGCTATTCCTTGCCAATATCCGCAAGCTAATATTACAAATTCCTGATGAGGGATTCCCTGTGGTATTAGGGTATTTGTTCCAACCATTACTTGTTCCCAATTGAGTATATAATCCCTTAAAGCATTTGTTGGTATATTATCAACATTAAATATTAATCCTGAAGTAGCAGTTTGATGTCTCTTTCCTTGTTTATAGATATAGGAATCTACATAGTTTTCATCTGTATCTCTATGATACATAGTTTCTTCAGTAGTATTAGGATGTGGTGGATTTTGTCTACCTGTAGAAATCATTTGAGTAGATGATTCCCCACTTTCCATATTTATATTGTATAAATACTGCTCCTCGTTAGAGGGTATATTTGATATATGATAGTCCTCGTTAGAGGGTATGTTGTGTAATTCCTCTGACCAAGAGGCTTCCTCGTTAGAGGGTAGTGATATTTGGTCAACATCATCATACTCCTCATTAGAGGGTATTTCATCAACAATATCATCATATTCAGATAATTCATCATCAAAAGAATCTGATGCAGAAATATAACTTTCATTATCTGAAGAACTTTTGGAAAAATATTTAATAGAAGCAGAGTTTTCTTCATAGAATTTGAAAATCTCTTTAGAAGTAATTTTTCCTTCTATTTCTTCAACTAATAAGGTTTTATATTTCAAATATTTTTGATAATCAATTTCTTCTAAGTTTGTTTCTTTCAAACTTTTCGAAGATATTTTTATCATTCTAACAGATCCAAGTCTTTCTTTTGAAGATGAAGAAAACTTTGGAAAACTTAAGAAGGTTTGCAAAGTAGTTAGTTTTTTAGAAACCAAATAGATTTGATCACTTAAATAGTTTAGCAAACTATTTTGTTGTTCTATTGTACTATTACTAGGAAGATGAATACTATGTTCATGAGTATTTAAACTGAAAGGACATTCGTATGATTCAGGAAGAACTAAAACTCTAGACATTTCTGTGAAGAGGTTCTTATAAACTTAGACACGTTATTTCCTTCCTTTCTTTCATTAGATTAGATAACAGTATCGCTTTGACCCTGGTCTCTCCGGCTATGTAACCTCTAGGGGTGGTTTTCTCCCTAGAGTGAGGCAGCCATAACTGAAGCGTCCCTTCCGGACATATAGTCAACCACAAGCACTATCACAAGCTTCAGAGAGACAGAGCACAGCCATGTTTCGTTTCCTACCTCATGGCGTAAGATGCTATTATCTAATTAACTTAAGAAATTAAGGAAATAACATGCCTAACAAGTTTAGCCAGACATGGCTAAGTTAAGGATACTTACAAAAAAAGAAGAAGGATACTGCACAAGGGCTCTAATACCAGTTGCAGGAGAGCTTCTGCTCCAGTACTCAGCGCTACTATTTATTCACACTATTTTAAACTAAGAAGCAGATCAGAGGAAGAAATATGTTTAAGAAAAAAGAAGTTTGGAAAGGCTCTCTGCCTCCTCCCTTCATCTGATGTCTTAATTTATAATGTTTCCAAGACGTCCTTCAGATAGGAAGGAATCTTTTACAAAGTTTTTTTACAAAAGATGTACAAAAAAAAAGGACTGCATTATTGTCCTTTGTACAGGAAAAAGTTTACATTATTGTCCTTTATGGGGTCCCACCATACTGATTGGTGTCCTTCTTGTCTGTTGAGAGGATGAGGAGGAATCTTTGCTGAGTAAGACTGGCCCACCATGCTTGTCTGAGTTTGCTGAGTAGGATTGGCCCACCATGCTTATCCTTGCATAGTGTCTTCTTCGATGTCATCTTCAAGATTGATATCTGTATTTCCTCCGAGGTCTTCATCTTCATTTTCAATATTCTCTAGACTTTTATAAAAATCTTCTTTTGCTTTGGTCCCAACTTTTCCTAGCTGTAGAGAAGACAAAAAGGCCAGTACTTTGGGAATTTTTTGTTCAGAGTTTTCAAAAACTCCGATGAAGTCATAGAGGAGAATATTATCTTCAATTTTGATGGAATGAGCTCCTGATAAAGCTTTAGTATATGCTTCTTCAAAGAACTCTTGGGCAGCCCTTTTGGTTTCTTCTTCAAGATCTAGGACTGGAAGATTTTCACATGTTTTGGACTGAAGATAATTAAAATTGTGAAGTTCCCACAATTGTATAGAAGGAAATACTTTTAAATATTTCCTTTCTTCCCAAGTTCCCCAGATACGGAAGAAAAATGTAGACTGGTATCTGGTTGTATATGCTTTAAGGCTTTTGAGGCAGATTGGGGGTAAGTAGTCTGAGAATTCTTCTGGATGAGAAGTATTGACAAATATTCCATGGACTAACCCCATTTGTATGGCTTTAAAGCTTTTGGGAATTTCCTGGAAGCCAGTAATGATTCTGGGGGAATCATTTTTGTTAAGAATCTTTTCATGCTGTTGGAGGATGCTGATAACATCTGTTGCTTCTATAGTTTTGAAGAAGATTCTCAACTCTGAATCAGGAATCATATGTTGCTGGTTAAGCCCAATCATCTTGTAAACAGTTAGTTCTGCTTCTAACTGTCTAGCTTTCTCATTCTGGATTTTGCATAGTTCCAGCAATTTGTAGAATTCTGGTAATGGATGATGAACTTGATCTGCTATCTCCATGTCAGAGACAGTATTTCTTAAGAACTCTTGATCCAAGGAAGGACCTTGGAACCATGTCACCTTTCTTTGTTCTAAGTCCGAACTTTGGGTGGCAAGAGTATAATTGCAGAGGTCGGAAACAGCTTTGGTTATGGCTTGCTTTTCTGTTTTCTCCTGCAAATAGTGGTTAAGCATAGAAAGTACTAGCTGCTCTAGTTGAGAGAGCCAATACTTAGAGGCATGAAAATCATTTGACTGTATCGAACGATAGCAACCATTTAATTTTTCATAAATACTAGGATTGGAGTTTTTGAGTTCTGTGTTATACCAATCCCTTACAACAGTTGCTGCTGTTGGTCTTTGGGTTGTTTGGAATCTTTTCTGTGAGACTGCATTGCTGTAAGATGCTTGTTGTAGTGGTAGAACTGTCATCCCTGGTGGGGGAAAACTTTTTTCCTCGTTAGAGGCTGATGTAGTGTTGTTGCCAGTAGCCAGGAAGAGTTTCTTGTCTTCTGTCTTCTGGGCTGAGCTCTCTCCTTTTTCAGGAGCTTTTTTAAGAGCATTGCCTCCTGTTGAGGAAGCTTTCTTACTGTTTACCTTAGACCACTTAGATTCTTCTATCATGGTCTTTAGTTTCTTCAGTCTATCCTCATCCATGTTCAGGAAGAGGTAGGGAATCTGTAAGATTAGTATGTTCAAGAGCATTATATAAACTGATGACCATAGTAAGTCGAGAAACCTTAATAGTTGTTTTGTAATAAAAACCCATAAATGTATTATTGTTAGGTTTAAGATGATTCCATTATCCAGTAGTATTTTTGCTACTTGGAGTAAGTGTTGTTTATGTTTTTCCATTTCAAGGGAAAAGACTAGTATATCATCTATATAAACTACTTCAAAATGTAGATGTCCGAACATAGAATTCATCCATTTTTGGAATAGTTGTGGAGCATTTTTTAAACCAAATAGCATTACTAACCACTCATAGTGTCCCTGGGGACAACTAAATGCAGTTAATTCTATAGATTCTTTATTGGATAGTTTTACTTGCCAAAAACCAGATTCAGCATCAAATTTACTATAGTATTTTGACCCTTGTATCTGTGTTATTAACTGTTCCGCAGTAGGTATAAAATAGCCGTCAAACTTTGTATAGCTATTTAATTTTCTATAATTAATGACCATTCTGGCTTTCCCTCTTTTTTGTTCTGTATGTTTTCTGACTAGAAAAGCAGGTGATGAATGAGGGCTGCTGCTAGGCTGTATTAGTTTAAGAGATAAAAGCTCGTTTATTTAAGCTGAAAATTCTTGTTTATCTATAGGGGATACCATTATACTGTTTGATCTTACATTAGTATTTTGGTATTGTTCGAGTAAAGTAAGGGTACAATACCTTGGTGCCTTATCAAAATATAATAAAGGGTTATTTGAATATAATGGTTTAAGCATACTATGGATGATTTCTTCTGTATTAGAGAAGATAGTAAGAGGATAAGTGCAGTTGTTTTGGGTGGAAATAAGTCGTTCACCACGTTGGGCTGCAGTATAAGATGATGCTAAGGGTACCGGGAAAGGAACCCGTGGAATTTGATGATTATCAAATAGAAAAATTTGAGAATTGAAAGGGGCATAATGTCGTAAGTTATTCATGCCAACTAAGCAATCGACATTGAAATCAATAGGTAATAAAGCGAATTCAAAAGTATAGTGATGAGAGATATTATGAATATCTGGAATGGAAATTGGGAGATTTGCTTTATGAGTAATAATGACAGGTCTTCCCATAAAATCATTTAAGCTTGCTTGTTTTTCTAGGGCTAACCATAATTGCTTAGGGATAAATTTTTCATGTATAAGACTAGTTTCAGCACCTGAATCTAGTAGAGTATGTAAGGTAAGACAAGAGTTATCAGGAAATAACAATGTCATAGGAATGTATATGTGTAATTGAGGTTTTTTCTTAAGAAGATCCGACATTTGATAAACCAAATGAACTAGATGGCAGTCTTATAATATGTTGGTCTTCCGATTTCTTTTGGAGATCAAGGATTCTTTGAGTCCTTCCTTCAAGAGGAGTATTTTCTAGTGCAGACATACTAGGTCTAGCTTGGTCAACCAAAATATTGGTATTTCGATATTCAGAGGTACTAAGACTTCTTGGAATACTTGGATTTATAATCGTAGTAGAAATAGTATTGCCTGAAGCAATAAATGTTTCTATAGGGAGATGTGTCTTTGGTTTCAAAGTTTTCAAGAATATTTGCATCTCATTATCATATCGCAAATGTCTTATATTGACCAATTTTGGTTGGATTATTTTTCCATTCCCAACCTCAAAAAGTTTAATAAACTGTGTAGGTGTGATAGATCTAAAAGTAGATGTTTCGTTTAGTGCTAAACAATGTTCCCATTGTATTCCCAATACTTGGGATCCAGGAAGCATTTCAATTCCTTTTAAATTTATAGAAAGAGTACAGGCTTTTTCTATATTTGTATCATGTAAGCTGATGCAAAAATCAGGATGTATATTTACTCCAAATATTCTATTTGCTAAATTGGATTTTGCTCCTCCTAATATACTATTTAGAGGATTATTGATGATTCTTTCATCGCAACATATTATCATAATAGGTGTGTCTATTCCGGATCTGAATAGACCAGTTATCTTTATTTGAATTAATCCAATGTGTAAATATTTCTTCTTAGGATATTTTTGCTTCAGATTTTCTATCTGATGGAAGTTTAGCAATTTTATAGAAGTAAACTCTTCATCTCCTTTTAGTTCTATATTTCCTTGCATTCTTTCAAAGATATAGGTAGGTTTGTTTGTCCATAAAGATTTGAATTTAGATTGAGGTTTATATACCTCTTCTTGTTTAGCATGTGGTATGGAAAGTTTTAGTCTTTCAATATCTTCATCAGTTACTTCATAATGTTCCCCTTGGCTATTTTCAATACTTGTATTATGAATCTCTTGAGGTTCTATTTCCTTCAATGTATTCATATATACTTTGTATTCAAACATAGATTCTTTTGAAGATTGTCCAGGGGTAAACTTTGGACTAAGAGGTGGAGATGTTGAAAGTAAAATATCTTGATCAACTTTAACCAATGCTAAATCTTCGTATTTATGGATTATAAGTATTCCTATAGGAGTACCTAAAGGAATTTGATATGGATTATCATCTAAACTTGTACTTTTCATTATTATACTTATGTTTTGATCTGTCATAGATTCTATTATGCCATAAGTAATGAAAATATTTCTAAGAGCATGATGTCTTAGATTTTTAATTTCTCCATAATATCCATAAGGTATTCTTATAATCAGATCTAAATAAATTTCTATAGATTGATATCTTCTTATGCTATAATGATTGTTAGCATATAGAATATGTCCTGGAAATTTCAATGATTCCCTTTTTGGTAATATAGTAGTTTTAGACAAGGGTATAACTTGTATAAAATGGTATGTTTTATTCAAGGTTAACATGTTTATATTGAATTCTTCTGTTTCTGAAGAATCAGAATCTAAAGGACTTTCTTCATATATGGTTTCAATCTCATATATAGAAGAGTTATCACTAAGGACTTCTTCTATAGTTCCAGTATGGATATCATACTTTTCTAACTCATTTAACCATATTGTTTTAATGTTTATTCTACATTCTGTAGCATAATGTCCTTCTTTTCCACATTTAAAACATGTACAGTTCTTTTTCATACCTGTTTGATTTGTTTTAATAAACTTTCGATTCTTATATTTCTTTGACTTTTTGTATTTCTCCTTATGTTCAGGTTTCCATTTTTTTCTGGATACCTTGTATTTTTTCTTGTTATTCTTTTTGAATCTAGATTTATAGTCTTTGGATTTTTTCCCATATTTTGTTTTCTTGGGAAAGAATGGTTTGTTGAACCCATATACTGGAGGACAACCAAACTGATAATTAATGTCTGGGTCATACTTAGGACAACAAGAAGTTTTAATGTCAGACTTATGTATGTATTTGGATAGATGATTATTTGCCTTTTGTAATTGGCAGGTTTTCTTAACTGTTTCCATACAAGCCTTTTTTAAAGCTCCTGTATTGTGTGGAATACCTCCAGCTCTAAGACTGTTATATTTTTTCTCTATCATGGTATCCCATGGTATAGGTAACTTAGAAAAGAAGGCTGTTAGCCAAAAGATTTTTTTATCTAAGGTGTTCAGTTTAAAAATATAACTGATATATAGATTAGCAAATTCTTCTAAGTAACAAATGTTACACAGTCTTAGTTTTAGAAGGATATTTTCATCTATGCCTTCAGCATTAATATCTTCTCCAGTTATGTCTCCATATAGACTTTTACAAATACTATGTAAAGCTGTTCTTCTAGATTCATGGCTATTTAAAGCTACTATCTCAGTTGGGTATAACTTTTCATATTGTGTTAGCCATCTTAAGGCTATTCCTTGCCAATATCCGCAAGCTAATATTACAAATTCCTGATGAGGGATTCCCTGTGGCATTAGGGTATTTGTTCCAACCATTAGTTGTTCCCAATTGAGTATATAATCCCTTAAAGTATTTGTTGGTATATTATCAACATTAAATATTAATCCTGAAGTAGCAGTTTGATGTCTCTTTCCTTGTTTATAGATATAGGAATCTACATAGTTTTCATCTGTATCTCTATGATACATAGTTTCTTCAGTAGTATTAGGATGTGGTGGATTTTGTCTACCTGTAGAAATCATTTGAGTAGATGATTCCCCACGTTCCATATTTATATTATATAAATACTGCTCCTCGTTAGAGGGTATATTTGATATATGATAGTCCTCGTTAGAGGGTATGTTGTGTAATTCCTCTGACCAAGAGGCTTCCTCATTAGAGGGTAGTGATATTTGGTCAACATCATCATACTCCTCATTAGAGGGTATTTCATCAACAATATCATCATATTCAGATAATTCATCATCAAAAGAATCTGATGCAGAAATATAACTTTCATTATCTGAAGAACTTTTGGAAAAATATTTTATAGAAGCAGAGTTTTCTTCATAGAATTTGAAAATCTCTTTAGAAGTAATTTTTCCTTCTATTTCTTCAACTAATAAGGTTTTATATTTCAAATATTTTTGATAATCAATTTCATCTGAGTTTGTTTCTTTCAAACTTTTTGAAGATGTTTTTATCATTCTAACAGATCCAAGTCTTTCTTTTGAAGATGAAGAAACTTTTGGAAAACTTAAGAAGGTTTGTAAAGTAGTTAGTTTTTGAGAAACTAAATAGATTTGATCACTTAAATAGTTTAGCAAACTATTTTGTTGTTCTATTGTACCATTACTAGGAAGATGAATACTATGTTCATGAGAATTTAAACTGAAAGGACATTCGTATGTTTCAGGAAGAACTAAAGCTCTAGACATCTCTGAATAGAGGTTCTTATAAACTTTTATTAAGTTATGTTTGAAAATGAGAAACTAAAGCCCAACGTGGTGAACGACTTATTTCCACCCAAAACAACTGCACTTATCCTCTTACTATCTTCTCTAATACAGAAGAAATCATCCATAGTATGCTTAAACCATTATATTCAAATAACCCTTTATTATATTTTGATAAGGCACCAAGGTATTGTACCCTTACTTTACTCGATCAATACCAAAATACTAATGTAAGATCAAACAGTATAATGGTATCCCCTATAGATAAACAAGAATTTTCAGCTCAAATAAACGAGCTTTTATCTCTTAAACTAATACAGCCTAGCAGCAACCCTCATTCATCACCTGCTTTTCTAGTCAGAAAACATGCAGAACAAAAAAGAGGAAAAGCCAGAATGGTCATTAATTATAGAAAATTAAATAGCTATACAAAGTTTGACGGCTATTTTATACCTGCTGCAGAGCAGTTAATAAAGCAGATACAATGATCCAAATACTATAGTAAATTTGATGCTAAATCTGGGTTTTGGCAAGTAAAACTAGCCAATAAAGAATCTATAGAATTAACTGCCTTTAGTTGTCCCCAAGGACACTATGAGTGGTTAGTAATACCATTTGGTTTGAAAAATGCCCCACAAATATTCCAAAAATGTATGAATTCTATGTTCGGACATCTACATTTTGTAGTAGTTTACATAGATGATATACTAGTTTTTTCTCCTACAATGGAAGAACATAAACAACACTTACTTCAAGTAGCAAAAATACTACTTGATAACGGAATTATTTTAAGCCCTACAAAAATTCATCTATTCAAAAAGGAAATAGAATTCCTTGGGAAATATATAAAAGAAGGCCAAATAGAATTACAACAACATATATATTCCAAGATAAAGGAATTCCCTAACACATTTAAAACTCTAAAACAATTACAGAGTTTCTTGGGTCTTTTAAATTATGGGAGGAAATTTATTCCTCACCTATCCCAACTAGTCAAAAATTTACAAGAAAAATTGACTATAGAACAATCTAAATATAAAATGGAAAATGGTGAACAACCAAGAAAATGGAATACAGACAAAATAGGAATCCAGCTCACTCCTGAAGAGGAAAAAGAGATAAAACATATAAAGGAGCTAATTACTCACCAAACAATACTATATTTTCCCAAAGAAAATGACCCAGTAACCCTCCAAACAGATGCATCAGATATGTTTTGGGCAGGAGTTATAATAGTTAAACAAAAAGAAATTATAGCATATACCTCGGGAAAATTTAATAAACCCCAACAAAGATATTCCACTTATGATAAAGAATTGTTGGCTATTAAATCAGCAATAAAGAGTTTAAAAATATATTTACTCAATAGGCAGTTCATCATAGAAACTGATAACAAAGCAGTATCCCAATTCTTGAAAAAACGAACTATTAATAATCCTGAAGAAAACATCAGGAGAATAAGAATTGCCTTATACCTTGAAATATACCAATATGATGTTAAGTATATTCCTGGTTATACTAATATTCTTGCAGATATATTATCCAGGCCAAACAATGGATAAAAGTCGAGAAAAAAGACAAAAGACCTCTATAATGGATCCCTCCAGTTCCAAACCACACCTTTCAGGACAGACTGAAAGCCATCACCTTTCAGGACATACTGAAAGCCTTCCAGGCCTCATCAAACTCAGGCAGCTACAACAGAAGCTTTCTGAACTCCAAAACCTCGGCAAACAGATATGCTAGGTCTCTGTTCTTTCTAAATCTCAAGAATTGAAGCAAATGGAGAAACATTGGTTCTGTGGTTCTTCTCCTGAAGAGCAGGAACTCAAAACTATTACTTCCAGAAGCAACCTTTCAGATATGGTAATCTGCCCAGCTACAGATTTCTACCAGCTCCTATCTCTTTTAGAAGTTGACTCTGAAAGGGCAAGAAAATTCAAGGCAGAAGCCATTGTGAACACAATGGTAAATCTAAATCAGCAAAACTGCCTGCCACATGAACATCTCCTCCTATTTTTCCATCAGTTAGAAGCAACGGAAATTACCCGGCTTCTGCTCGAAGAAGATGCTTTAATCAAGACTAAATATGAAAACCCAAGATTATCTGTCTATTTAGGGGATATTCCTAAATCCGCCAGAGCTCTTCAACTTGGGATAGTTCATAGTCTTTACTTAAGCACATTACATCCTGGAGATTACCTCGATCACATTCCAAAGATATGCAGTGACCGAGTTTCAACCTACTCAAAGCAGCACTCTTGGGAAACTGGTTTCTGGTTCCGAATTTGGAGCATTTGGGAAGAAAGGAACCTATACCAACTATTCACCTCTTTTCAAATATGGGAATTACATGACGAAAGTCAACAGTTCGCCCATGGATGGGGTGTTTATCCTAAGCATGAATACAACTATGAAGAACAAATATCCTAAGAAGAAATATTTACACCCAAAAAAAATAACTTTATTATATTTTGATAGGGCTCTGATACCAGTTGCAGGAGAGCTTCTGCTCCAGTACTCAGCGCTACTATTTATTCACACTATTTTAAACTAAGAAGCAGATCAGAGGAAGAAATATGTTTAAGAAAAAAGAAGTTCGGAAAGGCTCTCTGCCTCCTCCCTTCATCTGATGTCTTTATTTATAATGTTTCCAAGACGTCCTTCAGATAGGAAGGAATCTTTTACAAAGTTTTTTTACAAAAGATGTACAGAAAAAAAGGACTGCATTATTGTCCTTTGTACAGGAAAAAGTTTACATTATTGTCCTTTATGGGGTCCCACCATACTGATTGGTGTCCTTCTTGTCGGTTGAGAGGATGAGGAGGAATCTTTGCTGAGTAAGACTGGCCCACCATGCTTGTCTGAGTTTGCTGAGTAGGATTGGCCCACCATGCTTATCCTTGCATAGTGTCTTCTTCGATGTCATCTTCAAGATTGATATCTGTATTTCCTCCGAGGTCTTCATCTTCATTTTCAATATTCTCTAGACTTTTATAAAAATCTTCTTTTGCTTTGGTCCCAACTTTTCCTAGCTGTAGAGAAGACAAAAAGGCCAGTACTTTGGGAATTTTTTGTTCAGAGTTTTCAAAAACTCCGATGAAGTCATAGAGGAGAATATTATCTTCAATTTTGATGGAATGAGCTCCTGATAAAGCTTTAGTATATGCTTCTTCAAAGAACTCTTGGGCAGCCCTTTTGGTTTCTTCTTCAAGATCTAGGACTGGAAGATTTTCACATGTTTTGGACTGAAGATAATTAAAATTGTGAAGTTCCCACAATTGTATAGAAGGAAATACTTTTAAATATTTCCTTTCTTCCCAAGTTCCCCAGATACGGAAGAAAAATGTAGACTGGTATCTGGTTGTATATGCTTTAAGGCTTTTGAGGCAGATTGGGGGTAAGTAGTCTGAGAATTCTTCTGGATGAGAAGTATTGACAAATATTTCATGGACTAACCCCATTTGTATGGCTTTAAAGCTTTTGGGAATTTCCTGGAAGCCAGTAATGATTCTGGGGGAATCATTTTTGTTAAGAATCTTTTCATGCTGTTGGAGGATGCTGATAACATCTGTTGCTTCTATAGTTTTGAAGAAGATTCTCAACTCTGAATCAGGAATCATATGTTGCTGGTTAAGCCCAATCATCTTGTAAACAGTTAGTTCTGCTTCTAACTGTCTAGCTTTCTCATTCTGGATTTTGCATAGTTCCAGCAATTTGTAGAATTCTGGCAATGGATGATGAACTTGATCTGCTATCTCCATGTCAGAGACAGTATTTCTTAAGAACTCTTGATCCAAGGAAGGACCTTGGAACCATGTCACCTTTCTTTGTTCTAAGTCCGAACTTTGGGTGGCAAGAGTATAATTGCAGAGGTCGGAAACAGCTTTGGTTATGGCTTGCTTTTCTGTTTTCTCCTGCAAATAGTGGTTAAGCATAGAAAGTACTAGCTGCTCTAGTTGAGAGAGCCAATACTTAGAGGCATGAAAATCATTTGACTGTATCGAACGATAGCAACCATTTAATTTTTCATAAATACTAGGATTGGAGTTTTTGAGTTCTGTGTTATACCAATCCCTTACAACAGTTGCTGTTGTTGGTCTTTGGGTTGTTTGGAATCTTTTCTGTGAGACTGCATTGCTGTAAGATGCTTGTTGTAGTGGTAGAACTGTCATCCCTGGTGGGGGAAAACTTTTTTCCTCGTTAGAGGCTGATGTAGTGTTGTTGCCAGTAGCCAGGAAGAGTTTCTTGTCTTCTGTCTTCTGGGCTGAGCTCTCTCCTTTTTCAGGAGCTTTTTTAAGAGCATTGCCTCCTGTTGAGGAAGCTTTCTTACTGTTTACCTTAGACCACTTAGATTCTTCTATCATGGTCTTTAGTTTCTTCAGTCTATCCTCATCCATGTTCAGGAAGAGGTAGGGAATCTGTAAGATTAGTATGTTCAAGAGCATTATATAAACTGATGACCATAGTAAGTCGAGAAACCTTAATAGTTGTTTTGCAATAAAAACCCATAAATGTATTATTGTTAGGTTTAAGATGATTCCATTATCCAGTAGTATTTTTGCTACTTGGAGTAAGTGTTGTTTATGTTTTTCCATTTCAAGGGAAAAGACTAGTATATCATCTATATAAACTACTTCAAAATGTAGATGTCCGAACATAGAATTCATCCATTTTTGGAATAGTTGTGGAGCATTTTTTAAACCAAATAGCATTACTAACCACTCATAGTGTCCCTGGGGACAACTAAATGCAGTTAATTCTATAGATTCTTTATTGGATAGTTTTACTTGCCAAAAACCAGATTCAGCATCAAATTTACTATAGTATTTTGACCCTTGTATCTGTGTTATTAACTGTTCCGCAGTAGGTATAAAATAGCCGTCAAACTTTGTATAGCTATTTAATTTTCTATAATTAATGACCATTCTGGCTTTCCCTCTTTTTTGTTCTGTATGTTTTCTGACTAGAAAAGCAGGTGATGAATGAGGGCTGCTGGATACCATTATACTGTTTGTTCTTACATTAGTATTTTGGTATTGATCGAGTAAAGTAAGGGTACAATACCTTGGTGCCCTATCAAAATATAATAAAGGGTTATGTGAATATAATGGTTTAAGCATACTGTGTATGATTTCTTCTGTATTAGAGAAGATAGTAAGAGGATAAGTGCAGTTTTTTTGGGTGGAAATAAGTCGTTCACCACGTTGGGCTGCAGTATAGGATGATGCGAAGGGGACCGGAAAAGGAACCCTTGGAATTTGATGATTATCAAATAGAAAAATTTGAGAGTTGAATGGGGCATAATGCCGTAAGTTATTCATGCCCACTAAGCAATCGACATTAAAGTTAATAGGTAATAAAGCAAATTCAAAAGTATAGTGATGAGAGATATTATGAATATCAGGGATAGAAATAGAGATATTTGCTTTATGAGTAATAATGACGGGTCTGCCCATAAAGTCATTTAAGCTTGCTTGCTTTTCTAGGGCTAGCCATAATTGCTTAGGGATAAATTTTTCATGTATAAGACTAGTTTCAGCACCTGAATCTAGTAGAGTATGTAAGGTAAGACAAGAGTTATCAGGAAATAACAATGTCATAGGAATGTATATGTGTAATTGAGGTTTTTTCTTAAGAAGATCCGACATTTGATAAACCAAATGAACTAGATGGTAGTCTTATAATATGTTGGTCTTCCGATTTCTTTTGGAGATCAAGGATTCTTTGAGTCCTTCCTTCAAGAGGAGTATTTTCTAGTGCAGACATACTAGGTCTAGCTTGGTCAACCAAAATATTGGTATTTCGATATTCAGAGGTACTAAGACTTCTTGGAATACTTGGATTTATAATCGTAGTAGAAATAGTATTGCCTGAAGCAATAAATGTTTCTATAGGGAGATGTGTCTTTGGTTTCAAAGTTTTCAAGAATATTTGCATCTCATTATCATATCGCAAATGTCTTATATTGACCAATTTTGGTTGGATTATTTTTCCATTCCCAACCTCAAAAAGTTTAATAAACTGTGTAGGTGTGATAGATCTAAAAGTAGATGTTTCGTTTAGTGCTAAACAATGTTCCCATTGTATTCCCAATACTTGGGATCCAGGAAGCATTTCAATTCCTTTTAAATTTATAGAAAGAGTACAGGCTTTTTCTATATTTGTATCATGTAAGCTGATGCAAAAATCAGGATGTATATTTACTCCAAATATTCTATTTGCCAGATTGGACTTTGCTCCTCCTAATATACTATTTAGAGGATTATTGATGATTCTTTCATCACAACATATTATCATAATAGGTGTGTCTATTCCGGATCTGAATAGACCAGTTATCTTTATTTGGATTAAGCCAATGTGTAAATATTTCTTTTTAGGATATTTTTGCTTCAGATTTTCTATCTGATGATAGTTTAGCAATTTTATAGAAGTAAAATCATCAAATTCCACGGGTTTGTATATAAACCTCTATATACCAACCAGCGCTACTAGTTGTTCTTTACCAACCAGCGCTTCAAGGTATAAGGCAAATAACCATCTATCCAAATATATGAATTAGTTTTAGATTAAGGGGCTAAATATCTGATAACATGTCCATGTTATCAGATATTTAGCCCCATCTTATAGTTGCAGGAGAGGTAATAAAGCGAATTCAAGTTGCAGGAGAGCTTTGTAAACCTAGCCAAGTAAAACTAGCCAATAAAGAATCTTAGCATCATCTTATAGTTGCAGGAGAGTTTTATTGGCTAGTTTTACTTGGCTAGTTTCAAAGTTTTCTAGTGCAGACATACTAGAGACAAGGGCTCTGATACCAGTTGCAGGAGAGCTTCTGCTCCAGTATTCAGCGCTACTATTTATTCACACTATTTTAAACTAAGAAGCAGATCAGAGGAAGAAATATGTTTAAGAAAAAAGAAGTTCGGAAAGGCTCTCTGCCTCCTCCCTTCATCTGATGTCTTTATTTATAATGTTTCCAAGACGTCCTTCAGATAGGAAGGAATCTTTTACAAAGTTTTTTTACAAAAGATGTACAGAAAAAAAGGACTGCATTATTGTCCTTTGTACAGGAAAAAGTTTACATTATTGTCCTTTATGGGGTCCCACCATACTGATTGGTGTCCTTCTTGTCGGTTGAGAGGATGAGGAGGAATCTTTGCTGAGTAAGACTGGCCCACCATGCTTGTCTGAGTTTGCTGAGTAGGATTGGCCCACCATGCTTATCCTTGCATAGTGTCTTCTTCGATGTCATCTTCAAGATTGATATCTGTATTTTCTCCGAGGTCTTCATCTTCATTTTCAATATTCTCTAGACTTTTATAAAAATCTTCTTTTGCTTTGGTCCCAACTTTTCCTAGCTGTAGAGAAGACAAAAAGGCCAGTACTTTGGGAATTTTTTGTTCAGAGTTTTCAAAAACTCCGATGAAGTCATAGAGGAGAATATTATCTTCAATTTTGATGGAATGAGCTCCTGATAAAGCTTTAGTATATGCTTCTTCAAAGAACTCTTGGGCAGCCCTTTTGGTTTCTTCTTCAAGATCTAGGACTGGAAGATTTTCACATGTTTTGGACTGAAGATAATTAAAATTGTGAAGTTCCCACAATTGTATATAAGGAAATACTTTTAAATATTTCCTTTCTTCCCAAGTTCCCCAGATACGGAAGAAAAATGTAGACTGGTATCTGGTTGTATATGCTTTAAGGCTTTTGAGGCAGATTGGGGGTAAGTAGTCTGAGAATTCTTCTGGATGAGAAGTATTGACAAATATTTCATGGACTAACCCCATTTGTATGGCTTTAAAGCTTTTGGGAATTTCCTGGAAGCCAGTAATGATTCTGGGGGAATCATTTTTGTTAAGAATCTTTTCATGCTGTTGGAGGATGCTGATAACATCTGTTGCTTCTATAGTTTTGAAGAAGATTCTCAACTCTGAATCAGGAATCATATGTTGCTGGTTAAGCCCAATCATCTTGTAAACAGTTAGTTCTGCTTCTAACTGTCTAGCTTTCTCATTCTGGATTTTGCATAGTTCCAGCAATTTGTAGAATTCTGGTAATGGATGATGAACTTGATCTGCTATCTCCATGTCAGAGACAGTATTTCTTAAGAACTCTTGATCCAAGGAAGGACCTTGGAACCATGTCACCTTTCTTTGTTCTAAGTCCGAACTTTGGGTGGCAAGAGTATAATTGCAGAGGTCGGAAACAGCTTTGGTTATGGCTTGCTTTTCTGTTTTCTCCTGCAAATAGTGGTTAAGCATAGAAAGTACTAGCTGCTCTAGTTGAGAGAGCCAATACTTAGAGGCATGAAAATCATTTGACTGTATCGAACGATAGCAACCATTTAATTTTTCATAAATACTAGGATTGGAGTTTTTGAGTTCTGTGTTATACCAATCCCTTACAACAGTTGCTGCTGTTGGTCTTTGGGTTGTTTGGAATCTTTTCTGTGAGACTGCATTGCTGTAAGATGCTTGTTGTAGTGGTAGAACTGTCATCCCTGGTGGGGGAAAACTTTTTTCCTCGTTAGAGGCTGATGTAGTGTTGTTGCCAGTAGCCAGGAAGAGTTTCTTGTCTTCTGTCTTCTGGGCTGAGCTCTCTCCTTTTTCAGGAGCTTTTTTAAGAGCATTGCCTCCTGTTGAGGAAGCTTTCTTACTGTTTACCTTAGACCACTTAGATTCTTCTATCATGGTCTTTAGTTTCTTCAGTCTATCCTCATCCATATTCAGGAAGAGGTAGGGAATCTGTAAGATTAGTATGTTCAAGAGCATTATATAAACTGATGACCATAGTAAGTCGAGAAACCTTAATAGTTGTTTTGCAATAAAAACCCATAAATGTATTATTGTTAGGTTTAAGATGATTCCATTATCCAGTAGTATTTTTGCTACTTGGAGTAAGTGTTGTTTATGTTTTTCCATTTCAAGGGAAAAGACTAGTATATCATCTATATAAACTACTTCAAAATGTAGATGTCCGAACATAGAATTCATCCATTTTTGGAATAGTTGTGGAGCATTTTTTAAACCAAATAGCATTACTAACCACTCATAGTGTCCCTGGGGACAACTAAATGCAGTTAATTCTATAGATTCTTTATTGGATAGTTTTACTTGCCAAAAACCAGATTCAGCATCAAATTTACTATAGTATTTTGACCCTTGTATCTGTGTTATTAACTGTTCCGCAGTAGGTATAAAATAGCCGTCAAACTTTGTATAGCTATTTAATTTTCTATAATTAATGACCATTCTGGCTTTCCCTCTTTTTTGTTCTGTATGTTTTCTGACTAGAAAAGCAGGTGATGAATGAGGGCTGCTGGATACCATTATACTGTTTGTTCTTACATTAGTATTTTGGTATTGATCGAGTAAAGTAAGGGTACAATACCTTGGTGCCCTATCAAAATATAATAAAGGGTTATGTGAATATAATGGTTTAAGCATACTGTGTATGATTTCTTCTGTATTAGAGAAGATAGTAAGAGGATAAGTGCAGTTTTTTTGGGTGGAAATAAGTCGTTCACCACGTTGGGCTGCAGTATAGGATGATGCGAAGGGGACCGGAAAAGGAACCCTTGGAATTTGATGATTATCAAATAGAAAAATTTGAGAGTTGAATGGGGCATAATGCCGTAAGTTATTCATGCCCACTAAGCAATCGACATTAAAGTCAATAGGTAATAAAGCAAATTCAAAAGTATAGTGATGAGAGATATTATGAATATCAGGGATAGAAATAGAGATATTTGCTCTATGAGTAATAATGACGGGTCTGCCCATAAAGTCATTTAAGCTTGCTTGCTTTTCTAGGGCTAGCCATAATTGCTTAGGGATAAATTTTTCATGTATAAGACTAGTTTCAGCACCTGAATCTAGTAGAGTATGTAAGGTAAGACAAGAGTTATCAGGAAATAATAATGTCATGGGAATGTATATGTGTAATTGCGGTTTTTTCTTAAGAAGATCCGACATTTGATAAACCAAATGAACTAGAAGGTAGTCTTATAATATGTTGGTCTTCTGATTTCTTTTGGAGTTCAAGGATTCTTTGAGACCTTCCTTCAAGAGGAGTATTTTCTAGTGCAGACATACTAGGTCTAGCTTGGTCAACCAAAATATTGGTATTTCGATATTCAGAGGTACTAAGACTTCTTGGAATACTTGGATTTATAATCGTAGTAGAAATAGTATTGCCTGAAGCAATAAATGTTTCTATAGGGAGATGTGTCTTTGGTTTCAAAGTTTTCAAGAATATTTGCATCTCATTATCATATCGCAAATGTCTTATATTGACCAATTTTGGTTGGATTATTTTTCCATTCCCAACCTCAAAAAGTTTAATAAACTGTGTAGGTGTGATAGATCTAAAAGTAGATGTTTCGTTTAGTGCTAAACAATGTTCCCACTGTATTCCCAATACTTGGGATCCAGGAAGCATTTCAATTCCTTTTAAATTTATAGAAAGAGTACAGGCTTTTTCTATATTTGTATCATGTAAGCTGATGCAAAAATCAGGATGTATATTTACTCCAAATATTCTATTTGCCAGATTGGACTTTGCTCCTCCTAATATACTATTTAGAGGATTATTGATGATTCTTTCATCACAACATATTATCATAATAGGTGTGTCTATTCCGGATCTGAATAGACCAGTTATCTTTATTTGGATTAAGCCAATGTGTAAATATTTCTTTTTAGGATATTTTTGCTTCAGATTTTCTATCTGATGATAGTTTAGCAATTTTATAGAAGTAGAATCTTCATCTCCTTTTAGTTCTATATTTCCTTGCATTCTTTCAAAGATATAGTTAGGTTTGTTTGTCCATAAAGATTTGAATTTAGATTGAGGTTTATATACCTCTTCTTGTTTAGCATGTGGTATGGAAAGTTTTAGTCTTTCAATATCTTCATCAGTTACTTCATAATGTTCCCCTTGGCTATTTTCAATACTTGTATTATGAATCTCTTGAGGTTCTATTTCCTTCAATGTATTCATATATACTTTGTATTCAAACATAGATTCTTTTGAAGATTGTCCAGGGGTAAACTTTGGACTAAGAGGTGGAGATGTTGAAAGTAAAATATCTTGATCAACTTTAACCAATGCTAAATCTTCGTATTTATGGATTATAAGTATTCCTATAGGAGTACCTAAAGGAATTTGATATGGATTATCATCTAAACTTGTACTTTTCATTATTATACTTATGTTTTGATCTGTCATAGATTCTATTATGCCATAAGTAATGAAAATATTTCTAAGAGCATGATGTCTTAGATTTTTAATTTCTCCATAATATCCATAAGGTATTCTTATAATCAGATCTAAATAAATTTCTATAGATTGATATCTTCTTATGCTATAATGATTGTTAGCATATAGAATATGTCCTGGAAATTTCAATGATTCCCTTTTTGGTAATATAGTAGTTTTAGACAAGGGTATAACTTGTATAAAATGGTATGTTTTATTCAAGGTTAACATGTTTATATTGAATTCTTCTGTTTCTGAAGAATCAGAATCTAAAGGACTTTCTTCATACATGGTTTCAATCTCATATATAGAAGTGTTATCACTAAGGACTTCTTCTATAGTTCCAGTATGGATATCATACTTTTCTAACTCATTTAACCATATTGTTTTAATGTTTATTCTACATTCTGTAGCATAATGTCCTTCTTTACCACATTTAAAACATGTACAGTTCTTTTTCATACCTGTTTGATTTGTTTTAATAAACTTTCGATTCTTATATTTCTTTGACTTTTTGTATTTCTCCTTATTTTCAGGTTTCCATTTTTTTCTGGATACCTTGTATTTTATCTTGTTATTCTTTTTGAATCTAGATTTATAGTCTTTGGATTTTTTCCCATATTTTGTTTTCTTGGGAAAGAATGGTTTGTTGAACCCATATACTGGAGGACAACCAAACTGATAATTAATGTCTGGGTCATACTTAGGACAACAAGAAGTTTTAATGTCAGACTTATGTATGTATTTGGATAGATGATTATTTGCCTTTTGTAATTGGCAGGTTTTCTTAACTGTTTCCATACAAGCCTTTTTTAAAGCTCCTGTATTGTGTGGAATACCTCCAGCTCTAAGACTGTTATATTTTTTCTCTATCATGGTATCCCATGGTATAGGTAACTTAGAAAAGAAGGCTGTTAGCCAAAAGATTTTTTTATCTAAGGTATTCAGTTTAATGGTAAATCACAAGCCCTTGTGCAGAGTGATCTGTGGTCTTTGGCAAGTAAGAAGCAGATCAGAGGAAGAAATATGTTTAAGAAAAAAGAAGTTCGGAAAGGCTCTCTGCCTCCTCCCTTCATCTGATGTCTTTATTTATAATGTTTCAAAAGACGTCCTTCAGATAGGAAGGAATCTTTTACAAAGTCTCTTTACAAAAGATGTACAGGAAAAAGGACTGCATGATTGTCCTTTGGACAGAAAAAGTTTACATGATTGTCCTTTACTGGGTCCCATCTTTGATAATTGTAGTCCTTGTGGAGATGAGAAGGAATCTTCTAGCGTGGCATGGGCCCACCACGCTTTTTATCTTGTCTGGAAAAGTCCTTCTTGGTTGCAATCAATCCTTGCCTTTTGTCCAATTCTCCCAAGGTTAATACTGGTAAGAAAAGGGATGACTTTTCCCAGTTTTATTGGAACAGATTCAATGGCAGAAAGATGATCATAGAGCATGATGTTATTACTGATGGTAATAGATCTTGCTCCACATAGACTGTCAGTCATTGCTTCTGTAAAAAACTCTTTAGCAGCTGCATAAGCTTGTTCTTCATAGTTGTATTCATGCTTAGGATAAACACCCCATCCATGGGCGAACTGTTGACTTTCGTCATGTAATTCCCATATTTGAAAAGAGGTGAATAGTTGGTATAGGTTCCTTTCTTCCCAAATGCTCCAAATTCGGAACCAGAAACCAGTTTCCCAAGAGTGCTGCTTTGAGTAGGTTGAAACTCGGTCACTGCATATCTTTGGAATGTGATCGAGGTAATCTCCAGGATGTAATGTGCTTAAGTAAAGACAATGAACTATCCCAAGTTGAAGAGCTCTGGCGGATTTAGGAATATCCCCTAAATAGACAGATAATCTTGGGTTTTCATATTTAGTCTTGATTAAAGCATCTTCTTCGAGCAGAAGCCGGGTAATTTCCGTTGCTTCTAACTGATGGAAAAATAGGAGGAGATGTTCATGTGGCAGGCAGTTTTGCTGATTTAGATTTACCATTGTGTTCACAATGGCTTCTGCCTTGAATTTTCTTGCCCTTTCAGAGTCAACTTCTAAAAGAGATAGGAGCTGGTAGAAATCTGTAGCTGGGCAGATTACCATATCTGAAAGGTTGCTTCTGGAAGTAATAGTTTTGAGTTCCTGCTCTTCAGGAGAAGAACCACAGAACCAATGTTTCTCCATTTGCTTCAATTCTTGAGATTTAGAAAGAACAGAGACCTGGCATATCTGTTTGCCGAGGTTTTGGAGTTCAGAAAGCTTCTGTTGTAGCTGCCTGAGTTTGATGAGGCCTGGAAGGCTTTCAGTATGTCCTGAAAGGTGATGGCTTTCAGTCTGTCCTTAAAGGTGTGGTTTGGAACTGGAGGGATCCATTATAGAGGTCTTTTGTCTTTTTTCTCGACTTTTATCCATTGTTTGGCCTGGATAATATATCTGCAAGAATATTAGTATAACCAGGAATATACTTAACATCATATTGGTATATTTCAAGGTATAAGGCAATTCTTATTCTCCTGATGTTTTCTTCAGGATTATTAATAATTCGTTTTTTCAAGAATTGGGATACTGCTTTGTTATCAGTTTCTATGATGAACTGCCTATTGAGTAAATATATTTTTAAACTCTTTATTGCTGATTTAATAGCCAACAATTCTTTATCATAAGTGGAATATCTTTGTTGGGGTTTATTAAATTTTCCCGAGGTATATGCTATAATTTCTTTTTGTTTAACTATTATAACTCCTGCCCAAAACATATCTGATGCATCTGTTTGGAGGGTTACTAGGTCATTTTCTTTGGGAAAATATAGTATTGTTTGGTGAGTAATTAGCTCCTTTATATGTTTTATCTCTTTTTCCTCTTCAGGAGTGAGCTGGATTCCTATTTTGTCTGTATTCCATTTTCTTGGTTGTTCACCATTTTCCATTTTATATTTAGATTGTTCTATAGTCAATTTTTCTTGTAAATTTTTGACTAGTTGGGATAGGTGAGGAATAAATTTCCTCCCATAATTTAAAAGACCCAAGAAACTCTGTAATTGTTTTAGAGTTTTAAATGTGTTAGGGAATTCCTTTATCTTGGAATATATATGTGTAATTGAGGTTTTTTCTTAAGAAGATCCGACATTTGATAAACCAAATGAACTAGATGGTAGTCTTATAATATGTTGGTCTTCCGATTTCCTTTGGAGATCAAGGATTCTTTGAGTCCTTCCTTCAAGAGGAGTATTTTCTAGTCCAGACATACTAGGTCTAGCTTGGTCAACCAAAATATTGGTATTTCGATATTCAGAGGTACTAAGACTTCTTGGAATACTTGGATTTATAATCGTAGTAGAAATAGTATTGCCTGAAGCAATAAATGTTTCTATAGGGAGATGTGTCTTTGGTTTCAAAGTTTTCAAGAATATTTGCATCTCATTATCATATCGCAAATGTCTTATATTGACCAATTTTGGTTGGATTATTTTTCCATTCCCAACCTCAAAAAGTTTAATAAACTGTGTAGGTGTGATAGATCTAAAAGTAGATGTTTCGTTTAGTGCTAAACAATGTTCCCATTGTATTCCCAATACTTGGGATCCAGGAAGCATTTCAATTCCTTTTAAATTTATAGAAAGAGTACAGGCTTTTTCTATATTTGTATCATGTAAGCTGATGCAAAAATCAGGATGTATATTTACTCCAAATATTCTATTTGCCAGATTGGACTTTGCTCCTCCTAATATACTATTTATAGGATTATTGATGATTCTTTCATCACAACATATTATCATAATAGGTGTGTCTATTCCGGATCTGAATAGACCAGTTATCTTTATTTGGATTAAGCCAATGTGTAAATATTTCTTTTTAGGATATTTTTGCTTCAGATTTTCTATCTGATGATAGTTTAGCAATTTTATAGAAGTAAAATCTTCATCTCCTTTTAGTTCTATATTTCCTTGCATTCTTTCAAAGATATAGGTAGGTTTGTTTGTCCATAAAGATTTGAATTTAGATTGAGGTTTATATACCTCTTCTTGTTTAGCATGTGGTATGGAAAGTTTTAGTCTTTCAATATCTTCATCAGTTACTTCATAATGTTCCCCTTGGCTATTTTCAATACTTGTATTATGAATCTCTTGAGGTTCTATTTCCTTCAATGTATTCATATATACTTTGTATTCAAACATAGATTCTTTTGAAGATTGTCCAGGGGTAAACTTTGGACTAAGAGGTGGAGATGTTGAAAGTAAAATATCTTGATCAACTTTAACCAATGCTAAATCTTCGTATTTATGGATTATAAGTATTCCTATAGGAGTACCTAAAGGAATTTGATATGGATTATCATCTAAACTTGTACTTTTCATTATTGTACTTATGTTTTGATCTGTCATAGATTCTATTATGCCATAAGTAATGAAAATATTTCTAAGAGCATGATGTCTTAGATTTTTAATTTCTCCATAATATCCATAAGGTATTCTTATAATCAGATCTAAATAAATTTCTATAGATTGATATCTTCTTATGCTATAATGATTGTTAGCATATAGAATATGTCCTGGAAATTTCAATGATTCCCTTTTTGGTAATATAGTAGTTTTAGACAAGGGTATAACTTGTATAAAATGGTATGTTTTATTCAAGGTTAACATGTTTATATTGAATTCTTCTGTTTCTGAAGAATCAGAATCTAAAGGACTTTCTTCATATATGGTTTCAATCTCATATATAGAAGAGTTATCACTAAGGACTTCTTCTATAGTTCCAGTATGGATATCATACTTTTCTAACTCATTTAACCATATTGTTTTAATGTTTATTCTACATTCTGTAGCATAATGTCCTTCTTTACCACATTTAAAACATGTACAGTTCTTTTTCATACCTGTTTGATTTGTTTTAATAAACTTTCGATTCTTATATTTCTTTGACTTTTTGTATTTCTCCTTATTTTCAGGTTTCCATTTTTTTCTGGATACCTTGTATTTTTTCTTGTTATTCTTTTTGAATCTAGATTTATAGTCTTTGGATTTTTTCCCATATTTTGTTTTCTTGGGAAAGAATGGTTTGTTGAACCCATATACTGGAGGACAACCAAACTGATAATTAATGTCTGGGTCATACTTAGGACAACAAGAAGTTTTAATGTCAGACTTATGTATGTATTTGGATAGATGATTATTTGCCTTTTGTAATTGGCAGGTTTTCTTAACTGTTTCCATACAAGCCTTTTTTAAAGCTCTTGTATTGTGTGGAATACCTCCAGCTCTAAGACTGTTATATTTTTTCTCTATCATGGTATCCCATGGTATAGGTAACTTAGAAAAGAAGGCTGTTAGCCAAAAGATTTTTTTATCTAAGGTATTCAGTTTAAAAATATAACTGATATATAGATTAGCAAATTCTTCTAAGTAACAAATGTTACACAGTCTTAGTTTTAGAAGGATATTTTCATCTATGCCTTCAGCATTAATATCTTCTCCAGTTATGTCTCCATATAGACTTTTACAAATACTATGTAAAGCTGTTCTTCTAGATTCATGGCTATTTAAAGCTACTATCTCAGTTGGGTATAACTTTTCATATTGTGTTAGCCATCATAAGGCTATTCCTTGCCAATATCCGCAAGCTAATATTACAAATTCCTGATGAGGGATTCCCTGTGGCATTAGGGTATTTGTTCCAACCATTAGTTGTTCCCAATTGAGTATATAATCCCTTAAAGCATTTGTTGGTATATTATCAACATTAAATATTAATCCTGAAGTAGCAGTTTGATGTCTCTTTCCTTGTTTATAGATATAGGAATCTACATAGTTTTCATCTGTATCTCTATGATACATAGTTTCTTCAGTAGTATTAGGATGTGGTAGATTTTGTCTACCTGTAGAAATCATTTGAGTAGATGATTCCCCACTTTCCATATTTATATTGTATAAATACTGCTCCTCGTTAGAGGGTATATTTGATATATGATAGTCCTCGTTAGAGGGTATGTTGTATAATTCCTCTGACCAAGAGGCTTCCTCGTTAGAGGGTTGTGATAGTTGGTCAACATCATCATACTCCTCATTAGAGGGTATTTCATCAACAATATCATCATATTCAGATAATTCATCATCAAAAGAATCAGATGCAGAAATATAACTTTCATTATCTGAAGAACTTTTGGAAAAATATTTAATAGAAGCAGAGTTTTCTTCATAGAATTTGAAAATCTCTTTAGAAGTAATTTTTCCTTCTATTTCTTCAACTAATAAGGTTTTATATTTCAAATATTTTTGATAATCAATTTCTTCTAAGTTTGTTTCTTTCAAACTTTTCGAAGATGTTTTTATCATTCTAACAGATCCAAGTCTTTCTTTTGAAGATGAAGAAAACTTTGGAAAACTTAAGAAGGTTTGCAAAGTAGTTAGTTTTTTAGAAACCAAATAGATTTGATCACTTAAATAGTTTAGCAAACTATTTTGTTGTTCTATTGTACCATTACTAGGAAGATGAATACTATGTTCATGAGTATTTAAACTGAAAGGACATTCGTATGATTCAGGAAGAACTAAAGCTCTAGACATTTCTGTGAAGAGGTTCTTATAAACTTAGACACGTTATTTCCTTCCTTTCTTTCATTAGATTAGATAACAGTATCGCTTTGACCCTGGTCTCTCCGGCTATGTAACCTCTAGGGGTGGTTTTCTCCCTAGAGTGAGGCAGCCATAACTGAAGCGTCCCTTCCGGACATATAGTCAACCACAAGCACTATCACAAGCTTCAGAGAGACAGAGCACAGCCATGTTTCGTTTCCTACCTCATGGCGTAAGATACTATTATCTAATTAACTTAAGAAATTAAGGAAATAACATGCCTAACAAGTTTAGCCAGACATGGCTAAGTTAAGGATACTTACAAAAAAAGAAGAAGGATACTGCACAAGGGCTCTGATACCAGTTGCAGGAGCAGAGTATAATTGCTATGAACACAGATACAAGGGTCAAAATACTATAGTAAATTTGATGCTGAATCTGGTTTTTGGCAAGTAAAACTATCCAATAAAGAATCTATAGAATTAACTGCATTTAGTTGTCCCCAGGGACACTATGAGTGGTTAGTAATGCTATTTGGTTTAAAAAATGCTCCACAACTATTCCAAAAATGGATGAATTCTATGTTCGGACATCTACATTTTGAAGTAGTTTATATAGATGATATACTAGTCTTTTCCCTTGAAATGAAAAAACATAAACAACACTTACTCCAAGTAGCAAAAATACTACTGGATAATGGAATCATCTTAAACCTAACAATAATACATTTATGGGTTTTTATTGCAAAACAACTATTAAGGTTTCTCGACTTACTATGGTCATCAGTTTATATAATGCTCTTGAACATACTAATCTTACAGATTCCCTACCTCTTCCTGAACATGGATGAGGATAGACTGAAGAAACTAAAGACCATGATAGAAGAATCTAAGTGGTCTAAGGTAAACAGTAAGAAAGCTTCCTCAACAGGAGGCAATGCTCTTAAAAAAGCTCCTGAAAAAGGAGAGAGCTCAGCCCAGAAGACAGAAGACAAGAAACTCTTCCTGGCTACTGGCAACAACACTACATCAGCCTCTAACGAGGAAAAAAGTTTTCCCCCACCAGGGATGACAGTTCTACCACTACAACAAGCATCTTACAGCAATGCAGTCTCACAGAAAAGATTCCAAACAACCCAAAGACCAACAGCAGCAACTGTTGTAAGGGATTGGTATAACACAGAACTCAAAAACTCCAATCCTAGTATTTATGAAAAATTAAATGGTTGCTATCGTTCGATACAGTCAAATGATTTTCATGCCTCTAAGTATTGGCTCTCTCAACTAGAGCAGCTAGTACTTTCTATGCTTAACCACTATTTGCAGGAGAAAACAGAAAAGCAAGCCATAACCAAAGCTGTTTCCGACTAACTGTTTACAAGATGATTGGGCTTAACCAGCAACATATGATTCCTGATTCAGAGTTGAGAATCTTCTTCAAAACTATAGAAGCAACAGATGTTATCAGCATCCTCCAACATCATGAAAAGATTCTTAACAAAAATGATTCCCCCAGAATCATTACTGGCTTCCAGGAAATTCCCAAAAGCTTTAAAGCCATACAAATGGGGTTAGTCCATGAAATATTTGTCAATACTTCTCATCCAGAAGAATTCTCAGACTACTTACCCCCAATCTGCCTCAAAAGCCTTAAAGCATATACAACCAGATACCAGTCTACATTTTTCTTCCGTATCTGGGGAACTTGGGAAGAAAGGAAATATTTAAAAGTATTTCCTTCTATACAATTGTGGGAACTTCACAATTTTAATTATCTTCAGTCCAAAACATGTGAAAATCTTCCAGTCCTAGATCTTGAAGAAGAAACCAAAAGGGCTGCCCAAGAGTTCTTTGAAGAAGCATATACTAAAGCTTTATCAGGAGCTCATTCCATCAAAATTGAAGATAATATTCTCCTCTATGACTTCATCGGAGTTTTTGAAAACTCTGAACAAAAAATTCCCAAAGTACTGGCCTTTTTGTCTTCTCTACAGCTAGGAAAAGTTGGGACCAAAGCAAAAGAAGATTTTTATAAAAGTCTAGAGAATATTGAAAATGAAGATGAAGACCTCGGAGGAAATACATATATCAATCTTGAAGATGACATCGAAGAAGACACTATGCAAGGATAAGCATGGTGGGCCAATCCTACTCAGCAAACTCAGACAAGCATGGTGGGCCAGTCTTACTCAGCAAAGATTCCTCCTCATCCTCTCAACCGACAAGAAGGACACCAATCAGTATGGTGGGACCCCATAAAGGACAATAATGTAAACTTTTTCCTGTACAAAGGACAATAATGCAGTCCTTTTTTTCTGTACATCTTTTGTAAAAAAACTTTGTAAAAGATTCCTTCCTATCTGAAGGACGTCTTGGAAACATTATAAATAAAGATAATAGATGAAGGGAGGAGGCAGAGAGCCTTTCTGAACTTCTTTTTTCTTAAACATATTTCTTCCTCTGATCTGCTTCTTAGTTTAAAATAGTGTGAATAAATAGTAGCGCTGAGTACTGGAGCAGAAGCTCTCCTGCAACTGGTATCAGAGCCCTTGTGCAGTATCCTTCTTCTTTTTTTGTAAGTATCCTTAACTTAGCCATGTCTGGCTAAACTTGTTAGGCATGTTATTTCCTTAATTTCTTAAGTTAATTAGATAATAGTATCTTACGCCATGAGGTAGGAAACGAAACATGGCTGTGCTCTGTCTCTCTGAAGCTTGTGATAGTGCTTGTGGTTGACTATATGTCCGGAAGGGACGCTTCAGTTGTTGCGGCCTCACTCTAGGGAGAAAACCACCCCTAGAGGTTACATAGCCGGAGAGACCAGGGTCAAAGCGATACTGTTATCTAATCTAATGAAAGAAAGGAAGGAAATAACGTGTCTAAGTTTATAAGAACCTCTATTCAGAGATGTCTAGAGCTTTAGTTCTTCCTGAAACATACGAATGTCCTTTCAGTTTAAATTCTCATGAACATAGTATTCATCTTCCTAGTAATGGTACAATAGAACAACAAAATAGTTTAGCAAAAACCTCAATTACACATATACATTCCTATGACATTGTTATTTCCTGATAACTCTTGTCTTACCTTACATACTCTACTAGATTCAGGTGCTGAAACTAGTCTTATACATGAAAAATTTATCCCTAAGAAATTATGGTTAGCCCAAGAAAAACAAGCAAGCTTAAATGATTTTATGGGAAGACCTGTCATTATTACTCATAAAGCAAATCTCCCAATTTCCATTCCAGATATTCATAATATCTCTCATCACTATACTTTTGAATTCGCTTTATTACCTATTGATTTCAATGTCGATTGCTTAGTTGGCATGAATAACTTACGACATTATGCCCCTTTCAATTCTCAAATTTTTCTATTTGATAATCATCAAATTCCACGGGTTCCTTTCCCGGTACCCTTAGCATCATCTTATACTGCAGCCCAACGTGTTGAACGACTTATTTCCACCCAAAACAACTGCACTTATCCTCTTACTATCTTCTCTAATACAGAAGAAATCATCCATAGTATGCTTAAACCATTATATTCAAATAACCCTTTATTATATTTTGATAGGGCACCAAGGTATTGTACCCTTACTTTACTCGATCAATACCAAAATACTAATGTAAGAACAAACAGTATAATGGTATCCAGCAGCCCTCATTCATCACCTGCTTTTCTAGTCAGAAAACATACAGAACAAAAAAGAGGGAAAGCCAGAATGGTCATTAATTATAGAAAATTAAATAGCTATACAAAGTTTGACGGCTATTTTATACCTACTGCGGAGCAGTTAATAAAGCAGATACAAGGATCCAAATACTATAGTAAATTTGATGCTAAATCTGGGTTTTGGCAAGTAAAACTAGCCAATAAAGAATCTATAGAATTAACTGCCTTTAGTTGTCCCCAAGGACACTATGAGTGGTTAGTAATGCCATTTGGTTTGAAAAATGCCCCACAAATATTCCAAAAATGGATGAATTCTATGTTCGGACATCTACATTTTGTAGTAGTTTACATAGATGATATACTAGTTTTTTCTCCTAACATAAACAACACTTACTTCAAGTAGCAAAAATACTACTTGATAACGGAATTATTTTAAGCCCTGCAAAAATTCATCTATTCAAAAAGGAAATAGAATTCCTTGGGAAATATATAAAAGAAGGCCAAATAGAATTACAACAACATATATATTCCAAGATAAAGGAATTCCCTAACACATTTAAAACTCTAAAACAATTACAGAGTTTCTTGGGTCTTTTAAATTATGGGAGGAAATTTATTCCTCACCTATCCCAACTAGTCAAAAATTTACAAGAAAAATTGACTATAGAACAATCTAAATATAAAATGGAAAATGGTGAACAACCAAGAAAATGGAATACAGACAAAATAGGAATCCAGCTCACTCCTGAAGAGGAAAAAGAGATAAAACATATAAAGGAGCTAATTACTCACCAAACAATGGATAAAAGTCGAGAAAAAAGACAAAAGACCTCTATAATGGATCCCTCCAGTTCCAAACCACACCTTTCAGGACAGACTGAAAGCCATCACCTTTCAGGACATACTGAAAGCCTTCCAGGCCTCATCAAACTCAGGCAGCTACAACAGAAGCTTTCTGAACTCCAAAACCTCGGCAAACCGATATGCCAGGTCTCTGTTCTTTCTAAATCTCAAGAATTGAAGCAAATGGAGAAACATTGGTTCTGTGGTTCTTCTCCTGAAGAGCAGGAACTCAAAACTATTACTTCCAGAAGCAACCTTTCAGATATGGTAATCTGCCCAGCTACAGATTTCTACCAGCTCCTATCTCTTTTAGAAGTTGACTCTGAAAGGGCAAGAAAATTCAAGGCAGAAGCCATTGTGAACACAATGGTAAATCTAAATCAGCAAAACTGCCTGCCACATGAACATCTCCTCCTATTTTTCCATCAGTTAGAAGCAATGGAAATTACCCGGCTTCTGCTCGAAGAAGATGCTTTAATCAAGACTAAATATGAAAACCCAAGATTATCTGTCTATTTAGGGGATATTCCTAAATCCGCCAGAGCTCTTCAACTTGGGATAGTTCATAGTCTTTACTTAAGCACATTACATCCTGGAGATTACCTCGATCACATTCCAAAGATATGCAGTGACCGAGTTTCAACCTACTCAAAGCAGCACTCTTGGGAAACTGGTTTCTGGTTCCGAATTTGGAGCATTTGGGAAGAAAGGAACCTATACCAACTATTCACCTCTTTTCAAATATGGGAATTACATGACGAAAGTCAACAGTTCGCCCATGGATGGGGTGTTTATCCTAAGCATGAATACAACTATGAAGAACAAGCTTATGCAGCTGCTAAAGAGTTTTTTACAGAAGCAATGACTGACAGTCTATGTGGAGCAAGATCTATTACCATCAGTAATAACATCATGCTCTATGATCATCTTTCTGCCATTGAATCTGTTCCAATAAAACTGGGAAAAGTCATCCCTTTTCTTACCAGTATTAACCTTGGGAGAATTGGACAAAAGGCAAGGATTGATTGCAACCAAGAAGGACTTTTCCAGACAAGATAAAAAGCGTGGTGGGCCCATGCCACGCCAGAAGATTCCTTCTCATCTCCACAAGGACTACAATTATCAAAGATGGGACCCAGTAAAGGACAATCATGTAAACTTTTTCTGTCCAAAGGACAATCATGCAGTCCTTTTTCCTGTACATCTTTTGTAAAGAGACTTTGTAAAAGATTCCTCCTATCTGAAGGACGTCTTTTGAAACATTATAAATAAAGACATCAGATGAAGGGAGGAGGCAGAGAGCCTTTCCGAACTTCTTTTTTCTTAAACATATTTCTTCCTCTGATCTGCTTCTTAGTTTAAAATAGTGTGAATAAATAGTAGCGCTGAGTACTGGAGCAGAAGCTCTCCTGCAACTGGTGGGATTGGTATAACACAGAAGCTCTCCTGCAACTGGTATCAGAGCCCTTGTGCAGTATCCTTCTTCTTTTTTTGTAAGTATCCTTAACTTAGCCATGTCTGGCTAAACTTGTTAGGCATGTTATTTCCTTAATTTCTTAAGTTAATTAGATAATAGTATCTTACGCCATGAGGTAGGAAACGAAACATGGCTGTGCTCTGTCTCTCTGAAGCTTGTGATAGTGCTTGTGGTTGACTATATGTCCGGAAGGGACGCTTCAGTTATGGCTGCCTCACTCTAGGGAGAAAACCACCCCTAGAGGTTACATAGCCGGAGAGACCAGGGTCAAAGCGATACTGTTATCTAATCTAATGAAAGAAAGGAAGGAAATAACGTGTCTAAGTTTATAAGAACCTCTTCACAGAAATGTCTAGAGCTTTAGTTCTTCCTGAATCATACGAATGTCCTTTCAGTTTAAATACTCATGAACATAGTATTCATCTTCCTAGTAATGGTACAATAGAACAACAAAATAGTTTGCTAAACTATTTAAGTGATCAAATCTATTTGGTTTCTAAAAAACTAACTACTTTGCAAACCTTCTTAAGTTTTCCAAAGTTTTCTTCATCTTCAAAAGAAAGACTTGGATCTGTTAGAATGATAAAAACATCTTCGAAAAGTTTGAAAGAAACAAACTTAGAAGAAATTGATTATCAAAAATATTTGAAATATAAAACCTTATTAGTTGAAGAAATAGAAGGAAAAATTACTTCTAAAGAGATTTTCATATTCTATGAAGAAAACTCTGCTTCTATTAAATATTTTTCCAAAAGTTCTTCAGATAATGAAAGTTATATTTGTGCATCAGATTCTTTTGATGATGAATTATCTAAATATGATGATATTGTTGATGAAATACCCTCTAATGAGGAGTATGATGATGTTGACCAAATATCACTACCCTCTAACGAGGAAGCCTCTTGGTCAGAGGAATTACACAACATACCCTCTAACGAGGACTATCATATATCAAATATACCCTCTAACGAGGAGCAGTATTTATACAATATAAATATGGAAAAGTGGGGAATCATCTACTCAAATGATTTCTACAGGTAGACAAAATCCACCACATCCTAATACTACTGAAGAAACTATGTATCATAGAGATACAGATGAAAACTATGTAGATTCCTATATCTATAAACAAGGAAAGAGACATCAAACTGCTACTTCAGGATTAATATTTAATGTTGATAATATACCAACAAATGCTTTAAGGGATTATATACTCAATTGGGAACAACTAATGGTTGGAACAAATACCCTAATGCCACAGGGAATCCCTCATCAGGAATTTGTAATATTAGCTTGCGGATATTGGCAAGGAATAGCCTTAAGATGGCTAACACAATATGAAAAGTTATACCCAACTGAGATAGTAGCTTTAAATAGCCATGAATCTAGAAGAACAGCTTTACATAGTATTTGTAAAAGTCTATATGGAGACATAACTGGAGAAGATATTAATGCTGAAGGCATAGATGAAAATATCCTTCTAAAACTAAGACTGTGTAACATTTGTTACTTAGAAGAATTTGCTAATCTATATATCAGTTATAATTTTAAACTGAATACCTTAGATAAAAAAATCTTTTGGCTAACAGCCTTCTTTTCTAAGTTACCTATACCATGGGATACCATGATAGAGAAAAAATATAACAGTCTTAGAGCTGGAGGTATTCCACACAATACAGGAGCTTTAAAAAAGGCTTGTATGGAAACAGTTAAGAAAACCTGCCAATTACAAAAGGCAAATAATCATCTATCCAAATACATACATAAGTCTGACATTAAAACTTCTTGTTGTCCTAAGTATGACCCAGACATTAATTATCAGTTTGGTTGTCCTCCAGTATATGGGTTCAACAAACCATTCTTTCCCAAGAAAATAAAATATGGGAAAAAATCCAAAGACTATAAATCTAGATTCAAAAAGAATAACAAGAAAAAATACAAGGTATCCAGAAAAAAATGGAAACCTGAAAATAAGGAGAAATACAAAAAGTCAAAGAAATATAAGAATCGAAAGTTTATTAAAACAAATCAAACAGGTATGAAAAAGAACTGTACATGTTTTAAATGTGGTAAAGAAGGACATTATGCTACAGAATGTAGAATAAACATTAAAACAATATGGTTAAATGAGTTAGAAAAGTATGATATCCATACTAGAACTATAGAAGAAGTCCTTAGTGATAACTCTTCTATATATGAGATTGAAACCATATATGAAGAAAGTTCTTTAGATTCTGATTCTTCAGAAACAGAAGAATTCAATATAAACATGTTAACCTTGAATAAAACATACCATTTTATACAAGTTATACCCTTGTCTAAAACTACTATATTACCAAAAAGGGAATCATTGAAATTTCCAGGACATATTCTATATGCTAACAATCATTATAGCATAAGAAGATATCAATCTATAGAAATTTATTTAGATCTGATTATAAGAATACCTTATGGATATTATGGAGAAATTAAAAATCTAAGACATCATGCTCTTAGAAATATTTTCATTACTTATGGCATAATAGAATCTATGACAGATCAAAACATAAGTATAATAATGAAAAGTACAAGTTTAGATGATAATCCATATCAAATTCCTTTAGGTACTCCTATAGGAATACTTATAATCCATAAATACGAAGATTTAGCATTGGTTAAAGTTGATCAAGATATTTTACTTTCAACATCTCCACCTCTTAGTCCAAAGTTTACCCCTGGACAATCTTCAAAAGAATCTATGTTTGAATACAAAGTATATATGAATACATTGAAGGAAATAGAACCTCAAGAGATTCATAATACAAGTATTGAAAATAGCCAAGGGGAACATTATGAAGTAACTGATGAAGATATTGAAAGACTAAAACTTTCCATACCACATGCTAAACAAGAAGAGGTATATAAACCTCAATCTAAATTCAAATCTTTATGGACAAACAAACCTACCTATATCTTTGAAAGAATGCAAGGAAATATAGAACTAAAAGGAGATGAAGATTTTACTTCTATAAAATTGCTAAACTATCATCAGATAGAAAATCTGAAGCAAAAATATCCTAAAAAGAAATATTTACACATTGGCTTAATCCAAATAAAGATAACTGGTCTATTCAGATCCGGGATAGACACACCTATTATGATAATATGTTGTGATGAAAGAATCATCAATAATCCTCTAAATAGTATATTAGGAGGAGCAAAGTCCAATCTGGCAAATAGAATATTTGGAGTAAATATACATCCTGATTTTTGCATCAGCTTACATGATACAAATATAGAAAAAGCCTGTACTCTTTCTATAAATTTAAAAGGAATTGAAATACTTCCTGGATCCCAAGTATTGGGAATACAATGGGAACATTGTTTAGCACTAAACGAAACATCTACTTTTAGATCTATCACACCTACACAGTTTATTAAACTTTTTGAGGTTGGGAATGGAAAAATAATCCAACCAAAATTGGTCAATATAAGACATTTGCGATATGATAATGAGATGCAAATATTCTTGAAAACTTTGAAACCAAAGACACATCTCCCTATAGAAACATTTATTGCTTCAGGCAATACTATTTCTACTACGATTATAAATCCAAGTATTCCAAGAAGTCTTAGTACCTCTGAATATCGAAATACCAATATTTTGGTTGACCAAGCTAGACCTAGTATGTCTGCACTAGAAAATACTCCTCTTGAAGGAAGGACTCAAAGAATCCTTGATCTCCAAAAGAAATCGGAAGACCAACATATTATAAGACTACCATCTAGTTCATTTGGTTTATCAAATGTCGGATCTTCTTAAGAAAAAACCTCAATTACACATATACATTCCTATGACATTGTTATTTCCTGATAACTCTTGTCTTACCTTACATACTCTACTAGATTCAGGTGCTGAAACTAGTCTTATACATGAAAAATTTATCCCTAAGCAATTATGGTTAGCCCTAGAAAAACAAGAAGCTTAAATGATTTTATGGGAAGACCTGTCATTATTACTCATAAAGCAAATCTCCCAATTTCCATTCCAGATATTCATAATATCTCTCATCACTATACTTTTGAATTCGCTTTATTACCTATTGATTTCAATGTCGATTGCTTAGTTGGCATGAATAACTTACGACATTATGCCCCTTTCAATTCTCAAATTTTTCTATTTGATAATCATCAAATTCCACGGGTTCCTTTCCCGGTACCCTTAGCATCATCTTATACTGCAGCCCAACGTGGTGAACGACTTATTTCCACCCAAAACAACTGCACTTATCCTCTTACTATCTTCTCTAATACAGAAGAAATCATCCATAGTATGCTTAAACCATTATATTCAAATAACCCTTTATTATATTTTGATAAGGCACCAAGGTATTGTACCCTTACTTTACTCGATCAATACCAAAATACTAATGTAAGAACAAACAGTATAATGGTATCCAGCAGCCCTCATTCATCACCTGCTTTTCTAGTCAGAAAACATGCAGAACAAAAAAGAGGAAAAGCCAGAATGGTCATTAATTATAGAAAATTAAATAGCTATACAAAGTTTGACGGCTATTTTATACCTGCTGCAGAGCAGTTAATAAAGCAGATACAAGGATCCAAATACTATAGTAAATTTGATGCTAAATCTGGGTTTTGGCAAGTAAAACTAGCCAATAAAGAATCTATAGAATTAACAGCCTTTAGTTGTCCCCAAGGACACTATGAGTGGTTAGTAATGCCATTTGGTTTGAAAAATGCCACACAAATATTCCAAAAATGGATGAATTCTATGTTCGGACATCTACATTTTGAAGTAGTTTATATAGATGATATACTAGTCTTTTCCCTTGAAATGGAAAAACATAAACAACACTTACTCCAAGTAGCAAAAATACTACTGGATAATGGAATCATCTTAAACCTAACAATAATACATTTATGGGTTTTTATTGCAAAACAACTATTAAGGTTTCTCGACTTACTATGGTCATCAGTTTATATAATGCTCTTGAACATACTAATCTTACAGATTCCCTACCTCTTCCTGAACATGGATGAGGATAGACTGAAGAAACTAAAGACCATGATAGAAGAATCTAAGTGGTCTAAGGTAAACAGTAAGAAAGCTTCCTCAACAGGAGGCAATGCTCTTAAAAAAGCTCCTGAAAAAGGAGAGAGCTCAGCCCAGAAGACAGAAGACAAGAAACTCTTCCTGGCTACTGGCAACAACACTACATCAGCCTCTAACGAGGAAAAAAGTTTTCCCCCACCAGGGATGACAGTTCTACCACTACAACAAGCATCTTACAGCAATGCAGTCTCACAGAAAAGATTCCAAACAACCCAAAGACCAACAGCAGCAACTGTTGTAAGGGATTGGTATAACACAGAAGCTCTCCTGCAACTGAGAGAGCCTTTCCGAACTTCTTTTTTCTTAAACATATTTCTTCCTCTGATCTGCTTCTTAGTTTAAAATAGTGTGAATAAATAGTAGCGCTGAGTACTGGAGCAGAAGCTCTCCTGCAACATTATAAATACCCTAACAATCATTATAGCATAAGAAGATATCAATCTATAGAAATTTATTTAGATCTGATTATAAGAATACCTTATGGATATTATGGAGAAATTAAAAATCTAAGACATCATGCTCTTAGAAATATTTTCATTACTTATGGCATAATAGAATCTATGACAGATCAAAACATAAGTATAATAATGAAAAGTACAAGTTTAGATGATAATCCATATCAAATTCCTTTAGGTACTCCTATAGGAATACTTATAATCCATAAATACGAAGATTTAGCATTGGTTAAAGTTGATCAAGATATTTTACTTTCAACATCTCCACCTCTTAGTCCAAAGTTTACCCCTGGACAATCTTCAAAAGAATCTATGTTTGAATACAAAGTATATATGAATACATTGAAGGAAATAGAACCTCAAGAGATTCATAATACAAGTATTGAAAATAGCCAAGGGGAACATTATGAAGTAACTGATGAAGATATTGAAAGACTAAAACTTTCCATACCACATGCTAAACAAGAAGAGGTATATAAACCTCAATCTAAATTCAAATCTTTATGGACAAACAAACCTACCTATATCTTTGAAAGAATGCAAGGAAATATAGAACTAAAAGGAGATGAAGAGTTTACTTCTATAAAATTGCTAAACTTCCATCAGATAGAAAATCTGAAGCAAAAATATCCTAAGAAGAAATATTTACACATTGGATTAATTCAAATAAAGATAACTGGTCTATTCAGATCCGGAATAGACACACCTATTATGATAATATGTTGCGATGAAAGAATCATCAATAATCCTCTAAATAGTATATTAGGAGGAGCAAAATCCAATTTAGCAAATAGAATATTTGGAGTAAATATACATCCTGATTTTTGCATCAGCTTACATGATACAAATATAGAAAAAGCCTGTACTTTTTCTATAAATTTAAAAGGAATTGAAATGCTTCCTGGATCCCAAGTATTGGGAATACAATGGGAACATTGTTTAGCACTAAACGAAACATCTACTTTTAGATCTATCACACCTACACAGTTTATTAAACTTTTTGAGGTTGGGAATGGAAAAATAATCCAACCAAAATTGGTCAATATAAGACATTTGCGATATGATAATGAGATGCAAATATTCTTGAAAACTTTGAAACCAAAGACACATCTCCCTATAGAAACATTTATTGCTTCAGGCAATACTATTTCTACTACGATTATAAATCCAAGTATTCCAAGAAGTCTTAGTACCTCTGAATATCGAAATACCAATATTTTGGTTGACCAAGCTAGACCTAGTATGTCTGCACTAGAAAATACTCCTCTTGAAGGAAGGACTCAAAGAATCCTTGATCTCCAAAAGAAATCGGAAGACATATTATAAGACTACCATCTAGTTCATTTGGTTTATCAAATGTCGGATCTTCTTAAGAAAAAACCTCAATTACACATATACATTCCTATGACATTGTTATTTCCTGATAACTCTTGTCTTACCTTACATACTCTACTAGATTCAGGTGCTGAAACTAGTCTTATACATGAAGAATTTATCCCTAAGCAATTATGGTTAGCCCTAGAAAAACAAGCAAGCTTAAATGATTTTATGGGAAGACCTGTCATTATTACTCATAAAGCAAATCTCCCAATTTCCATTCCAGATATTCATAATATCTCTCATCACTATACTTTTGAATTCGCTTTATTACCTATTGATTTCAATGTCGATTGCTTAGTTGGCATGAATAACTTACGACATTATGCCCCTTTCAATTCTCAAATTTTTCTATTTGATAATCATCAAATTCCACGGGTTCCTTTCCCGGTACCCTTAGCATCATCTTATACTGCAGCCCAACGTGGTGAACGACTTATTTCCACCCAAAACAACTGCACTTATCCTCTTACTATCTTCTCTAATACAGAAGAAATCATCCATAGTATGCTTAAACCATTATATTCAAATAACCCTTTATTATATTTTGATAAGGCACCAAGGTATTGTACCCTTACTTTACTCGATCAATACCAAAATACTAATGTAAGATCAAACAGTATAATGGTATCCCCTATAGATAAACAAGAATTTTCAGCTCAAATAAACGAGCTTTTATCTCTTAAACTAATACAGCCTAGCAGCAGCCCTCATTCATCACCTGCTTTTCTAGTCAGAAAACATGCAGAACAAAAAAGAGGAAAAGCCAGAATGGTCATTAATTATAGAAAATTAAATAGCTATACAAAGTTTGACGGCTATTTTATACCTGCTGCAGAGCAGTTAATAAAGCAGATACAAGGATCCAAATACTATAGTAAATTTGATGCTAAATCTGGGTTTTGGCAAGTAAAACTAGCCAATAAAGAATCTATAGAATTAACTGCCTTTAGTTGTCCCCAAGGACACTATGAGTGGTTAGTAATGCCATTTGGTTTGAAAAATGCCCCACAAATATTCCAAAAATGGATGAATTCTATGTTCGGACATCTACATTTTGTAGTAGTTTACATAGATGATATACTAGTTTTTTCTCCTACAATGGAAGAACATAAACAACACTTACTTCAAGTAGCAAAAATACTACTTGATAACGGAATTATTTTAAGCCCTACAAAAATTCATCTATTCAAAAAGGAAATAGAATTCCTTGGGAAATATATAAAAGAAGGCCAAATAGAATTACAACAACATATATATTCCAAGATAAAGGAATTCCCTAACACATTTAAAACTCTAAAACAATTACAGAGTTTCTTGGGTCTTTTAAATTATGGGAGGAAATTTATTCCTCACCTATCCCAACTAGTCAAAAATTTACAAGAAAAATTGACTATAGAACAATCTAAATATAAAATGGAAAATGGTGAACAACCAAGAAAATGGAATACAGACAAAATAGGAATCCAGCTCACTCCTGAAGAGGAAAAAGAGATAAAACATATAAAGGAGCTAATTACTCACCAAACAATACTATATTTTCCCAAAGAAAATGACCTAGTAACCCTCCAAACAGATGCATCAGATATGTTTTGGGCAGGAGTTATAATAGTTAAACAAAAAGAAATTATAGCATATACCTCGGAAAAATTTAATAAACCCCAACAAAGATATTCCACTTATGATAAAGAATTGTTGGCTATTAAATCAGCAATAAAGAGTTTAAAAATATATTTACTCAATAGGCAGTTCATCATAGAAACTGATAACAAAGCAGTATCCCAATTCTTGAAAAAACGAACTATTAATAATCCTGAAGAAAACATCAGGAGAATAAGAATTGCCTTATACCTTGAAATATACCAATATGATGTTAAGTATATTCCTGGTTATACTAATATTCTTGCAGATATATTATCCAGGCCAAACAATGGATAAAAGTCGAGAAAAAAGACAAAAGACCTCTATAATGGATCCCTCCAGTTCCAAACCACACCTTTCAGGACAGACTGAAAGTCATCACCTTTCAGGACATACTGAAAGCCTTCCAGGCCTCATCAAACTCAGGCAGCTACAACAGAAGCTTTCTGAACTCCAAAACCTCGGCAAACAGATATGCCAGGTCTCTGTTCTTTCTAAATCTCAAGAATTGAAGCAAATGGAGAAACATTGGTTCTGTGGTTCTTCTCATGAAGAGCAGGAACTCAAAACTATTACTTCCAGAAGCAACCTTTCAGATATGGTAATCTGCCCAGCTACAAATTTCTACCAGCTCCTATCTCTTTTAGAAGTTGACTCTGAAAGGGCAAGAAAATTCAAGGCAGAAGCCATTGTGAACACAATGGTAAATCTAAATCAGCAAAACTGCCTGCCACATGAACATCTCCTCCTATTTTTCCATCAGTTAGAAGCAACAGAAATTACCCGGCTTCTGCTCGAAGAAGATGCTTTAATCAAGACTAAATATGAAAACCCAAGATTATCTGTCTATTTAGGGGATATTCCTAAATCCGCCAGAGCTCTTCAACTTGGGATAGTTCATAGTCTTTACTTAAGCACATTACATCCTGGAGATTACCTCGATCACATTCCAAAGATATGCAGTGACCGAGTTTCAACCTACTCAAAGCAGCACTCTTGGGAAACTGGTTCATGGTTCCGAATTTGGAGCATTTGGGAAGAAAGGAACCTATACCAACTATTCACCTCTTTTCAAATATGGGAATTACATGACGAAAGTCAACAGTTCGCCCATGGATGGGGTGTTTATCCTAAGCATGAATACAACTATGAAGAACAAATATCCTAAGAAGAAATATTTACACCCAAAAAAAATAACTTTATTATATTTTGATAGGGCTCTGATACCAGTTGCAGGAGAGCTTCTGCTCCAGTACTCAGCGCTACTATTTATTCACACTATTTTAAACTAAGAAGCAGATCAGAGGAAGAAATATGTTTAAGAAAAAAGAAGTTCGGAAAGGCTCTCTGCCTCCTCCCTTCATCTGATGTCTTTATTTATAATGTTTCCAAGACGTCCTTCAGATAGGAAGGAATCTTTTACAAAGTTTTTTTACAAAAGATGTACAGAAAAAAAGGACTGCATTATTGTCCTTTGTACAGGAAAAAGTTTACATTATTGTCCTTTATGGGGTCCCACCATACTGATTGGTGTCCTTCTTGTCGGTTGAGAGGATGAGGAGGAATCTTTGCTGAGTAAGACTGGCCCACCATGCTTGTCTGAGTTTGCTGAGTAGGATTGGCCCACCATGCTTATCCTTGCATAGTGTCTTCTTCGATGTCATCTTCAAGATTGATATCTGTATTTCCTCCGAGGTCTTCATCTTCATTTTCAATATTCTCTAGACTTTTATAAAAATCTTCTTTTGCTTTGGTCCCAACTTTTCCTAGCTGTAGAGAAGACAAAAAGGCCAGTACTTTGGGAATTTTTTGTTCAGAGTTTTCAAAAACTCCGATGAAGTCATAGAGGAGAATATTATCTTCAATTTTGATGGAATGAGCTCCTGATAAAGCTTTAGTATATGCTTCTTCAAAGAACTCTTGGGCAGCCCTTTTGGTTTCTTCTTCAAGATCTAGGACTGGAAGATTTTCACATGTTTTGGACTGAAGATAATTAAAATTGTGAAGTTCCCACAATTGTATAGAAGGAAATACTTTTAAATATTTCCTTTCTTCCCAAGTTCCCCAGATACGGAAGAAAAATGTAGACTGGTATCTGGTTGTATATGCTTTAAGGCTTTTGAGGCAGATTGGGGGTAAGTAGTCTGAGAATTCTTCTGGATGAGAAGTATTGACAAATATTTCATGGACTAACCCCATTTGTATGGCTTTAAAGCTTTTGGGAATTTCCTGGAAGCCAGTAATGATTCTGGGGGAATCATTTTTGTTAAGAATCTTTTCATGCTGTTGGAGGATGCTGATAACATCTGTTGCTTCTATAGTTTTGAAGAAGATTCTCAACTCTGAATCAGGAATCATATGTTGCTGGTTAAGCCCAATCATCTTGTAAACAGTTAGTTCTGCTTCTAACTGTCTAGCTTTCTCATTCTGGATTTTGCATAGTTCCAGCAATTTGTAGAATTCTGGCAATGGATGATGAACTTGATCTGCTATCTCCATGTCAGAGACAGTATTTCTTAAGAACTCTTGATCCAAGGAAGGACCTTGGAACCATGTCACCTTTCTTTGTTCTAAGTCCGAACTTTGGGTGGCAAGAGTATAATTGCAGAGGTCGGAAACAGCTTTGGTTATGGCTTGCTTTTCTGTTTTCTCCTGCAAATAGTGGTTAAGCATAGAAAGTACTAGCTGCTCTAGTTGAGAGAGCCAATACTTAGAGGCATGAAAATCATTTGACTGTATCGAACGATAGCAACCATTTAATTTTTCATAAATACTAGGATTGGAGTTTTTGAGTTCTGTGTTATACCAATCCCTTACAACAGTTGCTGTTGTTGGTCTTTGGGTTGTTTGGAATCTTTTCTGTGAGACTGCATTGCTGTAAGATGCTTGTTGTAGTGGTAGAACTGTCATCCCTGGTGGGGGAAAACTTTTTTCCTCGTTAGAGGCTGATGTAGTGTTGTTGCCAGTAGCCAGGAAGAGTTTCTTGTCTTCTGTCTTCTGGGCTGAGCTCTCTCCTTTTTCAGGAGCTTTTTTAAGAGCATTGCCTCCTGTTGAGGAAGCTTTCTTACTGTTTACCTTAGACCACTTAGATTCTTCTATCATGGTCTTTAGTTTCTTCAGTCTATCCTCATCCATGTTCAGGAAGAGGTAGGGAATCTGTAAGATTAGTATGTTCAAGAGCATTATATAAACTGATGACCATAGTAAGTCGAGAAACCTTAATAGTTGTTTTGCAATAAAAACCCATAAATGTATTATTGTTAGGTTTAAGATGATTCCATTATCCAGTAGTATTTTTGCTACTTGGAGTAAGTGTTGTTTATGTTTTTCCATTTCAAGGGAAAAGACTAGTATATCATCTATATAAACTACTTCAAAATGTAGATGTCCGAACATAGAATTCATCCATTTTTGGAATAGTTGTGGAGCATTTTTTAAACCAAATAGCATTACTAACCACTCATAGTGTCCCTGGGGACAACTAAATGCAGTTAATTCTATAGATTCTTTATTGGATAGTTTTACTTGCCAAAAACCAGATTCAGCATCAAATTTACTATAGTATTTTGACCCTTGTATCTGTGTTATTAACTGTTCCGCAGTAGGTATAAAATAGCCGTCAAACTTTGTATAGCTATTTAATTTTCTATAATTAATGACCATTCTGGCTTTCCCTCTTTTTTGTTCTGTATGTTTTCTGACTAGAAAAGCAGGTGATGAATGAGGGCTGCTGGATACCATTATACTGTTTGTTCTTACATTAGTATTTTGGTATTGATCGAGTAAAGTAAGGGTACAATACCTTGGTGCCCTATCAAAATATAATAAAGGGTTATGTGAATATAATGGTTTAAGCATACTGTGTATGATTTCTTCTGTATTAGAGAAGATAGTAAGAGGATAAGTGCAATTTTTTTGGGTGGAAATAAGTCGTTCACCACGTTGGGCTGCAGTATAGGATGATGCGAAGGGGACCGGAAAAGGAACCCTTGGAATTTGATGATTATCAAATAGAAAAATTTGAGAGTTGAATGGGGCATAATGCCGTAAGTTATTCATGCCCACTAAGCAATCGACATTAAAGTCAATAGGTAATAAAGCAAATTCAAAAGTATAGTGATGAGAGATATTATGAATATCAGGGATAGAAATAGAGATATTTGCTTTATGAGTAATAATGACGGGTCTGCCCATAAAGTCATTTAAGCTTGCTTGCTTTTCTAGGGCTAGCCATAATTGCTTAGGGATAAATTTTTCATGTATAAGACTAGTTTCAGCACCTGAATCTAGTAGAGTATGTAAGGTAAGACAAGAGTTATCAGGAAATAATAATGTCATGGGAATGTATATGTGTAATTGCGGTTTTTTCTTAAGAAGATCCGACATTTGATAAACCAAATGAACTAGAAGGTAGTCTTATAATATGTTGGTCTTCTGATTTCTTTTGGAGTTCAAGGATTCTTTGAGACCTTCCTTCAAGAGGAGTATTTTCTAGTGCAGACATACTAGGTCTAGCTTGGTCAACCAAAATATTGGTATTTCGATATTCAGAGGTACTAAGACTTCTTGGAATACTTGGATTTATAATCGTAGTAGAAATAGTATTGCCTGAAGCAATAAATGTTTCTATAGGGAGATGTGTCTTTGGTTTCAAAGTTTTCAAGAATATTTGCATCTCATTATCATATCGCAAATGTCTTATATTGACCAATTTTGGTTGGATTATTTTTCCATTCCCAACCTCAAAAAGTTTAATAAACTGTGTAGGTGTGATAGATCTAAAAGTAGATGTTTCATTTAGTGCTAAACAATGTTCCCATTGTATTCCCAATACTTGGGATCCAGGAAGCATTTCAATTCCTTTTAAATTTATAGAAAGAGTACAGGCTTTTTCTATATTTGTATCATGTAAGCTGATGCAAAAATCAGGATGTATATTTACTCCAAATATTCTATTTGCCAGATTGGACTTTGCTCCTCCTAATATACTATTTAGAGGATTATTGATGATTCTTTCATCACAACATATTATCATAATAGGTGTGTCTATTCCGGATCTGAATAGACCAGTTATCTTTATTTGGATTAAGCCAATGTGTAAATATTTCTTTTTAGGATATTTTTGCTTCAGATTTTCTATCTGATGATAGTTTAGCAATTTTATAGAAGTAAAATCTTCATCTCCTTTTAGTTCTATATTTCCTTGCATTCTTTCAAAGATATAGGTAGGTTTGTTTGTCCATAAAGATTTGAATTTAGATTGAGGTTTATATACCTCTTCTTGTTTAGCATGTGGTATGGAAAGTTTTAGTCTTTCAATATCTTCATCAGTTACTTCATAATGTTCCCCTTGGCTATTTTCAATACTTGTATTATGAATCTCTTGAGGTTCTATTTCCTTCAATGTATTCATATATACTTTGTATTCAAACATAGATTCTTTTGAAGATTGTCCAGGGGTAAACTTTGGACTAAGAGGTGGAGATGTTGAAAGTAAAATATCTTGATCAACTTTAACCAATGCTAAATCTTCGTATTTATGGATTATAAGTATTCCTATAGGAGTATCTAAAGGAATTTGATATGGATTATCATCTAAACTTGTACTTTTCATTATTATACTTATGTTTTGATCTGTCATAGATTCTATTATGCCATAAGTAATGAAAATATTTCTAAGAGCATGATGTCTTAGATTTTTAATTTCTCCATAATATCCATAAGGTATTCTTATAATCAGATCTAAATAAATTTCTATAGATTGATATCTTCTTATGCTATAATGATTGTTAGCATATAGAATATGTCCTGGAAATTTCAATGATTCCCTTTTTGGTAATATAGTAGTTTTAGACAAGGGTAAAACTTGTATAAAATGGTATGTTTTATTCAAGGTTAACATGTTTATATTGAATTCTTCTGTTTCTGAAGAATCAGAATCTAAAGGACTTTCTTCATATATGGTTTCAATCTCATATATAGAAGAGTTATCACTAAGGACTTCTTCTATAGTTCCAGTATGGATATCATACTTTTCTAACTCATTTAACCATATTGTTTTAATGTTTATTCTACATTCTGTAGCATAATATCCTTCTTTTCCACATTTAAAACATGTACAGTTCTTTTTCATACCTGTTTGATTTGTTTTAATAAACTTTCGATTCTTATATTTCTTTGACTTTTTGTATTTCTCCTTATGTTCACGTTTCCATTTTTTTCTGGATACCTTGTATTTTTTCTTGTTATTCTTTTTGAATCTAGATTTATAGTCTTTGGATTTTTTCCCATATTTTGTTTTCTTGGGAAAGAATGGTTTGTTGAACCCATATACTGGAGGACAACCAAACTGATAATTAATGTCTGGGTCATACTTAGGACAACAAGAAGTTTTAATGTCAGACTTATGTATGTATCATAGAGATACAGATGAAAACTATGTAGATTCCTATATCTATAAACAAGGAAAGAGACATCAAACTGCTACTTCAGGATTAATATTTAATGTTGATAATATACCAACAAATGCTTTAAGGGATTATATACTCAATTGGGAACAACTAATGGTTGGAACAAATACCCTAATGCCACAGGGAATCCCTCATCAGGAATTTGTAATATTAGCTTGCGGATATTGGCAAGGAATAGCCTTAAGATGGCTAACACAATATGAAAAGTTATACCCAACTGAGATAGTAGCTTTAAATAGCCATGAATCTAGAAGAACAGCTTTACATAGTATTTGTAAAAGTCTATATGGAGACATAACTGGAGAAGATATTAATGCTGAAGGCATAGATGAAAATATCCTTCTAAAACTAAGACTGTGTAACATTTGTTACTTAGAAGAATTTGCTAATCTATATATCAGTTATAATTTTAAACTGAATACCTTAGATAAAAAAATCTTTTGGCTAACAGCCTTCTTTTCTAAGTTACCTATACCATGGGATACCATGATAGAGAAAAAATATAACAGTCTTAGAGCTGGAGGTATTCCACACAATACAGGAGCTTTAAAAAAGGCTTGTCATCTTCGAAAAGTTTGAAAGAAACAAACTTAGAAGAAATTGATTATCAAAAATATTTGAAATATAAAACCTTATTAGTTGAAGAAATAGAAGGAAAAATTACTTCTAAAGAGATTTTCAAATTCTATGAAGAAAACTCTGCTTCTATTAAATATTTTTCCAAAAGTTCTTCAGATAATGAAAGTTATATTTCTGCATCTGATTCTTTTGATGATGAATTATCTGAATATGATGATATTGTTGATGAAATACCCTCTAATGAGGAGTATGATGATGTTGACCAACTATCACAACCCTCTAACGAGGAAGCCTCTTGGTCAGAGGAATTATACAACATACCCTCTAACGAGGACTATCATATATCAAATATACCCTCTAACGAGGAGCAGTATTTATACAATATAAATATGGAAAGTGGGGAATCATCTACTCAAATGATTTCTACAGGTAGACAAAATCCACCACATCCTAATACTACTGAAGAAACTATGTATCATAGAGATACAGATGAAAACTATGTAGATTCCTATATCTATAAACAAGGAAAGAGACATCAAACTGCTACTTCAGGATTAATATTTAATGTTGATAATATACCAACAAATGCTTTAAGGGATTATATACTCAATTGGGAACAACTAATGGTTGGAACAAATACCCTAATGCCACAGGGAATCCCTCATCAGGAATTTGTAATATTAGCTTGCGGATATTGGCAAGGAATAGCCTTAAGATGGCTAACACAATATGAAAAGTTATACCCAACTGAGATAGTAGCTTTAAATAGCCATGAATCTAGAAGAACAGCTTTACATAGTATTTGTAAAAGTCTATATGGAGACATAACTGGAGAAGATATTAATGCTGAAGGCATAGATGAAAATATCCTTCTAAAACTAAGACTGTGTAACATTTGTTACTTAGAAGAATTTGCTAATCTATATATCAGTTATATTTTTAAACTGAATACCTTAGATAAAAAAATCTTTTGGCTAACAGCCTTCTTTTCTAAGTTACCTATACCATGGGATACCATGATAGAGAAAAAATATAACAGTCTTAGAGCTGGAGGTATTCCACACAATACAGGAGCTTTAAAAAAGGCTTGTATGGAAACAGTTAAGAAAACCTGCCAATTACAAAAGGCAAATAATCATCTATCCAAATACATACATAAGTCTGACATTAAAACTTCTTGTTGTCCTAAGTATGACCCAGACATTAATTATCAGTTTGGTTGTCCTCCAGTATATGGGTTCAACAAACCATTCTTTCCCAAGAAAACAAAATATGGAAAAAAATCCAAAGACTATAAATCTAGATTCAAAAAGAATAACAAGAATTTTCAGCTCAAATAAACGAGCTTTTATCTCTTAAACTAATACAGTCTAGCAGCAGCCCTCATTCATCACCTGCTTTTCTAGTCAGAAAACATGCAGAACAAAAAAGAGGAAAAGCCAGAATGGTCATTAATTATAGAAAATTAAATAGCTATACAAAGTTTGACGGCTATTTTATACCTGCTGCAGAGCAGTTAATAAAGCAGATACAAGGATCCAAATACTATAGTAAATTTGATGCTAAATCTGGGTTTTGGCAAGTAAAACTAGCCAATAAAGAATCTATAGAATTAACTGCCTTTAGTTGTCCCCAAGGACACTATGAGTGGTTAGTAATGCCATTTGGTTTGAAAAATGCCCCACAAATATTCCAAAAATGGATGAATTCTATGTTCGGACATCTACATTTTGTAGTAGTTTACATAGATGATATACTAGTTTTTTCTCCTACAATGGAAGAACATAAACAACACTTACTTCAAGTAGCAAAAATACTACTTGATAACGGAATTATTTTAAGCCCTACAAAAATTCATCTATTCAAAAAGGAAATAGAATTCCTTGGGAAATATATAAAAGAAGGCCAAATAGAATTACAACAACATATATATTCCAAGATAAAGGAATTCCCTAACACATTTAAAACTCTAAAACAATTACAGAGTTTCTTGGGTCTTTTAAATTATGGGAGGAAATTTATTCCTCACCTATCCCAACTAGTCAAAAATTTACAAGAAAAATTGACTATAGAACAATCTAAATATAAAATGGAAAATGGTGAACAACCAAGAAAATGGAATACAGACAAAATAGGAATCCAGCTCACTCCTGAAGAGGAAAAAGAGATAAAACATATAAAGGAGCTAATTACTCACCAAACAATACTATTTTTTCCCAAAGAAAATGACCTAGTAACCCTCCAAACAGATGCATCAGATATGTTTTGGGCAGGAGTTATAATAGTTAAACAAAAAGAAATTATAGCATATACCTCGGGAAAATTTAATAAACCCCAACAAAGATATTCCACTTATGATAAAGAATTGTTGGCTATTAAATCAACAATAAAGAGTTTAAAAATATATTTACTCAATAGGCAGTTCATCATAGAAACTGATAACAAAGCAGTATCCCAATTCTTGAAAAAACGAACTATTAATAATCCTGAAGAAAACATCAGGAGAATAAGAATTGCCTTATACCTTGAAATATACCAATATGATGTTAAGTATATTCCTGGTTATACTAATATTCTTGCAGATATATTATCCAGGCCAAACAATGGATAAAAGTCGAGAAAAAAGACAAAAGACCTCTATAATGGATCCCTCCAGTTCCAAACCACACCTTTCAGGACAGACTGAAAGCCATCACCTTTCAGGACATACTGAAAGCCTTCCAGGCCTCATCAAACTCAGGCAGTTACAACAGAAGCTTTCTGAACTCCAAAACCTCGGCAAACAGATATGCCAGGTCTCTGTTCTTTCTAAATCTCAAGAATTGAAGCAAATGGAGAAACATTGGTTCTGTGGTTCTTCTCCTGAAGAGCAGGAACTCAAAACTATTACTTCCAGAAGCAACCTTTCAGATATGGTAATATGCCCAGCTACAGATTTCTACCAGCTCCTATCTCTTTTAGAAGTTGACTCTGAAAGGGCAAGAAAATTCAAGGCAGAAGCCATTGTGAACACAATGGTAAATCTAAATCAGCAAAACTGCCTGCCACATGAACATCTCCTCCTATTTTTCCATCAGTTAGAAGCAACGGAAATTACCCGGCTTCTGCTCGAAGAAGATGCTTTAATCAAGACTAAATATGAAAACCCAAGATTATCTGTCTATTTAGGGGATATTCCTAAATCCGCCAGAGCTCTTCAACTTGGGATAGTTCATAGTCTTTACTTAAGCACATTACATCCTGGAGATTACCTCGATCACATTCCAAAGATATGCAGTGACCGAGTTTCAACCTACTCAAAGCAGCACTCTTGGGAAACTGGTTTCTGGTTCCGAATTTGGAGCATTTGGGAAGAAAGGAACCTATACCAACTATTCACCTCTTTTCAAATATGGGAATTACATGACGAAAGTCAACAGTTCGCCCATGGATGGGGTGTTTATCCTAAGCATGAATACAACTATGAAGAACAAGCTTATGCAGCTGCTAAAGAGTTTTTTACAGAAGCAATGACTGACAGTCTATGTGGAGCAAGATCTATTACCATCAGTAATAACATCATGCTCTATGATCATCTTTCTGCCATTGAATCTGTTCCAATAAAACTGGGAAAAGTCATCCCTTTTCTTACCAGTATTAACCTTGGGAGAATTGGACAAAAGGCAAGGATTGATTGCAACCAAGAAGGACTTTTCCAGACAAGATAAAAAGCGTGGTGGGCCCATGCCACGCCAGAAGATTCCTTCTCATCTCCACAAGGACTACAATTATCAAAGATGGGACCCAGTAAAGGACAATCATGTAAACTTTTTCTGTCCAAAGGACAATCATGCAGTCCTTTTTCCTGTACATCTTTTGTAAAGAGACTTTGTAAAAGATTCCTTCCTATCTGAAGGACGTCTTTTGAAACATTATAAATAAAGACATCAGATGAAGGGAGGAGGCAGAGAGCCTTTCCGAACTTCTTTTTTCTTAAACATATTTCTTCCTCTGATCTGCTTCTTAGTTTAAAATAGTGTGAATAAATAGTAGCGCTGAGTACTGGAACAGAAGCTCTCCTGCAACTGGTATCAGAGATCACACTATTTTAAACTAAGAAGCAGATCAGAGGAAGAAATATGTTTAAGAAAAAAGAAGTTCGGAAAGGCTCTCTGCCTCCTCCCTTCATCTGATGTCTTTATTTATAATATCTAAAAGTAGATATTGGCAAGGAATAGCCTTAAGATGGCTAACACAATATGAAAAGTTATACCCAACTGAGATAGTAGCTTTAAATAGCCATGAATCTAGAAGAACAGCTTTACATAGTATTTGTAAAAGTCTATATGGAGACATAACTGGAGAAGATATTAAATATTAATCCTGAAGTAGCAGTTTGATGTCTCTTTCCTTGTTTATAGATATAGGAATCTACATAGTTTTCATCTGTATCTCTATGATACATAGTTTCTTCAGTAGTATTAGGATGTGGTGGATTTTGTCTACCTGTAGAAATCATTTGAGTAGATGATTCCCCACGTTCCATATTTATATTATATAAATACTGCTCCTCGTTAGAGGGTATATTTGATATATGATAGTCCTCGTTAGAGGGTATGTTGTGTAATTCCTCTGACCAAGAGGCTTCCTCGTTAGAGGGTAGTGATATTTGGTCAACATCATCATACTCCTCATTAGAGGGTATTTCATCAACAATATCATCATATTCAGATAATTCATCATCAAAAGAATCTGATGCAGAAATATAACTTTCATTATCTGAAGAACTTTTGGAAAAATATTTTATAGAAGCAGAGTTTTCTTCATAGAATTTGAAAATCTCTTTAGAAGTAATTTTTCCTTCTATTTCTTCAACTAATAAGGTTTTATATTTCAAATATTTTTGATAATCAATTTCATCTGAGTTTGTTTCTTTCAAACTTTTTGAAGATGTTTTTATCATTCTAAAAGATCCAAGTCTTTCTTTTGAAGATGAAGAAAACTTTGGAAAACTTAAGAAGGTTTGTAAAGTAGTTAGTTTTTGAGAAACTAAATAGATTTGATCACTTAAATAGTTTAGCAAACTATTTTGTTGTTCTATTGTACCATTACTAGGAAGATGAATACTATGTTCATGAGAATTTAAACTGAAAGGACATTCGTATGTTTCAGGAAGAACTAAAGCTCTAGACATCTCTGAATAGAGGTTCTTATAAACTTAGACACGTTATTTCCTTCCTTTCTTTCATTAGATTAGATAACAGTATCGCTTTGACCCTGGTCTCTCCGGCTATGTAACCTCTGCAGCCCAACTAACCTTGAATAAAACATACCATTTTATACAAGTTATACCCTTGTCTAAAACTACTATATTACCAAAAAGGGAATCATTGAAATTTCCAGGACATATTCTATATGCTAACAATCATTATAGCATAAGAAGATATCAATCTATAGAAATTTATTTAGATCTGATTATAAGAATACCTTATATATATTATGGAGAAATTAAAAATCTAAGACATCATGCTCTTAGAAATATTTTTATTACTTATGGCATAATAGAATCTATGACAGATCAAAACATAAGTATAATAATGAAAAGTACAAGTTTAGATGATAATCCATATCAAATTCCTTTAGGTACTCCTATAGGAATACTTATAATCCATAAATACGAAGATTTAGCATTGGTTAAAGTTGATCAAGATATTTTACTTTCAACATCTCCACCTCTTAGTCCAAAGTTTACCCCTGGACAATCTTCAAAAGAATCTATGTTTGAATACAAAGTATATATGAATACATTGAAGGAAATAGATCCTTGTATCATGAAATCTGAAGCAAAAATATCCTAAGAAGAAATATTTACACATTGGATTAATTCAAATAAAGATAACTGGTCTATTCAGATCCGGAATAGACACACCTATTATGATAATATGTTGCGATGAAAGAATCATCAATAATCCTCTAAATAGTATATTAGGAGGAGCAAAATCCAATTTAGCAAATAGAATATTTGGAGTAAATATACATCCTGATTTTTGCATCAGCTTACATGATACAAGGATCCAAATACTATAGTAAATTTGATGCTAAATCTGGGTTTTGGCAAGTAAAACTAGCCAATAAAGAATCTATAGAATTAACTGCCTTTAGTTGTCCCCAAGGACACTATGAGTGGTTAGTAATGCCATTTGGTTTGAAAAATGCCCCACAAATATTCCAAAAATGGATGAATTCTATGTTCGGACATCTACATTTTGTAGTAATTTACATAGATGATATACTAGTTTTTTCTCCTACAATGGAAGAACATAAACAACACTTACTTCAAGTAGCAAAAATACTACTTGATAACGGAATTATTTTAAGCCCTACAAAAATTCATCTATTCAAAAAGGAAATAGAATTCCTTGGGAAATATATAAAAGAAGGCCAAATAGAATTACAACAATATATATATTCCAAGATAAAGGAATTCCCTAACACATTTAAAACTCTAAAACAATTACAGAGTTTCTTGGGTCTTTTAAATTATGGGAGGAAATTTATTCCTCACCTATCCCAACTAGTCAAAAATTTACAAGAAAAATTGACTATAGAATAATCTAAATATAAAATGGAAAATGGTGAACAACCAAGAAAATGGAATACAGACAAAATAGGAATCCAGCTCACTCCTGAAGAGGAAAAAGAGATAAAACATATAAAGGAGCTAATTACTCACCAAACAATACTATATTTTCCCAAAGAAAATGACCTAGTAACCCTCCAAACAGATGCATCAGATATGTTTTGGGCAGGAGTTATAATAGTTAAACAAAAAGAAATTATAGCATATACCTCGGGAAAATTTAATAAACCCCAACAAAGATATTCCACTTATGATAAAGAATTGTTGGCTATTAAATCAGCAATAAAGAGTTTAAAAATATATTTACTCAATAGGCAGTTCATCATAGAAACTGATAACAAAGCAGTATCCCAATTCTTGAAAAAACGAACTATTAATAATCCTGAAGAAAACATCAGGAGAATAAGAATTGTCTTATACCTTGAAATATACCAATATGATGTTAAGTATATTCCGAGTTATACTAATATTCTTGCAGATATATTATCCAGGCCAAACAATGGATAAAAGTCGAGAAAAAAGACAAAAGACCTCTATAATGGATCCCTCCAGTACCAAACCACACCTTTCAGGACAGACTGAAAGCCATCACCTTTAAGGACATACTGAAAGCCTTCCAGGCCTCATCAAACTCAGGCAGCTACAACAGAAGCTTTCTGAACTCCAAAACCTCGGCAAACAGATATGCCAGGTCTCTGTTCTTTCTAAATCTCAAGAATTGAAGCAAATGGAGAAACATTGGTTCTGTGGTTCTTCTCCTGAAGAGCAGGAACTCAAAACTATTACTTCCAGAAGCAACCTTTCAGATATGGTAATCTGCCCAGCTACAGATTTCTACCAGCTCCTATCTCTTTTAGAAGTTGACTCTGAAAGGGCAAGAAAATTCAAGGCAGAAGCCATTGTGAACACAATGGTAAATCTAAATCAGCAAAACTGCCTGCCACATGAACATCTCCTCCTATTTTTCCATCAGTTAGAAGCAACGGAAATTACCCGGCTTCTGCTCGAAGAAGATGCTTTAATCAAGACTAAATATGAAAACCCAAGATTATCTGTCTATTTAGGGGATATTCCTAAATCCGCCAGAGCTCTTCAACTTGGGATAGTTCATAGTCTTTACTTAAGCACATTACATCCTGGAGATTACCTCGATCACATTCCAAAGATATGCAGTGACCGAGTTTCAACCTACTCAAAGCAGCACTCTTGGGAAACTGGTTTCTGGTTCCGAATTTGGAGCATTTGGGAAGAAAGGAACCTATACCAACTATTCACCTCTTTTCAAATATGGGAATTACATGACGAAAGTCAACAGTTCGCCCATGGATGGGGTGTTTATCCTAAGCATGAATACAACTATGAAGAACAAGCTTATGCAGCTGCTAAAGAGTTTTTTACAGAAGCAATGACTGACAGTCTATGTGGAGCAAGATCTATTACCATCAGTAATAACATCATGCTCTATGATCATCTTTCTGCCATTGAATCTGTTCCAATAAAACTGGGAAAAGTCATCCCTTTTCTTACCAGTATTAACCTTGGGAGAATTGGACAAAAGGCAAGGATTGATTGCAACCAAGAAGGACTTTTCCAGACAAGATAAAAAGCGTGGTGGGCCCATGCCACGCCAGAAGATTCCTTCTCATCTCCACAAGGACTACAATTATCAAAGATGGGACCCAGTAAAGGACAATCATGTAAACTTTTTCTGTCCAAAGGACAATCATGCAGTCCTTTTTCCTGTACATCTTTTGTAAAGAGACTTTGTAAGAGATTCCTTCCTATCTGAAGGACTCTTTTGAAACATTATAAATAAAGACATCAGATGAAGGGAGGAGGCAGAGAGCCTTTCCGAACTTCTTTTTTCTTAAACATATTTCTTCCTCTGATCTGCTTCTTAGTTTAAAATAGTGTGAATAAATAGTAGCGCTGAGTACTGGAGCAGAAGCTCTCCTGCAACTGATACCAGTTACATCGGTCCGGATTCGCCCCGGGTGGCTGTAACGGTAACCTCAGAACTTCTTTTACGCACGGCCCTCTCGACCAGTGCCAACCTTCCCGGTGGCTAGCCAGGAAGGACGTGTTCAGGTAAGAGCCAAAGCTTCGCCACAGATCACTCTGTGAGAACCCTGAATCACGTTATCCGACTGTTTATAGCCTTCTTGTCTAAGTAAGCTCTGATACCAGTTGCAGGAGAGCTTCTGCTCCAGTACTCAGCGCTACTATTTATTCACACTATTTTAAACTAAGAAGCAGATCAGAGGAAGAAATATGTTTAAGAAAAAAGAAGTTCGGAAAGGCTCTCTGCCTCCTCCCTTCATCTGATGTCTTTATTTATAATGTTTCCAAGACGTCCTTCAGATAGGAAGGAATCTTTTACAAAGTTTTTTTACAAAAGATGTACAGAAAAAAAGGACTGCATTATTGTCCTTTGTACAGGAAAAAGTTTACATTATTGTCCTTTATGGGGTCCCACCATACTGATTGGTGTCCTTCTTGTCGGTTGAGAGGATGAGGAGGAATCTTTGCTGAGTAAGACTGGCCCACCATGCTTGTCTGAGTTTGCTGAGTAGGATTGGCCCACCATGCTTATCCTTGCATAGTGTCTTCTTCGATGTCATCTTCAAGATTGATATCTGTATTTCCTCCGAGGTCTTCATCTTCATTTTCAATATTCTCTAGACTTTTATAAAAATCTTCTTTTGCTTTGGTCCCAACTTTTCCTAGCTGTAGAGAAGACAAAAAGGCCAGTACTTTGGGAATTTTTTGTTCAGAGTTTTCAAAAACTCCGATGAAGTCATAGAGGAGAATATTATCTTCAATTTTGATGGAATGAGCTCCTGATAAAGCTTTAGTATATGCTTCTTCAAAGAACTCTTGGGCAGCCCTTTTGGTTTCTTCTTCAAGATCTAGGACTGGAAGATTTTCACATGTTTTGGACTGAAGATAATTAAAATTGTGAAGTTCCCACAATTGTATAGAAGGAAATACTTTTAAATATTTCCTTTCTTCCCAAGTTCCCCAGATACGGAAGAAAAATGTAGACTGGTATCTGGTTGTATATGCTTTAAGGCTTTTGAGGCAGATTGGGGGTAAGTAGTCTGAGAATTCTTCTGGATGAGAAGTATTGACAAATATTTCATGGACTAACCCCATTTGTATGGCTTTAAAGCTTTTGGGAATTTCCTGGAAGCCAGTAATGATTCTGGGGGAATCATTTTTGTTAAGAATCTTTTCATGCTGTTGGAGGATGCTGATAACATCTGTTGCTTCTATAGTTTTGAAGAAGATTCTCAACTCTGAATCAGGAATCATATGTTGCTGGTTAAGCCCAATCATCTTGTAAACAGTTAGTTCTGCTTCTAACTGTCTAGCTTTCTCATTCTGGATTTTGCATAGTTCCAGCAATTTGTAGAATTCTGGCAATGGATGATGAACTTGATCTGCTATCTCCATGTCAGAGACAGTATTTCTTAAGAACTCTTGATCCAAGGAAGGACCTTGGAACCATGTCACCTTTCTTTGTTCTAAGTCCGAACTTTGGGTGGCAAGAGTATAATTGCAGAGGTCGGAAACAGCTTTGGTTATGGCTTGCTTTTCTGTTTTCTCCTGCAAATAGTGGTTAAGCATAGAAAGTACTAGCTGCTCTAGTTGAGAGAGCCAATACTTAGAGGCATGAAAATCATTTGACTGTATCGAACGATAGCAACCATTTAATTTTTCATAAATACTAGGATTGGAGTTTTTGAGTTCTGTGTTATACCAATCCCTTACAACAGTTGCTGCTGTTGGTCTTTGGGTTGTTTGGAATCTTTTCTGTGAGACTGCATTGCTGTAAGATGCTTGTTGTAGTGGTAGAACTGTCATCCCTGGTGGGGGAAAACTTTTTTCCTCGTTAGAGGCTGATGTAGTGTTGTTGCCAGTAGCCAGGAAGAGTTTCTTGTCTTCTGTCTTCTGGGCTGAGCTCTCTCCTTTTTCAGGAGCTTTTTTAAGAGCATTGCCTCCTGTTGAGGAAGCTTTCTTACTGTTTACCTTAGACCACTTAGATTCTTCTATCATGGTCTTTAGTTTCTTCAGTCTATCCTCATCCATGTTCAGGAAGAGGTAGGGAATCTGTAAGATTAGTATGTTCAAGAGCATTATATAAACTGATGACCATAGTAAGTCGAGAAACCTTAATAGTTGTTTTGCAATAAAAACCCATAAATGTATTATTGTTAGGTTTAAGATGATTCCATTATCCAGTAGTATTTTTGCTACTTGGAGTAAGTGTTGTTTATGTTTTTCCATTTCAAGGGAAAAGACTAGTATATCATCTATATAAACTACTTCAAAATGTAGATGTCCGAACATAGAATTCATCCATTTTTGGAATAGTTGTGGAGCATTTTTTAAACCAAATAGCATTACTAACCACTCATAGTGTCCCTGGGGACAACTAAATGCAGTTAATTCTATAGATTCTTTATTGGATAGTTTTACTTGCCAAAAACCAGATTCAGCATCAAATTTACTATAGTATTTTGACCCTTGTATCTGTGTTATTAACTGTTCCGCAGTAGGTATAAAATAGCCGTCAAACTTTGTATAGCTATTTAATTTTCTATAATTAATGACCATTCTGGCTTTCCCTCTTTTTTGTTCTGTATGTTTTCTGACTAGAAAAGCAGGTGATGAATGAGGGCTGCTGGATACCATTATACTGTTTGTTCTTACATTAGTATTTTGGTATTGATCGAGTAAAGTAAGGGTACAATACCTTGGTGCCCTATCAAAATATAATAAAGGGTTATGTGAATATAATGGTTTAAGCATACTGTGTATGATTTCTTCTGTATTAGAGAAGATAGTAAGAGGATAAGTGCAGTTTTTTTGGGTGGAAATAAGTCGTTCACCACGTTGGGCTGCAGTATAGGATGATGCGAAGGGGACCGGAAAAGGAACCCTTGGAATTTGATGATTATCAAATAGAAAAATTTGAGAGTTGAATGGGGCATAATGCCGTAAGTTATTCATGCCCACTAAGCAATCGACATTAAAGTCAATAGGTAATAAAGCAAATTCAAAAGTATAGTGATGAGAGATATTATGAATATCAGGGATAGAAATAGAGATATTTGCTTTATGAGTAATAATGACGGGTCTGCCCATAAAGTCATTTAAGCTTGCTTGCTTTTCTAGGGCTAGCCATAATTGCTTAGGGATAAATTTTTCATGTATAAGACTAGTTTCAGCACCTGAATCTAGTAGAGTATGTAAGGTAAGACAAGAGTTATCAGGAAATAATAATGTCATGGGAATGTATATGTGTAATTGCGGTTTTTTCTTAAGAAGATCCGACATTTGATAAACCAAATGAACTAGAAGGTAGTCTTATAATATGTTGGTCTTCTGATTTCTTTTGGAGTTCAAGGATTCTTTGAGACCTTCCTTCAAGAGGAGTATTTTCTAGTGCAGACATACTAGGTCTAGCTTGGTCAACCAAAATATTGGTATTTCGATATTCAGAGGTACTAAGACTTCTTGGAATACTTGGATTTATAATCGTAGTAGAAATAGTATTGCCTGAAGCAATAAATGTTTCTATAGGGAGATGTGTCTTTGGTTTCTAAGTTTTCAAGAATATTTGCATCTCATTATCATATCGCAAATGTCTTATATTGACCAATTTTGGTTGGATTATTTTTCCATTCCCAACCTCAAAAAGTTTAATAAACTGTGTAGGTGTGATAGATCTAAAAGTAGATGTTTCGTTTAGTGCTAAACAATGTTCCCATTGTATTCCCAATACTTGGGATCCAGGAAGCATTTCAATTCCTTTTAAATTTATAGAAAGAGTACAGGCTTTTTCTATATTTGTATCATGTAAGCTGATGCAAAAATCAGGATGTATATTTACTCCAAATATTCTATTTGCTAAATTGGATTTTGCTCCTCCTAATATACTATTTAGAGGATTATTGATGATTCTTTCATCGCAACATATTATCATAATAGGTGTGTCTATTCCGGATCTGAATAGACCAGTTAGCTTTATTTGAATTAATCCAATGTGTAAATATTTCTTCTTAGGATATTTTTGCTTCAGATTTTCTATCTGATGGAAGTTTAGCAATTTTATAGAAGTAAACTCTTCATCTCCTTTTAGTTCTATATTTCCTTGCATTCTTTCAAAGATATAGGTAGGTTTGTTTGTCCATAAAGATTTGAATTTAGATTGAGGTTTATATACCTCTTCTTGTTTAGCATGTGGTATGGAAAGTTTTAGTCTTTCAATATCTTCATCAGTTACTTCATAATGTTCCCCTTGGCTATTTTCAATACTTGTATTATGAATCTCTTGAGGTTCTATTTCCTTCAATGTATTCATATATACTTTTTATTCAAACATAGATTCTTTTGAAGATTGTCCAGGGGTAAACTTTGGACTAAGAGGTGGAGATGTTGAAAGTAAAATATCTTGATCAACTTTAACCAATGCTAAATCTTCGTATTTATGGATTATAAGTATTCCTATAGGAGTACCTAAAGGAATTTGATATGGATTATCATCTAAACTTGTACTTTTCATTATTATACTTATGTTTTGATCTGTCATAGATTCTATTATGCCATAAGTAATGAAAATATTTCTAAGAGCATGATGTCTTAGATTTTTAATTTCTCCATAATATCCATAAGGTATTCTTATAATCAGATCTAAATAAATTTCTATAGATTGATATCTTCTTATGCTATAATGATTGTTAGCATATAGAATATGTCCTGGAAATTTCAATGATTCCCTTTTTGGTAATATAGTAGTTTTAGACAAGGGTATAACTTGTATAAAATGGTATGTTTTATTCAAGGTTAACATGTTTATATTGAATTCTTCTATTTCTGAAGAATCAGAATCTAAAGGACTTTCTTCATATATGGTTTCAATCTCATATATAGAAGAGTTATCACTAAGGACTTCTTCTATAGTTCCAGTATGGATATCATACTTTTCTAACTCATTTAACCATATTGTTTTAATGTTTATTCTACATTCTGTAGCATAATGTCCTTCTTTTCCACATTTAAAACATGTACAGTTCTTTTTCATACCTGTTTGATTTGTTTTAATAAACTTTCGATTCTTATATTTCTTTGACTTTTTGTATTTCTCCTTATGTTCACGTTTCCATTTTTTTCTGGATACCTTGTATTTTTTCTTGTTATTCTTTTTGAATCTAGATTTATAGTCTTTGGATTTTTTTCCCATATTTTGTTTTCTTGGGAAAGAATGGTTTGTTGAACCCATATACTGGAGGACAACCAAACTGATAATTAATGTCTGGGTCATACTTAGGACAACAAGAAGTTTTAATGTCAGACTTATGTATGTATTTGGATAGATGATTATTTGCCTTTTGTAATTGGCAGGTTTTTTTAACTGTTTCCATACAAGCCTTTTTTAAAGCTCCTGTATTGTGTGGAATACCTCCAGCTCTAAGACTGTTATATTTTTTCTCTATCATGGTATCCCATGGTATAGGTAACTTAGAAAAGAAGGCTGTTAGCCAAAAGATTTTTTTATCTAAGGTATTCAGTTTAAAAATATAACTGATATATAGATTAGTAAATTCTTCTAAGTAACAAATGTTACACAGTCTTAGTTTTAGAAGGATATTTTCATCTATGCCTTCAGCATTAATATCTTCTCCAGTTATGTCTCCATATAGACTTTTACAAATACTATGTAAAGTTGTTCTTCTAGATTCATGGCTATTTAAAGCTACTATCTCAGTTGGGTATAACTTTTCATATTGTGTTAGCCATCTTAAGGCTATTCCTTGCCAATATCCGCAAGCTAATATTACAATTCCTGATGAGGGATTCCCTGTGGCATTAGGGTATTTGTTCCAACCATTAGTTGTTCCAAATTGAGTATATAATCCCTTAAAGCAACTGGTATCAGAGCCCTTGTGCAGTATCCTTCTTCTTTTTTTGTAAGTATCCTTAACTTAGCCATGTCTGGCTAAACTTGTTAGGCATGTTATTTCCTTAATTTCTTAAGTTAATTAGATAATAGTATCTTACGCCATGAGGTAGGAAACGAAACATGGCTGTGCTCTGTCTCTCTGAAGCTTGTGATAGTGCTTGTGGTTGACTATATGTCCGGAAGGGACGCTTCAGTTGTTGCGGCCTCACTCTAGGGAGAAAACCACCCCTAGAGGTTACATAGCCGGAGAGACCAGGGTCAAAGCGATACTGTTATCCAATCTAATGAAAGAAAGGAAGGAAATAACGTGTCTAAGTTTATAAGAACCTCTATTCAGAGATGTCTAGAGCTTTAGTTCTTCCTGAAACATACGAATGTCCTTTCAGTTTAAATTCTCATGAACATAGTATTCATCTTCCTAGTAATGGTACAATAGAACAACAAAATAGTTTGCTAAACTATTTAAGTGATCAAATCTATTTAGTTTCTCAAAAACTAACTACTTTACAAACCTTCTTAAGTTTTCCAAAGTTTTCTTCATCTTCAAAAGAAAGACTTGGATCTGTTAGAATGATAAAAACATCTTCGAAAAGTTTGAAAGAAACAAACTTAGAAGAAATTGATTATCAAAAATATTTGAAATATAAAACCTTATTAGTTGAAGAAATAAAAGGAAAAATTACTTCTAAAGAGATTTTCAAATTCTATGAAGAAAACTCTGCTTCTATAAAATATTTTTCCAAAAGTTCTTCAGATAATGAAAGTTATATTTCTGCATCAGATTCTTTTGATGATGAATTATCTGAATATGATGATATTGTTGATGAAATACCCTCTAATGAGGAGTATGATGATGTTGACCAAATATCACTACCCTCTAACGAGGAAGCCTCTTGGTCAGAGGAATTATACAACATACCCTCTAACGAGGACTATCATATATCAAATATACCCTCTAACGAGGAATACTAGTTTTTTCTCCTACAATGGAAGAACATAAACAACACTTACTTCAAGTAGCAAAAATACTACTTGATAACGGAATTATTTTAAGCCCTACAAAAATTCATCTATTCAAAAAGGAAATAGAATTCCTTGGGAAATATATAAAAGAAGGCCAAATAGAATTACAACAACATATATATTCCAAGATAAAGGAATTCCCTAACACATTTAAAACTCTAAAACAATTACAGAGTTTCTTGGGTCTTTTAAATTATGGGAGGAAATTTATTCCTCACCTATCCCAACTAGTCAAAAATTTACAAGAAAAATTGACTATAGAACAATCTAAATATAAAATGGAAAATGGTGAACAACCAAGAAAATGGAATACAGACAAAATAGGAATCCAGCTCACTCCTGAAGAGGAAAAAGAGATAAAACATATAAAGGAGCTAATTACTCACCAAACAATACTATATTTTCCCAAAGAAAATGACCTAGTAACCCTCCAAACAGATGCATCAGATATGTTTTGGGCAGGAGTTATAATAGTTAAACAAAAAGAAATTATAGCATATACCTCGGGAAAATTTAATAAACCCCAACAAAGATATTCCACTTATGATAAAGAATTGTTGGCTATTAAATCAGCAATAAAGAGTTTAAAAATATATTTACTCAATAGGCAGTTCATCATAGAAACTGATAACAAAGCAGTATCCCAATTCTTGAAAAAACGAACTATTAATAATCCTGAAGAAAACATCAGGAGAATAAGAATTGCCTTATACCTTGAAATATACCAATATGATGTTAAGTATATTCCTGGTTATACTAATATTCTTGCAGATATATTATCCAGGCCAAACAATGGATAAAAGTCGAGAAAAAAGACAAAAGACCTCTATAATGGATCCCTCTAGTTCCAAACCACACCTTTCAGGACAGACTGAAAGCCATCACCTTTCGTTTGGAAAGGCTCTCTGCCTCCTCCCTTCATCTGATGTCTTTATTTATAATGTTTCAAAAGACGTCCTTCAGATAGGAAGGAATCTTTTACAAAGTCTCTTTACAAAAGATGTACAGGAAAAAGGACTGCATGATTGTCCTTTGGACAGAAAAAGTTTACATGATTGTCCTTTACTGGGTCCCATCTTTGATAATTGTAGTCCTTGTGGAGATGAGAAGGAATCTTCTGGCGTGGCATGGGCCCACCACGCTTTTTATCTTGTCTGGAAAAGTCCTTCTTGGTTGCAATCAATCCTTGCCTTTTGTCCAATTCTCCCAAGGTTAATACTGGTAAGAAAAGGGATGACTTTTCCCAGTTTTATTGGAACAGATTCAATGGCAGAAAGATGATCATAGAGCATGATGTTATTACTGATGGTAATAGATCTTGCTCCACATAGACTGTCAGTCATTGCTTCTGTAAAAAACTCTTTAGCAGCTGCATAAGCTTGTTCTTCATAGTTGTATTCATGCTTAGGATAAACACCCCATCCATGGGCGAACTGTTGACTTTCGTCATGTAATTCCCATATTTGAAAAGAGGTGAATAGTTGGTATAGGTTCCTTTCTTCCCAAATGCTCCAAATTCGGAACCAGAAACCAGTTTCCCAAGAGTGCTGCTTTGAGTAGGTTGAAACTCGGTCACTGCATATCTTTGGAATGTGATCGAGGTAATCTCCAGGATGTAATGTGCTTAAGTAAAGACTATGAACTATCCCAAGTTGAAGAGCTCTGGCTGATTTAGGAATATCCCCTAAATAGACAGATAATCTTGGGTTTTCATATTTAGTCTTGATTAAAGCATCTTCTTCGAGCAGAAGCCGGGTAATTTCCGTTGCTTCTAACTGATGGAAAAATAGGAGGAGATGTTCATGTGGCAGGCAGTTTTGCTGATTTAGATTTACCATTGTGTTCACAATGGCTTCTGCCTTGAATTTTCTTGCCCTTTCAGAGTCAACTTCTAAAAGAGATAGGAGCTGGTAGAAATCTGTAGCTGGGCAGATTACCATATCTGAAAGGTTGCTTCTGGAAGTAATAGTTTTGAGTTCCTGCTCTTCAGGAGAAGAACCACAGAACCAATGTTTCTCCATTTGCTTCAATTCTTGAGATTTAGAAAGAACAGAGACCTGGCATATCTGTTTGCCGAGGTTTTGGAGTTCAGAAAGCTTCTGTTGTAGCTGCCTGAGTTTGATGAGGCCTGGAAGGCTTTCAGTATGTCCTGAAAGGTGATGGCTTTCAGTCTGTCCTGAAAGGTGTGGTTTGGAACTGGAGGGATCCATTATAGAGGTCTTTTGTCTTTTTTCTCGACTTTTATCCATTGTTTGGCCTGGATAATATATCTGCAAGAATATTAGTATAACCAGGAATATACTTAACATCATATTGGTATATTTCAAGGTATAAGGCAATTCTTATTCTCCTGATGTTTTCTTCAGGATTATTAATAGTTCGTTTTTTCAAGAATTGGGATACTGCTTTGTTATCAGTTTCTATGATGAACTGCCTATTGAGTAAATATATTTTTAAACTCTTTATTGCTGATTTAATAGCCAACAATTCTTTATCATAAGTGGAATATCTTTGTTGGGGTTTATTAAATTTTCCCGAGGTATATGCTATAATTTCTTTTTGTTTAACTATTATAACTCCTGCCCAAAACATATCTGATGCATCTGTTTGGAGGGTTACTAGGTCATTTTCTTTGGGAAAATATAGTATTGTTTGGTGAGTAATTAGCTCCTTTATATGTTTTATCTCTTTTTCCTTTTCAGGAGTGAGCTGGATTCCTATTTTGTCTGTATTCCATTTTCTTGGTTGTTCACCATTTTCCATTTTATATTTAGATTGTTCTATAGTCAATTTTTCTTGTAAATTTTTGACTAGTTGGGATAGGTGAGGAATAAATTTCCTCCCATAATTTAAAAGACCCAAGAAACTCTGTAATTGTTTTAGAGTTTTAAATGTGTTAGGGAATTCCTTTATCTTGGAATATATATGTTGTTGTAATTCTATTTGGCCTTCTTTTATATATTTCCCAAGGAATTCTATTTCCTTTTTGAATAGATGAATTTTTGTAGGGCTTAAAATAATTCCGTTATCAAGTAGTATTTTTGCTACTTGAAGTAAGTGTTGTTTATGTTCTTCCATTGTAGGAGAAAAAACTAGTATATCATCTATGTAAACTACTACAAAATGTAGATGTCCGAACATAGAATTCATCCATTTTTGGAATATTTGTGGGGCATTTTTCAAACCAAATGGCATTACTAACCACTCATAATGTCCTTGGGGACAACTAAAGGCAGTTAATTCTATAGATTCTTTATTGGCTAGTTTTACTTGCCAAAACCCAGATTTAGCATCAAATTTACTATAGTATTTGGATCCTTGTATCTGCTTTATTAACTGCTCTGCAGCAGGTATAAAATAGCCGTTATAGCCATATTTACTAGATATAACTGGTATCAGAGCGGGCTTAAACAAGAAGGCTATAAACTGTCGGAAACGTGATTCAGGGTTCTCACAGAGTGATCTGTGGCGAAGCTCTGGCTCTTACCTGGACACGTCCTTCCTGGCTAGCCACCGGGCGGGTTGCACTGGTCGAGAGGCCGTGCGTAAAAGATGTTCTGAGATTACCGTTATAGCCATATTTACTAGATATAACTGTTCTTTCCCTCTTTTTTGTTCTGTATGTTTTCTGACTAGAAAAGCAGGTGATGAATGAGGGCTGCTGGATACCATTATACTGTTTGTTCTTACATTAGTATTTTGGTATTGATCGAGTAAAGTAAGGGTACAATACCTTGGTGCCCTATCAAAATATAATAAAGGGTTATGTGAATATAATGGTTTAAGCATACTGTGTATGATTTCTTCTGTATTAGAGAAGATAGTAAGAGGATAAGTGCAGTTTTTTTGGGTGGAAATAAGTCGTTCACCACGTTGGGCTGCAGTATAGGATGATGCGAAGGGGACCGGAAAAGGAACCCTTGGAATTTGATGATTATCAAATAGAAAAATTTGAGAGTTGAATGGGGCATAATGCCGTAAGTTATTCATGCCCACTAAGCAATCGACATTAAAGTCAATAGGTAATAAAGCAAATTCAAAAGTATATTGATGAGAGATATTATGAATATCAGGGATAGAAATAGAGATATTTGCTTTATGAGTAATAATGACGGGTCTGCCCATAAAGTCATTTAAGCTTGCTTGCTTTTCTAGGGCTAGCCATAATTGCTTAGGGATAAATTTTTCATGTATAAGACTAGTTTCAGCACCTGAATCTAGTAGAGTATGTAAGGTAAGACAAGAGTTATCAGGAAATAATAATGTCATGGGAATGTATATGTGTAATTGCGGTTTTTTCTTAAGAAGATCCGACATTTGATAAACCAAATGAACTAGAAGGTAGTCTTATAATATGTTGGTCTTCCGATTTCTTTTGGAGTTCAAGGATTCTTTGAGTCCTTCCTTCAAGAGGAGTATTTTCTAGTGCAGACATACTAGGTCTAGCTTGGTCAACCAAAATATTGGTATTTCGATATTCAGAGGTACTAAGACTTCTTGGAATACTTGGATTTATAATCGTAGTAGAAATAGTATTGCCTGAAGCAATAAATGTTTCTATAGGGAGATGTGTCTTTGGTTTCAAAGTTTTCAAGAATATTTGCATCTCATTATCATATCGCAAATGTCTTATATTGACCAATTTTGGTTGGATTATTTTTCCATTCCCAACCTCAAAAAGTTTAATAAACTGTGTAGGTGTAATAGATCTAAAAGTAGATGTTTCGTTTAGTGCTAAACAATGTTCCCATTGTATTCCCAATACTTGGGATCCAGAAAGCATTTCAATTCCTTTTAAATTTATAGAAAGAGTACAGGCTTTTTCTATATTTGTATCATGTAAGCTGATGCAAAAATCAGGATGTATATTTACTCCAAATATTCTATTTGCCAGATTGGACTTTGCTCCTCCTAATATACTATTTAGAGGATTATTGATGATTCTTTCATCACAACATATTATCATAATAGGTGTGTCGATTCCGGATCTGAATAGACCAGTTATCTTTATTTGGATTAAGCCAATGTGTAAATATTTCTTTTTAGGATATTTTTGCTTCAGATTTTCTATCTGATGATAGTTTAGCAATTTTATAGAAGTAAAATCTTCATCTCCTTTTAGTTCTATATTTCCTTGCATTCTTTCAAAGATATAGGTAGGTTTGTTTGTCCATAAAGATTTGAATTTAGATTGAGGTTTATATACCTCTTCTTTTTTAGCATGTGGTATGGAAAGTTTTAGTCTTTCAATATCTTCATCAGTTACTTCATAATGTTCCCCTTGGCTATTTTCAATACTTGTATTATGAATCTCTTGAGGTTCTATTTCCTTCAATGTATTCATATATACTTTGTATTCAAACATAGATTCTTTTGAAGATTGTCCAGGGGTAAACTTTGGACTAAGAGGTGGAGATGTTGAAAGTAAAATATCTTGATCAACTTTAACCAATGCTAAATCTTCGTATTTATGGATTATAAGTATTCCTATAGGAGTACCTAAAGGAATTTGATATGGATTATCATCTAAACTTGTACTTTTCATTATTATACTTATGTTTTGATCTGTCATAGATTCTATTATGCCATAAGTAATGAAAATATTTCTAAGAGCATGATGTCTTAGATTTTTAATTTCTCCATAATATCCATAAGGTATTCTTATAATCAGATCTAAATAAATTTCTATAGATTGATATCTTCTTATGCTATAATGATTGTTAGCATATAGAATATGTCCTGGAAATTTCAATGATTCCCTTTTTGGTAATATAGTAGTTTTAGACAAGGGTATAACTTGTATAAAATGGTATGTTTTATTCAAGGTTAACATGTTTATATTGAATTCTTCTGTTTCTGAAGAATCAGAATCTAAAGGACTTTCTTCATATATGGTTTCAATCTCATATATAGAAGAGTTATCACTAAGGACTTCTTCTATAGTTCCAGTATGGATATCATACTTTTCTAACTCATTTAACCATATTGTTTTAATGTTTATTCTACATTCTGTAGCATAATGTCCTTCTTTACCACATTTAAAACATGTACAGTTCTTTTTCATACCTGTTTGATTTGTTTTAATAAACTTTCGATTCTTATATTTCTTTGACTTTTTGTATTTCTCCTTATTTTTAGGTTTCCATTTTTTTCTGGATACCTTGTATTTTTTCTTGTTATTCTTTTTGAATCTAGATTTATAGTCTTTGGATTTTTTCCCATATTTTGTTTTCTTTGGAAAGAATGGTTTGTTGAACCCATATACTGGAGGACAACCAAACTGATAATTAATGTCTGGGTCATACTTAGGACAACAAGAAGTTTTAATGTCAGACTTATGTATGTATTTGGATAGATGATTATTTGCCTTTTGTAATTGGCAGGTTTTCTTAATTGTTTCCATACAAGCCTTTTTTAAAGCTCCTGTATTGTGTGGAATACCTCCAGCTCTAAGACTGTTATATTTTTTCCCTATCATGGTATCCCATGGTATAGGTAACTTAGAAAAGAAGGCTGTTAGCCAAAAGATTTTTTTATCTAAGGTATTCAGTTTAAAAATATAACTGATATATAGATTAGCAAATTCTTCTAAGTAACAAATGTTACACAGTCTTAGTTTTAGAAGGATATTTTCATCTATGCCTTCAGCATTAATATCTTCTCCAGTTATGTCTCCATATAGACTTTTACAAATACTATGTAAAGCTGTTCTTCTAGATTCATGGCTATTTAAAGCTACTATCTCAGTTGGGTATAACTTTTCATATTGTGTTAGCCATCTTAAGGCTATTCCTTGCCAATATCCGCAAGCTAATATTACAAATTCCTGATGAGGGATTCCCTGTGGCATTAGGGTATTTGTTCCAACCATTAGTTGTTCCCAATTGAGTATATAATCCCTTAAAGCATTTGTTGATATATTATCAACATTAAATATTAATCCTGAAGTAGCAGTTTGATGTCTCTTTCCTTGTTTATAGATATAGGAATCTACATAGTTTTCATCTGTATCTCTATGATACATAGTTTCTTCAGTAGTATTAGGATGTGGTGGATTTTGTCTACCTGTAGAAATCATTTGAGTAGATGATTCCCCACTTTCCATATTTATATTGTATAAATACTGCTCCTCGTTAGAGGGTATATTTGATATATGATAGTCCTCGTTAGAGGGTATGTTGTATAATTCCTCTGACCAAGAGGCTTCCTCGTTAGAGGGTTGTGATAGTTGGTCAACATCATCATACTCCTCATTAGAGGGTATTTCATCAACAATATCATCATATTCAGATAATTCATCATCAAAAGAATCTGATGCAGAAATATAACTTTCATTATCTGAAGAACTTTTGGAAAAATATTTTATAGAAGCAGAGTTTTCTTCATAGAATTTGAAAATCTCTTTAGAAGTAATTTTTCCTTCTATTTCTTCAACTAATAAGGTTTTATATTTCAAATATTTTTGATAATCAATTTCATCTGAGTTTGTTTCTTTCAAACTTTTTGAAGATGTTTTTATCATTCTAACAGATCCAAGTCTTTCTTTTGAAGATGAAGAAAACTTTGAAAAACTTAAGAAGGTTTGTAAAGTAGTTAGTTTTTGAGAAACTAAATAGATTTGATTACTTAAATAGTTTAGCAAACTATTTTGTTGTTCTATTGTACCATTACTAGGAAGATGAATACTATGTTCATGAGAATTTAAACTGAAAGGACATTCGTATGTTTCAGGAAGAACTAGTGCTCTGTCTCTCTGAAGCTTGTGATAGTGCTTGTGGTTGACTATATGTCCGGAAGGGACGCTTCAGTTATGGCTGCCTCACTCTAGGGAGAAAACCACCCCTAGAGGTTACATAGCCGGAGAGACCAGGGTCAAAGCGATACTGTTATCTAATCTAATGAAAGAAAGGAAGGAAATAACGTGTCTAAGTTTATAAGAACCTCTATTCAGAGATGTCTAGATATCTATAAACAAGGAAAGAGACATCAAACTGCTACTTCAGGATTAATATTTAATGTTGATAATATACCAACAAATGCTTTAAGGGATTATATACTCAATTGGGAACAACTAATGGTTGGAACAAATACCCTAATGCCACAGGGAATCCCTCATCAGGAATTTGTAATATTAGCTTGCGGATATTGGCAAGGAATAGCCTTAAGATGGCTAACACAATATGAAAAGTTATACCCAACTGAGATAGTAGCTTTAAATAGCCATGAATCTAGAAGAACAGCTTTACATAGTATTTGTAAAAGTCTATATGGAGACATAACTGGAGAAGATATTAATGCTGAAGGCATAGATGAAAATATCCTTCTAAAACTAAGACTGTGTAACATTTGTTACTTAGAAGAATTTGCTAATCTATATATCAGTTATATTTTTAAACTCTCCTGCAACTGGTATCAGAGCCCTTGTGCAGTATCCTTCTTCTTTTTTTGTAAGTATCCTTAACTTAGCCATGTCTGGCTAAACTTGTTAGGCATGTTATTTCCTTAATTTCTTAAGTTAATTAGATAATAGTATCTTACGCCATGAGGTAGGAAACGAAACATGGCTGTGCTCTGTCTCTCTGAAGCTTGTGATAGTGCTTGTGGTTGACTATATGTCCGGAAGGGACGCTTCAGTTATGGCTGCCTCACTCTAGGGAGAAAACCACCCCTAGAGGTTACATAGCCGGAGAGACCAGGGTCAAAGCAATACTGTTATCTAATCTAATGAAAGAAAGGAAGGAAATAACGTGTCTAAGTTTATAAGAACCTCTTCACAGAAATGTCTAGAGCTTTAGTTCTTCCTGAATCATACGAATGTCCTTTCAGTTTAAATACTCATGAACATAGTATTCATCTTCCTAGTAATGGTACAATAGAACAACAAAATAGTTTGCTAAACTATTTAAGTGATCAAATCTATTTGGTTTCTAAAAAACTAACTACTTTGCAAACCTTCTTAAGTTTTCCAAAGTTTTCTTCATCTTCAAAAGAAAGACTTGGATCTGTTAGAATGATAAAAACATCTTCGAAAAGTTTGAAAGAAACAAACTTAGAAGAAATTGATTATAAAAAATATTTGAAATATAAAACCTTATTAGTTGAAGAAATAGAAGGAAAAATTACTTCTAAAGAGATTTTCAAATTCTATGAAGAAAACTCTGCTTCTATTAAATATTTTTCCAAAAGTTCTTCAGATAATGAAAGTTATATTTCTGCATCTGATTCTTTTGATGATGAATTATCTGAATATGATGATATTGTTGATGAAATACCCTCTAATGAGGAGTATGATGATGTTGACCAACTATCACAACCCTCTAACGAGGAAGCCTCTTGGTCAGAGGAATTATACAACATACCCTCTAACGAGGACTATCATATATCAAATATACCCTCTAACGAGGAGCAGTATTTATACAATATAAATATGGAAAGTGGGGAATCATCTACTCAAATGATTTCTACAGGTAGACAAAATCCACCACATCCTAATACTACTGAAGAAACTATGTATCATAGAGATACAGATGAAAACTATGTAGATTCCTATCATCAGAGCCCTTGTGCAGTATCCTTCTTCTTTTTTTGTAAGTATCCTTAACTTAGCCATGTCTGGCTAAACTTGTTAGGCATGTTATTTCCTTAATTTCTTAAGTTAATTAGATAATAGTATCTTACGCCATGAGGTAGGAAACGAAACATGGCTGTGCTCTGTCTCTCTGAAGCTTGTGATAGTGCTTGTGGTTGACTATATGTCCGGAAGGGACGCTTCAGTTATGGCTGCCTCACTCTAGGGAGAAAACCACCCCTAGAGGTTACATAGCCGGAGAGACCAGGGTCAAAGCGATACTGTTATCTAATCTAATGAAAGAAAGGAAGGAAATAACGTGTCTAAGTTTATAAGAACCTCTTCACAGAAATGTCTAGAGCTTTAGTTCTTCCTGAATCATACGAATGTCCTTTCAGTTTAAATACTCATGAACATAGTATTCATCTTCCTAGTAATGGTACAATAGAACAACAAAATAGTTTGCTAAACTATTTAAGTGATCAAATCTATTTGGTTTCTAAAAAACTAACTACTTTGCAAACCTTCTTAAGTTTTCCAAAGTTTTCTTCATCTTCAAAAGAAAGACTTGGATCTGTTAGAATGATAAAAACATCTTCGAAAAGTTTGAAAGAAACAAACTTAGAAGAAATTGATTATCAAAAATATTTGAAATATAAAACCTTATTAGTTGAAGAAATAGAAGGAAAAATTACTTCTAAAGAGATTTTCAAATTCTATGAAGAAAACTCTGCTTCTATTAAATATTTTTCCAAAAGTTCTTCAGATAATGAAAGTTATATTTCTGCATCTGATTCTTTTGATGATGAATTATCTGAATATGATGATATTGTTGATGAAATACCCTCTAATGAGGAGTATGATGATGTTGACCAACTATCACAACCCTCTAACGAGGAAGCCTCTTGGTCAGAGGAATTATACAACATACCCTCTAACGAGGACTATCATATATCAAATATACCCTCTAACGAGGAGCAGTATTTATACAATATAAATATGGAAAGTGGGGAATCATCTACTCAAATGATTTCTACAGGTAGACAAAATCCACCACATCCTAATACTACTGAAGAAACTATGTATCATAGAGATACAGATGAAAACTATGTAGATTCCTATATCTATAAACAAGGAAAGAGACATCAAACTGCTACTTCAGGATTAATATTTAATGTTGATAATATACCAACAAATGCTTTAAGGGATTATATACTCAATTGGGAACAACTAATGGTTGGAACAAATACCCTAATGCCACAGGGAATCCCTCATCAGGAATTTGTAATATTAGCTTGCGGATATTGGCAAGGAATAGCCTTAAGATGGCTAACACAATATGAAAAGTTATACCCAACTGAGATAGTAGCTTTAAATAGCCATGAATCTAGAAGAACAGCTTTACATAGTATTTGTAAAAGTCTATATGGAGACATAACTGGAGAAGATATTAATGCTGAAGGCATAGATGAAAATATCCTTCTAAAACTAAGACTGTGTAACATTTGTTACTTAGAAGAATTTGCTAATCTATATATCAGTTATATTTTTAAACTGAATACCTTAGATAAAAAAATCTTTTGGCTAACAGCCTTCTTTTCTAAGTTACCTATACCATAGGATACCATGATAGAGAAAAAATATAACAGTCTTAGAGCTGGAGGTATTCCACACAATACAGGAGCTTTAAAAAAGGCTTGTATGGAAACAGTTAAGAAAACCTGCCAATTACAAAAGGCAAATAATCATCTATCCAAATACATACATAAGTCTGACATTAAAACTTCTTGTTGTCCTAAGTATGACCCAGACATTAATTATCAGTTTGGTTGTCCTCCAGTATATGGGTTCAACAAACCATTCTTTCCCAAGAAAACAAAATATGGGAAAAAATCCAAAGACTATAAATCTAGATTCAAAAAGAATAACAAGAAAAAATACAAGGTATCCAGAAAAAAATGGAAACCTGAACATAAGGAGAAATACAAAAAGTCAAAGAAATATAAGAATCGAAAGTTTATTAAAACAAATCAAACAGGTATGAAAAAGAACTGTACATGTTTTAAATGTGGAAAAGAAGGACATTATGCTACAGAATGTAGAATAAACATTAAAACAATATGGTTAAATGAGTTAGAAAAGTATGATATCCATACTTGAACTATAGAAGAAGTCCTTAGTGATAACTCTTCTATATATGAGATTGAAACCATATATGAAGAAAGTCCTTTAGATTCTGATTCTTCAGAAACAGAAGAATTCAATATAAACATGTTAACCTTGAATAAAACATACCATTTTATACAAGTTATACCCTTGTCTAAAACTATATATTACCAAAAAGGGAATCATTGAAATTTCCAGGACATATTCTATATGCTAACAATCATTATAGCATAAGAAGATATCAATCTATAGAAATTTATTTAGATCTGATTATAAGAATACCTTATGGATATTATGGAGAAATTAAAAATCTAAGACATCATGCTCTTAGAAATATTTTCATTACTTATGGCATAATAGAATCTATGACAGATCAAAACATAAGTATAATAATGAAAAGTACAAGTTTAGATGATAATCCATATCAAATTCCTTTAGGTACTCCTATAGGAATACTTATAATCCATAAATACGAAGATTTAGCATTGGTTAAAGTTGATCAAGATATTTTACTTTCAACATCTCCACCTCTTAGTCCAAAGTTTACCCCTGGACAATCTTCAAAAGAATCTATGTTTGAATACAAAGTATATATGAATACATTGAAGGAAATAGAACCTCAAGAGATTCATAATACAAGTATTGAAAATAGCCAAGGGGAACATTATGAAGTAACTGATGAAGATATTGAAAGACTAAAACTTTCCATACCACATGCTAAACAAGAAGAGGTATATAAACCTCAATCTAAATTCAAATCTTTATGGACAAACAAACCTACCTATATCTTTGAAAGAATGCAAGGAAATATAGAACTAAAAGGAGATGAAGAGTTTACTTCTATAAAATTGCTAAACTTCCATCAGATAGAAAATCTGAAGCAAAAATATCCTAAGAAGAAATATTTACACATTGGATTAATTCAAATAAAGATAACTGGTCTATTCAGATCCGGAATAGACACACCTATTATGATAATATGTTGCGATGAAAGAATCATCAATAATCCTCTAAATAGTATATTAGGAGGAGCAAAATCCAATTTAGCAAATAGAATATTTGGAGTAAATATACATCCTGATTTTTGCATCAGCTTACATGATACAAATATAGAAAAAGCCTGTACTCTTTCTATAAATTTAAAAGGAATTGAAATGCTTCCTGGATCCCAAGTATTGGGAATACAATGGGAACATTATTTAGCACTAAACGAAACATCTACTTTTAGATCTATCACACCTACACAGTTTATTAAACTTTTTGAGGTTGGGAATGGAAAAATAATCCAACCAAAATTGGTCAATATAAGACATTTGCGATATGATAATGAGATGCAAATATTCTTGAAAACTTTGAAACCAAAGACACATCTCCCTATAGAAACATTTATTGCTTCAGGCAATACTATTTCTACTACGATTATAAATCCAAGTATTCCAAGAAGTCTTAGTACCTCTGAATATCGAAATACCAATATTTTGGTTAACCAAGCTAGACCTAGTATGTCTGCACTAGAAAATACCCCTCTTGAAGGAAGGACTCAAAGAATCCTTGATCTCCAAAAGAAATCGGAAGACCAACATATTATAAGACTACCATCTAGTTCATTTGGTTTATCAAATGTCGGATCTTCTTAAGAAAAAACCTCAATTACACATATACATTTCTATGACATTGTTATTTCCTGATAACTCTTGTCTTACCTTACATACTCTACTAGATTCAGGTGCTGAAACTAGTCTTATACATGAAAAATTTATCCCTAAGCAATTATGGTTAGCCCTAGAAAAACAAGCAAGCTTAAATGATTTTATGGGAAGACCTGTCATTATTACTCATAAAGCAAATCTCCCAATTTCCATTCCAGATATTCATAATATCTCTCATCACTATACTTTTGAATTCGCTTTATTACCTATTGATTTCATTGTCGATTGCTTAGTTGGCATGAATAACTTACGACATTATGCCCCTTTCAATTCTCAAATTTTTCTATTTGATAATCATCAAATTCCACGGGTTCCTTTCCCGGTACCCTTAGCATCATCTTATACTGCAGCCCAACATGGTGAACGACTTATTTCCACCCAAAACAACTGCACTTATCCTCTTACTATCTTCTCTAATACAGAAGAAATCATCCATAGTATGCTTAAACCATTATATTCAAATAACCCTTTATTATATTTTGATAAGGCACCAAGGTATTGTACCCTTACTTTACTCGATCAATACCAAAATACTAATGTAAGATCAAACAGTATAATGGTATCCCCTATAGATAAACAAGAATTTTCAGCTCAAATAAACGAGCTTTTATCTCTTAAACTAATACAGCCTAGCAGCAGCCCTCATTCATCACTTGCTTTTCTAGTCAGAAAACATGCAGAACAAAAAAAAGGAAAAGCCAGAATGGTCATTAATTATAGAAAATTAAATAGCTATACAAAGTTTGACGGCTATTTTATACCTGCTGCAGAGCAGTTAATAAAGCAGATACAAGGATCCAAATACTATAGTAAATTTGATGCTAAATCTGGGTTTTGGCAAGTAAAACTAGCCAATAAAGAATCTATAGAATTAACTGCCTTTAGTTGTCCCCAAGGACACTATGAGTGGTTAGTAATGCCATTTGGTTTGAAAAATGCCCCACAAATATTCCAAAAATGGATGAATTCTATGTTCGGACATCTACATTTTGTAGTAGTTTACATAGATGATATACTAGTTTTTTCTCCTACAATGGAAGAACATAAACAACACTTACTTCAAGTAGCAAAAATACTACTTGATAACGGAATTATTTTAAGCCCTACAAAAATTCATCTATTCAAAAAGGAAATAGAATTCCTTGGGAAATATATAAAAGAAGGCCAAATAGAATTACAACAACATATATATTCCAAGATAAAGGAATTCCCTAACACATTTAAAACTCTAAAACAATTACAGAGTTTCTTGGGTCTTTTAAATTATGGGAGGAAATTTATTCCTCACCTATCCCAACTAGTCAAAAATTTACAAGAAAAATTGACTATAGAACAATCTAAATATAAAATGGAAAATGGCGAACAACCAAGAAAATGGAATACAGACAAAATAGGAATCCAGCTCACTCCTGAAGAGGAAAAAGAGATAAAACATATAAAGGAGCTAATTACTCACCAAACAATACTATATTTTCCCAAAGAAAATGACCTAGTAACCCTCCAAACAGATGCATCAGATATGTTTTGGGCAGGAGTTATAATAGTTAAACAAAAAGAAATTATAGCATATACCTCGGGAAAATTTAATAAACCCCAACAAAGATATTCCACTTATGATAAAGAATTGTTGGCTATTAAATCAGCAATAAAGGGTTTAAAAATATATTTACTCAATAGGCAGTTCATCATAGAAACTGATAACAAAGCAGTATCCCAATTCTTGAAAAAACGAACTATTAATAATCCTGAAGAAAACATCAGGAGAATAAGAATTGCCTTATACCTTGAAATATACCAATATGATGTTAAGTATATTCCTGGTTATACTAATATTCTTGCAGATATATTATCCAGGCCAAACAATGGATAAAAGTCGAGAAAAAAGACAAAAGACCTCTATAATGGATCCCTCCAGTTCCAAACCACACCTTTCAGGACAGACTGAAAGCCATCACCTTTCAGGACATACTGAAAGCCTTCCAGGCCTCATCAAACTCAGGCAGCTACAACAGAAGCTTTCTGAACTCCAAAACCTCGGCAAACAGATATGCCAGGTCTCTGTTCTTTCTAAATCTCAAGAATTGAAGCAAATGGAGAAACATTGGTTCTGTGGTTCTTCTCCTGAAGAGCAGGAACTCAAAACTATTACTTCCAGAAGCAACCTTTCAGATATGGTAATCTGCCCAGCTACAGATTTCTACCAGCTCCTATCTCTTTTAGAAGTTGACTCTGAAAGGGCAAGAAAATTCAAGGCAGAAGCCATTGTGAACACAATGGTAAATCTAAATCAGCAAAACTGCCTGCCACATGAACATCTCCTCCTATTTTTCCATCAGTTAGAAGCAACGGAAATTACCCGGCTTCTGCTCGAAGAAGATGCTTTAATCAAGACTAAATATGAAAACCCAAGATTATCTGTCTATTTAGGGGATATTCCAAAATCCGCTAGAGCTCTTCAACTTGGGATAGTTCATAGTCTTTACTTAAGCACATTACATCCTGGAGATTACCTCGATCACATTCCAAAGATATGCAGTGACCGAGTTTCAACCTACTCAAAGCAGCACTCTTGGGAAACTGGTTTCTGGTTCCGAATTTGGAGCATTTGGGAAGAAAGGAACCTATACCAACTATTCACCTCTTTTCAAATATGGGAATTACATGACGAAAGTCAACAGTTCGCCCATGGATGGGGTGTTTATCCTAAGCATGAATACAACTATGAAGAACAAATATCCTAAGAAGAAATATTTACACCCAAAAAAAATAACTTTATTATATTTTGATAGGGCTCTGATACCAGTTGCAGGAGAGCTTCTGCTCCAGTACTCAGCGCTACTATTTATTCACACTATTTTAAACTAAGAAGCAGATCAGAGGAAGAAATATGTTTAAGAAAAAAGAAGTTCGGAAAGGCTCTCTGCCTCCTCCCTTCATCTGATGTCTTTATTTATAATGTTTCCAAGACGTCCTTCAGATAGGAAGGAATCTTTTACAAAGTTTTTTTACAAAAGATGTACAGAAAAAAAGGACTGCATTATTGTCCTTTGTACAGGAAAAAGTTTACATTATTGTCCTTTATGGGGTCCCACCATACTGATTGGTGTCCTTCTTGTCGGTTGAGAGGATGAGGAGGAATCTTTGCTGAGTAAGACTGGCCCACCATGCTTGTCTGAGTTTGCTGAGTAGGATTGGCCCACCATGCTTATCCTTGCATAGTGTCTTCTTCGATGTCATCTTCAAGATTGATATCTGTATTTCCTCCGAGGTCTTCATCTTCATTTTCAATATTCTCTAGACTTTTATAAAAATCTTCTTTTGCTTTGGTCCCAACTTTTCCTAGCTGTAGAGAAGACAAAAAGGCCAGTACTTTGGGAATTTTTTGTTCAGAGTTTTCAAAAACTCCAATGAAGTCATAGAGGAGAATATTATCTTCAATTTTGATGGAATGAGCTCCTGATAAAGCTTTAGTATATGCTTCTTCAAAGAACTCTTGGGCAGCCCTTTTGGTTTCTTCTTCAAGATCTAGGACTGGAAGATTTTCACATGTTTTGGACTGAAGATAATTAAAATTGTGAAGTTCCCACAATTGTATAGAAGGAAATACTTTTAAATATTTCCTTTCTTCCCAAGTTCCCCAGATACGGAAGAAAAATGTAGACTGGTATCTGGTTGTATATGCTTTAAGGCTTTTGAGGCAGATTGGGGGTAAGTAGTCTGAGAATTCTTCTGGATGAGAAGTATTGACAAATATTTCATGGACTAACCCCATTTGTATGGCTTTAAAGCTTTTGGGAATTTCCTGGAAGCCAGTAATGATTCTGGGGGAATCATTTTTGTTAAGAATCTTTTCATGCTGTTGGAGGATGCTGATAACATCTGTTGCTTCTATAGTTTTGAAGAAGATTCTCAACTCTGAATCAGGAATCATATGTTGCTGGTTAAGCCCAATCATCTTGTAAACAGTTAGTTCTGCTTCTAACTGTCTAGCTTTCTCATTCTGGATTTTGCATAGTTCCAGCAATTTGTAGAATTCTGGCAATGGATGATGAACTTGATCTGCTATCTCCATGTCAGAGACAGTATTTCTTAAGAACTCTTGATCCAAGGAAGGACCTTGGAACCATGTCACCTTTCTTTGTTCTAAGTCCGAACTTTGGGTGGCAAGAGTATAATTGCAGAGGTCGGAAACAGCTTTGGTTATGGCTTGCTTTTCTGTTTTCTCCTGCAAATAGTGGTTAAGCATAGAAAGTACTAGCTGCTCTAGTTGAGAGAGCCAATACTTAGAGGCATGAAAATCATTTGACTGTATCGAACGATAGCAACCATTTAATTTTTCATAAATACTAGGATTGGAGTTTTTGAGTTCTGTGTTATACCAATCCCTTACAACAGTTGCTGCTGTTGGTCTTTGGGTTGTTTGGAATCTTTTCTGTGAGACTGCATTGCTGTAAGATGCTTGTTGTAGTGGTAGAACTGTCATCCCTGGTGGGGGAAAACTTTTTTCCTCGTTAGAGGCTGATGTAGTGTTGTTGCCAGTAGCCAGGAAGAGTTTCTTGTCTTCTGTCTTCTGGGCTGAGCTCTCTCCTTTTTCAGGAGCTTTTTTAAGAGCATTGCCTCCTGTTGAGGAAGCTTTCTTACTGTTTACCTTAGACCACTTAGATTCTTCTATCATGGTCTTTAGTTTCTTCAGTCTATCCTCATCCATGTTCAGGAAGAGGTAGGGAATCTGTAAGATTAGTATGTTCAAGAGCATTATATAAACTGATGACCATAGTAAGTCGAGAAACCTTAATAGTTGTTTTGCAATAAAAACCCATAAATGTATTATTGTTAGGTTTAAGATGATTCCATTATCCAGTAGTATTTTTGCTACTTGGAGTAAGTGTTGTTTATGTTTTTCCATTTCAAGGGAAAAGACTAGTATATCATCTATATAAACTACTTCAAAATGTAGATGTCCGAACATAGAATTCATCCATTTTTGGAATAGTTGTGGAGCATTTTTTAAACCAAATAGCATTACTAACCACTCATAGTGTCCCTGGGGACAACTAAATGCAGTTAATTCTATAGATTCTTTATTGGATAGTTTTACTTGCCAAAAACCAGATTCAGCATCAAATTTACTATAGTATTTTGACCCTTGTATCTGTGTTATTAACTGTTCCGCAGTAGGTATAAAATAGCCGTCAAACTTTGTATAGCTATTTAATTTTCTATAATTAATGACCATTCTGGCTTTCCCTCTTTTTTGTTCTGTATGTTTTCTGACTAGAAAAGCAGGTGATGAATGAGGGCTGCTGGATACCATTATACTGTTTGTTCTTACATTAGTATTTTGGTATTGATCGAGTAAAGTAAGGGTACAATACCTTGGTGCCCTATCAAAATATAATAAAGGGTTATGTGAATATAATGGTTTAAGCATACTGTGTATGATTTCTTCTGTATTAGAGAAGATAGTAAGAGGATAAGTGCAGTTTTTTTGGGTGGAAATAAGTCGTTCACCACGTTGGGCTGCAGTATAGGATGATGCGAAGGGGACCGAAAAAGGAACCCTTGGAATTTGATGATTATCAAATAGAAAAATTTGAGAGTTGAATGGGGCATAATGCCGTAAGTTATTCATGCCCACTAAGCAATCGACATTAAAGTCAATAGGTAATAAAGCAAATTCAAAAGTATAGTGATGAGAGATATTATGAATATCAGGGATAGAAATAGAGATATTTGCTTTATGAGTAATAATGACGGGTCTGCCCATAAAGTCATTTAAGCTTGCTTGCTTTTCTAGGGCTAGCCATAATTGCTTAGGGATAAATTTTTCATGTATAAGACTAGTTTCAGCACCTGAATCTAGTAGAGTATGTAAGGTAAGACAAGAGTTATCAGGAAATAACAATGTCATAGGAATGTATATGTGTAATTGAGGTTTTTTCTTAAGAAGATCCGACATTTGATAAACCAAATGAACTAGATGGTAGTCTTATAATATGTTGGTCTTCCGATTTCTTTTGGAGATCAAGGATTCTTTGAGTCCTTCCTTCAAGAGGAGTATTTTCTAGTGCAGACATACTAGGTCTAGCTTGGTCAACCAAAATATTGGTATTTCGATATTCAGAGGTACTAAGACTTCTTGGAATACTTGGATTTATAATCGTAGTAGAAATAGTATTGCCTGAAGCAATAAATGTTTCTATAGGGAGATGTGTCTTTGGTTTCAAAGTTTTCAAGAATATTTGCATCTCATTATCATATCACAAATGTCTTATATTGACCAATTTTGGTTGGATTATTTTTCCATTCCCAACCTCAAAAAGTTTAATAAACTGTGTAGGTGTGATAGATCTAAAAGTAGATGTTTCGTTTAGTGCTAAACAATGTTCCCATTGTATTCCCAATACTTGGGATCCAGGAAGCATTTCAATTCCTTTTAAATTTATAGAAAGAGTACAGGCTTTTTCTATATTTGTATCATGTAAGCTGATGAAAAAATCAGGATGTATATTTACTCCAAATATTCTATTTGCCAGATTGGACTTTGCTCCTCCTAATATACTATTTAGAGGATTATTGATGATTCTTTCATCACAACATATTATCATAATAGGTGTGTCTATTCCGGATCTGAATAGACCAGTTATCTTTATTTGGATTAAGCCAATGTGTAAATATTTCTTTTTAGGATATTTTTGCTTCAGATTTTCTATCTGATGATAGTTTAGCAATTTTACAAAAGGCAAATAATCATCTATCCAAATACATACATAAGTCTGACATTAAAACTTCTTGTTGTCCTAAGTATGACCCAGACATTAATTATCAGTTTGGTTGTCCTCCAGTATATGGGTTCAACAAACCATTCTTTCCCAAGAAAACAAAATATGGGAAAAAATCCAAAGACTATAAATCTAGATTCAAAAAGAATAACAAGAAAAAATACAAGGTATCCAGAAAAAAATGGAAACCTGAACATAAGGAGAAATACAAAAAGTCAAAGAAATATAAGAATCGAAAGTTTATTAAAACAAATCAAACAGGTATGAAAAAGAACTGTACATGTTTTAAATGTGGTAAAGAAGGACATTATGCTACAGAATGTAGAATAAACATTAAAACAATATGGTTAAATGAGTTAGAAAAGTATGATATCCATACTGGAACTATAGAAGAAGTCCTTAGTGATAACTCTTCTATATATGAGATTGAAACCATATATGAAGAAAGTCCTTTAGATTCTGATTCTTCAGAAACAGAAGAATTCAATATAAACATGTTAACCTTGAATAAAACATACCATTTTATACAAGTTATACCCTTGTCTAAAACTACTATATTACCAAAAAGGGAATCATTGAAATTTCCAGGACATATTCTATATGCTAACAATCATTATAGCATAAGAAGATATCAATCTATAGAAATTTATTTAGATCTGATTATAAGAATACCTTATGGATATTATGGAGAAATTAAAAATCTAAGACATCATGCTCTTAGAAATATTTTCATTACTTATGGCATAATAGAATCTATGACAGATCAAAACATAAGTATAATAATGAAAAGTACAAGTTTAGATGATAATCCATATCAAATTCCTTTAGGTACTCCTATAGGAATACTTATAATCCATAAATACGAAGATTTAGCATTGGTTAAAGTTGATCAAGATATTTTACTTTCAACATCTCCACCTCTTAGTCCAAAGTTTAACCCTGGACAATCTTCAAAAGAATCTATGTTTGAATACAAAGTATATATGAATACATTGAAGGAAATAGAACCTCAAGAGATTCATAATACAAGTATTGAAAATAGCCAAGGGGAACATTATGAAGTAACTGATGAAGATATTGAAAGACTAAAACTTTCCATACCACATGCTAAACAAGAAGAGGTATATAAACCTCAATCTAAATTCAAATCTTTATGGACAAACAAACTTACCTATATCTTTGAAAGAATGCAAGGAAATATAGAACTAAAAGGAGATGAAGATTTTGTCTACCTGTAGAAATCATTTGAGTAGATGATTCCCCACGTTCCATATTTATATTATATAAATACTGCTCCTCGTTAGAGGGTATATTTGATATATGATAGTCCTCGTTAGAGGGTATGTTGTGTAATTCCTCTGACCAAGAGGCTTCCTCGTTAGAGGGTTGTGATAGTTGGTCAACATCATCATACTCCTCATTAGAGGGTATTTCATCAACAATATCATCATATTCAGATAATTCATCATCAAAAGAATCTGATGCAGAAATATAACTTTCATTATCTGAAGAACTTTTGGAAAAATATTTTATAGAAGCAGAGTTTTCTTCATAGAATTTGAAAATCTCTTTAGAAGTAATTTTTCCTTCTATTTCTTCAACTAATAAGGTTTTATATTTCAAATATTTTTGATAATCAATTTCATCTGAGTTTGTTTCTTTCAAACTTTTTGAAGATGTTTTTATCATTCTAACAGATCCAAGTCTTTCTTTTGAAGATGAAGAAAACTTTGGAAAACTTAAGAAGGTTTGTAAAGTAGTTAGTTTTTGAGAAACTAAATAGATTTGATCACTTAAATAGTTTAGCAAACTATTTTGTTGTTCTATTGTACCATTACTAGGAAGATGAATACTATGTTCATGAGAATTTAAACTGAAAGGACATTCGTATGTTTCAGGAAGAACTAAAGCTCTAGACATCTCTGAATAGAGGTTCTTATAAACTTAGACACGTTATTTCCTTCCTTTCTTTCATTAGATTAGATAACAGTATCGCTTTGACCCTGGTCTCTCCGGCTATGTAACCTCTAGGGGTGGTTTTCTCCCTAGAGTGAAGCAGCCATAACTGAAGCGTCCCTTCCGGACATATAGTCAACCACAAGCACTATCACAAGCTTCAGAGAGACAGAGCACAGCCATGTTTCGTTTCCTACCTCATGGCGTAAAATACTATTATCTAATTAACTTAAGAAATTAAGGAAATAACATGCCTAACAAGTTTAGCCAGACATGGCTAAGTTAAGGATACTTACAAAAAAAGAAGAAGGATACTGCACAAGGGCTCTGATACCAGTTGCAGGAGAGCTTCTGCTCCAGTACTCAGCGCTACTATTTATTCACACTATTTTAAACTAAGAAGCAGATCAGAGGAAGAAATATGTTTAAGAAAAAAGAAGTTCGGAAAGGCTCTCTGCCTCCTCCCTTCATCTGATGTCTTTATGTATAATGTTTCAAAAGACGTCCTTCAGATAGGAAGGAATCTTTTACAAAGTCTCTTTACAAAAGATGTACAGGAAAAAGGACTGCATGATTGTCCTTTGGACAGAAAAAGTTTACATGATTGTCCTTTACTGGGTCCCATCTTTGATAATTGTAGTCCTTGTGGAGATTAGAAGGAATCTTCTGGCGTGGCATGGGCCCACCACGCTTTTTATCTTGTCTGGAAAAGTCCTTCTTGGTTGCAATCAATCCTTGCCTTTTGTCCAATTCTCCCAAGGTTAATACTGGTAAGAAAAGGGATGACTTTTCCCAGTTTTATTGGAACAGATTCAATGGCAGAAAGATGATCATAGAGCATGATGTTATTACTGATGGTAATAGATCTTGCTCCACATAGACTGTCAGTCATTGCTTCTGTAAAAAACTCTTTAGCAGCTGCATAAGCTTGTTCTTCATAGTTGTATTCATGCTTAGGATAAACACCCCATCCATGGGCGAACTGTTGACTTTCGTCATGTAATTCCCATATTTGAAAAGAGGTGAATAGTTGGTATAGGTTCCTTTCTTCCCAAATGCTCCAAATTCGGAACCAGAAACCAGTTTCCCAAGAGTGCTGCTTTGAGTAGGTTGAAACTCGGTCACTGCATATCTTTGGAATGTGATCGAGGTAATCTCCAGGATGTAATGTGCTTAAGTAAAGACTATGAACTATCCCAAGTTGAAGAGCTCTGGCGGATTTAGGAATATCCCCTAAATAGACAGATAATCTTGGGTTTTCATATTTAGTCTTGATTAAAGCATCTTCTTCGAGCAGAAGCCGGGTAATTTCCGTTGCTTCTAACTGATGGAAAAATAGGAGGAGATGTTCATGTGGCAGGCAGTTTTGCTGATTTAGATTTACCATTGTGTTCACAATGGCTTCTGCCTTGAATTTTCTTGCCCTTTCAGAGTCAACTTCTAAAAGAGATAGGAGCTGGTAGAAATCTGTAGCTGGGCAGATTACCATATCTGAAAGGTTGCTTCTGGAAGTAATAGTTTTGAGTTCCTGCTCTTCAGGAGAAGAACCACAGAACCAATGTTTCTCCATTTGCTTCAATTCTTGAGATTTAGAAAGAACAGAGACCTGGCATATCTGTTTGCCGAGGTTTTGGAGTTCAGAAAGCTTCTGTTGTAGCTGCCTGAGTTTGATGAGGCCTGGAAGGCTTTCAGTATGTCCTGAAAGGTGATGGCTTTCAGTCTGTCCTGAAAGGTGTGGTTTGGAACTGGAGGGATCCATTATAGAGGTCTTTTGTCTTTTTTCTCGACTTTTATCCATTGTTTGGCCTGGATAATATATCTGCAAGAATATTAGTATAACCAGGAATATACTTAACATCATATTGGTATATTTCAAGTTATAAGGCAATTCTTATTCTCCTGATGTTTTCTTCAGGATTATTAATAGTTCGTTTTTTCAAGAATTGGGATACTGCTTTGTTATCAGTTTCTATGATGAACTGCCTATTGAGTAAATATATTTTTAAACTCTTAGCATCAAATTTACTATAGTATTTGGATCCTTGTATCTGCTTTATTAACTGCTCTGCAGCAGGTATAAAATAGCCGTCAAACTTTGTATAGCTATTTAATTTTCTATAATTAATGACCATTCTGGCTTTTCCTCTTTTTTGTTCTGCATGTTTTCTGACTAGAAAAGCAGGTGATGAATGAGGGCTGCTGCTAGGCTGTATTAATTTAAGAGATAGTATTGTTTGGTTAGTAATTAGCTCCTTTATATGTTTTATCTCTTTTTCCTCTTCAGGAGTGAGCTGGATTCCTATTTTGTCTGTATTCCATTTTCTTGGTTGTTCACCATTTTCCATTTTATATTTAGATTGTTCTATAGTCAATTTTTCTTGTAAATTTTTGACTAGTTGGGATAGGTTAGGAATAAATTTCCTCCCATAATTTAAAAGACCCAAGAAACTCTGTAATTGTTTTAGAGTTTTAAATGTGTTAGGAAATTCCTTTATCTTGGAATATATATGTTGTTGTAATTCTATTTGGCCTTCTTTTATATATTTCCCAAGGAATTCTATTTCCTTTTTGAATAGATGAATTTTTGTAGGGCTTAAAATAATTCCGTTATCAAGTAGTATTTTTGCTACTTGAAGTAAGTGTTGTACGTCCTTCAGATAGGAAGGAATCTTTTACAAAGTCTCTTTACAAAAGATGTACAGGAAAAAGGACTGCATGATTGTCCTTTGGACAGAAAAAGTTTACATGATTGTCCTTTACTGGGTCCCATCTTTGATAATTGTAGTCCTTGTGGAGATGAGAAGGAATCTTCTGGCGTGGCATGGGCCCACCACGCTTTTTATCTTGTCTGGAAAAGTCCTTCTTGGTTGCAATCAATCCTTGCCTTTTGTCCAATTCTCCCAAGGTTAATACTGGTAAGAAAAGGGATGACTTTTCCCAGTTTTATTGGAACAGATTCAATGGCAGAAAGATGATCATAGAGCATGATGTTATTACTGATGGTAATAGATCTTGCTCCACATAGACTGTCAGTCATTGCTTCTGTAAAAAACTCTTTAGCAGCTGCATAAGCTTGTTCTTCATAGTTGTATTCATGCTTAGGATAAACACCCCATCCATGGGCGAACTGTTGACTTTCGTCATGTAATTCCCATATTTGAAAAGAGGTGAATAGTTGGTATAGGTTCCTTTCTTCCCAAATGCTCCAAATTCGGAACCAGAAACCAGTTTCCCAAGAGTGCTGCTTTGAGTAGGTTGAAACTCGGTCACTGCTTATCTTTGGAATGTGATCGAGGTAATCTCCAGGATGTAATGTGCTTAAGTAAAGACTATGAACTATCCCAAGTTGAAGAGCTCTGGCAGATTTAGGAATATCCCCTAAATAGACAGATAATCTTGGGTTTTCATATTTAGTCTTGATTAAAGCATCTTCTTCGAGCAGAAGCCGGGTAATTTCCGTTGCTTCTAACTGATGGAAAAATAGGAGGAGATGTTCATGTGGCAGGCAGTTTTGCTGATTTAGATTTACCATTGTGTTCACAATGGCTTCTGCCTTGAATTTTCTTGCCCTTTCAGAGTCAACTTCTAAAAGAGATAGGAGCTGGTAGAAATCTGTAGCTGGGCAGATTACCATATCTGAAAGGTTGCTTCTGGAAGTAATAGTTTTGAGTTCCTGCTCTTCAGGAGAAGAACCACAGAACCAATGTTTCTCCATTTGCTTCAATTCTTGAGATTTAGAAAGAACAGAGACCTGGCATATCTGTTTGCCGAGGTTTTGGAGTTCAGAAAGGTTCTGTTGTAGCTGCCTGAGTTTGATGAGGCCTGGAAGGCTTTCAGTATGTCCTGAAAGGTGATGGCTTTCAGTCTGTCCTGAAAGGTGTGGTTTGGAACTGGAGGGATCCATTATAGAGGTCTTTTGTCTTTTTTCTCGACTTTTATCCATTGTTTGGCCTGGATAATATATCTGCAAGAATATTAGTATAACCAGGAATATACTTAACATCATATTGGTATATTTCAAGTTATAAGGCAATTCTTATTCTCCTGATGTTTTCTTCAGGATTATTAATAGTTCGTTTTTTCAAGAATTGGGATACTGCTTTGTTATCAGTTTCTATGATGAACTGCCTATTGAGTAAATATATTTTTAAACTCTTAGCATCAAATTTACTATAGTATTTGGATCCTTGTATCTGCTTTATTAACTGCTCTGCAGCAGGTATAAAATAGCCGTCAAACTTTGTATAGCTATTTAATTTTCTATAATTAATGACCATTCTGGCTTTTCCTCTTTTTTGTTCTGCATGTTTTCTGACTAGAAAAGCAGGTGATGAATGAGGGCTGCTGCTAGGCTGTATTAATTTAAGAGATAGTATTGTTTGGTTAGTAATTAGCTCCTTTATATGTTTTATCTCTTTTTCCTCTTCAGGAGTGAGCTGGATTCCTATTTTGTCTGTATTCCATTTTCTTGGTTGTTCACCATTTTCCATTTTATATTTAGATTGTTCTATAGTCAATTTTTCTTGTAAATTTTTGACTAGTTGGGATAGGTTAGGAATAAATTTCCTCCCATAATTTAAAAGACCCAAGAAACTCTGTAATTGTTTTAGAGTTTTAAATGTGTTAGGGAATTCCTTTATCTTGGAATATATATGTTGTTGTAATTCTATTTGGCCTTCTTTTATATATTTCCCAAGGAATTCTATTTCCTTTTTGAATAGATGAATTTTTGTAGGGCTTAAAATAATTCCGTTATCAAGTAGTATTTTTGCTACTTGAAGTAAGTGTTGTACGTCCTTCAGATAGGAAGGAATCTTTTACAAAGTCTCTTTACAAAAGATGTACAGGAAAAAGGACTGCATGATTGTCCTTTGGACAGAAAAAGTTTACATGATTGTCCTTTACTGGGTCCCATCTTTGATAATTGTAGTCCTTGTGGAGATGAGAAGGAATCTTCTGGCGTGGCATGGGCCCACCACGCTTTTTATCTTGTCTGGAAAAGTCCTTCTTGGTTGCAATCAATCCTTGCCTTTTGTCCAATTCTCCCAAGGTTAATACTGGTAAGAAAAGGGATGACTTTTCCCAGTTTTATTGGAACAGATTCAATGGCAGAAAGATGATCATAGAGCATGATGTTATTACTGATGGTAATAGATCTTGCTCCACATAGACTGTCAGTCATTGCTTCTGTAAAAAACTCTTTAGCAGCTGCATAAGCTTGTTCTTCATAGTTGTATTCATGCTTAGGATAAACACCCCATCCATGGGCGAACTGTTGACTTTCGTCATGTAATTCCCATATTTGAAAAGAGGTGAATAGTTGGTATAGGTTCCTTTCTTCCCAAATGCTCCAAATTCGGAACCAGAAACCAGTTTCCCAAGAGTGCTGCTTTGAGTAGGTTGAAACTCGGTCACTGCATATCTTTGGAATGTGATCGAGGTAATCTCCAGGATGTAATGTGCTTAAGTAAAGACTATGAACTATCCCAAGTTGAAGAGCTCTGGCGGATTTAGGAATATCCCCTAAATAGACAGATAATCTTGGGTTTTCATATTTAGTCTTGATTAAAGCATCTTCTTCGAGCAGAAGCCGGGTAATTTCCGTTGCTTCTAACTGATGGAAAAATAGGAGGAGATGTTCATGTGGCAGGCAGTTTTGCTGATTTAGATTTACCATTGTGTTCACAATGGCTTCTGCCTTGAATTTTCTTGCCCTTTCAGAGTCAACTTCTAAAAGAGATAGGAGCTGGTAGAAATCTGTAGCTAGGCAGATTACCATATCTGAAAGGTTGCTTCTGGAAGTAATAGTTTTGAGTTCCTGCTCTTCAGGAGAAGAACCACAGAACCAATGTTTCTCCATTTGCTTCAATTCTTGAGATTTAGAAAGAACAGAGACCTGGCATATCTGTTTGCCGAGGTTTTGGAGTTCAGAAAGCTTCTGTTGTAGCTGCCTGAGTTTGATGAGGCCTGGAAGGCTTTCAGTATGTCCTGAAAGGTGATGGCTTTCAGTCTGTCCTGAAAGGTTTGGTTTGGAACTGGAGGGATCCATTATAGAGGTCTTTTGTCTTTTTTCTCGACTTTTATCCATTGTTTGGCCTGGATAATATATCTGCAAGAATATTAGTATAACCAGGAATATACTTAACATCATATTGGTATATTTCAAGGTATAAGGCAATTCTTATTCTCCTGATGTTTTCTTCAGGATTATTAATAGTTCGTTTTTTCAAGAATTGGGATACTGCTTTGTTATCAGTTTCTATGATGAACTGCCTATTGAGTAAATATATTTTTAAACTCTTTATTGCTGATTTAATAGCCAACAATTCTTTATCATAAGTGGAATATCTTTGTTGGGGTTTATTAAATTTTCCCGAGGTATATGCTATAATTTCTTTTTGTTTAACTATTATAACTCCTGCCCAAAACATATCTGATGCATCTGTTTGGAGGGTTACTAGGTCATTTTCTTTGGGAAAATATAGTATTGTTTGGTGAGTAATTAGCTCCTTTATATGTTTTATCTCTTTTTCCTCTTCAGGAGTGAGCTGGATTCATATTTTGTCTGTATTCCATTTTCTTGGTTGTTCACCATTTTCCATTTTATATTTAGATTGTTCTATAGTCAATTTTTCTTGTAAATTTTTGACTAGTTGGGATAGGTGAGGAATAAATTTCCTCCCATAATTTAAAAGACCCAAGAAACTCTGTAATTGTTTTAGAGTTTTAAATGTGTTAGGGAATTCCTTTATCTTGGAATATATATGTTGTTGTAATTCTATTTGGCCTTCTTTTATATATTTCCCAAGGAATTCTATTTCCTTTTTGAATAGATGAATTTTTGTAGGGCTTAAAATAATTCCGTTATCAAGTAGTATTTTTGCTACTTGAAGTAAGTGTTGTTTATGTTCTTCCATTGTAGGAGAAAAAACTAGTATATCATCTATGTAAACTACTACAAAATGTAGATGTCCGAACATAGAATTCATCCATTTTTGGAATATTTGTGGGGCATTTTTCAAACCAAATGGCATTACTAACCACTCATAGTGTCCTTGGGGACAACTAAAGGCAGTTAATTCTATAGATTCTTTATTGGCTAGTTTTACTTGCCAAAACCCAGATTTAGCATCAAATTTACTATAGTATTTGGATCCTTGTATCTGCTTTATTAACTGCTCTGCAGCAGGTATAAAATAGCCGTCAAACTTTGTATAGCTATTTAATTTTCTATAATTAATGACCATTCTGGCTTTTCCTCTTTTTTGTTCTGCATGTTTTCTGACTAGAAAAGCAGGTGATGAATGAGGGCTGCTGCTAGGCTGTATTAGTTTAAGAGATAAAAGCTCGTTTATTTGAGCTGAAAATTCTTGTTTATCTATAGGGGATACCATTATACTGTTTGATCTTACATTAGTATTTTGGTATTGATCGAGTAAAGTAAGGGTACAATACCTTGGTGCCCTATCAAAATATAATAAAGGGTTATTTGAATATAATGGTTTAAGCATACTATGGATGATTTCTTCTGTATTAGAGAAGATAGTAAGAGGATAAGTGCAGTTGTTTTGGGTGGAAATAAGTCGTTCACCACGTTGGGCTGCAGTATAAGATGATGCTAAGGGTACCGGGAAAGGAACCCGTGGAATTTGATGATTATCAAATAGAAAAATTTGAGAATTGAAAGGGGCATAATGTCGTAAGTTATTCATGCCAACTAAGCAATCGACATTGAAATCAATAGGTAATAAAGCGAATTCAAAAGTATAGTGATGAGAGATATTATGAATATCTGGAATGGAAATTGGGAGATTTGCTTTATGAGTAATAATGACAGGTCTTCCCATAAAATCATTTAAGCTTGCTTGTTTTTCTAGGGCTAACCATAATTGCTTAGGGATAAATTTTTCATGTATAAGACTAGTTTCAGCACCTGAATCTAGTAGAGTATGTAAGGTAAGACAAGAGTTATCAGGAAATAACAATGTCATAGGAATGTATATGTGTAATTGAGGTTTTTTCTTAAGAAGATCCGACATTTGATAAACCAAATGAACTAGATGGTAGTCTTATAATATGTTGGTCTTCCGATTTCTTTTGGAGATCAAGGATTCTTTGAGTCCTTCCTTCAAGAGGAGTATTTTCTAGTGCAGACATACTAGGTCTAGCTTGGTCAACCAAAATATTGGTATTTCGATATTCAGAGGTACTAAGACTTCTTGGAATACTTGGATTTATAATCGTAGTAGAAATAGTATTGCCTGAAGCAATAAATGTTTCTATAGGGAGATGTGTCTTTGGTTTCAAAGTTTTCAAGAATATTTGCATCTCATTATCATATCGCAAATGTCTTATATTGACCAATTTTGGTTGGATTATTTTTCCATTCCCAACCTCAAAAAGTTTAATAAACTGTGTAGGTGTGATAGATCTAAAAGTAGATGTTTCGTTTAGTGCTAAACAATGTTCCCATTGTATTCCCAATACTTGGGATCCAGGAAGCATTTCAATTCCTTTTAAATTTATAGAAAGAGTACAGGCTTTTTCTATATTTGTATCATGTAAGCTGATGCAAAAATCAGGATGTATATTTACTCCAAATATTCTATTTGCTAAATTGGATTTTGCTCCTCCTAATATACTATTTAGAGGATTATTGATGATTCTTTCATCGCAACATATTATCATAATAGGTGTGTCTATTCCGGATCTGAATAGACCAGTTATCTTTATTTGAATTAATCCAATGTGTAAATATTTCTTCTTAGGATATTTTTGCTTCAGATTTTCTATCTGATGGAAGTTTAGCAATTTTATAGAAGTAAACTCTTCATCTCCTTTTAGTTCTATATTTCCTTGCATTCTTTCAAAGATATAGGTAGGTTTGTTTGTCCATAAAGATTTGAATTTAGATTGAGCTTTATATACCTCTTCTTGTTTAGCATGTGGTATGGAAAGTTTTAGTCTTTCAATATCTTCATCAGTTACTTCATAATGTTCCCCTTGGCTATTTTCAATACTTGTATTATGAATCTCTTGAGGTTCTATTTCCTTCAATGTATTCATATATACTTTGTATTCAAACATAGATTCTTTTGAAGATTGTCCAGGGGTAAACTTTGGACTAAGAGGTGGAGATGTTGAAAGTAAAATATCTTGATCAACTTTAACCAATGCTAAATCTTCGTATTTATGGATTATAAGTATTCCTATAGGAGTACCTAAAGGAATTTGATATGGATTATCATCTAAACTTGTACTTTTCATTATTATACTTATGTTTTGATCTGTCATAGATTCTATTATGCCATAAGTAATGAAAATATTTCTAAGAGCATGATGTCTTAGATTTTTAATTTCTCCATAATATCCATAAGGTATTCTTATAATCAGATCTAAATAAATTTCTATAGATTGATATCTTCTTATGCTATAATGATTGCTAGCATATAGAATATGTCCTGGAAATTTCAATGATTCCCTTTTTGGTAATATAGTAGTTTTAGACAAGGGTATAACTTGTATAAAATGGTATGTTTTATTCAAGGTTAACATGTTTATATTGAATTCTTCTGTTTCTGAAGAATCAGAATCTAAAGGACTTTCTTCATATATGGTTTCAATCTCATATATAGAAGAGTTATCACTAAGGACTTCTTCTATAGTTCCAGTATGGATATCATACTTTTCTAACTCATTTAACCATATTGTTTTAATGTTTATTCTACATTCTGTAGCATAATGTCCTTCTTTTCCACATTTAAAACATGTACAGTTCTTTTTCATACCTGTTTGATTTGTTTTAATAAACTTTCGATTCTTATATTTCTTTGACTTTTTGTATTTCTCCTTATTTTCAGGTTTCCATTTTTTTCTGGATACCTTGTATTTTTTCTTGTTATTCTTTTTGAATCTAGATTTATAGTCTTTGGATTTTTTCCCATATTTTGTTTTCTTGGGAAAGAATGGTTTGTTGAACCCATATACTGGAGGACAACCAAACTGATAATTAATGTCTGGGTCATACTTAGGACAACAAGAAGTTTTAATGTCAGACTTATGTATGTATTTGGATAGATGATTATTTGCCTTTTGTAATTGGCAGGTTTTCTTAACTGTTTCCATACAAGCCTTTTTTAAAGCTCCTGTATTGTGTGGAATACCTCCAGCTCTAAGACTGTTATATTTTTTCTCTATCATGGTATCCCATGGTATAGGTAACTTAGAAAAGAAGGTTGTTAGCCAAAAGATTTTTTTATCTAAGGTATTCAGTTTAAAAATATAACTGATATATAGATTAGCAAATTCTTCTAAGTAACAAATGTTACACAGTCTTAGTTTTAGAAGGATATTTTCATCTATGCCTTCAGCATTAATATCTTCTCCAGTTATGTCTCCATATAGACTTTTACAAATACTATGTAAAGCTGTTCTTCTAGATTCATGGCTATTTAAAGCTACTATCTCAGTTGGGTATAACTTTTCATATTGTGTTAGCCATCTTAAGGCTATTCCTTGTCAATATCCGCAAGCTAATATTACAAATTCCTGATGAGGGATTCCCTGTGGCATTAGGGTATTTGTTCCAACCATTAGTTGTTCCCAATTGAGTATATAATCCCTTAAAGCATTTGTTGGTATATTATCAACATTAAATATTAATCCTGAAGTAGCAGTTTGATGTCTCTTTCCTTGTTTATAGATATAGGAATCTACATAGTTTTCATCTGTATCTCTATGATACATAGTTTCTTCAGTAGTATTAGGATGTGGTGGATTTTGTCTACCTGTAGAAATCATTTGAGTAGATGATTCCCCACGTTCCATATTTATATTATATAAATACTGCTCCTCGTTAGAGGGTATATTTGATATATGATAGTCCTCGTTAGAGGGTATGTTGTGTAATTCCTCTGACCAAGAGGCTTCCTCGTTAGAGGGTAGTGATATTTGGTCAACATCATCATACTCCTCATTAGAGGGTATTTCATCAACAATATCATCATATTCAGATAATTCATCATCAAAAGAATCTGATGCAGAAATATAACTTTCATTATCTGAAGAACTTTTGGAAAAATATTTTATAGAAGCAGAGTTTTCTTCATAGAATTTGAAAATCTCTTTAGAAGTAATTTTTCCTTCTATTTCTTCAACTAATAATGTTTTATATTTCAAATATTTTTGATAATCAATTTCATCTGAGTTTGTTTCTTTCAAACTTTTTGAAGATGTTTTTATCATTCTAACAGATCCAAGTCTTTCTTTTGAAGATGAAGAAAACTTTGGAAAACTTAAGAAGGTTTGTAAAGTAGTTAGTTTTTTAGAAACCAAATAGATTTGATCACTTAAATAGTTTAGCAAACTATTTTGTTGTTCTATTGTACCATTACTAGGAAGATGAATACTATGTTCATGAGTATTTAAACTGAAAGGACATTCGTATGATTCAGGAAGAACTAAAGCTCTAGACATTTCTGTGAAGAGGTTCTTATAAACTTAGACACGTTATTTCCTTCCTTTCTTTCATTAGATTAGATAACAGTATCGCTTTGACCCTGGTCTCTCCGGCTATGTAACCTCTAGGGGTGGTTTTCTCCCTAGAGTGAGGCAGCCATAACTGAAGCGTCCCTTCCGGACATATAGTCAACCACAAGCACTATCACAAGCTTCAGAGAGACAAGGCACAGCCATGTTTCGTTTCCTACCTCATGGCGTAGATACTATTATCTAATTAACTTAAGAAATTAAGGAAATAACATGCCTAACAAGTTTAGCCAGACATGGCTAAGTTAAGGATACTTACAAAAAAAGAAGAAGGATACTGCACAAGGGCTCTTATACCAGTTGCAGGAGAGCTTCTTCCCCACTTTCCATATTTATATTGTATAAATACTGCTCCTCGTTAGAGGGTATATTTGATATATGATAGTCCTCGTTAGAGGGTATGTTGTATAATTCCTCTGACCAAGAGGCTTCCTCGTTAGAGGGTTGTGATAGTTGGTCAACATCATCATACTCCTCATTAGAGGGTATTTCATCAGCAATATCATCATATTCAGATAATTCATCATCAAAAGAATCAGATGCAGAAATATAACTTTCATTATCTGAAGAACTTTTGGAAAAATATTTAATAGAAGCAGAGTTTTCTTCATAGAATTTGAAAATCTCTTTAGAAGTAATTTTTCCTTCTATTTCTTCAACTAATAAGGTTTTATATTTCAAATATTTTTGATAATCAATTTCTTCTAAGTTTGTTTCTTTCAAACTTTTCGAAGATGTTTTTATCATTCTAACAGATCCAAGTCTTTCTTTTGAAGATGAAGAAAACTTTGGAAAACTTAAGAAGGTTTGCAAAGTAGTTAGTTTTTTAGAAACCAAATAGATTTGATCACTTAAATAGTTTAGCAAACTATTTTGTTGTTCTATTGTACCATTACTAGGAAGATGAATACTATGTTCATGAGTATTTAAACTGAAAGGACATTCGTATGATTCAGGAAGAACTAAAGCTCTAGACATTTCTGTGAAGAGGTTCTTATAAACTTAGACACGTTATTTCCTTCCTTTCTTTCATTAGATTAGATAACAGTATCGCTTTGACCCTGGTCTCTCCGGCTATGTAACCTCTAGGGGTGGTTTTCTCCCTAGAGTGAGGCAGCCATAACTGAAGCGTCCCTTCCGGACATATAGTCAACCACAAGCACTATCACAAGCTTCAGAGAGACAGAGCACAGCCATGTTTCGTTTCCTACCTCATGGCGTAAGATACTATTATCTAATTAACTTAAGAAATTAAGGAAATAACATGCCTAACAAGTTTAGCTAGACATGGCTAAGTTAAGGATACTTACAAAAAAAGAAGAAGGATAAGAATCAAAAGTTTATTAAAACAAATCAAACAGGTATGAAAAAGAACTGTACATGTTTTAAATGTGGAAAAGAAGGACATTATGCTACAGAATGTAGAATAAACATTAAAACAATATGGTTAAATGAGTTAGAAAAGTATGATATCCATATTGGAACTATAGAAGAAGTCCTTAGTGATAACTCTTCTATATATGAGATTGAAACCATATATGAAGAAAGTCCTTTAGATTCTGATTCTTCAGAAACAGAAGAATTCAATATAAACATGTTAACCTTGAATAAAACATACCATTTTATACAAGTTATACCCTTGTCTAAAACTACTATATTACCAAAAAGGGAATCATTGAAATTTCCAGGACATATTCTATATGCTAACAATCATTATAGCATAAGAAGATATCAATCTATAGAAATTTATTTAGATCTGATTATAAGAATACCTTATGGATATTATGGAGAAATTAAAAATCTAAGACATCATGCTCTTAGAAATATTTTCATTACTTATGGCATAATAGAATCTATGACAGATCAAAACATAAGTATAATAATGAAAAGTACAAGTTTAGATGATAATCCATATCAAATTCCTTTAGGTACTCCTATAGGAATACTTATAATCCATAAATACGAAGATTTAGCATTGGTTAAAGTTGATCAAGATATTTTACTTTCAACATCTCCACCTCTTAGTCCAAAGTTTACCCCTGGACAATCTTCAAAAGAATCTATGTTTGAATACAAAGTATATATGAATACATTGAAGGAAATAGAACCTCAAGAGATTCATAATACAAGTATTGAAAATAGCCAAGGGGAACATTATGAAGTAACTGATGAAGATATTGAAAGACTAAAACTTTCCATACCACATGCTAAACAAGAAGAGGTATATAAACCTCAATCTAAATTCAAATCTTTATGGACAAACAAACCTACCTATATCTTTGAAAGAATGCAAGGAAATATAGAACTAAAAGGAGATGAAGATTTTACTTCTATAAAATTGCTAAACTATCATCAGATAGAAAATCTGAAGCAAAAATATCCTAAAAAGAAATATTTACACATTGGCTTAATCCAAATAAAGATAACTGGTCTATTCAGATCCGGAATAGACACACCTATTATGATAATATGTTGTGATGAAAGAATCATCAATAATCCTCTAAATAGTATATTAGGAGGAGCAAAGTCCAATCTGGCAAATAGAATATTTGGAGTAAATATACATCCTGATTTTTGCATCAGCTTACATGATACAAATATAGAAAAAGCCTGTACTCTTTCTATAAATTTAAAAGGAATTGAAATGCTTCCTGGATCCCAAGTATTGGGAATACAATGGGAACATTGTTTAGCACTAAACGAAACATCTACTTTTAGATCTATCACACCTACACAGTTTATTAAACTTTTTGAGGTTGGGAATGGAAAAATAATCCAACCAAAATTGGTCAATATAAGACATTTGCGATATGATAATGAGATGCAAATATTCTTGAAAACTTTGAAACCAAAGACACATCTCCCTATAGAAACATTTATTGCTTCAGGCAATACTATTTCTACTACGATTATAAATCCAAGTATTCCAAGAAGTCTTAGTACCTCTGAATATCGAAATACCAATATTTTGGTTGACCAAGCTAGACCTAGTATGTCTGCACTAGAAAATACTCCTCTTGAAGGAAGGACTCAAAGAATCCTTGATCTCCAAAAGAAATCGGAAGACCAACATATTATAAGACTACCATCTAGTTCATTTGGTTTATCAAATGTCGGATCTTCTTAAGAAAAAACCTCAATTACACATATACATTCCTATGACATTGTTATTTCCTGATAACTCTTGTCTTACCTTACATACTCTACTAGATTCAGGTGCTGAAACTAGTCTTATACATGAAAAATTTATCCCTAAGCAATTATGGTTAGCCCTAGAAAAACAAGCAAGCTTAAATGATTTTATGGGAAGACCTGTCATTATTACTCATAAAGCAAATCTCCCAATTTCCATTCCAGATATTCATAATATCTCTCATCACTATACTTTTGAATTCGCTTTATTACCTATTGATTTCAATGTCGATTGCTTAGTTGGCATGAATAACTTACGACATTATGCCCCTTTCAATTCTCAAATTTTTCTATTTGATAATCATCAAATTCCACGGGTTCCTTTCCCGGTACCCTTAGCATCATCTTATACTGCAGCCCAACGTGGTGAACGACTTATTTCCACCCAAAACAACTGCACTTATCCTCTTACTATCTTCTCTAATACAGAAGAAATCATCCATAGTATGCTTAAACCATTATATTCAAATAACCCTTTATTATATTTTGATAAGGCACCAAGGTATTGTACCCTTACTTTACTCGATCAATACCAAAATACTAATGTAAGATCAAACAGTATAATGGTATCCCCTATAGATAAACAAGAATTTTCAGCTCAAATAAACGAGCTTTTATCTCTTAAACTAATACAGCCTAGCAGCAGCCCTCATTCATCACCTGCTTTTCTAGTCAGAAAACATGCAGAACAAAAAAGAGGAAAAAGCCAGAATGGTCATTAATTATAGAAAATTAAATAGCTATACAAAGTTTGACGGCTATTTTATACCTGCTGCAGAGCAGTTAATAAAGCAGATACAAGGATCCAAATACTATAGTAAATTTGATGCTAAATCTGGGTTTTGGCAAGTAAAACTAGCCAATAAAGAATCTATAGAATTAACTGCCTTTAGTTGTCCCCAAGGACACTATGAGTGGTTAGTAATGCCATTTGGTTTGAAAAATGCCCCACAAATATTCCAAAAATGGATGAATTCTATGTTCGGACATCTATATTTTGTAGTAGTTTACATAGATGATATACTAGTTTTTTCTCCTACAATGGAAGAACATAAACAACACTTACTTCAAGTAGCAAAAATACTACTTGATAACGGAATTATTTTAAGCCCTACAAAAATTCATCTATTCAAAAAGGAAATAGAATTCCTTGGGAAATATATAAAAGAAGGCCAAATAGAATTACAACAACATATATATTCCAAGATAAAGGAATTCCCTAACACATTTAAAACTCTAAAACAATTACAGAGTTTCTTGGGTCTTTTAAATTATGGGAGGAAATTTATTCCTCACCTATCCCAACTAGTCAAAAATTTACAAGAAAAATTGACTATAGAACAATCTAAATATAAAATGGAAAATGGTGAACAACCAAGAAAATGGAATACAGACAAAATAGGAATCCAGCTCACTCCTGAAGAGGAAAAAGAGATAAAACATATAAAGGAGCTAATTACTCACCAAACAATACTATATTTTCCCAAAGAAAATGACCTAGTAACCCTCCAAACAGATGCATCAGATATGTTTTGGGCAGGAGTTATAATAGTTAAACAAAAAGAAATTATAGCATATACCTCGGGAAAATTTAATAAACCCCAACAAAGATATTCCACTTATGATAAAGAATTGTTGGCTATTAAATCAGCAATAAAGAGTTTAAAAATATATTTACTCAATAGGCAGTTCATCATAGAAACTGATAACAAAGCAGTATCCCAATTCTTGAAAAAACGAACTATTAATAATCCTGAAGAAAACATCAGGAGAATAAGAATTGCCTTATACCTTGAAATATACCAATATGATGTTAAGTATATTCCTGGTTATACTAATATTCTTGCAGATATATTATCCAGGCCAAACAATGGATAAAAGTCGAGAAAAAAGACAAAAGACCTCTATAATGGATCCCTCCAGTTCCAAACCACACCTTTCAGGACAGACTGAAAGCCATCACCTTTCAGGACATACTGAAAGCCTTCCAGGCCTCATCAAACTCAGGCAGCTACAACAGAAGCTTTCTGAACTCCAAAACCTCGGCAAACAGATATGCCAGGTCTCTGTTCTTTCTAAATCTCAAGAATTGAAGCAAATGGAGAAACATTGGTTCTGTGGTTCTTCTCCTGAAGAGCAGGAACTCAAAACTATTACTTCCAGAAGCAACCTTTCAGATATGGTAATCTGCCCAGCTACAAATTTCTACCAGCTCCTATCTCTTTTAGAAGTTGACTCTGAAAGGGCAAGAAAATTCAAGGCAGAAGCCATTGTGAACACAATGGTAAATCTAAATCAGCAAAACTGCCTGCCACATGAACATCTCCTCCTATTTTTCCATCAGTTAGAAGCAACGGAAATTACCCGGCTTCTGCTCGAAGAAGATGCTTTAATCAAGACTAAATATGAAAACCCAAGATTATCTGTCTATTTAGGGGATATTCCTAAATCCGCCAGAGCTCTTCAACTTGGGATAGTTCATAGTCTTTACTTAAGCACATTACATCCTAGAGATTACCTCGATCACATTCCAAAGATATGCAGTGACCGAGTTTCAACCTACTCAAAGCAGCACTCTTGGGAAACTGGTTTCTGGTTCCGAATTTGGAGCATTTGGGAAGAAAGGAACCTATACCAACTATTCACCTCTTTTCAAATATGGGAATTACATGACGAAAGTCAACAGTTCGCCCATGGATGGGGTGTTTATCCTAAGCATGAATACAACTATGAAGAACAAGCTTATGCAGCTGCTAAAGAGTTTTTTACAGAAGCAATGACTGACAGTCTATGTGGAGCAAGATCTATTACCATCAGTAATAACATCATGCTCTATGATCATCTTTCTGCCATTGAATCTGTTCCAATAAAACTGGGAAAAGTCATCCCTTTTCTTACCAGTATTAACCTTGGGAGAATTGGACAAAAGGCAAGGATTGATTGCAACCAAGAAGGACTTTTCCAGACAAGATAAAAAGCGTGGTGGGCCCATGCCACGCCAGAAGATTCCTTCTCATCTCCACAAGGACTACAATTATCAAAGATGGGACCCAGCAAAGGACAATCATGTAAACTTTTTCTGTCCAAAGGACAATCATGCAGTCCTTTTTCCTGTACATCTTTTGTAAAGAGACTTTGTAAAAGATTCCTTCCTATCTGAAGGACGTCTTTTGAATCATTATAAATAAAGACATCAGATGAAGGGAGGAGGCAGAGAGCCTTTCCGAACTTCTTTTTTCTTAAACATATTTCTTCCTCTGATCTGCTTCTTAGTTTAAAATAGTGTGAATAAATAGTAGCGCTGAGTACTGGAGCAGAAGCTCTCCTGCAACTGGTATCAGTCCCAACTTTTCCTAGCTGTAGAGAAGACAAAAAGGCCAGTACTTTGGGAATTTTTTGTTCTGTATGTTTTCTGACTAGAAAAGCAGGTGATGAATGAGGGCTGCTGGATACCATTATACTGTTTGTTCTTACATTAGCATTTTGGTATTGATCGAGTAAAGTAAGGGTACAATACCTTGGTGCCCTATCAAAATATAATAAAGGGTTATGTGAATATAATGGTTTAAGCATACTGTGTATGATTTCTTCTGTATTAGAGAAGATAGTAAGAGGATAAGTGCAGTTTTTTTGGGTGGAAATAAGTCGTTCACCACGTTGGGCTGCAGTATAGGATGATGCGAAGGGGACCGGAAAAGGAACCCTTGGAATTTGATGATTATCAAATAGAAAAATTTGAGAGTTGAATGGGGCATAATGCCGTAAGTTATTCATGCCCACTAAGCAATCGACATTAAAGTCAATAGGTAATAAAGCAAATTCAAAAGTATAGTGATGAGAGATATTATGAATATCAGGGATAGAAATAGAGATATTTGCTTTATGAGTAATAATGACGGGTCTGCCCATAAAGTCATTTAAGCTTACTTGCTTTTCTAGGGCTAGCCATAATTGCTTAGGGATAAATTTTTCATGTATAAGACTAGTTTCAGCACCTGAATCTAGTAGAGTATGTAAGGTAAGACAAGAGTTATCAGGAAATAATAATGTCATGGGAATGTATATGTGTAATTGCGGTTTTTTCTTAAGAAGATCCGACATTTGATAAACCAAATGAACTAGAAGGTAGTCTTATAATATGTTGGTCTTCTGATTTCTTTTGGAGTTCAAGGATTCTTTGAGACCTTCCTTCAAGAGGAGTATTTTCTAGTGCAGACATACTAGGTCTAGCTTGGTCAACCAAAATATTGGTATTTCGATATTCAGAGGTACTAAGACTTCTTGGAATACTTGGATTTATAATCGTAGTAGAAATAGTATTGCCTGAAGCAATAAATGATTCTATAGGGAGATGTGTCTTTGGTTTCAAAGTTTTCAAGAATATTTGCATCTCATTATCATATCGCAAATGTCTTATATTGACCAATTTTGGTTGGATTATTTTTCCATTCCCAACCTCAAAAAGTTTAATAAACTGTGTAGGTGTGATAGATCTAAAAGTAGATGTTTCGTTTAGTGCTAAACAATGTTCCCATTGTATTCCCAATACTTGGGATCCAGGAAGCATTTCAATTCCTTTTAAATTTATAGAAAGAGTACAGGCTTACCCATAAGCATTTCAAGGTTCTATTTCCTTCTATAGTCAGCTTTAAATAGCCATGAATCTAGAAGAACAGCTTTACATAGTATTTGTAAAAGTCTATATGGAGACATAACTGGAGAAGATATTAATGCTGAAGGCAAAGATGAAAATATCCTTCTAAAACTAAGACTGTGTAACATTTGTTACTTAGAAGAATTTGCTAATCTATATATCAGTTATATTTTTAAACTGAATACCTTAGATAAAAAAATCTTTTGGCTAACAGCCTTCTTTTCTAAGTTACCTATACCATGGGATACCATGATAGAGAAAAAATATAACAGTCTTAGAGCTGGAGGTATTCCACACAATACAGGAGCTTTAAAAAAGGCTTGTATGGAAACAGTTAAGAAAACCTGCCAATTACAAAAGGCAAATAATCATCTATCCAAATACATACATAAGTCTGACATTAAAACTTCTTGTTGTCCTAAGTATGACCCAGACATTAATTATCAGTTTGGTTGTCCTCCAGTATATGGGTTCAACAAACCATTCTTTCCCAAGAAAACAAAATATGGGAAAAAATCCAAAGACTATAAATCTAGATTCAAAAAGAATAACAAGAAAAAATACAAGGTATCCAGAAAAAAATGGAAACCTGAAAATAAGGAGAAATACAAAAAGTCAAAGAAATATAAGAATCGAAAGTTTATTAAAACAAATCAAACAGGTATGAAAAAGAACTGTACATGTTTTAAATGTGGAAAAGAAGGACATTATGCTACAGAATGTAGAATAAACATTAAAACAATATGGTTAAATGAGTTAGAAAAGTATGATATCCATACTGGAACTATAGAAGAAGTCCTTAGTGATAACTCTTCTATATATGAGATTGAAACCATATATGAAGAAAGTCCTTTAGATTCTGATTCTTCAGAAACAGAAGAATTCAATATAAACATGTTAACCTTGAATAAAACATACCATTTTATACAAGTTATACCCTTGTCTAAAACTATTATATTACCAAAAAGGGAATCATTGAAATTTCCAGGACATATTCTATATGCTAACAATCATTATAGCATAAGAAGATATCAATCTATAGAAATTTATTTAGATCTAAGAATACCTTATGGATATTATGGAGAAATTAAAAATCTAAGACATCATGCTCTTAGAAATATTTTCATTACTTATGGCATAATAGAATCTATGACAGATCAAAACATAAGTATAATAATGAAAAGTACAAGTTTAGATGATAATCCATATCAAATTCCTTTAGGTACTCCTATAGGAATACTTATAATCCATAAATACGAAGATTTAGCATTGGTTAAAGTTGATCAAGATATTTTACTTTCAACATCTCCACCTCTTAGTCCAAAGTTTACCCCTGGACAATCTTCAAAAGAATCTATGTTTGAATACAAAGTATATATGAATACATTGAAGGAAATAAAACCTCAAGAGATTCATAATACAAGTATTGAAAATAGCCAAGGGGAACATTATGAAGTAACTGATGAAGATATTGAAAGACTAAAACTTTCCATACCACATGCTAAACAAGAAGAGGTATATAAACCTCAATCTAAATTCAAATCTTTATGGACAAACAAACCTACCTATATCTTTGAAAGAATGCAAGGAAATATAGAACTAAAAGGAGATGAAGAGTTTACTTCTATAAAATTGCTAAACTTCCATCAGATAGAAAATCTGAAGCAAAAATATCCTAAGAAGAAATATTTACACATTGGATTAATTCAAATAAAGATAACTGGTCTATTCAGATCCGGAATAGACACACCTATTATGATAATATGTTGCGATGAAAGAATCATCAATAATCCTCTAAATAGTATATTAGGAGGAGCAAAATCCAATTTAGCAAATAGAATTGGACAAAAGGCAAGGATTGATTGCAACCAAGAAGGACTTTTCCAGACAAGATAAAAAGCGTGGTGGGCCCATGCCACGCCAGAAGATTCCTTCTCATCTCCACAAGGACTACAATTATCAAAGATGGGACCCAGTAAAGGACAATCATGTAAACTTTTTCTGTCCAAAGGACAATCATGCAGTCCTTTTTCCTGTACATCTTTTGTAAAGAGACTTTGTAAAAGATTCCTTCCTATCTGAAGGACGTCTTGGAAACATTATAAATAAAGACATCAGATGAAGGGAGGAGGCAGAGAGTCTTTCCGAACTTCTTTTTTCTTAAACATATTTCTTCCTCTGATCTGCTTCTTAGTTTAAAATAGTGTGAATAAATAGTAGCGCTGAGTACTGGAGCAGAAGCTCTCCTGCAACTGGTATCAGAGCCCTTGTGCAGTATCCTTCTTCTTTTTTTGTAAGTATCCTTAACTTAGCCATGTCTGGCTAAACTTGTTAGGCATGTTATTTCCTTAATTTCTTAAGTTAATTAGATAATAGTATCTTACGCCATGAGGTAGGAAACGAAACATGGCTGTGCTCTGTCTCTCTGAAGCTTGTGATAGTGCTTGTGGTTGACTATATGTCCGGAAGGGACGCTTCAGTTATGGCTGCCTCACTCTAGGGAGAAAACCACCCCTAGAGGTTACATAGCCGGAGAGACCAGGGTCAAAGCGATACTGTTATCTAATCTAATGAAAGAAAGGAAGGAAATAACGTGTCTAAGTTTATAAGAACCTCTTCACAGAAATGTCTAGAGCTTTAGTTCTTCCTGAAACATACGAATGTCCTTTCAGTTTAAATTCTCATGAACATAGTATTCATCTTCCTAGTAATGGTACAATAGAACAACAAAATAGTTTGCTAAACTATTTAAGTGATCAAATCTATTTAGTTTCTCAAAAACTAACTACTTTACAAACCTTCTTAAGTTTTCCAAAGTTTTCTTCATCTTCAAAAGAAAGACTTGGATCTGTTAGAATGATAAAAACATCTTCAAAAAGTTTGAAAGAAACAAACTCTGATACCAGTTGCAGAAGAGCTTCTGCTCCAGTACTCAGCGCTACTATTTATTCACACTATTTTAAACTAAGAAGCAGATCAGAGGAAGAAATATGTTTAAGAAAAAAGAAGTTCGGAAAGGCTCTCTGCCTCCTCCCTTCATCTGATGTCTTTATTTATAATGTTTCAAAAGACGTCCTTCAAATAGGAAGGAATCTTTTACAAAGTCTCTTTACAAAAGATGTACAGGAAAAAGGACTGCATGATTGTCCTTTGGACAGAAAAAGTTTACATGATTGTCCTTTACTGGGTCCCATCTTTGATAATTGTAGTCCTTGTGGAGATGAGAAGGAATCTTCTGGCGTGGCATGGGCCCACCACGCTTTTTATCTTGTCTGGAAAAGTCCTTCTTGGTTGCAATCAATCCTTGCCTTTTGTCCAATTCTCCCAAGGTTAATACTGGTAAGAAAAGGGATGACTTTTCCCAGTTTTATTGGAACAGATTCAATGGCAGAAAGATGATCATAGAGCATGATGTTATTACTGATGGTAATAGATCTTGCTCCACATAGACTGTCAGTCATTGCTTCTGTAAAAAACTCTTTAGCAGCTGCATAAGCTTGTTCTTCATAGTTGTATTCATGCTTAGGATAAACACCCCATCCATGGGCGAACTGTTGACTTTCGTCATGTAATTCCCATATTTGAAAAGAGGTGAATAGTTGGTATAGGTTCCTTTCTTCCCAAATGCTCCAAATTCGGAACCAGAAACCAGTTTCCCAAGAGTGCTGCTTTGAGTAGGTTGAAACTCGGTCACTGCATATCTTTGGAATGTGATCGAGGTAATCTCCAGGATGTAATGTGCTTAAGTAAAGACTATGAACTATCCCAAGTTGAAGAGCTCTGGCGGATTTAGGAATATCCCCTAAATAGACAGATAATCTTGGGTTTTCATATTTAGTCTTGATTAAAGCATCTTCTTCGAGCAGAAGCCGGGTAATTTCCGTTGCTTCTAACTGATGGAAAAATAGGAGGAGATGTTCATGTGGCAGGCAGTTTTGCTGATTTAGATTTACCATTGTGTTCACAATGGCTTCTGCCTTGAATTTTCTTGCCCTTTCAGAGTCAACTTCTAAAAGAGATAGGAGCTGGTAGAAATCTGTAGCTGGGCAGATTACCATATCTGAAAGGTTGCTTCTGGAAGTAATAGTTTTGAGTTCCTGCTCTTCAGGAGAAGAACCACAGAACCAATGTTTCTCCATTTGCTTCAATTCTTGAGATTTAGAAAGAACAGAGACCTGGCATATCTGTTTGCCGAGGTTTTGGAGTTCAGAAAGCTTCTGTTGTAGCTGCCTGAGTTTGATGAGGCCTGGAAGGCTTTCAGTATGTCCTGAAAGGTGATGGCTTTCAGTCTGTCCTGAAAGGTGTGGTTTGGAACTGGAGGGATCCATTATAGAGGTCTTTTGTCTTTTTTCTCGACTTTTATCCATTGTTTGGCCTGGATAATATATCTGCAAGAATATTAGTATAACCAGGAATATACTTAACATCATATTGGTATATTTCAAGGTATAAGGCAATTCTTATTCTCCTGATGTTTTCTTCAGGATTATTAATAGTTCGTTTTTTCAAGAATTGGGATACTGCTTTGTTATCAGTTTCTATGATGAACTGCCTATTGAGTAAATATATTTTTAAACTCTTTATTGCTGATTTAATAGCCAACAATTCTTTATCATAAGTGGAATATCTTTGTTGGGGTTTATTAAATTTTCCCGAGGTATATGCTATAATTTCTTTTTGTTTAACTATTATAACTCCTGCCCAAAACATATCTGATGCATCTGTTTGGAGGGTTACTAGGTCATTTTCTTTGGGAAAATATAGTATTGTTTGGTGAGTAATTAGCTCCTTTATATGTTTTATCTCTTTTTCCTCTTCAGGAGTGAGCTGGATTCCTATTTTGTCTGTATTCCATTTTCTTGGTTGTTCACCATTTTCCATTTTATATTTAGATTGTTCTATAGTCAATTTTTCTTGTAAATTTTTGACTAGTTGGGATAGGTGAGGAATAAATTTCCTCCCATAATTTAAAAGACCCAAGAAACTCTGTAATTGTTTTAGAGTTTTAAATGTGTTAGGGAATTCCTTTATCTTGGAATATATATGTTGTTGTAATTCTATTTGGCCTTCTTTTATATATTTCCCAAGGAATTCTATTTCCTTTTTGAATAGATGAATTTTTGTAGGGCTTAAAATAATTCCGTTATCAAGTAGTATTTTTGCTACTTGAAGTAAGTGTTGTTTATGTTCTTCCATTGTAGGAGAAAAAACTAGTATATCATCTATGTAAACTACTACAAAATGTAGATGTCCGAACATAGAATTCATCCATTTTTGGAATATTTGTGGGGCATTTTTCAAACCAAATGGCATTACTAACCACTCATAGTGTCCTTGGGGACAACTAAAGGCAGTTAATTCTATAGATTCTTTATTGGCTAGTTTTACTTGCCAAAACCCAGATTTAGCATCAAATTTACTATAGTATTTGGATCCTTGTATCTGCTTTATTAACTGCTTTGCAGCAGGTATAAAATAGCCGTCAAACTTTGTATAGCTATTTAATTTTCTATAATTAATGACCATTCTGGCTTTTCCTTTTTTTTGTTCTGCATGTTTTCTGACTAGAAAAGCAGGTGATGAATGAGGGCTGCTGCTAGGCTGTATTAGTTTAAGAGATAAAAGCTCGTTTATTTGAGCTGAAAATTCTTGTTTATCTATAGGGGATACCATTATACTGTTTGATCTTACATTAGTATTTTGGTATTGATCGAGTAAAGTAAGGGTACAATACCTTGGTGCCCTATCAAAATATAATAAAGGGTTATTTGAATATAATGGTTTAAGCATACTATGGATGATTTCTTCTGTATTAGAGAAGATAGTAAGAGGATAAGTGCAGTTGTTTTGGGTGGAAATAAGTCGTTCACCACGTTGGGCTGCAGTATAAGATGATGCTAAGGGTACCGGGAAAGGAACCCGTGGAATTTGATGATTATCAAATAGAAAAATTTGAGAATTGAAAGGGGCATAATGTCGTAAGTTATTCATGCCAACTAAGCAATCGACATTGAAATCAATAGGTAATAAAGCGAATTCAAAAGTATAGTGATGAGAGATATTATGAATATCTGGAATGGAAATTGGGAGATTTGCTTTATGAGTAATAATGACAGGTCTTCCCATAAAATCATTTAAGCTTGCTTGTTTTTCTAGGGCTAACCATAATTGCTTAGGGATAAATTTTTCATGTATAAGACTAGTTTCAGCACCTGAATCTAGTAGAGTATGTAAGGTAAGACAAGAGTTATCAGGAAATAACAATGTCATAGGAATGTATATGTGTAATTGAGGTTTTTTCTTAAGAAGATCCGACATTTGATAAAGCAAATGAACTAGATGGTAGTCTTATAATATGTTGGTCTTCCGATTTCTTTTGGAGATCAAGGATTCTTTGAGTCCTTCCTTCAAGAGGAGTATTTTCTAGTGCAGACATACTAGGTCTAGCTTGGTCAACCAAAATATTGGTATTTCGATATTCAGAGGTACTAAGACTTCTTGGAATACTTGGATTTATAATCGTAGTAGAAATAGTATTGCCTGAAGCAATAAATGTTTCTATAGGGAGATGTGTCTTTGGTTTCAAAGTTTTCAAGAATATTTGCATCTCATTATCATATCGCAAATGTCTTATATTGACCAATTTTGGTTGGATTATTTTTCCATTCCCAACCTCAAAAAGTTTAATAAACTGTGTAGGTGTGATAGATCTAAAAGTAGATGTTTCGTTTAGTGCTAAACAATGTTCCCATTGTATTCCCAATACTTGGGATCCAGGAAGCATTTCAATTCCTTTTAAATTTATGGAAAGAGTACAGGCTTTTTCTATATTTGTATCATGTAAGCTGATGCAAAAATCAGGATGTATATTTACTCCAAATATTCTATTTGCTAAATTGGATTTTGCTCCTCCTAATATACTATTTAGAGGATTATTGATGATTCTTTCATCGCAACATATTATCATAATAGGTGTGTCTATTCCGGATCTGAATAGACCAGTTATCTTTATTTGAATTAATCCAATGTGTAAATATTTCTTCTTAGGATATTTTTGCTTCAGAGTTTCTATCTGATGGAAGTTTAGCAATTTTATAGAAGTAAACTCTTCATCTCCTTTTAGTTCTATATTTCCTTGCATTCTTTCAAAGATATAGGTAGGTTTTCTTAACTGTTTCCATACAAGCCTTTTTTAAAGCTCCTGTATTGTGTGGAATACCTCCAGCTCTAAGACTGTTATATTTTTTCTCTATCATGGTATCCCATGGTATAGGTAACTTAGAAAAGAAGGCTGTTAGCCAAAAGATTTTTTTATCTAAGGTATTCAGTTTAAAAATATAACTGATATATAGATTAGCAAATTCTTCTAAGTAACAAATGTTACACAGTCTTAGTTTTAGAAGGATATTTTCATCTATGCCTTCAGCATTAATATCTTCTCCAGTTATGTCTCCATATAGACTTTTACAAATACTATGTAAAGCTGTTCTTCTAGATTCATGGCTATTTAAAGCTACTATCTCAGTTGGGTATAACTTTTCATATTGTGTTAGCCATCTTAAGGCTATTCCTTGCCAATATCCGCAAGCTAATATTACAAATTCCTGATGAGGGATTCCCTGTGGCATTAGGGTATTTGTTCCAACCATTAGTTGTTCCCAATTGAGTATATAATCCCTTAAGCATTTGTTGGTATATTATCAACATTAAATATTAATCCTGAAGTAGCAGTTTGATGTCTCTTTCCTTGTTTATAGATATAGGAATCTACATAGTTTTCATCTGTATCTCTATGATACATAGTTTCTTCAGTAGTATTAGGATGTGGTGGATTTTGTCTACCTGTAGAAATCATTTGAGTAGATGATTCCCCACTTTCCATATTTATATTGTATAAATACTGCTCCTCGTTAGAGGGTATATTTGATATATGATAGTCCTCGTTAGAGGGTATGTTGTATAATTCCTCTGACCAAGAGGCTTCCTCGTTAGAGGGTTGTGATAGTTGGTCAACATCATCATACTCCTCATTAGAGGGTATTTCATCAACAATATCATCATATTCAGATAATTCATCATCAAAAGAATCTGATGCAGAAATATAACTTTCATTATCTGAAGAACTTTTGGAAAAATATTTTATAGAAGCAGAGTTTTCTTCATAGAATTTGAAAATCTCTTTAGAAGTAATTTTTCCTTCTATTTCTTCAACTAATAAGGTTTTATATTTCAAATATTTTTGATAATCAATTTCTTCTAAGTTTGTTTCTTTCAAACTTTTCGAAGATGTTTTTATCATTCTAACAGATCCAAGTCTTTGTTTTGAAGATGAAGAAAACTTTGGAAAACTTAAGAAGGTTTGCAAAGTAGTTAGTTTTTTAGAAACCAAATAGATTTGATCACTTAAATAGTTTAGCAAACTATTTTGTTGTTCTATTGTACCATTACTAGGAAGATGAATACTATGTTCATGAGTATTTAAACTGAAAGGACATTCGTATGATTCAGGAAGAACTAAAGCTCTAGACATTTCTGTATAGAGGTTCTTATAAACTTAGACACGTTATTTCCTTCCTTTCTTTCATTAGATTAGATAACAGTATCGCTTTGACCCTGGTCTCTCCGGCTATGTAACCTCTAGGGGTGGTTTTCTCCCTAGAGTGAGGCAGCCATAACTGAAGCGTCCCTTCCGGACATATAGTCAACCACAAGCACTATCACAAGCTTCAGAGAGACAGAGCACAGCCATGTTTCGTTTCCTACCTCATGGCGTAAGATACTATTATCTAATTAACTTAAGAAATTAAGGAAATAACATGCCTAACAAGTTTAGCCAGACATGGCTAAGTTAAGGATACTTACAAAAAAAGAAGAAGGATACTGCACAAGGGCTCTGATACCAGTTGCAGGAGAGCTTCTGCTCCAGTACTCAGCGCTACTATTTATTCACACTATTTTAAACTAAGAAGCAGATCAGAGGAAGAAATATGTTTAAGAAAAAAGAAGTTCGGAAAGGCTCTCTGCCTCCTCCCTTCATCTGATGTCTTTATTTATAATGTTTCAAAAGACGTCCTTCAGATAGGAAGGAATCTTTTACAAAGTCTCTTTACAAAAGATGTACAGGAAAAAGGACTGCATGATTGTCCTTTGGACAGAAAAAGTTTACATGATTGTCCTTTACTGGGTCCCATCTTTGATAATTGTAGTCCTTGTGGAGATGAGAAGGAATCTTCTGGCGTGGCATGGGCCCACCACGCTTTTTATCTTGTCTGGAAAAGTCCTTCTTGGTTGCAATCAATCCTTGCCTTTTGTCCAATTCTCCCAAGGTTAATACTGGTAAGAAAAGGGATGACTTTTCCCAGTTTTATTGGAACAGATTCAATGGCAGAAAGATGATCATAGAGCATGATGTTATTACTGATGGTAATAGATCTTGCTCCACATAGACTGTCAGTCATTGCTTCTGTAAAAAACTCTTTAGCAGCTGCATAAGCTTGTTCTTCATAGTTGTATTCATGCTTAGGATAAACACCCCATCCATGGGCGAACTGTTGACTTTCGTCATGTAATTCCCATATTTGAAAAGAGGTGAATAGTTGGTATAGGTTCCTTTCTTCCCAAATGCTCCAAATTCGGAACCAGAAACCAGTTTCCCAAGAGTGCTGCTTTGAGTAGGTTGAAACTCGGTCACTGCATATCTTTGGAATGTGATTGAGGTAATCTCCAGGATGTAATGTGCTTAAGTAAAGACTATGAACTATCCCAAGTTGAAGAGCTCTGGCGGATTTAGGAATATCCCCTAAATAGACAGATAATCTTGGGTTTTCATATTTAGTCTTGATTAAAGCATCTTCTTCGAGCAGAAGCCGGGTAATTTCCGTTGCTTCTAACTGATGGAAAAATAGGAGGAGATGTTCATGTGGCAGGCAGTTTTGCTGATTTAGATTTACCATTGTGTTCACAATGGCTTCTGCCTTGAATTTTCTTGCCCTTTCAGAGTCAACTTCTAAAAGAGATAGGAGCTGGTAGAAATCTGTAGCTGGGCAGATTACCATATCTGAAAGGTTGCTTCTGGAAGTAATAGTTTTGAGTTCCTGCTCTTCAGGAGAAGAACCACAGAACCAATGTTTCTCCATTTGCTTCAATTCTTGAGATTTAGAAAGAACAGAGACCTGGCATATCTGTTTGCCGAGGTTTTGGAGTTCAGAAAGCTTCTGTTGTAGCTGCCTGAGTTTGATGAGGCCTGGAAGGCTTTCAGTATGTCCTGAAAGGTGATGGCTTTCAGTCTGTCCTGAAAGGTGTGGTTTGGATTTGGAGGGATCCATTATAGAGGTCTTTTGTCTTTTTTCTCGACTTTTATCCATTGTTTGGCCTGGATAATATATCTGCAAGAATATTAGTATAACCAGGAATATACTTAACATCATATTGGTATATTTCAAGGTATAAGGCAATTCTTATTCTCCTGATGTTTTCTTCAGGATTATTAATAGTTCGTTTTTTCAAGAATTGGGATACTGCTTTGTTATCAGTTTCTATGATGAACTGCCTATTGAGTAAATATATTTTTAAACTCTTTATTGCTGATTTAATAGCCAACAATTCTTTATCATAAGTGGAATATCTTTGTTGGGGTTTATTAAATTTTCCCGAGGTATATGCTATAATTTCTTTTTGTTTAACTATTATAACTCCTGCCCAAAACATATCTGATGCATCTGTTTGGAGGGTTACTAGGTCATTTTCTTTGGGAAAATATAGTATTGTTTGGTGAGTAATTAGCTCCTTTATATGTTTTATCTCTTTTTCCTCTTCAGGAGTGAGCTGGATTCCTATTTTGTCTGTATTCTATTTTCTTGGTTGTTCACCATTTTCCATTTTATATTTAGATTGTTCTATATTCAATTTTTCTTGTAAATTTTTGACTAGTTGGGATAGGTGAGGAATAAATTTCCTCCCATAATTTAAAAGACCCAAGAAACTCTGTAATTGTTTTAGAGTTTTAAATGTGTTAGGGAATTCCTTTATCTTGGAATATATATGTTGTTGTAATTCTATTTGGCCTTCTTTTATATATTTCCCAAGGAATTCTATTTCCTTTTTGAATAGATGAATTTTTGTAGGGCTTAAAATAATTCCGTTATCAAGTAGTATTTTTGCTACTTGAAGTAAGTGTTGTTTATGTTCTTCCATTGTAGGAGAAAAAACTAGTATATCATCTATGTAAACTACTACAAAATGTAGATGTCCGAACATAGAATTCATCCATTTTTGGAATATTTGTGGGGCATTTTTCAAACCAAATGGCATTACTAACCACTCATAGTGTCCTTGGGGACAACTAAAGGCAGTTAATTCTATAGATTCTTTATTGGCTAGTTTTACTTGCCAAAACCCAGATTTAGCATCAAATTTACTATAGTATTTGGATCCTTGTATCTGCTTTATTAACTGCTCTGCAGCAGGTATAAAATAGCCGTCAAACTTTGTATAGCTATTTAATTTTCTATAATTAATGACCATTCTGGCTTTTCCTTTTTTTTGTTCTGCATGTTTTCTGACTAGAAAAGCAGGTGATGAATGAGGGCTGCTGCTAGGCTGTATTAGTTTAAGAGATAAAAGCTCGTTTATTTGAGCTGAAAATTCTTGTTTATCTATAGGGGATACCATTATACTGTTTGATCTTACATTAGTATTTTGGTATTGATCGAGTAAAGTAAGGGTACAATACCTTGGTGCCCTATCAAAATATAATAAAGGGTTATTTGAATATAATGGTTTAAGCATACTATGGATGATTTCTTCTGTATTAGAGAAGATAGTAAGAGGATAAGTGCAGTTGTTTTGGGTGGAAATAAGTCGTTCACCACGTTGGGCTGCAGTATAAGATGATGCTAAGGGTACCGGGAAAGGAACCCGTGGAATTTGATGATTATCAAATAGAAAAATTTGAGAATTGAAAGGGGCATAATGTCGTAAGTTATTCATGCCAACTAAGCAATCGACATTGAAATCAATAGGTAATAAAGCGAATTCAAAAGTATAGTGATGAGAGATATTATGAATATCTGGAATGGAAATTAGGAGATTTGCTTTATGAGTAATAATGACAGGTCTTCCCATAAAATCATTTAAGCTTGCTTGTTTTTCTAGGGCTAACCATAATTGCTTAGGGATAAATTTTTCATGTATAAGACTAGTTTCAGCACCTGAATCTAGTAGAGTATGTAAGGTAAGACAAGAGTTATCAGGAAATAACAATGTCATAGGAATGTATATGTGTAATTGAGGTTTTTTCTTAAGAAGATCCGACATTTGATAAACCAAATGAACTAGATGGTAGTCTTATAATATGTTGGTCTTCCGATTTCTTTTGGAGATCAAGGATTCATTGAGTCCTTCCTTCAAGAGGAGTATTTTCTAGTCCAGACATACTAGGTCTAGCTTGGTCAACCAAAATATTGGTATTTCGATATTCAGAGGTACTAAGACTTCTTGGAATACTTGGATTTATAATCGTAGTAGAAATAGTATTGCCTGAAGCAATAAATATTTCTATAGGGAGATGTGTCTTTGGTTTCAAAGTTTTCAAGAATATTTGCATCTCATTATCATATCGCAAATGTCTTATATTGACCAATTTTGGTTGGATTATTTTTCCATTCCCAACCTCAAAAAGTTTAATAAACTGTGTAGGTGTGATAGATCTAAAAGTAGATGTTTCGTTTAGTGCTAAACAATGTTCCCATTGTATTCCCAATACTTGAGATCCAGGAAGCATTTCAATTCCTTTTAAATTTATAGAAAGAGTACAGGCTTTTTCTATATTTGTATCATGTAAGCTGATGCAAAAATCAGGATGTATATTTACTCCAAATATTCTATTTGCTAAATTGGATTTTGCTCCTCCTAATATACTATTTAGAGGATTATTGATGATTCTTTCATCGCAACATATTATCATAATAGGTGTGTCTATTCCGGATCTGAATAGACCAGTTATCTTTATTTGAATTAATCCAATGTGTAAATATTTCTGCTTAGGATATTTTTGCTTCAGATTTTCTATCTGATGGAAGTTTAGCAATTTTATAGAAGTAAACTCTTCATCTCCTTTTAGTTCTATATTTCCTTGCATTCTTTCAAAGATATAGGTAGGTTTGTTTGTCCATAAAGATTTGAATTTAGATTGAGGTTTATATACCTCTTTTTGTTTAGCATGTGGTATGGAAAGTTTTAGTCTTTCAATATCTTCATCAGTTACTTCATAATGTTCCCCTTGGCTATTTTCAATACTTGTATTATGAATCTCTTGAGGTTCTATTTCCTTCAATGTATTCATATATACTTTGTATTCAAACATAGATTCTTTTGAAGATTGTCCAGGGGTAAACTTTGGACTAAGAGGTGGAGATGTTGAAAGTAAAATATCTTGATCAACTTTAACCAATGCTAAATCTTCGTATTTATGGATTATAAGTATTCCTATAGGAGTACCTAAAGGAATTTGATATGGATTATCATCTAAACTTGTACTTTTCATTATTATACTTATGTTTTGATCTGTCATAGATTCTATTATGCCATAAGTAATGAAAATATTTCTAAGAGCATGATGTCTTAGATTTTTAATTTCTCCATAATATCCATAAGGTATTCTTATAATCAGATCTAAATAAATTTCTATAGATTGATATCTTCTTATGCTATAATGATTGTTAGCATATAGAATATGTCCTGGAAATTTCAATGATTCCCTTTTTGGTAATATAGTAGTTTTAGAAAAGGGTATAACTTGTATAAAATGGTATGTTTTATTCAAGGTTAACATGTTTATATTGAATTCTTCTGTTTCTGAAGAATCAGAATCTAAAGGACTTTCTTCATATATGGTTTCAATCTCATATATAGAAGAGTTATCACTAAGGACTTCTTCTATAGTTCCAGTATGGATATCATACTTTTCTAACTCATTTAACCATATTGTTTTAATGTTTATTCTACATTCTGTAGCATAATGTCCTTCTTTTCCACATTTAAAACATGTACAGTTCTTTTTCATACCTGTTTGATTTGTTTTAATAAACTTTCGATTCTTATATTTCTTTGACTTTTTGTATTTCTCCTTATGTTCAGGTTTCCATTTTTTTCTGGATACCTTGTATTTTTTCTTGTTATTCTTTTTGAATCTAGATTTATAGTCTTTGAATTTTTTCCCATATTTTGTTTTCTTGGGAAAGAATGGTTTGTTGAACCCATATACTGGAGGACAACCAAACTGATAATTAATGTCTGGGTCATACTTAGGACAACAAGAAGTTTTAATGTCAGACTTATGTATGTATTTGGATAGATGATTATTTGCCTTTTGTAATTGGCAGGTTTTCTTAACTGTTTCCATACAAGCCTTTTTTAAAGCTCCTGTATTGTGTGGAATACCTCCAGCTCTAAGACTGTTATATTTTTTCTCTATCATGGTATCCCATGGTATAGGTAACTTAGAAAAGAAGGCTGTTAGCCAAAAGATTTTTTTATCTAAGGTATTCAGTTTAAAAATATAACTGATATATAGATTAGAAAATTCTTCTAAGTAACAAATGTTACACAGTCTTAGTTTTAGAAGGATATTTTCATCTATGCCTTCAGCATTAATATCTTCTCCAGTTATGTCTCCATATAGACTTTTACAAATACTATGTAAAGTTGTTCTTCTAGATTCATGGCTATTTAAAGCTACTATCTCAGTTGGGTATAACTTTTCATATTGTGTTAGCCATCTTAAGGCTATTCCTTGCCAATATCCGCAAGCTAATATTACAAATTCCTGATGAGGGATTCCCTGTGGCATTAGGGTATTTGTTCCAACCATTAGTTGTTCCCAATTGAGTATATAATCCCTTAAAGCATTTGTTGGTATATTATCAACATTAAATATTAATCCTGAAGTAGCAGTTTGATGTCTCTTTCCTTGTTTATAGATATAGGAATCTACATAGTTTTCATCTGTATCTCTATGATACATAGTTTCTTCAGTAGTATTAGGATGTGGTGGATTTTGTCTACCTGTAGAAATCATTTGAGTAGATGATTCCCCACGTTCCATATTTATATTATATAAATACTGCTCCTCGTTAGAGGGTATATTTGATATATGATAGTCCTCGTTAGAGGGTATGTTGTGTAATTCCTCTGACCAAGAGGCTTCCTCGTTAGAGGGTAGTGATATTTGGTCAACATCATCATACTCCTCATTAGAGGGTATTTCATCAACAATATCATCATATTCAGATAATTCATCATCAAAAGAATCAGATGCAGAAATATAACTTTCATTATCTGAAGAACTTTTGGAAAAATATTTAATAGAAGCAGAGTTTTCTTCATAGAATTTGAAAATCTCTTTAGAAGTAATTTTTCCTTCTATTTTTTCAACTAATAAGGTTTTATATTTCAAATATTTTTGATAATCAATTTCTTCTAAGTTTGTTTCTTTCAAACTTTTCGAAGATGTTTTTATCATTCTAACAGATCCAAGTCTTTCTTTTGAAGATGAAGAAAACTTTGGAAAACTTAAGAAGGTTTGCAAAGTAGTTAGTTTTTTAGAAACCAAATAGATTTGATCACTTAAATAGAATCTATGACATAAAATGGTATGTTTTATTCAAGGTTAACATGTTTATATTGAATTCTTCTGTTTCTGAAGAATCAGAATCTAAAGGACTTTCTTCATATATGGTTTCAATCTCATATATAGAAGAGTTATCACTAAGGACTTCTTCTATAGTTCCAGTATGGATATCATACTTTTCTAACTCATTTAACCATATTGTTTTAATGTTTATTCTACATTCTGTAGCATAATGTCCTTCTTTACCACATTTAAAACATGTACAGTTCTTTTTCATACCTGTTTGATTTGTTTTAATAAACTTTCGATTCTTATATTTCTTTGACTTTTTGTATTTCTCCTTATTTTCAGGTTTCCATTTTTTTCTGGATACCTTGTATTTTTTCTTGTTATTCTTTTTGAATCTAGATTTATAGTCTTTGGATTTTTTCCCATATTTTGTTTTCTTGGGAAAGAATGGTTTGTTGAACCCATATACTGGAGGACAACCAAACTGATAATTAATGTCTGGGTCATACTTAGGACAACAAGAAGTTTTAATGTCAGACTTATGTATGTATTTGGATAGATGATTATTTGCCTTTTGTAATTGGCAGGTTTTCTTAACTGTTTCCATACAAGCCTTTTTTAAAGCTCCTGTATTGTGTGGAATACCTCCAGCTCTAAGACTGTTATATTTTTTCTCTATCATGGTATCCCATGGTATAGGTAACTTAGAAAAGAAGGCTGTTAGCCAAAAGATTTTTTTATCTAAGGTATTCAGTTTAAAAGTATAACTGATATATAGATTAGCAAATTCTTCTAAGTAACAAATGTTACACAGTCTTAGTTTTAGAAGGATATTTTCATCTATGCCTTCAGCATTAATATCTTCTCCAGTTATGTCTCCATATAGACTTTTACAAATACTATGTAAAGCTGTTCTTCTAGATTCATGGCTATTTAAAGCTACTATCTCAGTTGGGTATAACTTTTCATATTGTGTTAGCCATCTTAAGGCTATTCCTTGCCAATATCAGCAAGCTAATATTACAAATTCCTGATGAGGGATTCCCTGTGGCATTAGGGTATTTGTTCCAACCATTAGTTGTTCCCAATTGAGTATATAATCCCTTAAAGCATTTGTTGGTATATTATCAACATTAAATATTAATCCTGAAGTAGCAGTTTGATGTCTCTTTCCTTGTTTATAGATATAGGAATCTACATAGTTTTCATCTGTATCTCTATGATACATAGTTTCTTCAGTAGTATTAGGATGTGGTGGATTTTGTCTACCTGTAGAAATCATTTGAGTAGATGATTCCCCACGTTCCATATTTATATTATATAAATACTGCTCCTCGTTAGAGGGTATATTTGATATATGATAGTCCTCGTTAGAGGGTATGTTGTGTAATTCCTCTGACCAAGAGGCTTCCTCGTTAGAGGGTAGTGATATTTGGTCAACATCATCATACTCCTCATTAGAGGATATTTCATCAACAATATCATCATATTCAGATAATTCATCATCAAAAGAATCAGATGCAGAAATATAACTTTCATTATCTGAAGAACTTTTGGAAAAATATTTAATAGAAGCAGAGTTTTCTTCATAGAATTTGAAAATCTCTTTAGAAGTAATTTTTCCTTCTATTTCTTCAACTAATAAGGTTTTATATTTCAAATATTTTTGATAATCAATTTCTTCTAAGTTTGTTTCTTTCAAACTTTTCGAAGATGTTTTTATCATTCTAACAGATCCAAGTCTTTCTTTTGAAGATGAAAAAAACTTTGGAAAACTTAAGAAGGTTTGCAAAGTAGTTAGTTTTTTAGAAACCAAATAGATTTGATCACTTAAATAGTTTAGCAAACTATTTTGTTGTTCTATTGTACCATTACTAGGAAGATGAATACTATGTTCATGAGTATTTAAACTGAAAGGACATTCGTATGATTCAGGAAGAACTAAAGCTCTAGACATTTCTGTGAAGAGGTTCTTATAAACTTAGACACGTTATTTCCTTCCTTTCTTTCATTAGATTAGATAACAGTATCGCTTTGACCCTGGTCTCTCCGGCTATGTAACCTCTAGGGGTGGTTTTCTCCCTAGAGTGAGGCCGCAACAACTGAAGCGTCCCTTCCGGACATATAGTCAACCACAAGCACTATCACAAGCTTCAGAGAGACAGAGCACAGCCATGTTTCGTTTCCTACCTCATGGCGTAAGATACTATTATCTAATTAACTTAAGAAATTAAGGAAATAACATGCCTAACAAGTTTAGCCAGACATGGCTAAGTTAAGGATACTTACAAAAAAAGAAGAAGGATACTGCACAAGGGCTCTGATACCAGTTGCAGGAGAGCTCCTCCTAATATACTATTTAGAGGATTATTGATGATTCTTTCATCACAACATATTATCATAATAGGTGTGTCTATTCCGGATCTGAATAGACCAGTTATCTTTATTTGGATTAAGCCAATGTGTAAATATTTCTTTTTAGGATATTTTTGCTTCAGATTTTCTATCTGATGATAGTTTAGCAATTTTATAGAAGTAAAATCTTCATCTCCTTTTAGTTCTATATTTCCTTGAAATGCTTCCTGGATCCCAAGTATTGGGAATACAATGGGAACATTGTTTAGCACTAAATGAAACATCTACTTTTAGATCTATCACACCTACACAGTTTATTAAACTTTTTGAGGTTGGGAATGGAAAAATAATCCAACCAAAATTGGTCAATATAAGACATTTGCGATATGATAATGAGATGCAAATATTCTTGAAAACTTTGAAACCAAAGACACATCTCCCTATAGAAACATTTATTGCTTCAGGCAATACTATTTCTACTACGATTATAAATCCAAGTATTCCAAGAAGTCTTAGTACCTCTGAATATCGAAATACCAATATTTTGGTTGACCAAGCTAGACCTAGTATGTCTGGACTAGAAAATACTCCTCTTGAAGGAAGGACTCAAAGAATCCTTGATCTCCAAAAGAAATCGGAAGACCAACATATTATAAGACTACCATCTAGTTCATTTGGTTTATCAAATGTCGGATCTTCTTAAGAAAAAACCTCAATTACACATATACATTCCTATGACATTGTTATTTCCTGATAACTCTTGTCTTACCTTACATACTCTACTAGATTCAGGTGCTGAAACTAGTCTTATACATGAAAAATTTATCCCTAAGCAATTATGGTTAGCCCTAGAAAAACAAGCAAGCTTAAATGATTTTATGGGAAGACCTGTCATTATTACTCATAAAGCAAATCTCCCAATTTCCATTCCAGATATTCATAATATCTCTCATCACTATACTTTTGAATTCGCTTTATTACCTATTGATTTCAATGTCGATTGCTTAGTTGGCATGAATAACTTACGACATTATGCCCCTTTCAATTCTCAAATTTTTCTATTTGATAATCATCAAATTCCACGGGTTCCTTTCCCGGTACCCTTAGCATCATCTTATACTGCAGCCCAACGTGGTGAACGACTTATTTCCACCCAAAACAACTGCACTTATCCTCTTACTATCTTCTCTAATACAGAAGAAATCATCCATAGTATGCTTAAACCATTATATTCAAATAACCCTTTATTATATTTTGATAAGGCACCAAGGTATTGTACCCTTACTTTACTCGATCAATACCAAAATACTAATGTAAGATCAAACAGTATAATGGTATCCCCTATAGATAAACAAGAATTTTCAGCTCAAATAAACGAGCTTTTATCTCTTAAACTAATACAGCCTAGCAGCAGCCCTCATTCATCACCTGCTTTTCTAGTCAGAAAACATGCAGAACAAAAAAGAGGAAAAGCCAGAATGGTCATTAATTATAGAAAATTAAATAGCTATACAAAGTTTGACGGCTATTTTATACCTGCTGCAGAGCAGTTAATAAAGCAGATACAAGGATCCAAATACTATAGTAAATTTGATGCTAAATCTGGGTTTTGGCAAGTAAAACTAGCCAATAAAGAATCTATAGAATTAACTGCCTTTAGTTGTCCCCAAGGACACTATGAGTGGTTAGTAATGCCATTTGGTTTGAAAAATGCCCCACAAATATTCCAAAAATGGATGAATTCTATGTTCGGACATCTACATTTTGTAGTAGTTTACATAGATGATATACTAGTTTTTTCTCCTACAATGGAAGAACATAAACAACACTTACTTAAAGTACCAAAAATACTACTTGATAACGGAATTATTTTAAGCCCTACAAAAATTCATCTATTCAAAAAGGAAATAGAATTCCTTGGGAAATATATAAAAGAAGGCCAAATAGAATTACAACAACATATATATTCCAAGATAAAGGAATTCCCTAACACATTTAAAACTCTAAAACAATTACAGAGTTTCTTGGGTCTTTTAAATTATGGGAGGAAATTTATTCCTCACCTATCCCAACTAGTCAAAAATTTACAAGAAAAATTGACTATAGAACAATCTAAATATAAAATGGAAAATGGTGAACAACCAAGAAAATGGAATACAGACAAAATAGGAATCCAGCTCACTCCTGAAGAGGAAAAAGAGATAAAACATATAAAGGAGCTAATTACTCACCAAACAATACTATATTTTCCCAAAGAAAATGACCTAGTAACCCTCCAAACAGATGCATCAGATATGTTTTGGGCAGGAGTTATAATAGTTAAACAAAAAGAAATTATAGCATATACCTCGGGAAAATTTAATAAACCCCAACAAAGATATTCCACTTATGATAAAGAATTGTTGGCTATTAAATCAGCAATAAAGAGTTTAAAAATATATTTACTCAATAGGCAGTTCATCATAGAAACTGATAACAAAGCAGTATCCCAATTCTTGAAAAAACGAACTATTAATAATCCTGAAGAAAACATCAGGAGAATAAGAATTGCCTTATACCTTGAAATATACCAATATGATGTTAAGTATATTCCTGGTTATACTAATATTCTTGCAGATATATTATCCAGGCCAAACAATGGATAAAAGTCGAGAAAAAAGACAAAAGACCTCTATAATGGATCCCTCCAGTTCCAAACCACACCTTTCAGGACAGACTGAAAGCCATCACCTTTCAGGACATACTGAAAGCCTTCCAGGCCTCATCAAACTCAGGCAGCTACAACAGAAGCTTTCTGAACTCCAAAACCTCGGCAAACAGATATGCCAGGTCTCTGTTCTTTCTAAATCTCAAGAATTGAAGCAAATGGAGAAACATTGGTTCTGTGGTTCTTCTCCTGAAGAGCAGGAACTCAAAACTATTACTTCCAGAAGCAACCTTTCAGATATGGTAATCTGCCCAGCTACAGATTTCTACCAGCTCCTATCTCTTTTAGAAGTTGACTCTGAAAGGGCAAGAAAATTCAAGGCAGAAGCCATTGTGAACACAATGGTAAATCTAAATCAGCAAAACTGCCTGCCACATGAACATCTCCTCCTATTTTTCCATCAGTTAGAAGTAACGGAAATTACCCGGCTTCTGCTCGAAGAAGATGCTTTAATCAAGACTAAATATGAAAACCCAAGATTATCTGTCTATTTAGGGGATATTCCTAAATCCGCCAGAGCTCTTCAACTTGGGATAGTTCATAGTCTTTACTTAAGCACATTACATCCTGGAGATTACCTCGATCACATTCCAAAGATATGCAGTGACCGAGTTTCAACCTACTCAAAGCAGCACTCTTGGGAAACTGGTTTCTGGTTCCGAATTTGGAGCATTTGGGAAGAAAGGAACCTATACCAACTATTCACCTCTTTTCAAATATGGGAATTACATGACGAAAGTCAACAGTTCGCCCATGGATGGGGTGTTTATCCTAAGCATGAATACAACTATGAAGAACAAGCTTATGCAGCTGCTAAAGAGTTTTTTACAGAAGCAATGACTGACAGTCTATGTGGAGCAAGATCTATTACCATCAGTAATAACATCATGCTCTATGATCATCTTTCTGCCATTGAATCTGTTCCAATAAAACTGGGAAAAGTCATCCCTTTTCTTACCAGTATTAACCTTGGGAGAATTGGACAAAAGGCAAGGATTGATTGCAACCAAGAAGGACTTTTCCAGACAAGATAAAAAGCGTGGTGGGCCCATGCCACGCCAGAAGATTCCTTCTCATCTCCACAAGGACTACAATTATCAAAGATGGGACCCAGTAAAGGACAATCATGTAAACTTTTTCTGTCCAAAGGACAATCATGCAGTCCTTTTTCCTGTACATCTTTTGTAAAGAGACTTTGAAAAAGATTCCTTCCTATCTGAAGGACGTCTTTTGAAACATTATAAATAAAGACATCAGATGAAGGGAGAAGGCAGAGAGCCTTTCCGAACTTCTTTTTTCTTAAACATATTTCTTCCTCTGATCTGCTTCTTAGTTTAAAATAGTGTGAATAAATAGTAGCGCTGAGTACTGGAGCAGAAGCTCTCCTGCAACTGGTATCAGTCTATACATGAAAAATTTATTTATAGAAGCTCTCCTGCAACTGGTATCAGTCTATACATCTCCCTATAGAAACATTTATTGCTTCAGGCAATACTATTTCTACTACGATTATAAATCCAAGTATTCCAAGAAGTCTTAGTACCTCTGAATATCGAAATACCAATATTTTGGTTGACCAAGCTAGACCTAGTATGTCTGCACTAGAAAATACTCCTCTTGAAGGAAGGTCTCAAAGAATCCTTGAACTCCAAAAGAAATCAGAAGACCAACATATTATAAGACTACCTTCTAGTTCATTTGGTTTATCAAATGTCGGATCTTCTTAAGAAAAAACCGCAATTACACATATACATTCCCATGACATTATTATTTCCTGATAACTCTTGTCTTACCTTACATACTCTACTAGATTCAGGTGCTGAAACTAGTCTTATACATGAAAAATTTATCCCTAAGCAATTATGGCTAGCCCTAGAAAAGCAAGCAAGCTTAAATGACTTTATGGGCAGACCCGTCATTATTACTCATAAAGCAAATATCTCTATTTCTATCCCTGATATTCATAATATCTCTCATCACTATACTTTTGAATTTGCTTTATTACCTATTGACTTTAATGTCGATTGCTTAGTGGGCATGAATAACTTACGGCATTATGCCCCATTCAACTCTCAAATTTTTCTATTTGATAATCATCAAATTCCAAGGGTTCCTTTTCCGGTCCCCTTCGCATCATCCTATACTGCAGCCCAACGTGGTGAACGACTTATTTCCACCCAAAAAAACTGCACTTATCCTCTTACTATCTTCTCTAATACAGAAGAAATCATACACAGTATGCTTAAACCATTATATTCACATAACCCTTTATTATATTTTGATAGGGCACCAAGGTATTGTACCCTTACTTTACTCGATCAATACCAAAATACTAATGTAAGAACAAACAGTATAATGGTATCCAGCAGCCCTCATTCATCACCTGCTTTTCTAGTCAGAAAACATACAGAACAAAAAAGAGGGAAAGCCAGAATGGTCATTAATTATAGAAAATTAAATAGCTATACAAAGTTTGACGGCTATTTTATACCTACTGCGGAACAGTTAATAACACAGATACAAGGGTCAAAATACTATAGTAAATTTGATGCTGAATCTGGTTTTTGGCAAGTAAAACTATCCAATAAAGAATCTATAGAATTAACTGCATTTAGTTGTCCCCAGGGACACTATGAGTGGTTAGTAATGCTATTTGGTTTAAAAAATGCTCCACAACTATTCCAAAAATGGATGAATTCTATGTTCGGACATCTACATTTTGAAGTAGTTTATATAGATGATATACTAGTCTTTTCCCTTGAAATGGAAAAACATAAACAACACTTACTCCAAGTAGCAAAAATACTACTGGATAATGGAATCATCTTAAACCTAACAATAATACATTTATGGGTTTTTATTGCAAAACAACTATTAAGGTTTCTCGACTTACTATGGTCATCAGTTTATATAATGCTCTTGAACATACTAATCTTACAGATTCCCTACCTCTTCCTGAACATGGATGAGGATAGACTGAAGAAACTAAAGACCATGATAGAAGAATCTAAGTGGTCTAAGGTAAACAGTAAGAAAGCTTCCTCAACAGGAGGCAATGCTCTTAAAAAAGCTCCTGAAAAAGGAGAGAGCTCAGCCCAGAAGACAGAAGACAAGAAACTCTTCCTGGCTACTGGCAACAACACTACATCAGCCTCTAACGAGGAAAAAAGTTTTCCCCCACCAGGGATGACAGTTCTACCACTACAACAAGCATCTTACAGCAATGCAGTCTCACAGAAAAGATTCCAAACAACCCAAAGACCAACAGCAGCAACTGTTGTAAGGGATTGGTATAACACAGAACTCAAAAACTCCAATCCTAGTATTTATGAAAAATTAAATGGTTGCTATCGTTCGATACAGTCAAATGATTTTCATGCCTCTAAGTATTGGCTCTCTCAACTAGAGCAGCTAGTACTTTCTATGCTTAACCACTATTTGCAGGCGAAAACAGAAAAGCAAGCCATAACCAAAGCTGTTTCCGACCTCTGCAATTATACTCTTGCCACCCAAAGTTCGGACTTAGAACAAAGAAAGGTGACATGGTTCCAAGGTCCTTCCTTGGATCAAGAGTTCTTAAGAAATACTGTCTCTGACATGGAGATAGCAGATCAAGTTCATCATCCATTACCAGAATTCTACAAATTGCTGGAACTATGCAAAATCCAGAATGAGAAAGCTAGACAGTTAGAAGCAGAACTAACTGTTTACAAGATGATTGGGCTTAACCAGCAACATATGATTCCTGATTCAGAGTTGAGAATCTTCGTCAAAACTATAGAAGCAACAGATGTTATCAGCATTCTCCAACAGCATGAAAAGATTCTTAACAAAAATGATTCCCCCAGAATCATTACTGGCTTCCAGGAAATTCCCAAAAGCTTTAAAGCCATACAAATGGGGTTAGTCCATGAAATATTTGTCAATACTTCTCATCCAGAAGAATTCTCAGACTACTTACCCCCAATCTGCCTCAAAAGCCTTAAAGCATATACAACCAGATACCAGTCTACATTTTTTTTCCGTATCTGGGGAACTTGGGAAGAAAGGAAATATTTAAAAGTATTTCCTTCTATACAATTGTGGGAACTTCACAATTTTAATTATCTTCAGTCCAAAACATGTGAAAATCTTCCAGTCCTAGATCTTGAAGAAGAAACCAAAAGGGCTGCCCAAGAGTTCTTTGAAGAAGCATATACTAAAGCTTTATCAGGAGCTAATTCCATCAAAATTGAAGATAATATTCTCCTCTATGACTTCATCGGAGTTTTTGAAAACTCTGAACAAAAAATTCCCAAAGTACTGGCCTTTTTGTCTTCTCTACAGCTAGGAAAAGTTGGGACCAAAGCAAAAGAAGATTTTTATAAAAGTCTAGAGAATATTGAAAATGAAGATGAAGACCTCGGAGGAAATACAGATATCAATCTTGAAGATGACATCGAAGAAGACACTATGCAAGGATAAGCATGGTGGGCCAATCCTACTCAGCAAACTCAGACAAGCATGGTGGGCCAGTCTTACTCAGCAAAGATTCCTCCTCATCCTCTCAACCGACAAGAAGGACACCAATCAGTATGGTGGGACCCCATAAAGGACAATAATGTAAACTTTTTCCTGTACAAAGGACAATAATGCAGTCCTTTTTTTCTGTACATCTTTTGTAAAAAAACTTTGTAAAAGATTCCTTCCTATCTGAAGGACGTCTTGGAAACATTATAAATAAAGACATCAGATGAAGGGAGGAGGCAGAGAGCCTTTCCGAACTTCTTTTTTCTTAAACATATTTCTTCCTCTGATCTGCTTCTTAGTTTAAAATAGTGTGAATAAATAGTAGCGCTGAGTACTGGAGCAGAAGCTCTCCTGCAACTGGTATCAGAGCCCTTGTGCAGTATCCTTCTTCTTTTTTTGTAAGTATCCTTAACTTAGCCATGTCTGGCTAAACTTGTTAGGCATGTTATTTCCTTAATTTCTTAAGTTAATTAGATAATAGTATCTTACGCCATGAGGTAGGAAACGAAACATGGCTATGCTCTGTCTCTCTGAAGCTTGTGATAGTGCTTGTGGTTGACTATATGTCCGGAAGGGACGCTTCAGTTGTTGCGGCCTCACTCTAGGGAGAAAACCACCCCTAGAGGTTACATAGCCGGAGAGACCAGGGTCAAAGCGATACTGTTATCTAATCTAATGAAAGAAAGGAAGGAAATAACGTGTCTAAGTTTATAAGAACCTCTATTCAGAGATGTCTAGAGCTTTAGTTCTTCCTGAAACATACGAATGTCCTTTCAGTTTAAATTCTCATGAACATAGTATTCATCTTCCTAGTAATGGTACAATAGAACAACAAAATAGTTTGCTAAACTATTTAAGTGATCAAATCTATTTAGTTTCTCAAAAACTAACTACTTTACAAACCTTCTTAAGTTTTCCAAAGTTTTCTTCATCTTCAAAAGAAAGACTTGGATCTGTTAGAATGATAAAAACATCTTCAAAAAGTTTGAAAGAAACAAACTCAGATAAAATTGATTATCAAAAATATTTGAAATATAAAACCTTATTAGTTGAAGAAATAGAAGGAAAAATTACTTCTAAAGAGATTTTCAAATTCTATGAAGAAAACTCTGCTTCTATAAAATATTTTTCCAAAAGTTCTTCAGATAATGAAAGTTATATTTCTGCATCAGATTCTTTTGATGATGAATTATCTGAATATGATGATATTGTTGATGAAATACCCTCTAATGAGGAGTATGATGATGTTGACCAACTATCACAACCCTCTAACGAGGAAGCCTCTTGGTCAGAGGAATTATACAACATACCCTCTAACGAGGACTATCATATATCAAATATACCCTCTAACGAGGAGCAGTATTTATACAATATAAATATGGAAAGTGGGGAATCATCTACTCAAATGATTTCTACAGGTAGACAAAATCCACCACATCCTAATACTACTGAAGAAACTATGTATCATAGAGATACAGATGAAAACTATGTAGATTCCTATATCTATAAACAAGGAAAGAGACATCAAACTGCTACTTCAGGATTAATATTTAATGTTGATAATATACCAACAAATGCTTTAAGGGATTATATACTCAATTGGGAACAACTAATGGTTGGAACAAATACCCTAATGCCACAGGGAATCCCTCATCAGGAATTTGTAATATTAGCTTGCGGATATTGGCAAGGAATAGCCTTAAGATGGCTAACACAATATGAAAAGTTATACCCAACTGAGATAGTAGCTTTAAATAGCCATGAATCTAGAAGAACAACTTTACATAGTATTTGTAAAAGTCTATATGGAGACATAACTGGAGAAGATATTAATGCTGAAGGCATAGATGAAAATATCCTTCTAAAACTAAGACTGTGTAACATTTGTTACTTAGAAGAATTTGCTAATCTATATATCAGTTATATTTTTAAACTGAATACCTTAGATAAAAAAATCTTTTGGCTAACAGCCTTCTTTTCTAAGTTACCTATACCATGGGATACCATGATAGAGAAAAAATATAACAGTCTTAGAGCTGGAGGTATTCCACACAATACAGGAGTTTTAAAAAAGGCTTGTATGGAAACAGTTAAGAAAACCTGCCAATTACAAAAGGCAAATAATCATCTATCCAAATACATACATAAGTCTGACATTAAAACTTCTTGTTGTCCTAAGTATGACCCAGACATTAATTATCAGTTTGGTTGTCCTCCAGTATATGGGTTCAACAAACCATTCTTTCCCAAGAAAACAAAATATGGGAAAAAATCCAAAGACTATAAATCTAGATTCAAAAAGAATAACAAGAAAAAATACAAGGTATCTAGAAAAAAATGGAAACCTGAAAATAAGGAGAAATACAAAAAGTCAAAGAAATATAAGAATCGAAAGTTTATTAAAACAAATCAAACAGGTATGAAAAAGAACTGTACATGTTTTAAATGTGGTAAAGAAGGACATTATGCTACAGAATGTAGAATAAACATTAAAACAATATGGTTAAATGAGTTAGAAAAGTATGATATCCATACTGGAACTATAGAAGAAGTCCTTAGTGATAACTCTTCTATATATGAGATTGAAACCATATATGAAGAAAGTCCTTTAGATTCTGATTCTTCAGAAACAGAAGAATTCAATATAAACATGTTAACCTTGAATAAAACATACCATTTTATACAAGTTATACCCTTGTCTAAAACTACTATATTACCAAAAAGGGAATCATTGAAATTTCCAGGACATATTCTATATGCTAACAATCATTATAGCATAAGAAGATATCAATCTATAGAAATTTATTTAGATCTGATTATAAGAATACCTTATGGATATTATGGAGAAATTAAAAATCTAAGACATCATGCTCTTAGAAATATTTTCATAACTTATGGCATAATAGAATCTATGACAGATCAAAACATAAGTATAATAATGAAAAGTACAAGTTTAGATGATAATCCATATCAAATTCCTTTAGGTACTCCTATAGGAATACTTATAATCCATAAATACGAAGATTTAGCATTGGTTAAAGTTGATCAAGATATTTTACTTTCAACATCTCCACCTCTTAGTCCAAAGTTTACCCCTGGACAATCTTCAAAAGAATCTATGTTTGAATACAAAGTATATATGAATACATTGAAGGAAATAGAACCTCAAGAGATTCATAATACAAGTATTGAAAATAGCCAAGGGGAACATTATGAAGTAACTGATGAAGATATTGAAAGACTAAAACTTTCCATACCACATGCTAAAAAAGAAGAGGTATATAAACCTCAATCTAAATTCAAATCTTTATGGACAAACAAACCTACCTATATCTTTGAAAGAATGCAAGGAAATATAGAACTAAAAGGAGATGAAGATTTTACTTCTATAAAATTGCTAAACTATCATCAGATAGAAAATCTGAAGCAAAAATATCCTAAAAAGAAATATTTACACATTGGCTTAATCCAAATAAAGATAACTGGTCTATTCAGATCCGGAATAGACACACCTATTATGATAATATGTTGTGATGAAAGAATCATCAATAATCCTCTAAATAGTATATTAGGAGGAGCAAAATCCAATTTAGCAAATAGAATATTTGGAGTAAATATACATCCTGATTTTTGCATCAGCTTACATGATACAAATATAGAAAAAGACTGTACTCTTTCTATAAATTTAAAAGGAATTGAAATGCTTCCTGGATCCCAAGTATTGGGAATACAATGGGAACATTGTTTAGCACTAAACGAAACATCTACTTTTAGATCTATCACACCTACACAGTTTATTAAACTTTTTGAGGTTGGGAATGGAAAAATAATCCAACCAAAATTGGTCAATATAAGACATTTGCGATATGATAATGAGATGCAAATATTCTTGAAAACTTTGAAACCAAAGACACATCTCCCTATAGAAACATTTATTGCTTCAGGCAATACTATTTCTACTACGATTATAAATCCAAGTATTCCAAGAAGTCTTAGTACCTCTGAATATCGAAATACCAATATTTTGGTTGACCAAGCTAGACCTAGTATGTCTGCACTAGAAAATACTCCTCTTGAAGGAAGGTCTCAAAGAATCCTTGAACTCCAAAAGAAATCAGAAGACCAACATATTATAAGACTACCTTCTAGTTCATTTGGTTTATCAAATGTCGGATCTTCTTAAGAAAAAACCTCAATTACACATATACATTCCTATGACATTGTTATTTCCTGATAACTCTTGTCTTACCTTACATACTCTACTAGATTCAGGTGCTGAAACTAGTCTTATACATGAAAAATTTATCCCTAAGCAATTATGGTTAGCCCTAGAAAAACAAGCATGCTTAAATGATTTTATGGGAAGACCTGTCATTATTACTCATAAAGCAAATCTCCCAATTTCCATTCCAGATATTCATAATATCTCTCATCACTATACTTTTGACTTCGCTTTATTACCTATTGATTTCAATGTCGATTGCTTAGTTGGCATGAATAACTTACGACATTATGCCCCTTTCAATTCTCAAATTTTTCTATTTGATAATCATCAAATTCCACGGGTTCCTTTCCCGGTACCCTTAGCATCATCTTATACTGCAGCCCAACGTGGTGAACGACTTATTTCCACCCAAAACAACTGCACTTATCCTCTTACTATCTTCTCTAATACAGAAGAAATCATCCATAGTATGCTTAAACCATTATATTCAAATAACCCTTTATTATATTTTGATAAGGCACCAAGGTATTGTACCCTTACTTTACTCGATCAATACCAAAATACTAATGTAAGATCAAACAGTATAATGGTATCCCCTATAGATAAACAAGAATTTTCAGCTCAAATAAACGAGCTTTTATCTCTTAAACTAATACAGCCTAGCAGCAGCCCTCATTCATCACCTGCTTTTCTAGTCAGAAAACATGCAGAACAAAAAAGAGGAAAAGCCAGAATGGTCATTAATTATAGAAAATTAAATAGCTATACAAAGTTTGACGGCTATTTTATACCTGTTGCAGAGCAGTTAATAAAGCAGATACAAGGATCCAAATACTATAGTAAATTTGATGCTAAATCTAGGTTTTGGCAAGTAAAACTAGCCAATAAAGAATCTATAGAATTAACTGCCTTTAGTTGTCCCCAAGGACACTATGAGTGGTTAGTAATGCCATTTGGTTTGAAAAATACCCCACAAATATTCCAAAAATGGATGAATTCTATGTTCGGACATCTACATTTTGTAGTAGTTTACATAGATGATATACTAGTTTTTTCTCCTACAATGGAAGAACATAAACAACACTTACTTCAAGTAGCAAAAATACTACTTGATAACGGAATTATTTTAAGCCCTACAAAAATTCATCTATTCAAAAAGGAAATAGAATTCCTTGGGAAATATATAAAAGAAGGCCAAATAGAATTACAACAACATATATATTCCAAGATAAAGGAATTCCCTAACACATTTAAAACTCTAAAACAATTACAGAGTTTCTTGGGTCTTTTAAATTATGGGAGGAAATTTATTCCTCACCTATCCCAACTAGTCAAAAATTTACAAGAAAAATTGACTATAGAACAATCTAAATATAAAATGGAAAATGGTGAACAACCAAGAAAATGGAATACAGACAAAATAGGAATCCAGCTCACTCCTGAAGAGGAAAAAGAGATAAAACATATAAAGGAGCTAATTACTCACCAAACAATACTATATTTTCCCAAAGAAAATGACCTAGTAACCCTCCAAACAGATGCATCAGATATGTTTTGGGCAGGAGTTATAATAGTTAAACAAAAAGAAATTATAGCATATACCTCGGGAAAATTTAATAAACCCCAACAAAGATATTCCACTTATGATAAAGAATTGTTGGCTATTAAATCAGCAATAAAGAGTTTAAAAATATATTTACTCAATAGGCAGTTCATCATAGAAACTGATAACAAAGCAGTATCCCAATTCTTGAAAAAACGAACTATTAATAATCCTGAAGAAAACATCAGGAGAATAAGAATTGCCTTATACCTTGAAATATACCAATATGATGTTAAGTATATTCCTGGTTATACTAATATTCTTGCAGATATATTATCCAGGCCAAACAATGGATAAAAGTCGAGAAAAAAGACAAAAGACCTCTATAATGGATCCCTCCAGTTCCAAACCACACCTTTCAGGACAGACTGAAAGCCATCACCTTTCAGGACATACTGAAAGCCTTCCAGGCCTCATCAAACTCAGGCAGCTACAACAGAAGCTTTCTGAACTCCAAAACCTCGGCAAACAGATATGCCAGGTCTCTGTTCTTTCTAAATCTCAAGAATTGAAGCAAATGGAGAAACATTGGTTCTGTGGTTCTTCTCCTGAAGAGCAGGAACTCAAAACTATTACTTCCAGAAGCAACCTTTCAGATATGGTAATCTGCCCAGCTACAGATTTCTACCAGCTCCTATCTCTTTTAGAAGTTGACTCTGAAAGGGCAAGAAAATTCAAGGCAGAAGCCATTGTGAACACAATGGTAAATCTAAATCAGCAAAACTGCCTGCCACATGAACATCTCCTCCTATTTTTCCATCAGTTAGAAGCAACGGAAATTACCCGGCTTCTGCTCGAAGAAGATGCTTTAATCAAGACTAAATATGAAAACCCAAGATTATCTGTCTATTTAGGGGATATTCCTAAATCCGCCAGAGCTCTTCAACTTGGGATAGTTCATAGTCTTTACTTAAGCACATTACATCCTGGAGATTACCTCGATCACATTCCAAAGATATGCAGTGACCGAGTTTCAACCTACTCAAAGCAGCACTCTTGGGAAACTGGTTTCTGGTTCCGAATTTGGAGCATTTGGGAAGAAAGGAACCTATACCAACTATTCACCTCTTTTCAAATATGGGAATTACATGACGAAAGTCAACAGTTCGCCCATGGATGGGGTGTTTATCCTAAGCATGAATACAACTATGAAGAACAAGCTTATGCAGCTGCTAAAGAGTTTTTTACAGAAGCAATGACTGACAGTCTATGTGGAGCAAGATCTATTACCATCAGTAATAACATCATGCTCTATGATCATCTTTCTGCCATTGAATCTGTTCCAATAAAACTGGGAAAAGTCATCCCTTTTCTTACCAGTATTAACCTTGGGAGAATTGGACAAAAGGCAAGGATTGATTGCAACCAAGAAGGACTTTTCCAGACAAGATAAAAAGCGTGGTGGGCCCATGCCACGCCAGAAGATTCCTTCTCATCTCCACAAGGACTACAATTATCAAAGATGGGACCCAGTAAAGGACAATCATGTAAACTTTTTCTGTCCAAAGGACAATCATGCAGTCCTTTTTCCTGTACATCTTTTGTAAAGAGACTTTGTAAAAGATTCCTTCCTATCTGAAGGACGTCTTTTGAAACATTATAAATAAAGATATCAGATGAAGGGAGGAGGCAGAGAGCCTTTCCGAACTTCTTTTTTCTTAAACATATTTCTTCCTCTGATCTTCTTCTTAGTTTAAAATAGTGTGAATAAATAGTAGCGCTGAGTACTGGAGCAGAAGCTCTCCTGCAACTGGCAGGAGAGCTTCTGCTCCAGTACTCAGCGCTACTATTTATTCACACTATTTTAAACTAAGAAGCAGATCAGAGGAAGAAATATGTTTAAGAAAAAAGAAGTTCGGAAAGGCTCTCTGCCTCCTCCCTTCATCTGATGTCTTTATTTATAATGTTTCCAAGACGTCCTTCAGATAGGAAGGAATCTTTTACAAAGTTTTTTTACAAAAGATGTACAGAAAAAAAGGACTGCATTATTGTCCTTTGTACAGGAAAAAGTTTACATTATTGTCCTTTATGGGGTCCCACCATACTGATTGGTGTCCTTCTTGTCGGTTGAGAGGATGAGGAGGAATCTTTGCTGAGTAAGACTGGCCCACCATGCTTGTCTGAGTTTGCTGAGTAGGATTGGCCCACCATGCCTATCCTTGCATAGTGTCTTCTTCGATGTCATCTTCAAGATTGATATCTGTATTTCCTCCGAGGTCTTCATCTTCATTTTCAATATTCTCTAGACTTTTATAAAAATCTTCTTTTGCTTTGGTCCCAACTTTTCCTAGCTATAGAGAAGACAAAAAGGCCAGTACTTTGGGAATTTTTTGTTCAGAGTTTTCAAAAACTCCGATGAAGTCATAGAGGAGAATATTATCTTCAATTTTGATGGAATGAGCTCCTGATAAAGCTTTAGTATATGCTTCTTCAAAGAACTCTTGGGCAGCCCTTTTGGTTTCTTAGAAGGATATTTTCATCTATGCCTTCAGCATTAATATCTTCTCCAGTTATGTCTCCATATAGATTTTTACAAATACTATGTAAAGCTGTTCTTTTAGATTCATGGCTATTTAAAGCTACTATCTCAGTTGGGTATAACTTTTCATATTGTGTTAGCCATCTTAAGGCTATTCCTTGCCAATATCCGCAAGCTAATATTACAAATTCCTGATGAGGGATTCCCTGTGGCATTAGGGTATTTGTTCCAACCATTAGTTGTTCCCAATTGAGTATATAATCCCTTAAAGCATTTGTTGGTATATTATCAACATTAAATATTAATCCTGAAGTAGCAGTTTGATGTCTCTTTCCTTGTTTATAGATATAGGAATCTACATAGTTTTCATCTGTATCTCTATGATACATAGTTTCTTCAGTAGTATTAGGATGTGGTGGATTTTGTCTACCTGTAGAAATCATTTGAGTAGATGATTCCCCACTTTCCATATTTATATTGTATAAATACTGCTCCTCGTTAGAGGGTATATTTGATATATGATAGTCCTCGTTAGAGGGTATGTTGTGTAATTCCTCTGACCAAGAGGCTTCCTCGTTAGAGGGTAGTGATATTTGGTCAACATCATCATACTCCTCATTAGAGGGTATTTCATCAACAATATCATCATATTCAGATAATTCATCATCAAAAGAATCAGATGCAGAAATATAACTTTCATTATCTGAAGAACTTTTGGAAAAATATTTAATAGAAGCAGAGTTTTCTTCATAGAATTTGAAAATCTCTTTAGAAGTAATTTTTCCTTCTATTTCTTCAACTAATAAGGTTTTATATTTCAAATATTTTTGATAATCAATTTCTTCTAAGTTTGTTTCTTTCAAACTTTTCGAAGATGTTTTTATCATTCTAACAGATCCAAGTCTTTCTTTTGAAGATGAAGAAAACTTTGGAAAACTTAAGAAGGTTTGTAAAGTAGTTAGTTTTTGAGAAACTAAATAGATTTGATCACTTAAATAGTTTAGCAAACTATTTTGTTGTTCTATTGTACCATTACTAGGAAGATGAATACTATGTTCATGAGAATTTAAACTGAAAGGACATTCGTATGTTTCAGGAAGAACTAAAGCTCTAGACATCTCTGAATAGAGGTTCTTATAAACTTAGACACGTTATTTCCTTCCTTTCTTTCATTAGATTAGATAACAGTATCGCTTTGACCCTGGTCTCTCCGGCTATGTAACCTCTAGGGGTGGTTTTCTCCCTAGAGTGAGGCCGCAACAACTGAAGCGTCCCTTCCGGACATATAGTCAACCACAAGCACTATCACAAGCTTCAGAGAGACAGAGCACAGCCATGTTTCGTTTCCTACCTCATGGCGTAAGATACTATTATCTAATTAACTTAAGAAATTAAGGAAATAACATGCCTAACAAGTTTAGCCAGACATGGCTAAATTAAGGATACTTACAAAAAAAGAAGAAGGATACTGCACAAGGGCTCCTCTTCTTGTTTTAGGTGATCAAATCTATTGCTTGTTTTTCTAGACACACCTATGTCAACATCACTACCCTCTATTCCTTCCTATCTGAGTACTGGAAAGGCTCTGATACCAGTTGCAGGAGAGCTTCTGCTCCAGTACTCAGCGCTACTGTTTATTCACACTATTTTAAACTAAGAAGCAGATCAGAGGAAGAAATATGTTTAAGAAAAAAGAAGTTCGGAAAGGCTCTCTGCCTCCTCCCTTCATCTGATGTCTTTATTTATAATGTTTCAAAAGACGTCCTTCAGATAGGAAGGAATCTTTTACAAAGTCTCTTTACAAAAGATGTACAGGAAAAAGGACTGCATGATTGTTCTTTGGACAGAAAAAGTTTACATGATTGTCCTTTACTGGGTCCCATCTTTGATAATTGTAGTCCTTGTGGAGATGAGAAGGAATCTTCTGGCGTGGCATGGGCCCACCACGCTTTTTATCTTGTCTGGAAAAGTCCTTCTTGGTTGCAATCAATCCTTGCCTTTTGTCCAATTCTCCCAAGGTTAATACTGGTAAGAAAAGGGATGACTTTTCCCAGTTTTATTGGAACAGATTCAATGGCAGAAAGATGATCATAGAGCATGATGTTATTACTGATGGTAATAGATCTTGCTCCACATAGACTGTCAGTCATTGCTTCTGTAAAAAACTCTTTAGCAGCTGCATAAGCTTGTTCTTCATAGTTGTATTCATGCTTAGGATAAACACCCCATCCATGGGCGAACTGTTGACTTTCGTCATGTAATTCCCATATTTGAAAAGAGGTGAATAGTTGGTATAGGTTCCTTTCTTCCCAAATGCTCCAAATTCGGAACCAGAAACCAGTTTCCCAAGAGTGCTGCTTTGAGTAGGTTGAAACTCGGTCACTGCATATCTTTGGAATGTGATCGAGGTAATCTCCAGGATGTAATGTGCTTAAGTAAAGACTATGAACTATCCCAAGTTGAAGAGCTCTGGCGGATTTAGGAATATCCCCTAAATAGACAGATAATCTTGGGTTTTCATATTTAGTCTTGATTAAAGCATCTTCTTCGAGCAGAAGCCGGGTAATTTCCGTTGCTTCTAACTGATGGAAAAATAGGAGGAGATGTTCATGTGGCAGGAAGTTTTGCTGATTTAGATTTACCATTGTGTTCACAATGGCTTCTGCCTTGAATTTTCTTGCCCTTTCAGAGTCAACTTCTAAAAGAGATAGGAGCTGGTAGAAATCTGTAGCTGGGCAGATTACCATATCTGAAAGGTTGCTTCTGGAAGTAATAGTTTTGAGTTCCTGCTCTTCAGGAGAAGAACCACAGAACCAATGTTTCTCCATTTGCTTCAATTCTTGAGATTTAGAAAGAACAGAGACCTGGCATATCTGTTTGCCGAGGTTTTGGAGTTCAGAAAGCTTCTGTTGTAGCTGCCTGAGTTTGATGAGGCCTGGAAGGCTTTCAGTATGTCCTGAAAGGTGATGGCTTTCAGTCTGTCCTGAAAGGTGTGGTTTGGAACTGGAGGGATCCATTATAGAGGTCTTTTGTCTTTTTTCTCGACTTTTATCCATTGTTTGGCCTGGATAATATATCTGCAAGAATATTAGTATAACCAGGAATATACTTAACATCATATTGGTATATTTCAAGGTATAAGGCAATTCTTATTCTCCTGATGTTTTCTTCAGGATTATTAATAGTTCGTTTTTTCAAGAATTGGGATACTGCTTTGTTATCAGTTTCTATGATGAACTGCCTATTGAGTAAATATATTTTTAAACTCTTTATTGCTGATTTAATAGCCAACAATTCTTTATCATAAGTGGAATATCTTTGTTGGGGTTTATTAAATTTTTCCGAGGTATATGCTATAATTTCTTTTTGTTTAACTATTATAACTCCTGCCCAAAACATATCTGATGCATCTGTTTGGAGGGTTACTAGGTCATTTTCTTTGGGAAAATATAGTATTGTTTGGTGAGTAATTAGCTCCTTTATATGTTTTATCTCTTTTTCCTCTTCAGGAGTGAGCTGGATTCCTATTTTGTCTGTATTCCATTTTCTTGGTTGTTCACCATTTTCCATTTTATATTTAGATTGTTCTATAGTCAATTTTTCTTGTAAATTTTTGACTAGTTGGGATAGGTGAGGAATAAATTTCCTTCCATAATTTAAAAGACCCAAGAAACTCTGTAATTGTTTTAGAGTTTTAAATGTGTTAGGGAATTCCTTTATCTTGGAATATATATGTTGTTGTAATTCTATTTGGCCTTCTTTTATATATTTCCCAAGGAATTCTATTTCCTTTTTGAATAGATGAATTTTTGTAGGGCTTAAAATAATTCCGTTATCAAGTAGTATTTTTGCTACTTGAAGTAAGTGTTGTTTATGTTCTTCCATTGTAGGAGAAAAAACTAGTATATCATCTATGTAAACTACTACAAAATGTAGATGTCCGAACATAGAATTCATCCATTTTTGGAATATTTGTGGGGCATTTTTCAAACCAAATGGCATTACTAACCACTCATAGTGTCCTTGGGGACAACTAAAGGCAGTTAATTCTATAGATTCTTTATTGGCTAGTTTTACTTGCCAAAACCCAGATTTAGCATCAAATTTACTATAGTATTTGGATCCTTGTATCTGCTTTATTAACTGCTCTGCAGCAGGTATAAAATAGCCGTCAAACTTTGTATAGCTATTTAATTTTCTATAATTAATGACCATTCTGGCTTTTCCTCTTTTTTGTTCTGCATGTTTTCTGACTAGAAAAGCACGTGATGAATGAGGGCTGCTGCTAGGCTGTATTAGTTTAAGAGATAAAAGCTCGTTTATTTGAGCTGAAAATTCTTGTTTATCTATAGGGGATACCATTATACTGTTTGATCTTACATTAGTATTTTTGTATTGATCAAGTAATGTAAGGGTACAATACCTTGGTGCCCTATCAAAATATAATAAAGGGTTATTTGAATATAATGGTTTAAGCATACTATGGATGATTTCTTCTGTATTAGAGAAGATAGTAAGAGGATAAGTGCAGTTGTTTTGGGTGGAAATAAGTCGTTCACCACGTTGGGCTGCAGTATAAGATGTGCTAAGGGTACCGGGAAAGGAACCCGTGGAATTTGATGATTATCAAATAGAAAAATTTGAGAATTGAAAGGGGCATAATGTCGTAAGTTATTCATGCCAACTAAGCAATCGACATTGAAATCAATAGGTAATAAAGCGAATTCAAAAGTATAGTGATGAGAGATATTATGAATATCTGGAATGGAAATTGGGAGATTTGCTTTATGAGTAATAATGACAGGTCTTCCCATAAAATCATTTAAGCTTGCTTGTTTTTCTAGGGCTAACCATAATTGCTTAGGGATAAATTTTTCATGAGACAGAGCACAGATAAAAGCTCGTTTATTTCCGCTTCAGAGAAACAGAAAATAGTCAGAGCCCTTGTGCAGTATCCTTCTTCTTTTTTTGTAAGTATCCTTAACTTAGCCATGTCTGGCTAAACTTGTTAGGCATGTTATTTCCTTAATTTCTTAAGTTAATTAGATAATAGTATCTTACGCCATGAGGTAGGAAACGAAACATGGTTGTGCTCTGTCTCTCTGAAGCTTGTGATAGTGCTTGTGGTTGACTATATGTCCGGAAGGGACGCTTCAGTTATGGCTGCCTCACTCTAGGGAGAAAACCACCCCTAGAGGTTACATAGCCGGAGAGACCAGGGTCAAAGCGATACTGTTATCTAATCTAATGAAAGAAAGGAAGGAAATAACGTGTCTAAGTTTATAAGAACCTCTTCACAGAAATGTCTAGAGCTTTAGTTCTTCCTGAATCATACGAATGTCCTTTCAGTTTAAATACTCATGAACATAGTATTCATCTTCCTAGTAATGGTACAATAGAACAACAAAATAGTTTGCTAAACTATTTAAGTGATCAAATCTATTTGGTTTCTAAAAAACTAACTACTTTGCAAACCTTCTTAAGTTTTCCAAAGTTTTCTTCATCTTCAAAAGAAAGACTTTGATCTGTTAGAATGATAAAAACATCTTCGAAAAGTTTGAAAGAAACAAACTTAGAAGAAATTGATTATCAAAAATATTTGAAATATAAAACCTTATTAGTTGAAGAAATAGAAGGAAAAATTACTTCTAAAGAGATTTTCAAATTCTATGAAGAAAACTCTGCTTCTATTAAATATTTTTCCAAAAGTTCTTCAGATAATGAAAGTTATATTTCTGCATCTGATTCTTTTGATGATGAATTATCTGAATATGATGATATTGTTGATGAAATACCCTCTAATGAGGAGTATGATGATGTTGACCAACTATCACAACCCTCTAACGAGGAAGCCTCTTGGTCAGAGGAATTACACAACATACCCTCTAACGAGGACTATCATATATCAAATATACCCTCTAACGAGGAGCAGTATTTATATAATATAAATATGGAACGTGGGGAATCATCTACTCAAATGATTTCTACAGGTAGACAAAATCCACCACATCCTAATACTACTGAAGAAACTATGTATCATAGAGATACAGATGAAAACTATGTAGATTCCTATATCTATAAACAAGGAAAGAGACATCAAACTGCTACTTCAGGATTAATATTTAATGTTGATAATATACCAACAAATGCTTTAAGGGATTATATACTCAATTGGGAACAACTAATGGTTGGAACAAATACCCTAATGCCACAGGGAATCCCTCATCAGGAATTTGTAATATTAGCTTGCGGATATTGGCAAGGAATAGCCTTAAGATGGCTAACACAATATGAAAAGTTATACCCAACTGAGATAGTAGCTTTAAATAGCCATGAATCTAGAAGAACAGCTTTACATAGTATTTGTAAAAGTCTATATGGAGACATAACTGGAGAAGATATTAATGCTGAAGGCATAGATGAAAATATCCTTCTAAAACTAAGACTGTGTAACATTTGTTACTTAGAAGAATTTGCTAATCTATATATCAGTTATATTTTTAAACTGAATACCTTAGATAAAAAAATCTTTTGGCTAACAGCCTTCTTTTCTAAGTTACCTATACCATAGGATACCATGATAGAGAAAAAATATAACAGTCTTAGAGCTGGAGGTATTCCACACAATACAGGAGCTTTAAAAAAGGCTTGTATGGAAACAGTTAAGAAAACCTGCCAATTACAAAAGGCAAATAATCATCTATCCAAATACATACATAAGTCTGACATTAAAACTTCTGGTTGTCCTAAGTATGACCCAGACATTAATTATCAGTTTGGTTGTCCTCCAGTATATGGGTTCAACAAACCATTCTTTCCCAAGAAAACAAAATATGGGAAAAAATCCAAAGACTATAAATCTAGATTCAAAAAGAATAACAAGAAAAAATACAAGGTATCCAGAAAAAAATGGAAACCTGAAAATAAGGAGAAATACAAAAAGTCAAAGAAATATAAGAATCGAAAGTTTATTAAAACAAATCAAACAGGTATGAAAAAGAACTGTACATGTTTTAAATGTGGAAAAGAAGGACATTATGCTACAGAATGTAGAATAAACATTAAAACAATATGGTTAAATGAGTTAGAAAAGTATGATATCCATACTGGAACTATAGAAGAAGTCCTTAGTGATAACTCTTCTATATATGAGATTGAAACCATATATGAAGAAAGTCCTTTAGATTCTGATTCTTCAGAAACAGAAGAATTCAATATAAACATGTTAACCTTGAATAAAACATACCATTTTATACAAGTTATACCCTTGTCTAAAACTACTATATTACCAAAAAGGGAATCATTGAAATTTCCAGGACATATTCTATATGCTAACAATCATTATAGCATAAGAAGATATCAATCTATAGAAATTTATTTAGATCTGATTATAAGAATACCTTATGGATATTATGGAGAAATTAAAAATCTAAGACATCATGCTCTTAGAAATATTTTCATTACTTATGGCATAATAGAATCTATGACAGATCAAAACATAAGTATAATAATGAAAAGTACAAGTTTAGATGATAATCCATATCAAATTCCTTTAGGTACTCCTATAGGAATACTTATAATCCATAAATACGAAGATTTAGCATTGGTTAAAGTTGATCAAGATATTTTACTTTCAACATCTCCACCTCTTAGTCCAAAGTTTACCCCTGGACAATCTTCAAAAGAATCTATGTTTGAATACAAAGTATATATGAATACATTGAAGGAAATAGAACCTCAAGAGATTCATAATACAAGTATTGAAAATAGCCAAGGGGAACATTATGAAGTAACTGATGAAGATATTGAAAGACTAAAACTTTCCATACCACATGCTAAACAAGAAGAGGTATATAAACCTCAATCTAAATTCAAATCTTTATGGACAAACAAACCTACCTATATCTTTGAAAGAAAGCAAGGAAATATAGAACTAAAAGGAGATGAAGATTTTACTTCTATAAAATTGCTAAACTATCATCAGATAGAAAATCTGAAGCAAAAATATCCTAAAAAGAAATATTTACACATTGGCTTAATCCAAATAAAGATAACTGGTCTATTCAGATCCGGAATAGACACACCTATTATGATAATATGTTGTGATGAAAGAATCATCAATAATCCTCTAAATAGTATATTAGGAGGAGCAAAGTCCAATCTGGCAAATAGAATATTTGGAGTAAATATACATCCTGATTTTTGCATCAGCTTACATGATACAAATATAGAAAAAGCCTGTACTCTTTCTATAAATTTAAAAGGAATTGAAATGCTTCCTGGATCCCAAGTATTGGGAATACAATGGGAACATTGTTTAGCACTAAACGAAACATCTACTTTTAGATCTATCACACCTACACAGTTTATTAAACTTTTTGAGGTTGGGAATGGAAAAATAATCCAACCAAAATTGGTCAATATAAGACATTTGCGATATGATAATGAGATGCAAATATTCTTGAAAACTTTGAAACCAAAGACACATCTCCCTATAGAAACATTTATTGCTTCAGGCAATACTATTTCTACTACGATTATAAATCCAAGTATTCCAAGAAGTCTTAGTACCTCTGAATATCGAAATACCAATATTTTGGTTGACCAAGCTAGACCTAGTATGTCTGCACTAGAAAATACTCCTCTTGAAGGAAGGACTCAAAGAATCCTTGATCTCCAAAAGAAATCGGAAGACCAACATATTATAAGACTACCATCTAGTTCATTTGGTTTATCAAATGTCGGATCTTCTTAAGAAAAAACCTCAATTACACATATACATTCCTATGACATTGTTATTTCCTGATAACTCTTGTCTTACCTTACATACTCTACTAGATTCAGGTGCTGAAACTAGTCTTATACATGAAAAATTTATCCCTAAGCAATTATGGTTAGCCCTAGAAAAGCAAGCAAGCTTAAATGACTTTATGGGCAGACCCGTCATTATTACTCATAAAGCAAATATCTCTATTTCTATCCCTGATATTCATAATATCTCTCATCACTATACTTTTGAATTTGCTTTATTACCTATTGACTTTAATGTCGATTGCTTAGTGGGCATGAATAACTTACGGCATTATGCCCCATTCAACTCTCAAATTTTTCTATTTGATAATCATCAAATTCCAAGGGTTCCTTTTCCGGTCCCCTTCGCATCATCCTATACTGCAGCCCAACGTGGTGAACGACTTATTTCCACCCAAAAAAACTGCACTTATCCTCTTACTATCTTCTCTAATACAGAAGAAATCATACACAGTATGCTTAAACCATTATATTCACATAACCCTTTATTATATTTTGATAGGGCACCAAGGTATTGTACCCTTACTTTACTCGATCAATACCAAAATACTAATGTAAGAACAAACAGTATAATGGTATCCAGCAGCCCTCATTCATCACCTGCTTTTCTAGTCAGAAAACATACAGAACAAAAAAGAGGGAAAGCCAGAATGGTCATTAATTATAGAAAATTAAATAGCTATACAAAGTTTGACGGCTATTTTATACCTACTGCGGAACAGTTAATAACACAGATACAAGGGTCAAAATACTATAGTAAATTTGATGCTGAATCTGGTTTTTGGCAAGTAAAACTATCCAATAAAGAATCTATAGAATTAACTGCATTTAGTTGTCCCCAGGGACACTATGAGTGGTTAGTAATGCTATTTGGTTTAAAAAATGCTCCACAACTATTCCAAAAATGGATGAATTCTATGTTCGGACATCTACATTTTGAAGTAGTTTATATAGATGATATACTAGTCTTTTCCCTTGAAATGGAAAAACATAAACAACACTTACTCCAAGTAGCAAAAATACTACTGGATAATGGAATCATCTTAAACCTAACAATAATACATTTATGGGTTTTTATTGCAAAACAACTATTAAGGTTTCTCGACTTACTATGGTCATCAGTTTATATAATGCTCTTGAACATACTAATCTTACAGATTCCCTACCTCTTCCTGAACATGGATGAAGATAGACTGAAGAAACTAAAGACCATGATAGAAGAATCTAAGTGGTCTAAGGTAAACAGTAAGAAAGCTTCCTCAACAGGAGGCAATGCTCTTAAAAAAGCTCCTGAAAAAGGAGAGAGCTCAGCCCAGAAGACAGAAGACAAGAAACTCTTCCTGGCTACTGGCAACAACACTACATCAGCCTCTAACGAGGAAAAAAGTTTTCCCCCACCAGGGATGACAGTTCTACCACTACAACAAGCATCTTACAGCAATGCAGTCTCACAGAAAAGATTCCAAACAACCCAAAGACCAACAGCAGCAACTGTTGTAAGGGATTGGTATAACACAGAACTCAAAAACTCCAATCCTAGTATTTATGAAAAATTAAATGGTTGCTATCGTTCGATACAGTCAAATGATTTTCATGCCTCTAAGTATTGGCTCTCTCAACTAGAGCAGCTAGTACTTTCTATGCTTAACCACTATTTGCAGGAGAAAACAGAAAAGCAAGCCATAACCAAAGCTGTTTCCGACCTCTGCAATTATACTCTTGCCACCCAAAGTTCGGACTTAGAACAAAGAAAGGTGACATGGTTCCAAGGTCCTTCCTTGGATCAAGAGTTCTTAAGAAATACTGTCTCTGACATGGAGATAGCAGATCAAGTTCATCATCCATTACCAGAATTCTACAAATTGCTGGAACTATGCAAAATCCAGAATGAGAAAGCTAGACAGTTAGAAGCAGAACTAACTGTTTACAAGATGATTGGGCTTAACCAGCAACATATGATTCCTGATTCAGAGTTGAGAATCTTCTTCAAAACTATAGAAGCAACAGATGTTATCAGCATCCTCCAACAGCATGAAAAGATTCTTAACAAAAATGATTCCCCCAGAATCATTACTGGCTTCCAGGAAATTCCCAAAAGCTTTAAAGCCATACAAATGGGGTTAGTCCATGAAATATTTGTCAATACTTCTCATCCAGAAGAATTCTCAGACTACTTACCCCCAATCTGCCTCAAAAGCCTTAAAGCATATACAACCAGATACCAGTCTACATTTTTCTTCCGTATCTGGGGAACTTGGGAAGAAAGGAAATATTTAAAAGTATTTCCTTCTATACAATTGTGGGAACTTCACAATTTTAATTATCTTCAGTCCAAAACATGTGAAAATCTTCCAGTCCTAGATCTTGAAGAAGAAACCAAAAGGGCTGCCCAAGAGTTCTTTGAAGAAGCATATACTAAAGCTTTATCAGGAGCTCATTCCATCAAAATTGAAGATAATATTCTCCTCTATGACTTCATCGGAGTTTTTGAAAACTCTGAACAAAAAATTCCCAAAGTACTGGCCTTTTTGTCTTCTCTACAGCTAGGAAAAGTTGGGACCAAAGCAAAAGAAGATTTTTATAAAAGTCTAGAGAATATTGAAAATGAAGATGAAGACCTCGGAGGAAATACAGATATCAATCTTGAAGATGTCTTCTTCGAATCTTTATGGACAAACAAACCTACCTATATCTTTGAAAGAATGCAAGGAAATATAGAACTAAAAGGAGATGAAGATTTTACTTCTATAAAATTGCTAAACTATCATCAGATAGAAAATCTGAAGCAAAAATATCCTAAAAAGAAATATTTACACATTGGCTTAATCCAAATAAAGATAACTGGTCTATTCAGATCCGGAATAGACACACCTATTATGATAATATGTTGTGATGAAAGAATCATCAATAATCCTCTAAATAGTATATTAGGAGGAGCAAAGTCCAATCTGGCAAATAGAATATTTGGAGTAAATATACATCCTGATTTTTGCATCAGCTTACATGATACAAATATAGAAAAAGCCTGTACTCTTTCTATAAATTTAAAAGGAATTGAAATGCTTCCTGGATCCCAAGTATTGGGAATACAATGGGAACATTGTTTAGCACTAAACGAAACATCTACTTTTAGATCTATCACACCTACACAGTTTATTAAACTTTTTGAGGTTGGGAATGGAAAAATAATCCAACCAAAATTGGTCAATATAAGACATTTGCGATATGATAATGAGATGCAAATATTCTTGAAAACTTTGAAACCAAAGACACATCTCCCTATAGAAACATTTATTGCTTCAGGCAATACTATTTCTACTACGATTATAAATCCAAGTATTCCAAGAAGTCTTAGTACCTCTGAATATCGAAATACCAATATTTTGGTTGACCAAGCTAAACCTAGTATGTCTGCACTAGAAAATACTCCTCTTGAAGGAAGGTCTCAAAGAATCCTTGAACTCCAAAAGAAATCAGAAGACCAACATATTATAAGACTACCTTCTAGTTCAGAAAGCTTCTGTTGTAGCTGCCTGAGTTTGATGAGGCCTGGAAGGCTTTCAGTATGTCCTGAAAGGTGATGGCTTTCAGTCTGTCCTGAAAGGTGTGGTTTGGAACTGGAGGGATCCATTATAGAGGTCTTTTGTCTTTTTTCTCGACTTTTATCCATTGTTTGGCCTGGATAATATATCTGCAAGAATATTAGTATAACCAGGAATATACTTAACATCATATTGGTATATTTCAAGGTATAAGGCAATTCTTATTCTCCTGATGTTTTCTTCAGGATTATTAATAGTTCGTTTTTTCAAGAATTGGGATACTGCTTTGTTATCAGTTTCTATGATGAACTGCCTATTGAGTAAATATATTTTTAAACTCTTTATTGCTGATTTAATAGCCAACAATTCTTTATCATAAGTGGAATATCTTTGTTGGGGTTTATTAAATTTTCCCGAGGTATATGCTATAATTTCTTTTTGTTTAACTATTATAACTCCTGCCCAAAACATATCTGATGCATCTGTTTGGAGGGTTACTAGGTCATTTTCTTTGGGAAAATATAGTATTGTTTGGTGAGTAATTAGCTCCTTTATATGTTTTATCTCTTTTTCCTCTTCAGGAGTGAGCTGGATTCCTATTTTGTCTGTATTCCATTTTCTTGGTTGTTCACCATTTTCCATTTTATATTTAGATTGTTCTATAGTCAATTTTTCTTGTAAATTTTTGACTAGTTGGGATAGGTGAGGAATAAATTTCCTTCTATAATTTAAAAGACCCAAGAAACTCTGTAATTGTTTTAGAGTTTTAAATGTGTTAGGGAATTCCTTTATCTTGGAATATATATGTTGTTGTAATTCTATTTGGCCTTCTTTTATATATTTCCCAAGGAATTCTATTTCCTTTTTGAATAGATGAATTTTTGTAGGGCTTAAAATAATTCCATTATCAAGTAGTATTTTTGCTACTTGAAGTAAGTGTTGTTTATGTTCTTCCATTGTAGGAGAAAAAACTAGTATATCATCTATGTAAACTACTACAAAATGTAGATGTCCGAACATAGAATTCATCCATTTTTGGAATATTTGTGGGGCATTTTTCAAACCAAATGGCATTACTAACCACTCATAGTGTCCTTGGGGACAACTAAAGGCAGTTAATTCTATAGATTCTTTATTGGCTAGTTTTACTTGCCAAAACCCAGATTTAGCATCAAATTTACTATAGTATTTGGATCCTTGTATCTGCTTTATTAACTGCTCTGCAGCAGGTATAAAATAGCCGTCAAACTTTGTATAGCTATTTAATTTTCTATAATTAATGACCATTCTGGCTTTTCCTCTTTTTTGTTCTGCATGTTTTCTGACTAGAAAAGCAGGTGATGAATGAGGGCTGCTGCTAGGCTGTATTAGTTTAAGAGATAAAAGCTCGTTTATTTGTGTAGACATATCATCTCTGTAAACTACTACATAGGATAATGGAGTAAGATGATTCCATTATCCTATGGTAAATTTGATTAATAGCCGTCAAACTTTCTATAAATAACTTTTCATATTGTGTAAATAATTCAGGTTAACATGTCCATAGTATGCTTAAACCATTATATTCAAATAACCCTTTATTATATTTTGATAAGGCACCAAGGTATTGTACCCTTACTTTACTCGATCAATACCAAAATACTAATGTAAGATCAAACAGTATAATGGTATCCCCTATAGATAAACAAGAATTTTCAGCTCAAATAAACGAGCTTTTATCTCTTAAACTAATACAGCCTAGCAGCAGCCCTCATTCATCACCTGCTTTTCTAGTCAGAAAACATGCAGAACAAAAAAGAGGAAAAGCCAGAATGGTCATTAATTATAGAAAATTAAATAGCTATACAAAGTTTGACGGCTATTTTATACCTGCTGCAGAGCAGTTAATAAAGCAGATACAAGGATCCAAATACTATAGTAAATTTGATGCTAAATCTGGGTTTTGGCAAGTAAAACTAGCCAATAAAGAATCTATAGAATTAACTGCCTTTAGTTGTCCCCAAGGACACTATGAGTGGTTAGTAATGCCATTTGGTTTGAAAAATGCCCCACAAATATTCCAAAAATGGATGAATTCTATGTTCGGACATCTACATTTTGTAGTAGTTTACATAGATGATATACTAGTTTTTTCTCCTACAATGGAAGAACATAAACAACACTTACTTCAAGTAGCAAAAATACTACTTGATAACGGAATTATTTTAAGCCCTACAAAAATTCATCTATTCAAAAAGGAAATAGAATTCCTAGGGAAATATATAAAAGAAGGCCAAATAGAATTACAACAACATATATATTCCAAGATAAAGGAATTCCCTAACACATTTAAAACTCTAAAACAATTACAGAGTTTCTTGGGTCTTTTAAATTATGGGAGGAAATTTATTCCTCACCTATCCCAACTAGTCAAAAATTTACAAGAAAAATTGACTATAGAACAATCTAAATATAAAATGGAAAATGGTGAACAACCAAGAAAATGGAATACAGACAAAATAGGAATCCAGCTCACTCCTGAAGAGGAAAAAGAGATAAAACATATAAAGGAGCTAATTACTCACCAAACAATACTATATTTTCCCAAAGAAAATGACCTAGTAACCCTCCAAACAGATGCATCAGATATGTTTTGGGCAGGAGTTATAATAGTTAAACAAAAAGAAATTATAGCATATACCTCGGGAAAATTTAATAAACCCCAACAAAGATATTCCACTTATGATAAAGAATTGTTGGCTATTAAATCAGCAATAAAGAGTTTAAAAATATATTTACTCAATAGGCAGTTCATCATAGAAACTGATAACAAAGCAGTATCCCAATTCTTGAAAAAACGAACTATTAATAATCCTGAAGAAAACATCAGGAGAATAAGAATTGCCTTATACCTTGAAATATACCAATATGATGTTAAGTATATTCCTGGTTATACTAATATTCTTGCAGATATATTATCCAGGCCAAACAATGGATAAAAGTCGAGAAAAAAGACAAAAGACCTCTATAATGGATCCCTCCAGTTCCAAACCACACCTTTCAGGACAGACTGAAAGCCATCACCTTTCAGGACATACTGAAAGCCTTCCAGGCCTCATCAAACTCAGGCAGCTACAACAGAAGCTTTCTGAACTCCAAAACCTCGGCAAACAGATATGCCAGGTCTCTGTTCTTTCTAAATCTCAAGAATTGAAGCAAATGGAGAAACATTGGTTCTGTGGTTCTTCTCCTGAAGAGCAGGAACTCAAAACTATTACTTCCAGAAGCAACCTTTCAGATATGGTAATCTGCCCAGCTACAGATTTCTACCAGCTCCTATCTCTTTTAGAAGTTGACTCTGAAAGGGCAAGAAAATTCAAGGCAGAAGCCATTGTGAACACAATGGTAAATCTAAATCAGCAAAACTGCCTGCCACATGAACATCTCCTCCTATTTTTCCATCAGTTAGAAGCAACGGAAATTACCCGGCTTCTGCTCGAAGAAGATGCTTTAATCAAGACTAAATATGAAAACCCAAGATTATCTGTCTATTTAGGGGATATTCCTAAATCCGCCAGAGCTCTTCAACTTGGGATAGTTCATAGTCTTTACTTAAGCACATTACATCCTGGAGATTACCTCGATCACATTCCAAAGATATGCAGTGACCGAGTTTCAACCTACTCAAAGCAGCACTCTTGGGAAACTGGTTTCTGGTTCCGAATTTGGAGCATTTGGGAAGAAAGGAACCTATACCAACTATTCACCTCTTTTCAAATATGGGAATTACATGACGAAAGTCAACAGTTCGCCCATGGATGGGGTGTTTATCCTAAGCATGAATACAACTATGAAGAACAAGCTTATGCAGCTGCTAAAGAGTTTTTTACAGAAGCAATGACTGACAGTCTATGTGGAGCAAGATCTATTACCATCAGTAATAACATCATGCTCTATGATCATCTTTCTGCCATTGAATCTGTTCCAATAAAACTGGGAAAAGTCATCCCTTTTCTTACCAGTATTAACCTTGGGAGAATTGGACAAAAGGCAAGGATTGATTGCAACCAAGAAGGACTTTTCCAGACAAGATAAAAAGCGTGGTGGGCCCATGCCACGCCAGAAGATTCCTTCTCATCTCCACAAGGACTACAATTATCAAAGATGGGACCCAGTAAAGGACAATCATGTAAACTTTTTTTGTCCAAAGGACAATCATGCAGTCCTTTTTCCTGTACATCTTTTGTAAAGAGACTTTGTAAAAGATTCCTTCCTATCTGAAGGACGTCTTTTGAAACATTATAAATAAAGACATCAGATGAAGGGAGGAGGCAGAGAGCCTTTCCGAACTTCTTTTTTCTTAAACATATTTCTTCCTCTGATCTGCTTAATCCTTGCCTTTTGTCCAATTCTCCCAAGGTTAATACTGGTAAGAAAAGGGATGACTTTTCCCAGTTTTATTGGAACAGATTCAATGGCAGAAAGATGATCATAGAGCATGATGTTATTACTGATGGTAATAGATCTTGCTCCACATAGAGATATTTGCTTCTGCTCCAGTACATATAATGCTCTGATACCAGTTGCAGGAGAGCTTCTGCTCCAGTACTCAGCGCTACTATTTATTCACACTATTTTAAACTAAGAAGCAGATCAGAGGAAGAAATATGTTTAAGAAAAAAGAAGTTCGGAAAGGCTCTCTGCCTCCTCCCTTCATCTGATGTCTTTATTTATAATGTTTCCAAGACGTCCTTCAGATAGGAAGGAATCTTTTACAAAGTTTTTTTACAAAAGATGTACAGAAAAAAAGGACTGCATTATTGTCCTTTGTACAGGAAAAAGTTTACATTATTGTCCTTTATGGGGTCCCACCATACTGATTGGTGTCCTTCTTGTCGGTTGAGAGGATGAGGAGGAATCTTTGCTGAGTAAGACTGGCCCACCATGCTTGTCTGAGTTTGCTGAGTAGGATTGGCCCACCATGCTTATCCTTGCATAGTGTCTTCTTCGATGTCATCTTCAAGATTGATATCTGTATTTCCTCCGAGGTCTTCATCTTCATTTTCAATATTCTCTAGACTTTTATAAAAATCTTCTTTTGCTTTGGTCCCAACTTTTCCTAGCTGTAGAGAAGACAAAAAGGCCAGTACTTTGGGAATTTTTTGTTCAGAGTTTTCAAAAACTCCGATGAAGTCATAGAGGAGAATATTATCTTCAATTTTGATGGAATGAGCTCCTGATAAAGCTTTAGTATATGCTTCTTCAAAGAACTCTTGGGCAGCCCTTTTGGTTTCTTCTTCAAGATCTAGGACTGGAAGATTTTCACATGTTTTGGACTGAAGATAATTAAAATTGTGAAGTTCCCACAATTGTATAGAAGGAAATACTTTTAAATATTTCCTTTCTTCCCAAGTTCCCCAGATACGGAAGAAAAATGTAGACTGGTATCTGGTTGTATATGCTTTAAGGCTTTTGAGGCAGATTGGGGGTAAGTAGTCTGAGAATTCTTCTGGATGAGAAGTATTGACAAATATTTCATGGACTAACCCCATTTGTATGGCTTTAAAGCTTTTGGGAATTTCCTGGAAGCCAGTAATGATTCTGGGGGAATCATTTTTGTTAAGAATCTTTTCATGCTGTTGGAGGATGCTGATAATATCTGTTGCTTCTATAGTTTTGAAGAAGATTCTCAACTCTGAATCAGGAATCATATGTTGCTGGTTAAGCCCAATCATCTTGTAAACAGTTAGTTCTGCTTCTAACTGTCTAGCTTTCTCATTCTGGATTTTGCATAGTTCCAGCAATTTGTAGAATTCTGGTAATGGATGATGAACTTGATCTGCTATCTCCATGTCAGAGACAGTATTTCTTAAGAACTCTTGATCCAAGGAAGGACCTTGGAACCATGTCACCTTTCTTTGTTCTAAGTCCGAACTTTGGGTGGCAAGAGTATAATTGCAGAGGTCAGAAACAGCTTTGGTTATGGCTTGCTTTTCTGTTTTCTCCTGCAAATAGTGGTTAAGCATAGAAAGTACTAGCTGCTCTAGTTGAGAGAGCCAATACTTAGAGGCATGAAAATCATTTGACTGTATCGAACGATAGCAACCATTTAATTTTTCATAAATACTAGGATTGGAGTTTTTGAGTTATGTGTTATACCAATCCCTTACAACAGTTGCTGCTGTTGGTCTTTGGGTTGTTTGGAATCTTTTCTGTGAGACTGCATTGCTGTAAGATGCTTGTTGTAGTGGTAGAACTGTCATCCCTGGTGGGGGAAAACTTTTTTCCTCGTTAGAGGCTGATGTAGTGTTGTTGCCAGTAGCCAGGAAGAGTTTCTTGTCTTCTGTCTTCTGGGCTGAGCTCTCTCCTTTTTCAGGAGCTTTTTTAAGAGCATTGCCTCCTGTTGAGGAAGCTTTCTTACTGTTTACCTTAGACCACTTAGATTCTTCTATCATGGTCTTTAGTTTCTTCAGTCTATCCTCATCCATGTTCAGGAAGAGGTAGGGAATCTGTAAGATTAGTATGTTCAAGAGCATTATATAAACTGATGACCATAGTAAGTCGAGAAACCTTAATAGTTGTTTTGCAATAAAAACTCATAAATGTATTATTGTTAGGTTTAAGATGATTCCATTATCCAGTAGTATTTTTGCTACTTGGAGTAAGTGTTGTTTATGTTTTTCCATTTCAAGGGAAAAGACTAGTATATCATCTATATAAACTACTTCAAAATGTAGATGTCCGAACATAGAATTCATCCATTTTTGGAATAGTTGTGGAGCATTTTTTAAACCAAATAGCATTACTAACCACTCATAGTGTCCCTGGGGACAACTAAATGCAGTTAATTCTATAGATTCTTTATTGGATAGTTTTACTTGCCAAAAACCAGATTCAGCATCAAATTTACTATAGTATTTTGACCCTTGTATCTGTGTTATTAACTATTCCGCAGTAGGTATAAAATAGCCGTCAAACTTTGTATAGCTATTTAATTTTCTATAATTAATGACCATTCTGGCTTTCCCTCTTTTTTGTTCTGTATGTTTTCTGACTAGAAAAGCAGGTGATGAATGAGGGCTGCTGGATACCATTATACTGTTTGTTCTTACATTAGTATTTTGGTATTGATCGAGTAAAGTAAGGGTACAATACCTTGGTGCCCTATCAAAATATAATAAAGGGTTATGTGAATATAATGGTTTAAGCATACTGTGTATGATTTCTTCTGTATTAGAGAAGATAGTAAGAGGATAAGTGCAGTTTTTTTGGGTGGAAATAAGTCGTTCACCACGTTGGGCTGCAGTATAGGATGATGCGAAGGGGACCGGAAAAGGAACCCTTGGAATTTGATGATTATCAAATAGAAAAATTTGAGAGTTGAATGGGGCATAATGCCGTAAGTTATTCATGCCCACTAAGCAATCGACATTAAAGTCAATAGGTAATAAAGCAAATTCAAAAGTATAGTGATGAGAGATATTATGAATATCAGGGATAGAAATAGAGATATTTGCTTTATGAGTAATAATGACGGGTCTGCCCATAAAGTCATTTAAGCTTGCTTGCTTTTCTAGGGCTAGCCATAATTGCTTAGGGATAAATTTTTCATGTATAAGACTAGTTTCAGCACCTGAATCTAGTAGAGTATGTAAGGTAAGACAAGAGTTATCAGGAAATAATAATGTCATGGGAATGTATATGTGTAATTGCGGTTTTTTCTTAAGAATATCCGACATTTGATAAACCAAATGAACTAGAAGGTAGTCTTATAATATGTTGGTCTTCTGATTTCTTTTGGAGTTCAAGGATTCTTTGAGACCTTCCTTCAAGAGGAGTATTTTCTAGTGCAGACATACTAGGTCTAGCTTGGTCAACCAAAATATTGGTATTTCGATATTCAGAGGTACTAAGACTTCTTGGAATACTTGGATTTATAATCGTAGTAGAAATAGTATTGCCTGAAGCAATAAATGTTTCTATAGGGAGATGTGTCTTTGGTTTCAAAGTTTTCAAGAATATTTGCATCTCATTATCATATCGCAAATGTCTTATATTGACCAATTTTGGTTGGATTATTTTTTCATTCCCAACCTCAAAAAGTTTAATAAACTGTGTAGGTGTGATAGATCTAAAAGTAGATGTTTCGTTTAGTGCTAAACAATGTTCCCATTGTATTCCCAATACTTGGGATCCAGGAAGCATTTCAATTCCTTTTAAATTTATAGAAAGAGTACAGGCTTTTTCTATATTTGTATCATGTAAGCTGATGCAAAAATCAGGATGTATATTTACTCCAAATATTCTATTTGCCAGATTGGACTTTGCTCCTCCTAATATACTATTTAGAGGATTATTGATGATTCTTTCATCACAACATATTATCATAATAGGTGTGTCTATTCCGGATCTGAATAGACCAGTTATCTTTATTTGGATTAAGCCAATGTGTAAATATTTCTTTTTAGGATATTTTTGCTTCAGATTTTCTATCTGATGATAGTTTAGCAATTTTATAGAAGTAAAATCTTCATCTCCTTTTAGTTCTATATTTCCTTGCATTCTTTCAAAGATATAGGTAGGTTTGTTTGTCCATAAAGATTTGAATTTAGATTGAGGTTTATATACCTCTTCTTGTTTAGCATGTGGTATGGAAAGTTTTAGTCTTTCAATATCTTCATCAGTTACTTCATAATGTTCCCCTTGGCTATTTTCAATACTTGTATTATGAATCTCTTGAGGTTCTATTTCCTTCAATGTATTCATATATACTTTGTATTCAAACATAGATTCTTTTGAAGATTGTCTAGGGGTAAACTTTGGACTAAGAGGTGGAGATGTTGAAAGTAAAATATCTTGATCAACTTTAACCAATGCTAAATCTTCGTATTTATGGATTATAAGTATTCCTATAGGAGTACCTAAAGGAATTTGATATGGATTATCATCTAAACTTGTACTTTTCATTATTATACTTATGTTTTGATCTGTCATAGATTCTATTATGCCATAAGTAATGAAAATATTTCTAAGAGCATGATGTCTTAGATTTTTAATTTCTCCATAATATCCATAAGGTATTCTTATAATCAGATCTAAATAAATTTCTATAGATTGATATCTTCTTATGCTATAATGATTGTTAGCATATAGAATATGTCCTGGAAATTTCAATGATTCCCTTTTTGGTAATATAGTAGTTTTAGACAAGGGTATAACTTGTATAAAATGGTATGTTTTATTCAAGGTTAACATGTTTATATTGAATTCTTCTGTTTCTGAAGAATCAGAATCTAAAGGACTTTCTTCATATATGGTTTCAATCTCATATATAGAAGAGTTATCACTAAGGACTTCTTCTATAGTTCCAGTATGGATATCATACTTTTCTAACTCATTTAACCATATTGTTTTAATGTTTATTCTACATTCTGTAGCATAATGTCCTTCTTTACCACATTTAAAACATGTACAGTTCTTTTTCATACCTGTTTGATTTGTTTTAATAAACTTTCGATTCTTATATTTCTTTGACTTTTTGTATTTCTCCTTATGTTCAGGTTTCCATTTTTTTCTGGATACCTTGTATTTTTTCTTGTTATTCTTTTTGAATCTAGATTTATAGTCTTTGGATTTTTTCCCATATTTTGTTTTCTTGGGAAAGAATGGTTTGTTGAAACCATATACTGGAGGACATCCAAACTGATAATTAATGTCTGGGTCATACTTAGGACAACAAGAAGTTTTAATGTCAGACTTATGTATGTATTTGGATAGATGATTATTTGCCTTTTGTAATTGGCAGGTTTTCTTAACTGTTTCCATACAAGCCTTTTTTAAAGCTCCTGTATTGTGTGGAATACCTCCAGCTCTAAGACTGTTATATTTTTTCTCTATCATGGTATCCCATGGTATAGGTAACTTAGAAAAGAAGGCTGTTAGCCAAAAGATTTTTTTATCTAAGGTATTCAGTTTAAAAATATAACTGATATATAGATTAGCAAATTCTTCTAAGTAACAAATGTTACACGGTCTTAGTTTTAGAAGGATATTTTCATCTATGCCTTCAGCATTAATATCTTCTTCAGTTATGGCTGCCTCACTCTAGGGAGAAAACCACCCCTAGAGGTTACATAGCCGGAGAGACCAGGGTCAAAGCGATACTGTTATCTAATCTAATGAAAGAAAGGAAGGAAATAACGTGTCTAAGTTTATAAGAACCTCTTCACAGAAATGTCTAGAGCTTTAGTTCTTCCTGAATCATACGAATGTCCTTTCAGTTTAAATTCTCATGAACATAGTATTCATCTTCCTAGTAATGGTACAATAGAACAACAAAATAGTTTGCTAAACTATTTAAGTGATCAAATCTATTTAGTTTCTCAAAAACTAACTACTTTACAAACCTTCTTAAGTTTTCCAAAGTTTTCTTCATCTTCAAAAGAAAGACTTGGATCTGTTAGAATGATAAAAACATCTTCAAAAAGTTTGAAAGAAACAAACTCAGATGAAATTGATTATCAAAAATATTTGAAATATAAAACCTTATTAGTTGAAGAAATAGAAGGAAAAATTACTTCTAAAGAGATTTTCAAATTCTATGAAGAAAACTCTGCTTCTATAAAATATTTTTCCAAAAGTTCTTCAGATAATGAAAGTTATATTTCTGCATCAGATTCTTTTGATGATGAATTATCTGAATATGATGATATTGTTGATTAAATACCCTCTAATGAGGAGTATGATAATGTTGACCAAATATCACTACCCTCTAACGAGGAAACCTCTTGGTCAGAGGAATTACACAACATACCCTCTAACGAGGACTATCATATATCAAATATACCCTCTAACGAGGAGCAGTATTTATATAATATAAATATGGAAAGTGGGGAATCATCTACTCAAATGATTTCTACAGGTAGACAAAATCCACCACATCCTAATACTACTGAAGAATTGGACATTATGCTACAGAATGTAAAATAAACATTAAAACAATATGGTTAAATGAGTTAGAAAATTATGATATCCATACTGGAACTATAGAAGAAGTCCTTAGTGATAACTCTTCTATATATGAGATTGAAACCATATATGAAGAAAGTCCTTTAGATTCTGATTCTTCAGAAACAGAAGAATTCAATATAAACATGTTAACCTTGAATAAAACATACCATTTTATACAAGTTATACCCTTGTCTAAAACTACTATATTACCAAAAAGGGAATCATTGAAATTTCCAGGACATATTCTATATGCTAACAATCATTATAGCATAAGAAGATATCAATCTATAGAAATTTATTTAGATCTGATTATAAGAATACCTTATGGATATTATGGAGAAATTAAAAATCTAAGACATCATGCTCTTAGAAATATTTTCATTACTTATGGCATAATAGAATCTATGACAGATCAAAACATAAGTATAATAATGAAAAGTACAAGTTTAGATGATAATCCATATCAAATTCCTTTAGGTACTCCTATAGGAATACTTATAATCCATAAATACGAAGATTTAGCATTGGTTAAAGTTGATCAAGATATTTTACTTTCAACATCTCCACCTCTTAGTCCAAAGTTTACCCCTGGACAATCTTCAAAAGAATCTATGTTTGAATACAAAGTATATATGAATACATTGAAGGAAATAGAACCTCAAGAGATTCATAATACAAGTATTGAAAATAGCCAAGGGGAACATTATGAAGTAACTGATGAAGATATTGAAAGACTAAAACTTTCCATACCACATGCTAAACAAGAAGAGGTATATAAACCTCAATCTAAATTCAAATCTTTATGGACAAACAAACCTACCTATATCTTTGAAAGAATGCAAGGAAATATAGAACTAAAAGGAGATGAAGATTTTACTTCTATAAAATTGCTAAACTATCATCAGATAGAAAATCTGAAGCAAAAATATCCTAAAAAGAAATATTTACACATTGGCTTAATCCAAATAAAGATAACTGGTCTATTCAGATCCGGAATAGACACACCTATTATGATAATATGTTGTGATGAAAGAATCATCAATAATCCTCTAAATAGTATATTAGGAGGAGCAAAGTCCAATCTGGCAAATAGAATATTTGGAGTAAATATACATCCTGATTTTTGCATCAGCTTACATGATACAAATATAGAAAAAGCCTGTACTCTTTCTATAAATTTAAAAGGAATTGAAATGCTTCCTGGATCCCAAGTATTGGGAATACAATGGGAACATTGTTTAGCACTAAACGAAACATCTACTTTTAGATCTATCACACCTACACAGTTTATTAAACTTTTTGAGGTTGGGAATGGAAAAATAATCCAACCAAAATTGGTCAATATAAGACATTTGCGATATGATAATGAGATGCAAATATTCTTGAAAACTTTGAAACCAAAGACACATCTCCCTATAGAAACATTTATTGCTTCAGGCAATACTATTTCTACTACGATTATAAATCCAAGTATTCCAAGAAGTCTTAGTACCTCTGAATATCGAAATACCAATATTTTGGTTGACCAAGCTAGACCTAGTATGTCTGGACTAGAAAATACTCCTCTTGAAGGAAGGACTCAAAGAATCCTTGATCTCCAAAAGAAATCGGAAGACCAACATATTATAAGACTACCATCTAGTTCATTTGGTTTATCAAATGTCGGATCTTCTTAAGAAAAAACCTCAATTACACATATACATTCCTATGACATTGTTATTTCCTGATAACTCTTGTCTTACCTTACATACTCTACTAGATTCAGGTGCTGAAACTAGTCTTATACATGAAAAATTTATCCCTAAGCAATTATGGTTAGCCCTAGAAAAACAAGCAAGCTTAAATGATTTTATGGGAAGACCTGTCATTATTACTCATAAAGCAAATCTCCCAATTTCCATTCCAGATATTCATAATATCTCTCATCACTATACTTTTGAATTCGCTTTATTACCTATTGATTTCAATGTCGATTGCTTAGTTGGCATGAATAACTTACGACATTATGCCCCTTTCAATTCTCAAATTTTTCTATTTGATAGGCTCTCTATTCCTAATAAAAGTCTATTTAACCTCCAGCTAAGATGATTTCATAATATCTTTTTTCTTAGCATCATCTTACATTTTTCTTCCTGCAACTGGTATCAGAGATAGACCACTTAGATTCTTCTATCATGGTCTTGGTATTTCGTATTTTGGTATTGATCGAGTAAAGTAAGGGTACAATACCTTGGTGCAATTATGTCTCTGATACCAGTTGCAGGAGAGCTTCTGCTCCAGTACTCAGCGCTACTATTTATTCACACTATTTTAAACTAAGAAGCAGATCAGAGGAAGAAATATGTTTAAGAAAAAAGAAGTTCGGAAAGGCTCTCTGCCTCCTCCCTTCATCTGATGTCTTTATTTATAATGTTTCAAAAGACGTCCTTCAGATAGGAAGGAATCTTTTACAAAGTCTCTTTACAAAAGATGTACAGGAAAAAGGACTGCATGATTGTCCTTTGGACAGAAAAAGTTTACATGATTGTCCTTTACTGGGTCCCATCTTTGATAATTGTAGTCCTTGTGGAGATGAGAAGGAATCTTCTGGCGTGGCATGGGCCCACCACGCTTTTTATCTTGTCTGGAAAAGTCCTTCTTGGTTGCAATCAATCCTTGCCTTTTGTCCAATTCTCCCAAGGTTAATACTGGTAAGAAAAGGGATGACTTTTCCCAGTTTTATTGGAACAGATTCAATGGCAGAAAGATGATCATAGAGCATGATGTTATTACTGATGGTAATAGATCTTGCTCCACATAGACTGTCAGTCATTGCTTCTGTAAAAAACTCTTTAGCAGCTGCATAAGCTTGTTCTTCATAGTTGTATTCATGCTTAGGATAAACACCCCATCCATGGGCGAACTGTTGACTTTCGTCATGTAATTCCCATATTTGAAAAGAGGTGAATAGTTGGTATAGGTTCCTTTCTTCCCAAATGCTCCAAATTCGGAACCAGAAACCAGTTTCCCAAGAGTGCTGCTTTGAGTAGGTTGAAACTCGGTCACTGCATATCTTTGGAATGTGATCGAGGTAATCTCCAGGATGTAATGTGCTTAAGTAAAGACTATGAACTATCCCAAGTTGAAGAGCTCTGGCGGATTTAGGAATATCCCCTAAATAGACAGATAATCTTGGGTTTTCATATTTAGTCTTGATTAAAGCATCTTCTTCGAGCAGAAGCCGGGTAATTTCCGTTGCTTCTAACTGATGGAAAAATAGGAGGAGATGTTCATGTGGCAGGCAGTTTTGCTGATTTAGATTTACCATTGTGTTCACAATGGCTTCTGCCTTGAATTTTCTTGCCCTTTCAGAGTCAACTTCTAAAAGAGATAGGAGCTGGTAGAAATCTGTAGCTGGGCAGATTACCATATCTGAAAGGTTGCTTCTAGAAGTAATAGTTTTGAGTTCCTGCTCTTCAGGAGAAGAACCACAGAACCAATGTTTCTCCATTTGCTTCAATTCTTGAGATTTAGAAAGAACAGAGACCTGGCATATCTGTTTGCCGAGGTTTTGGAGTTCAGAAAGCTTCTGTTGTAGCTGCCTGAGTTTGATGAGGCCTGGAAGGCTTTCAGTATGTCCTGAAAGGTGATGGCTTTCAGTCTGTCCTGAAAGGTGTGGTTTGGAACTGGAGGGATCCATTATAGAGGTCTTTTGTCTTTTTTCTCGACTTTTATCCATTGTTTGGCCTGGATAATATATCTGCAAGAATATTAGTATAACCAGGAATATACTTAACATCATATTGGTATATTTCAAGGTATAAGGCAATTCTTATTCTCCTGATGTTTTCTTCAGGATTATTAATAGTTCGTTTTTTCAAGAATTGGGATACTGCTTTGTTATCAGTTTCTATGATGAACTGCCTATTGAGTAAATATATTTTTAAACTCTTTATTGCTGATTTAATAGCCAACAATTCTTTATCATAAGTGGAATATCTTTGTTGGGGTTTATTAAATTTTCCCGAGGTATATGCTATAATTTCTTTTTGTTTAACTATTATAACTCCTGCCCATAACATATCTGATGCATCTGTTTGGAGGGTTACTAGGTCATTTTCTTTGGGAAAATATAGTATTGTTTGGTGAGTAATTAGCTCCTTTATATGTTTTATCTCTTTTTCCTCTTCAGGAGTGAGCTGGATTCCTATTTTGTCTGTATTCCATTTTCTTGGTTGTTCACCATTTTCCATTTTATATTTAGATTGTTCTATAGTCAATTTTTCTTGTAAATTTTTGACTAGTTGGGATAGGTGAGGAATAAATTTCCTCCCATAATTTAAAAGACCCAAGAAACTCTGTAATTGTTTTAGAGTTTTAAATGTGTTAGGGAATTCCTTTATCTCGGAATATATATGTTGTTGTAATTCTATTTGGCCTTCTTTTATATATTTCCCAAGGAATTCTATTTCCTTTTTGAATAGATGAATTTTTGTAGGGCTTAAAATAATTCCGTTATCAAGTAGTATTTTTGCTACTTGAAGTAAGTGTTGTTTATGTTCTTCCATTGTAGGAGAAAAAACTAGTATATCATCTATGTAAACTACTACAAAATGTAGATGTCCGAACATAGAATTCATCCATTTTTGGAATATTTGTGGGGCATTTTTCAAACCAAATGGCATTACTAACCACTCATAGAGTCCTTGGGGACAACTAAAGGCAGTTAATTCTATAGATTCTTTATTGGCTAGTTTTACTTGCCAAAACCCAGATTTAGCATCAAATTTACTATAGTATTTGGATCCTTGTATCTGCTTTATTAACTGCTCTGCAGCAGGTGATGAATATCATATATTGCATTTTTCCTCTCATACTTTATCTGTTTTTGTATATAAATAAATGCTACTTGGGTATTTTTAGTGTCTTTTGCAGGTAATCCAAATTATACAAGGAAAAGGCATGAAACCAGAGTTGGACTAGGAAATCAAACGCTGAAAAGTTTCTAAAGCGGGCGAGACTACAATATCAAAGTACTTCAGGAATTAAAAGTAAAATACAGTCTATCAAATCAAGTCTACAGGACAAGAGACTCACTTGGAAGAAATTACGGAGCCAAAATCCAAATTTGAGCCGCTAAATAGCGGTTTAAACCGCCAATTAGCGGTCACACAGTCTCTGTTTAAACGAATATTTTTTACGTGGGCTTATTTGTAATTTTATAGTTTTTAGGTTCTGCTAGGAATAGGGTTTGATTTCGGATGCCTATTTATGGGCTAACCCTTGTATTTTGACGGATATTCTGGATGCTGGATTCTGGATTTTATTTTTGTACGCGATTTTCTCTGTTGAATGAATTGGGGGTTTTTGCTGAAGGTCGACGGCACAACACCGTGTCCAGAGGTAACCCATTATTTTTGCAATTTTTATTTTATTTCTGCATAAATTCAATTGCTTTTTATTTTAGGATTTACCGCTTTCTAGATTAGGGTTTATCATTGTATGAATTAAAATCTAATCTTCCTTAGCAAAAATCATGAGTAGCTGATTAGATTAGCCCTAGGATGTAGATGAAACTAAGATCCACCATGTAATTATTTTCTAATATTTTTCTTCTTAAATAAAATTAATAAAAGCCATGATTTTTCAAATGAAACATTAAAATACGAGGACCCGAAGTTTAGAACTTTGATAGATTATACTTGAATTAGGATTCTTGATAATCTATGCTTAGTTAGGGATTGGGGTTGCTGGTTTTACTATTTTATTTGAATTATCTACAATATTTAGTTTATTTTTATAAGAAGTAGCATCCTTTGATGAGCTATACTTGCACAACACTTGATAGCTCATGCTTAGGGCACTTTAAGTAAAAATTAAACTAAAAAGATCGAATTTTTATGATAGAAGAAAATATTAGAAGTAAGAACATGGTAGGAAATTAGTGGATTCTAAATCCTAGGCTACTTAGATAAATTCGACCTCAACCTAGAACCTTTGGTTAGTCCGTTGAACTATAGAGAAAGTAAGAACGCAGAAACACCCTAGATCCCTGTGAGACGACCTGTACAGCGCTACAACGATACTGTACGCTTGCAGTAAATATAACACATCAAGTTTTTGGCGCCGTTGCCGGGGATCGACGGTGTTTTTCTTGCTTTTTCTAGCATTTTACGGGTTAACAGTGTGTGTGAGTGTGCAGGAAATAGGAAGTGCAGATACAGGAAGATTGAAAGAATTGGAAGAGCCTCTGGACCAAGTGAAAAAAATATCAGAATCAAATTCTTTATTTTAGCCGCTATTTAGCGGGTAGAACCGCCATTTAGCGGCCAAAGAGGTACTTTTGGAACCCCAATTTTCTCTGTTGCTGTATTTTTGTTTCCTAGTTGTGTAGAAAAATTAAAAAAAAAAAAACATAAAAAAATTAGGAACAGTAGAAACCACATTTTTATTTGCTCATATCATTCCACCGTTTTATCTCTTCATCACACCCCACTTCTTGCATTAGTTTAGGAAGTTCACGCATACACTCACGGTCACTGGTTCATGCCACATTGGACCCATGATCAATTTGGTCGACTTGTGAGATCAGATTTGTTCATGGGAGACAAGATGGACCAGCCGATCCCGATCCTTCAGGATCGATGTTACCCGTTGCGTACATCATTACCATCATGCATCAAACTTCCACACGTAGCGGGTAATCACTACGAATTAAAACCGCAGTACATTAGTATGATCTCTTTACCAGTGAATTTCAAGAAGTATGCGTAATGATTAAACTGCAAAACTTATCGGAGGACGCAATTAAGCTCCGTTTCATCCCGTTTGCACTTAAGGATAATGCCAAGAAGTGGTTGTACAGTATGCCTACTGATTCAATCACTACTTGGGATGAATTCGTTACAGTATTTCTCAAGAAGTATTATCCTACGCACAAGACGGCACGAATCAGAAATCAAATTAATCAATTCCGTCAAGTGCCAGGAGAACCCTTCTGGAAATACTTAGAACGATTTAAGGATTTATTAGCTCAATGCCCCCACCATGCAATAGAAAAGTGGCGGTTGTGTCAGATCATATACGAAGGACTTGATTACGCATCCAAAACTCTTCTAGAATCCATGTGTCAAGGGGAGTTTATGAGAAAAAACGAGGATGAAGCATGGGACTTTCTTGAGGACTTATCATGGAAGACTATGCAGTGGGAGAGTTCCACTGAGAAGCCCAGTATATCAACTTCTGCTCAAAAGAGTGGGATCCATAGCGTCGACAGCTCTATAGCTGCTGAAGCAAAGATCGCAGCTCTTATGAGAAGAATTGAGGCACTGGAGACTCCTAGTGCTCAGTCTCCACCAATGGGTCAAGTGAATCAACTCCAAAGTCCCACATGCTTTAATTGCGGAATTCCCAACCACGTTATGGAGGAGTGTCCATTGTTAGTAAATCCTACGGGTCCTACACTTGAGCAAGCTAACGCTATGTATCAAAGACCCGTCAATAATCCATACGCTCCAACATACAATCCTGGCTGGAGGAGCCATCCAAATCTCTCATGGGGTCAAGGGCAATATCAGGGAGCCCCGAACTCTAACATGCAGCCTCCAGCTACTGGTCAGTTCCCAAGACCAAATATGGGTGCTTATCAACACCCAAATACTTCAAATCATGGGAACAACCAGAATAGACCACCTACACAAAATCACTCATATCCACAACAGGGGTCTAATAATGATCAAGAAAAGCGACTTCAATCACTTGAGAAGAATGTTGAAACTCTTCTTAAGTCTCAGTCCAACCTTGACACATACATGCAGAATCTTATGAAAGTGTTAACTGATTTCATTCAAAGAACAGATCAGCACCTGCTCGTAAACTCTCAATCCATTAAGAGTGTAGAGCAGCAGGTTGGACAACTAGCAAATCAAATGAGTGAACGTGGCAAGGGCACTTTTCCAAGTCAACCCATAACAAATCCTAATGCCAGTTCCTCAAATTTGAATCAGTCGCATGTCAACCAAATTAATGCCATTCACACACTTAGATCTGGAAAACTGGTTGACAATCATGTAGCCATGCCACCTGATTCCACTCATATTGTACGGCAAGCTACACTCCCTGATACCATGATTCCATCACCACCTCATGATTCATCATCATCATCCCACGATCTACCCACTGGCACGACAGAAGAATCTGATCCTTCTAATTCTAATCCTCCAATTGACCATACTTATAAGCCAAAGGCTCCCTATCCAAATCGATTGAAGAAAAATTCTCCTCAGGTGGAGCACATGCTTGAGTTATTCAAGCAAGTTAAGGTCAATGTTCCTCTTCTTGATGCAATCCAACAAGTACCTGCTTATGCAAAATTCTTAAAGGATTTATGCACAAAGAAGAGAATAACCAATGTTCCAAAGAAAGTCTTCCTAGCTGCTAACATATCTAGCATCATCTCTCAGTCAGCACCTGTAAAGTATAAAGACCCTGGAAGTCCTACTGTCTCCTGCACTATAGGGACTACAGTGATTGAAAGGGCTCTACTAGATCTAGGAGCAAGTGTCAACTTGCTTCCTTATTCGGTGTACCAGCAGTTAGGACTGGGAGAGTTGAGACCTACAAGGATTACGTTGCAGTTAGCTGACAGATCTGTGAAGACACCTATGGGAGAGATTGAGGATGTCTTGATTAAGATTGGGGAGTTTATCTTCCCAGTTGATTTCATAGTCCTCGAGACTCAACCTGTGGTGAATCCACACCATTGTATCCCAGTTATTTTGGGACGTCCATTCTTGGCCACTTCTAATGCTGTTATCAATTGCCGGAGTGGATCGATGAGACTTTCCTTTGGAAATATGACACTTGACTTGAATATATTCAATCTAGGGCGCCAACCGAGTGATCCACATGACGAGCCCCTAGAAGTGAATATGATCCAAGGATTGTCCAGTGAACACCAAGAGGAGAAATTCTTTGACGAGCTGAATGGTTTAGTTGATGAGAGTGTATTCTTGGAGACGCTCGATGAATCATCTAATTATGTGTCTTCCACGCAATGGAAACTTCCACCTGAGCCATTGATGACTGAACCACGAGTTCAGTTACGACCATCTATTGAGTGTCCACCTGAGCTTGAGATGAAGACCCTTCCGAGTCATCTCAAGTACGCTTTTTTGGGTGAACACGACACACTACCAGTCATTATCTCTGCAGAATTGACTGACGCTCAGGAGGAAAAACTCATATCAGTGTTGAAAGCACATAAGAAAGCCATAGGCTGGAGTATGGCTGATATCAAGGGGATAAGTCCTTCTATAGTGCAGCATAGAATTTATTTGCTAGACAATGCACGACCTACAAGAGATCCTCAGCGTAGGTTGAATCCGGTAATGAAAGAAGTTGTGAGGAAGGATATTCTTAAGTGTCTTGACAATGGGATTATTTATCCTATCTCTGATAGCGCATGGGTAAGCCCAGTTCAAGTAGTACCTAAGAAATCCGGAATCACTGTAGTCAAGAACGATGCAAATGAACTTATCCCGATGCGTTTGCAGACGGGATGGCGAGTCTGCATTGATTATAGGAAGCTTAATGCTGCAACTAGGAAGGACCATTTCCCCTTACCATTCATTGATCAGATGTTGGAACGGTTGGCCGGACATGAGTTCTATTGTTTTCTAGATGGATACTCTGGCTACAACCAAATTCCCATCGCTCCGGAGGATCAAGAAAAGACCACGTTCACATGTCCATTCGGCACCTTTGCATATAGACGCATGCCTTTTGGGTTATGCAACGCACCTGCCACGTTCCAAAGATGCATGGTAAGTATTTTCTCTGACATGGTTGAACGATTTCTTGAAATTTTCATGGATGATTTTTCTATCTTCGGAGATTCATTCCAAGAGTGTCTGCATCATCTAGAGTTAGTTCTCACACGCTATAATGAGAAGCATTTGACACTCAATTGGGAAAAATGTCATTTTATGGTCAAAAATGGCATAGTGCTAGGGCATGTCATCTCGAAGAATGGTATCGAGGTTGACAAAGCTAAGGTAGACCTCATCAATAATCTGCCACCTCCGCGATCAGTGAAAGATATACGATCCTTCCTTGGTCATGCTGGTTTTTATAGAAGATTTATCAAAGACTTTAGCACAATTGCTAGGCCTTTGACACATCTACTAGCCAAGGAAATACCATTCAATTTTACACCTGATTGTCTAAGAGCATTTGAGCAGCTCAAGAAGGCGCTGACCACCACTCCTATTATTCATGCGCCAGACTGGAGCTTACCCTTTGAGCTCATGTGTGATGCATCTGATTACGCTATCGGTGCCGTCCTTGGTCAACGTATTAATAAGCAGCCACATGTGATTTACTATGCAAGTAGGACACTTAATGACGCCCAGTTGAACTACTCTACCACAGAGAAAGAGCTTCTGGCAGTCGTCTTTGCACTTGAGAAGTTTCGTTCCTACTTGATTGGATCACGAATTACAGTTTACACCGATCACGCTGCTTTGAAATACTTGTTAACCAAGAAAGATGCAAAAGCAAGACTTATTCGATGGATCCTCTTGCTACAAGAGTTTGATCTTGAAATATTAGACAAGAAAGGTGCGGATAATTCAGTAGCTGATCACTTGTCTCGTTTGCCCAATGCTCCAACTAATTTGTGCCCCATAAATGAATCATTTCCTGACGAGCAACTGTTTGCATTGATGCACGAACCATGGTTTGCTGACATTGTGAACTATCTTGTGACTAAGGAGATTCCGTCCCATTGGTCCAAGCAAGATCGATATAGATTCTTGTCCCAAGTAAAATTCTTTTACTGGGATGAACCATATCTGTTCAAATGTTGTCCAGATCAGATCATACGTCGATGCATACCTAATGATGAGATACAAAGTATCCTCTCTTTTTGTCATGATCTAGCTTGTGGAGGACACTTTGGTCCCAGGAAAACGGCTGAAAAGGTATTGCAGAGTGGTTTCTATTGGCCAACTATTTTCAAAGATGCCGTGGAATATTGCAAAGCATGCACACGATGCCAATTCGTCGGCAAAATTTCACGGCGCAATATGATGCCTCTGCAACCCATCCTTGAGGTTGAAATCTTTGATGTATGGGGTATAGATTTTATGGGACCGTTACCCAACTCATTTGGAAATCAATACATATTAGTTGCTGTTGATTATGTTTCTAAATGGGTAGAGGCAATAGCCACAAAATCGAATGACAACAAAGTAGTTGTCAAGTTTTTGAAAGAGAATATATTTTCTCGATTTGGCATTCCTCGAGCTATTATTAGCGATAATGGTACCCATTTCACCAACCGGTCATTTGAGGCGCTTATGCGGAAATATTCCATTACCCACAAGTTAGCCACACCATATCATCCACAAACTAGCGGGCAAGTGGAAGTTTCCAATCGCCAAATCAAACTGATTTTGGAGAAAACAGTAAATCATAATAGAAAAGATTGGTCTTGTAAGTTAGCTGATGCATTATGGGCTTACCGTACTGCTTACAAGACTAATCTAGGCATGTCTCCATATCGTTTGATATTTGGAAAAGCGTGTCATTTACCGGTGGAGCTTGAGCATAAAGCTTTATGGGCAATTAAATTTCTAAATTTTGAGCTCGAAAAAGCTGGCGAGCAGCGGAGATTACAAATTAATGAGCTTGATGAGATAAGACGGGACGCATATGAGAGTGCCAAGATTTATAAAGAGAAAACAAAAGTGTTTCATGACAAAGCAATCATTCGCAAGTCATTTGCACCTGGACAAAAAGTTCTCTTATATAATTCGAGGCTACATTTATTCCCAGGAAAATTGAGGTCAAGATGGAGTGGACCGTACATAGTACGGACAGTGCACCATCACGGTGCAGTTGATCTCGAAGATCCTAAAAATGGTAATTTATTCAAAGTAAACGGTCACAGACTAAAACCATTTTTAGAATCTCGAGTGAGCGATAACGTAGAGGTCGTGACACTTCACGATCCAATCTATGCATAAAGGCATGTAGTCATGTGTATAATAGCATGTATATTATGTTACTAACGTGATGCAGGGTTTTAAAGCAAAATTAGGGAAAGATGAGGAGCTAATGGTAATTTTCCATCTCTATATATATCCAAGCAGCCCTCATCTTCCCCCAAATCATTTCATCCAAAACCCTAGCTGCCCCCTTTCTTTCCCACTTCCTCCTTTTGGTTTTTGTCTCTCTTTGCAGTACAGTGTATAATCTTCAGGATTTGCGCTGATCAGTTGATTCCACAAGATTCATCTCACTATCTTAGAGACTCTACCCTAAGATCCCAGCCAGACGTGACGAATCAACCGCCAAACAGCGGCTTTTACCGCTATTTAGCGGTAAATTTGTGGATTTTTCCCCTGAATCTTCAGGGCAGGTAATATTTTTCCTTTATAAGTTTACTGGGTTTATCATATTGCAAATTAATAGTTACAGTACGATATCATGGGTAGATTTGTTTGTGAGAAGTTTTTTGGAGAAATTTTTGTGGCATTTAGTGTTTATTTTGCTGCTGCAATCGAAACTCTGGGTTGGAATTACCTCATTTATTCATCTAATGCATTCTACATCCCAGAGTTGGTGGAGGAATTTTATGCGAGTTTTGCGAAATCCGACATTTCGGACGATCGCAAAACCATAAACCTCCATTGGCGCGGCCAATTATATGAAATGCACGCAGAGGCCATCTCAACTTCTACGGGTATCCTCCTTCATACCGGGAATCACACTCCTGGTAGGATTGAGGACTATCTTACACAGATGGGCCCAAACTGCAAAATAACACGTGATAAAGGGATCAGCAGCAAGACACTCTACCGAAATATTCACGCAACTTGCCGCTGGGTCAACACTAATGTTATGGGCATTACACATATGTCATCTTTTTATACGCCCACACTTTATGTTGTTGATTGTATTATGCGTCAAGATACTCACTTCTGTATGTGCACACAACTACTCGACACTATTATTGATGCTAAGATGCGGTCGAGGACTAGTTTGCCTCTGCCGTGTTTAATTACACAGTTGTGTCGCAAGTTTATATCTAGTGCCGAATTTGACGCATACACTTTGAATTTGGATATGAGAGTAGATTGGACGATACACTTTGAATTTTATGAAAAAAAAAAAAAAGATTAAAATCCGAAAAATAAATATCGCTAATAGTAGTTTTGAGGCAATTATACATCTATTCTTCACCTCACAATAGTTTATTAGGTTAAGGATAAAGATAATAACGAATGAGTAAGTCTTCTCTCTCTAAAAAAAGTGAGAATAAAATAATGGGGTGAGCCTAAGGCAATAGCCTCGAGAGTGATAAAATAATGGGGTGCGCCTGGTATTAAGGCAATAGCCTCAAGAGTGAAAAAAAAAAAGAGTATGATCTAAGTAATCGGGTATTTTGCGCCTAAGCAAGCGTGAATATTCGCATGAAAGGTGAAATATTCTTAAAAAAGAAAAAAAAAAAAAAAAAAGAGTATGAACTAAGTAATTGGGTATTTTGCGCCTAAGCAAGCGTGAATACTCGCATGAAAGGTGAAATATTCTTAATAAAAAAAAATTATGAGAGAGGAGATGAATCATGAGTTAGAGTTGGAGTCCAAAAACCAAAGTAGACTATCACACATGCACGTAGATGTATAGGAGCCAATAAATTATCTGTTAGTAGGTATTGAAAGATAAGATTTAAATTTTTGATTAAAATTATAAGTGTATCTGATATGATGCTCGATTTAAAAATTGATAATCTAAATGCGTTCTTAAGTTTGTTATTAGTGAGACCAATTGACGAAAATATAAAAAAAAAAAAAAGGATTTTTTCTTTCTTTTGTATAAAATTTTTATTTTTCTTAATTTTCGGTTATCCTTATTTTTCTTTTCTTTATTCCTTAATCTATTTTCTTCTTGAATTTTGTGGGTATATTCACTGCAAACCCTCACGAGACAACACTCGTCCACTAGGGTAACCTAGGGGTTTAAAGGCTTGTTACACGTGCTAAGTGTAATCGCGATTCCTGCGAAAGTGAGTTAGGATTTTTGTTTTTCTTTTTAGGTTTAGGTTTTGCTCGAGGACTAGCAAAAGATAGGTGTGGGGGTGTGATGAATATCATATATTGCATTTTTCCTCTCATACTTTATCTGTTTTTGTATATAAATAAATGCTACTTGGGTATTTTTAGTGTCTTTTGCAGGTAATCCAAATTATACAAGGAAAAGGCATGAAACCAGAGTTGGACTAGGAAATCAAACGCTGAAAAGTTTCTAAAGCGGGCGAGACTACAATATCAAAGTACTTCAGGAATTAAAAGTAAAATACAGTCTATCAAATCAAGTCTACAGGACAAGAGACTCACTTGGAAGAAATTACGGAGCCAAAATCCAAATTTGAGCCGCTAAATAGCGGTTTAAACCGCCAATTAGCGGTCACACAGTCTCTGTTTAAACAAATATTTTTTACGTGGGCTTATTTGTAATTTTATAGTTTTTAGGTTCTGCTAGGAATAGGGTTTGATTTCGGATGCCTATTTATGGGCTAACCCTTGTATTTTGACGGATATTCTGGATGCTGGATTCTGGATTTTATTTTTGTACGCGATTTTCTCTGTTGAATGAATTGGGGGTTTTTGCTAAAGGTCGACGGCACAACACCGTGTCCAGAGGTAACCCATTATTTTTGCAATTTTTATTTTATTTCTGAATAAATTCAATTGCTTTTTATTTTAGGATTTACCGCTTTCTAGATTAGGGTTTATCATTGTATGAATTAAAATCTAATCTTCCTTAGCAAAAATCATGAGTAGCTGATTAGATTAGCCCTAGGATGTAGATGAAACTAAGATCCACCATGTAATTATTTTCTAATATTTTTCTTCTTAAATAAAATTAATAAAAGCCATGATTTTTCAAATGAAACATTAAAATACAAGGACCCGAAGTTTAGAACTTTGATAGATTATACTTGAATTAGGATTCTTGATAATCTATGCTTAGTTAGGGATTGGGGTTGCTGGTTTTAATATTTTATTTGAATTATCTACAATATTTAGTTTATTTTTATAAGAAGTAGCATCCTTTGATGAGCTATACTTGCACAACACTTGATAGCTCATGCTTAGGGCACTTTAAGTAAAAATTAAACTAAAAAGATCGAATTTTTATGATAGAAGAAAATATTAGAAGTAAGAACATGGTAGGAAATTAGTGGATTCTAAATCCTAGGCTACTTAGATAAATTCGACCTCAACCTAGAACCTTTGGTTAGTCCGTTGAACTATAGAGAAAGTAAGAACGCAGAAACACCCTAGATCCCTGTGAGACGACCTGTACAGCGCTACAACGATACTGTACGCTTGAAGTAAATATAACACATCAAGTTTTTGGGTATAAAATAGCCGTCAAACTTTGTATAGCTATTTAATTTTCTATAATTAATGACCATTCTGGCTTTTCCTCTTTTTTGTTCTGCATGTTTTCTGACTAGAAAAGCAGGTGATGAATGAGGGCTGCTGCTAGGCTGTATTAGTTTAAGAGATAAAAGCTCGTTTATTTGAGCTGAAAATTCTTGTTTATCTATAGGGGATACCATTATACTGTTTGATCTTACATTAGTATTTTGGTATTGATCGAGTAAAGTAAGGGTACAATACCTTGGTGCCTTATCAAAATATAATAAAGGGTTATTTGAATATAATGGTTTAAGCATACTATGGATGATTTCTTCTGTATTAGAGAAGATAGTAAGAGGATAAGTGCAGTTGTTTTGGGTGGAAATAAGTCGTTCACCACGTTGGGCTGCAGTATAAGATGATGCTAAGGGTACCGGGAAAGGAACCCGTGGAATTTGATGATTATCAAATAGAAAAATTTGAGAATTGAAAGGGGCATAATGTCGTAAGTTATTCATGCCAACTAAGCAATCGACATTGAAATCAATAGGTAATAAAGCGAATTCAAAAGTATAGTGATGAGAGATATTATGAATATCTGGAATGGAAATTGGGAGATTTGCTTTATGAGTAATAATGACAGGTCTTCCCATAAAATCATTTAAGCTTGCTTGTTTTTCTAGGGCTAACCATAATTGCTTAGGGATAAATTTTTCATGTATAAGACTAGTTTCAGCACCTGAATCTAGTAGAGTATGTAAGGTAAGACAAGAGTTATCAGGAAATAACAATGTCATAGGAATGTATATGTGTAATTGAGGTTTTTTCTTAAGAAGATCCGACATTTGATAAACCAAATGAACTAGATGGTAGTCTTATAATATGTTGGTCTTCCGATTTCTTTTGGAGATCAAGGATTCTTTGAGTCCTTCCTTCAAGAGGAGTATTTTCTAGTGCAGACATACTAGGTCTAGCTTGGTCAACCAAAATATTGGTATTTCGATATTCAGAGGTACTAAGACTTCTTGGAATACTTGGATTTATAATCGTAGTAGAAATAGTATTGCCTGAAGCAATAAATGTTTCTATAGGGAGATGTGTCTTTGGTTTCAAAGTTTTCAAGAATATTTGCATCTCATTATCATATCGCAAATGTCTTATATTGACCAATTTTGGTTGGATTATTTTTCCATTCCCAACCTCAAAAAGTTTAATAAACTGTGTAGGTGTGATAGATCTAAAAGTAGATGTTTCGTTTAGTGCTAAACAATGTTCCCATTGTATTCCCAATACTTGGGATCCAGGAAGCATTTCAATTCCTTTTAAATTTATAGAAAGAGTACAGGCTTTTTCTATATTTGTATCATGTAAGCTGATGCAAAAATCAGGATGTATATTTACTCCAAATATTCTATTTGCTAAATTGGATTTTGCTCCCCCTAATATACTATTTAGAGGATTATTGATGATTCTTTCATCGCAACATATTATCATAATAGGTGTGTCTATTCCGGATCTGAATAGACCAGTTATCTTTATTTGAATTAATCCAATGTGTAAATATTTCTTCTTAGGATATTTTTGCTTTAGATTTTCTATCTGATGGAAGTTTAGCAATTTTATAGAAGTAAACTCTTCATCTCCTTTTAGTTCTATATTTCCTTGCATTCTTTCAAAGATATAGGTAGGTTTGTTTGTCCATAAAGATTTGAATTTAGATTGAGGTTTATATACCTCTTCTTGTTTAGCATGTGGTATGGAAAGTTTTAGTCTTTCAATATCTTCATCAGTTACTTCATAATGTTCCCCTTGGCTATTTTCAATACTTGTATTATGAATCTCTTGAGGTTCTATTTCCTTCAATGTATTCATATATACTTTGTATTCAAACATAGATTCTTTTGAAGATTGTCCAGGGGTAAACTTTGGACTAAGAGGTGGAGATGTTGAAAGTAAAATATCTTGATCAACTTTAACCAATGCTAAATCTTCGTATTTATGGATTATAAGTATTCCTATAGGAGTACCTAAAGGAATTTGATATGGATTATCATCTAAACTTGTACTTTTCATTATTATACTTATGTTTTGATCTGTCATAGATTCTATTATGCCATAAGTAATGAAAATATTTCTAAGAGCATGATGTCTTAGATTTTTAATTTCTCCATAATATCCATAAGGTATTCTTATAATCAGATCTAAATAAATTTCTATAGATTGATATCTTCTTATGCTATAATGATTGTTAGCATATAGAATATGTCCTGGAAATTTCAATGATTCCCTTTTTGGTAATATAGTAGTTTTAGACAAGGGTATAACTTGTATAAAATGGTATGTTTTATTCAAGGTTAATATGTTTATATTGAATTCTTCTGTTTCTGAAGAATCAGAATCTAAAGGACTTTCTTCATATATGGTTTCAATCTCATATATAGAAGAGTTATCACTAAGGACTTCTTCTATAGTTCCAGTATGGATATCATACTTTTCTAACTCATTTTTCCAAAAGTTCTTCAGATAATGAAAGTTATATTTCTGCATCTGATTCTTTTGATGATGAATTATCTGAATATGATGATATTGTTGATGAAATACCCTCTAATGAGGAGTATGATGATGTTGACCAACTATCACAACCCTCTAACGAGGAAGCCTCTTGGTCAGAGGAATTATACAACATACCCTCTAACGAGGACTATCATATATCAAATATACCCTCTAACGAGGAGCAGTATTTATACAATATAAATATGGAAAGTGGGGAATCATCTACTCAAATAATTTCTACAGGTAGACAAAATCCACCACATCCTAATACTACTGAAGAAACTATGTATCATAGAGATACAGATGAAAACTATGTAGATTCCTATATCTATAAACAAGGAAAGAGACATCAAACTGCTACTTCAGGATTAATATTTAATGTTGATAATATACCAACAAATGCTTTAAGGGATTATATACTCAATTGGGAACAACTAATGGTTGGAACAAATACCCTAATGCCACAGGGAATCCCTCATCAGGAATTTGTAATATTAGCTTGCGGATATTGGCAAGGAATAGCCTTAAGATGGCTAACACAATATGAAAAGTTATACCCAACTGAGATAGTAGCTTTAAATAGCCATGAATCTAGAAGAACAGCTTTACATAGTATTTGTAAAAGTCTATATGGAGACATAACTGGAGAAGATATTAATGCTGAAGGCATAGATGAAAATATCTTTCTAAAACTAAGACTGTGTAACATTTGTTACTTAGAAGAATTTGCTAATCTATATATCAGTTATATTTTTAAACTGAATACCTTAGATAAAAAAATCTTTTGGCTAACAGCCTTCTTTTCTAAGTTACCTATACCATGGGATACCATGATAGAGAAAAAATATAACAGTCTTAGAGCTGGAGGTATTCCACACAATACAGGAGCTTTGAAAAAGGCTTGTATGGAAACAGTTAAGAAAACCTGCCAATTACAAAAGGCAAATAATCATCTATCCAAATACATACATAAGTCTGACATTAAAACTTCTTGTTGTCCTAAGTATGACCCAGACATTAATTATCAGTTTGGTTGTCCTCCAGTATATGGGTTCAAAGCGTGGTGGGCCCATGCCACGCCAGAAGATTCCTTCTCATCTCCACAAGGACTACAATTATCAAAGATGGGACCCAGTAAAGGACAATCATGTAAACTTTTTCTGTCCAAAGGACAATCATGCAGTCCTTTTTCCTGTACATCTTTTGTAAAGAGACTGTAAGATTAGTATGTTCAAGAGCATTATATAAACTGATGACCATAGTAAGTCGAGAAACCTTAATAGTTGTTTTGCAATAAAAACCCATAAATGTATTATTGTTAGGTTTAAGATGATTCCATTATCCAGTAGTATTTTTGCTACTTGGAGTAAGTGTTGTTTATGTTTTTCCATTTCAAGGGAAAAGACTAGTATATCATCTATATAAACTACTTCAAAATGTAGATGTCCGAACATAGAATTCATCTATTTTTGGAATAGTTGTGGAGCATTTTTTAAACCAAATAGCATTACTAACCACTCATAGTGTCCCTGGGGACAACTAAATGCAGTTAATTCTATAGATTCTTTATTGGATAGTTTTACTTGCCAAAAACCAGATTCAGCATCAAATTTACTATAGTATTTTGACCCTTGTATCTGTGTTATTAACTGTTCCGCAGTAGGTATAAAATAGCCGTCAAACTTTGTATAGCTATTTAATTTTCTATAATTAATGACCATTCTGGCTTTCCCTCTTTTTTGTTCTGTATGTTTTCTGACTAGAAAAGCAGGTGATGAATGAGGGCTGCTGGATACCATTATACTGTTTGTTCTTACATTAGTATTTTGGTATTGATCGAGTAAAGTAAGGGTACAATACCTTGGTGCCCTATCAAAATATAATAAAGGGTTACGTGAATATAATGGTTTAAGCATACTGTGTATGATTTCATCTGTATTAGAGAATATAGTAAGAGGATAAGTGCAGTTTTTTTGGGTGGAAATAAGTCGTTCACCACGTTGGGCTGCAGTATAGGATGATGCGAAGGGGACCGGAAAAGGAACCCTTGGAATTTGATGATTATCAAATAGAAAAATTTGAGAGTTGAATGGGGCATAATGCCGTAAGTTATTCATGCCCACTAAGCAATCGACATTAAAGTCAATAGGTAATAAAGCAAATTCAAAAGTATAGTGATGAGAGATATTATGAATATCAGGGATAGAAATAGAGATATTTGCTTTATGAGTAATAATGACGGGTCTGCCCATAAAGTCATTTAAGCTTGCTTGCTTTTCTAGGGCTAGCCATAATTGCTTAGGGATAAATTTTTCATGTATAAGACTAGTTTCAGCACCTGAATCTAGTAGAGTATGTAAGGTAAGACAAGAGTTATCAGGAAATAATAATGTCATGGGAATGTATATGTGTAATTGCGGTTTTTTCTTAAGAAGATCCGACATTTGATAAACCAAATGAACTAGAAGGTAGTCTTATAATATGTTGGTCTTCTGATTTCTTTTGGAGTTCAAGGATTCTTTGAGACCTTCCTTCAAGAGGAGTATTTTCTAGTGCAGACATACTAGGTCTAGCTTGGTCAACCAAAATATTGGTATTTCGATATTCAGAGGTACTAAGACTTCTTGGAATACTTGGATTTATAATCGTAGTAGAAATAGTATTGCCTGAAGCAATAAATGTTTCTATAGGGAGATGTGTCTTTGGTTTCAAAGTTTTCAAGAATATTTGCATCTCATTATCATATCGCAAATGTCTTATATTGACCAATTTTGGTTGGATTATTTTTCCATTCCCAACCTCAAAAAGTTTAATAAACTGTGTAGGTGTGATAGATCTAAAAGTAGATGTTTCGTTTAGTGCTAAACAATGTTCCCATTGTATTCCCAATACTTGGGATCCAGGAAGCATTTCAATTCCTTTTAAATTTATAGAAAGAGTACAGGCTTTTTCTATATTTGTATCATGTAAGCTGATGCAAAAATCAAGATGTATATTTACTCCAAATATTCTATTTGCCAGATTGGACTTTGCTCCTCCTAATATACTATTTAGAGGATTATTGATGATTCTTTCATCACAACATATTATCATAATAGGTGTGTCTATTCCGGATCTGAATAGACCAGTTATCTTTATTTGGATTAAGCCAATGTGTAAATATTTCTTTTTAGGATATTTTTGCTTCAGATTTTCTATCTGATGATAGTTTAGCAATTTTATAGAAGTAAAATCTTCATCTCCTTTTAGTTCTATATGGCTAAGTTAAGGATACTTACTATTTTAAAATTCCAAGGGTTGTTTTTTCTTAAAATCTTCCATTTTTGTTTAACTAATACAGCCCTGCTAGGCTGTATTAGTTTTAAATGTGTTCGTAGCAAAAATACTACTTGATAACGGAATTATTTTAAGCCCTACAAAAATTCATCTATTCAAAAAGGAAATAGAATTCCTTGGGAAATATATAAAAGAAGGCCAAATAGAATTACAACAACATATATATTCCAAGATAAAGGAATTCCCTAACACATTTAAAACTCTAAAACAATTACAGAGTTTCTTGGGTCTTTTAAATTATGGGAGGAAATTTATTCCTCACCTATCCCAACTAGTCAAAAATTTACAAGAAAAATTGACTATAGAACAATCTAAATATAAAATGGAAAATGGTGAACAACCAAGAAAATGGAATACAGATAAAATAGGAATCCAGCTCACTCCTGAAGAGGAAAAAGAGATAAAACATATAAAGGAGCTAATTACTCACCAAACAATACTATATTTTCCCAAAGAAAATGACCTAGTAACCCTCCAAACAGATGCATCAGATATGTTTTGGGCAGGAGTTATAATAGTTAAACAAAAAGAAATTATAGCATATACCTCGAGAAAATTTAATAAACCCCAACAAAGATATTCCACTTATGATAAAGAATTGTTGGCTATTAAATCAGCAATAAAGAGTTTAAAAATATATTTACTCAATAGGCAGTTCATCATAGAAACTGATAACAAAGCAGTATCCCAATTCTTGAAAAAACGAACTATTAATAATCCTGAAGAAAACATCAGGAGAATAAGAATTGCCTTATACCTTGAAATATACCAATATGATGTTAAGTATATTCCTGGTTATACTAATATTCTTGCAGATATATTATCCAGGCCAAACATTGGATAAAAGTCGAGAAAAAAGACAAAAGACCTCTATAATGGATCCCTCCAGTTCCAAACCACACCTTTCAGGACAGACTGAAAGCCATCACCTTTCAGGACATACTGAAAGCCTTCCAGGCCTCATCAAACTCAGGCAGCTACAACAGAAGCTTTCTGAACTCCAAAACCTCGGCAAACAGATATGCCAGGTCTCTGTTCTTTCTAAATCTCAAGAATTGAAGCAAATGGAGAAACATTGGTTCTGTGGTTCTTCTCCTGAAGAGCAGGAACTCAAAACTATTACTTCCAGAAGCAACCTTTCAGATATGGTAATCTGCCCAGCTACAGATTTCTACCAGCTCCTATCTCTTTTTGAAGTTGACTCTGAAAGGGCAAGAAAATTCAAGGCAGAAGCCATTGTGAACACAATGGTAAATCTAAATCAGCAAAACTGCCTGCCACATGAACATCTCCTCCTATTTTTCCATCAGTTAGAAGCAACGGAAATTACCCGGCTTCTGCTCGAAGAAGATGCTTTAATCAAGACTAAATATGAAAACCCAAGATTATCTGTCTATTTAGGGGATATTCCTAAATCCGCCAGAGCTCTTCAACTTGGGATAGTTCATAGTCTTTACTTAAGCACATTACATCCTGGAGATTACCTCGATCACATTCCAAAGATATGCAGTGACCGAGTTTCAACCTACTCAAAGCAGCACTCTTGGGAAACTGGTTTCTGGTTCCGAATTTGGAGCATTTGGGAAGAAAGGAACCTATACCAACTATTCACCTCTTTTCAAATATGGGAATTACATGACGAAAGTCAACAGTTCGCCCATGGATGGGGTGTTTATCCTAAGCATGAATACAACTATGAAGAACAAGCTTATGCAGCTGCTAAAGAGTTTTTTACAGAAGCAATGACTGACAGTCTATGTGGAGCAAGATCTATTACCATCAGTAATAACATCATGCTCTATGATCATCTTTCTGCCATTGAATCTGTTCCAATAAAACTGGGAAAAGTCATCCCTTTTCTTACCAGTATTAACCTTGGGAGAATTGGACAAAAGGCAAGGATTGATTGCAACCAAGAAGGACTTTTCCAGACAAGATAAAAAGCGTGGTGGGCCCATGCCACGCCAGAAGATTCCTTCTCATCTCCACAAGGACTACAATTATCAAAGATGGGACCCAGTAAAGGACAATCATGTAAACTTTTTCTGTCCAAAGGACAATCATGCAGTCCTTTTTCCTGTACATCTTTTGTAAAGAGACTTTGTAAAAGATTCCTTCCTATCTGAAGGACGTCTTTTGAAACATTATAAATAAAGACATCAGATAAAGGGAGGAGGCAGAGAGCCTTTCCGAACTTCTTTTTTCTTAAACATATTTCTTCCTCTGATCTGCTTCTTAGTTTAAAATAGTGTGAATAAATAGTAGCGCTGAGTACTGGAGCAGAAGCTCTCCTGCAACTGGTAAAATATCTTGATCAACTTTAACCAATGCTAAATCTTCGTATTTATGGATTATAAGTATTCCTATAGGAGTACCTAAAGGAATTTGATATGGATTATCATCTAAACTTGTACTTTTCATTATTATACTTATGTTTTGATCTGTCATAGATTCTATTATGCCATAAGTAATGAAAATATTTCTAAGAGCATGATGTCTTAGATTTTTAATTTCTCCATAATATCCATAAGGTATTCTTATAATCAGATCTAAATAAATTTCTATAGATTGATATCTTCTTATGCTATAATGATTGTTAGCATATAGAATATGTCCTGGAAATTTCAATGATTCCCTTTTTGGTAATATAGTAGTTTCAGGAGAGCTTCTGCTCCAGTACTCAGCGCTACTATTTATTCACACTATTTTAAACTAAGAAGCAGATCAGAGGAAGAAATATGTTTAAGAAAAAAGAAGTTCGGAAAGGCTCTCTGCCTCCTCCCTTCATCTGATGTTTTTATTTATAATGTTTCAAAAGACGTCCTTCAGATAGGAAGGAATCTTTTACAAAGTCTCTTTACAAAAGATGTACAGGAAAAAGGACTGCATGATTGTCCTTTGGACAGAAAAAGTTTACATGATTGTCCTTTACTGGGTCCCATCTTTGATAATTGTAGTCCTTGTGGAGATGAGAAGGAATCTTCTGGCGTGGCATGGGCCCACCACGCTTTTTATCTTGTCTGGAAAAGTCCTTCTTGGTTGCAATCAATCCTTGCCTTTTGTCCAATTCTCCCAAGGTTAATACTGGTAAGAAAAGGGATGACTTTTCCCAGTTTTATTGGAACAGATTCAATGGCAGAAAGATGATCATAGAGCATGATGTTATTACTGATGGTAATAGATCTTGCTCCACATAGACTGTCAGTCATTGCTTCTGTAAAAAACTCTTTAGCAGCTGCATAAGCTTGTTCTTCATAGTTGTATTCATGCTTAGGATAAACACCCCATCCATGGGCGAACTGTTGACTTTCGTCATGTAATTCCCATATTTGAAAAGAGGTGAATAGTTGGTATAGGTTCCTTTCTTCCCAAATGCTCCAAATTCGGAACCAGAAACCAGTTTCCCAAGAGTGCTGCTTTGAGTAGGTTGAAACTCGGTCACTGCATATCTTTGGAATGTGATCGAGGTAATCTCCAGGATGTAATGTGCTTAAGTAAAGACTATGAACTATCCCAAGTTGAAGAGCTCTGGCGGATTTAGGAATATCCCCTAAATAGACAGATAATCTTGGGTTTTCATATTTAGTCTTGATTAAAGCATCTTCTTCGAGCAGAAGCCGGGTAATTTCCGTTGCTTCTAACTGATGGAAAAATAGGAGGAGATGTTCATGTGGCAGGCAGTTTTGCTGATTTAGATTTACCATTGTGTTCACAATGGCTTCTGCCTTGAATTTTCTTGCCCTTTCAGAGTCAACTTCAAAAAGAGATAGGAGCTGGTAGAAATCTGTAGCTGGGCAGATTACCATATCTGAAAGGTTGCTTCTGGAAGTAATAGTTTTGAGTTCCTGCTCTTCAGGAGAAGAACCACAGAACCAATGTTTCTCCATTTGCTTCAATTCTTGAGATTTAGAAAGAACAGAGACCTGGCATATCTGTTTGCCGAGGTTTTGGAGTTCAGAAAGCTTCTGTTGTAGCTGCCTGAGTTTGATGAGGCCTGGAAGGCTTTCAGTATGTCCTGAAAGGTGATGGCTTTCAGTCTGTCCTGAAAGGTGTGGTTTGGAACTGGAGGGATCCATTATAGAGGTCTTTTGTCTTTTTTCTCTACTTTTATCCATTGTTTGGCCTGGATAATATATCTGCAAGAATATTAGTATAACCAGGAATATACTTAACATCATATTGGTATATTTCAAGGTATAAGGCAATTCTTATTCTCCTGATGTTTTCTTCAGGATTATTAATAGTTCGTTTTTTCAAGAATTGGGATACTGCTTTGTTATCAGTTTCTATGATGAACTGCCTATTGAGTAAATATATTTTTAAACTCTTTATTGCTGATTTAATAGCCAACAATTCTTTATCATAAGTGGAATATCTTTGTTGGGGTTTATTAAATTTTCCCGAGGTATATGCTATAATTTCTTTTTGTTTAACTATTATAACTCCTGCCCAAAACATATCTGATGCATCTGTTTGGAGGGTTACTAGGTCATTTTCTTTGGGAAAATATAGTATTGTTTGGTGAGTAATTAGCTCCTTTATATGTTTTATCTCTTTTTCCTCTTCAGGAGTGAGCTGGATTCCTATTTTGTCTGTATTCCATTTTCTTGGTTGTTCACCATTTTCCATTTTATATTTAGATTGTTCTATAGTCAATTATTCTTGTAAATTTTTGACTAGTTGGGATAGGTGAGGAATAAATTTCCTCCCATAATTTAAAAGACCCAAGAAACTCTGTAATTGTTTTAGAGTTTTAAATGTGTTAGGGAATTCCTTTATCTTGGAATATATATGTTGTTGTAATTCTATTTGGCCTTCTTTTATATATTTCCCAAGGAATTCTATTTCCTTTTTGAATAGATGAATTTTTGTAGGGCTTAAAATAATTCCGTTATCAAGTAGTATTTTTGCTACTTGAAGTAAGTGTTGTTTATGTTCTTCCATTGTAGGAGAAAAAACTAGTATATCATTTATGTAAACTACTACAAAATGTAGATGTCCGAACATAGAATTCATCCATTTTTGGAATATTTGTGGGGCATTTTTCAAACCAAATGGCATTACTAACCACTCATAGTGTCCTTGGGGACAACTAAAGGCAGTTAATTCTATAGATTCTTTATTGGCTAGTTTTACTTGCCAAAACCCAGATTTAGCATCAAATTTACTATAGTATTTGGATCCTTGTATCTGCTTTATTAACTGCTCTGCAGCAGGTATAAAATAGCCGTCAAACTTTGTATAGCTATTTAATTTTCTATAATTAATGACCATTCTGGCTTTTCCTCTTTTTTGTTCTGCATGTTTTCTGACTAGAAAAGCAGGTGATGAATGAGGGCTGCTGCTAGGCTGTATTAGTTTAAGAGATAAAAGCTCGTTTATTTGAGCTGAAAATTCTTGTTTATCTATAGGGGATACCATTATACTGTTTGATCTTACATTAGTATTTTGGTATTGATCGAGTAAAGTAAGGGTACAATACCTTGGTGCCTTATCAAAATATAATAAAGGGTTATTTGAATATAATGGTTTAAGCATACTATGGATGATTTCTTCTGTATTAGAGAAGATAGTAAGAGGATAAGTGCAGTTGTTTTGGGTGGAAATAAGTCGTTCACCACGTTGGGCTGCAGTATAAGATGATGCTAAGGGTACCGGGAAAGGAACCCGTGGAAGTTGATGATTATCAAATAGAAAAATTTGAGAATTGAAAGGGGCATAATGTCGTAAGTTATTCATGCCAACTAAGCAATCGACATTGAAATCAATAGGTAATAAAGCGAATTCAAAAGTATAGTGATGAGAGATATTATGAATATCTGGAATGGAAATTGGGAGATTTGCTTTATGAGTAATAATGACAGGTCTTCCCATAAAATCATTTAAGCTTGCTTGTTTTTCTAGGGCTAACCATAATTGCTTAGGGATAAATTTTTCATGTATAAGACTAGTTTCAGCACCTGAATCTAGTAGAGTATGTAAGGTAAGACCTTACATACTTTGTATGTAGAATACCAAAATATTAATAGCCGTCAAACTATCATCAGATAGAAAATCTGAAGAAATATTTTCTAGTGCAGACATACTGCAACTGGTACCAGTCCACTTAGTATTTGTAAAAGTCTATATGGAGACATAACTGGAGAAGATATTAATGCTGAAGGCAAAGATGAAAATATCCTTCTAAAACTAAGACTGTGTAACATTTGTTACTTAGAAGAATTTGCTAATCTATATATCAGTTATATTTTTAAACTGAATACCTTAGATAAAAAAATCTTTTGGCTAACAGCCTTCTTTTCTAAGTTACCTATACCATGGGATACCATGATAGAGAAAAAATATAACAGTCTTAGAGCTGGAGGTATTCCACACAATACAGGAGCTTTAAAAAAGGCTTGTATGAAACAGTTAAGAAAACCTGCCAATTACAAAAGGCAAATAATCATCTATCCGAATACATACATAAGTCTGACATTAAAACTTCTTGTTGTCCTAAGTATGACCCAGACATTAATTATCAGTTTGGTTGTCCTCCAGTATATGGGTTCAACAAACCATTCTTTCCCAAGAAAACAAAATATGGGAAAAAATCCAAAGACTATAAATCTAGATTCAAAAAGAATAACAAGAAAAAATACAAGGTATCCAGAAAAAAATGGAAACCTGAAAATAAGGAAGAAAGTCCTTTAGATTCTGATTCTTCAGAAACAGAAGAATTCAATATAAACATGTTAACCTTGAATAAAACATACCATTTTATACAAGTTATATCCTTGTCTAAAACTACTATATTACCAAAAATGGAATCATTGAAATTTCCAGGACATATTCTATATGCTAACAATCATTATAGCATAAGAAGATATCAATCTATAGAAATTTATTTAGATCTGATTATAAGAATACCTTATGGATATTATGGAGAAATTAAAAATCTAAGACATCATGCTCTTAGAAATATTTTCATTACTTATGGCATAATAGAATCTATGACAGATCAAAACATAAGTATAATAATGAAAAGTACAAGTTTAGATGATAATCCATATCAAATTCCTTTAGGTACTCCTATAGGAATACTTATAATCCATAAATACGAAGATTTAGCATTGGTTAAAGTTGATCAAGATATTTTAGTTTCAACATCTCCACCTCTTAGTCCAAAGTTTACCCCTGGACAATCTTCAAAAGAATCTATGTTTGAATACAAAGTATATATGAATACATTGAAGGAAATAGAACCTCAAGAGATTCATAATACAAGTATTGAAAATAACCAAGGGGAACATTATGAAGTAACTGATGAAGATATTGAAAGACTAAAACTTTCCATACCACATGCTAAACAAGAAGAGGTATATAAACCTCAATCTAAATTCAAATCTTTATGGACAAACAAACCTACCTATATCTTTGAAAGAATGCAAGGAAATATAGAACTAAAAGGAGATGAAGATTTTACTTCTATAAAATTGCTAAACTATCATCAGATAGAAAATCTAAGCAAAAATATCCTAAAAAGAAATATTTACACATTGGCTTAATCCAAATAAAGATAACTGGTCTATTCAGATCCGGAATAGACACACCTATTATGATAATATGTTGCGATGAAAGAATCATCAATAATCCTCTAAATAGTATATTAGGAGGAGCAAAGTCCAATCTGGCAAATAGAATATTTGGAGTAAATATACATCCTGATTTTTGCATCAGCTTACATGATACAAATATAGAAAAAGCTTGTACTCTTTCTATAAATTTAAAAGGAATTGAAATGCTTCCTGGATCCCAAGTATTGGGAATACAATGGGAACATTGTTTAGCACTAAACGAAACATCTACTTTTAGATCTATCACACCTACACAGTTTATTAAACTTTTTGAGGTTGGGAATGAAAAAATAATCCAACCAAAATTGGTCAATATAAGACATTTGCGATATGATAATGAGATGCAAATATTCTTGAAAACTTTGAAACCAAAGACACATCTCCCTATAGAAACATTTATTGCTTCAGGCAATACTATTTCTACTACGATTATAAATCCAAGTATTCCAAGAAGTCTTAGTACCTCTGAATATCGAAATACCAATATTTTGGTTGACCAAGCTAGACCTAGTATGTCTGCACTAGAAAATACTCCTCTTGAAGGAAGGACTCAAAGAATCCTTGATCTCCAAAAGAAATCGGAAGACCAACATATTATAAGACTACCATCTAGTTCATTTGGTTTATCAAATGTCGGATCTTCTTAAGAAAAAACCTCAATTACACATATACATTCCTATGACATTGTTATTTCCTGATAACTCTTGTCTTACCTTACATACTCTACTAGATTCAGGTGCTGAAACTAGTCTTATACATGAAAAATTTATCCCTAAGCAATTATGGTTAGCCCTAGAAAAACAAGCAAGCTTAAATGATTTTATGGGAAGACCTGTCATTATTACTCATAAAGCAAATCTCCCAATTTCCATTCCAGATATTCATAATATCTCTCATCACTATACTTTTGAATTCGCTTTATTACCTATTGATTTCAATGTCGATTGCTTAGTTGGCATGAATAACTTACGACATTATGCCCCTTTCAATTCTCAAATATTTCTATTTGATAATCATCAAATTCCACGGGTTCCTTTCCCGGTACCCTTAGCATCATCTTATACTGCAGCCCAACGTGGTGAACGACTTATTTCCACCCAAAACAACTGCACTTATCATCTTACTATCTTCTCTAATACAGAAGAAATCATCCATAGTATGCTTAAACCATTATATTCAAATAACCCTTTATTATATTTTGATAAGGCACCAAGGTATTGTACCCTTACTTTACTCGATCAATACCAAAATACTAATGTAAGATCAAACAGTATAATGGTATCCCCTATAGATAAACAAGAATTTTCAGCTCAAATAAACGAGCTTTTATCTCTTAAACTAATACAGCCTAGCAGCAGCCCTCATTCATCACCTGCTTTTCTAGTCAGAAAACATGCAGAACAAAAAAGAGGAAAAGCCAGAATGGTCATTAATTATAGAAAATTAAATAGCTATACAAAGTTTGACGGCTATTTTATACCTGCTGCAGAGCAGTTAATAAAGCAGATACAAGGATCCAAATACTATAGTAAATTTGATGCTAAATCTGGGTTTTGGCAAGTAAAACTAGCCAATAAAGAATCTATAGAATTAACTGCCTTTAGTTGTCCCCAAGGACACTATGAGTGGTTAGTAATGCCATTTGGTTTGAAAAATGCCCCACAAATATTCCAAAAATGGATGAATTCTATGTTCGGACATCTACATTTTGTAGTAGTTTACATAAATGATATACTAGTTTTTTCTCCTACAATGGAAGAACATAAACAACACTTACTTCAAGTAGCAAAAATACTACTTGATAACGGAATTATTTTAAGCCCTACAAAAATTCATCTATTCAAAAAGGAAATAGAATTCCTTGGGAAATATATAAAAGAAGGCCAAATAGAATTACAACAACATATATATTCCAAGATAAAGGAATTCCCTAACACATTTAAAACTCTAAAACAATTACAGAGTTTCTTGGGTCTTTTAAATTATGGGAGGAAATTTATTCCTCACCTATCCCAACTAGTCAAAAATTTACAAGAAAAATTGACTATAGAACAATCTAAATATAAAATGGAAAATGGTGAACAACCAAGAAAATGGAATACAGACAAAATAGGAATCCAGCTCACTCCTGAAGAGGAAAAAGAGATAAAACATATAAAGGAGCTAATTACTCACCAAACAATACTATATTTTCCCAAAGAAAATGACCTAGTAACCCTCCAAACAGATGCATCAGATATGTTTTGGGCAGGAGTTATAATAGTTAAACAAAAAGAAATTATAGCATATACCTCGGGAAAATTTAATAAACCCCAACAAAGATATTCCACTTATGATAAAGAATTGTTGGCTATTAAATCAGCAATAAAGAGTTTAAAAATATATTTACTCAATAGGCAGTTCATCATAGAAACTGATAACAAAGCAGTATCCCAATTCTTGAAAAAACGAACTATTAATAATCCTGAAGAAAACATCAGGAGAATAAGAATTGCCTTATACCTTGAAATATACCAATATGATGTTAAGTATATTCCTAGTTATACTAATATTCTTGCAGATATATTATCCAGGCCAAACAATGGATAAAAGTCGAGAAAAAAGACAAAAGACCTCTATAATGGATCCCTCCAGTTCCAAACCACACCTTTCAGGACAGACTGAAAGCCATCACCTTTCAGGACATACTGAAAGCCTTCCAGGCCTCATCAAACTCAGGCAGCTACAACAGAAGCTTTCTGAACTCCAAAACCTCGGCAAACAGATATGCCAGGTCTCTGTTCTTTCTAAATCTCAAGAATTGAAGCAAATGGAGAAACATTGGTTCTGTGGTTCTTCTCCTGAAGAGCAGGAACTCAAAACTATTACTTCCAGAAGCAACCTTTCAGATATGGTAATCTGCCCAGCTACAGATTTCTACCAGCTCCTATCTCTTTTAGAAGTTGACTCTGAAAGGGCAAGAAAATTCAAGGCAGAAGCCATTGTGAACACAATGGTAAATCTAAATCAGCAAAACTGCCAGCCACATGAACATCTCCTCCTATTTTTCCATCAGTTAGAAGCAACGGAAATTACCCGGCTTCTGCTCGAAGAAGATGCTTTAATCAAGACTAAATATGAAAACCCTAGATTATCTGTCTATTTAGGGGATATTCCTAAATCCGCCAGAGCTCTTCAACTTGGGATAGTTCATAGTCTTTACTTAAGCACATTACATCCTGGAGATTACCTCGATCACATTCCAAAGATATGCATTGACCAAGTTTCAACCTACTCAAAGCAGCACTCTTGGGAAACTGGTTTCTGGTTCCGAATTTGGAGCATTTGGGAAGAAAGGAACCTATACCAACTATTCACCTCTTTTCAAATATGGGAATTACATGACGAAAGTCAACAGTTCGCCCATGGATGGGGTGTTTATCCTAAGCATGAATACAACTATGAAGAACAAGCTTATGCAGCTGCTAAAGAGTTTTTTACAGAAGCAATGACTGACAGTCTATGTGGAGCAAGATCTATTACCATCAGTAATAACATCATGCTCTATGATCATCTTTCTGCCATTGAATCTGTTCCAATAAAACTGAAAAAAGTCATCCCTTTTCTTACCAGTATTAACCTTGGGAGAATTGGACAAAAGGCAAGGATTGATTGCAACCAAGAAGGACTTTTCCAGACAAGATAAAAAGCGTGGTGGGCCCATGCCACGCCAGAAGATTCCTTCTCATCTCCACAAGGACTACAATTATCAAAGATGGGACCCAGTAAAGGACAATCATGTAAACTTTTTCTGTCCAAAGGACAATCATGCAGTCCTTTTTCCTGTACATCTTTTGTAAAGAGACTTTGTAAAAGATTCCTTCCTATCTGAAGGACGTCTTTTGAAACATTATAAATAAAGACATCAGATGAAGGGAGGAGGCAGAGAGCCTTTCCGAACTTCTTTTTTCTTAAACATATTTCTTCCTCTGATCTGATTCTTAGTTTAAAATAGTGTGAATAAATAGTAGCGCTGAGTACTGGAGCAGAAGCTCTCCTGCAACTGGTATCAGAGACAGGAGAGCTTCTGCTCCAGTACTCAGCGCTACTATTTATTCACACTATTTTAAACTAAGAAGCAGATCAGAGGAAGAAATATGTTTAAGAAAAAAGAAGTTCGGAAAGGCTCTCTGCCTCCTCCCTTCATCTGATGTCTTTATTTATAATGTTTCCAAGACGTCCTTCAGATAGGAAGGAATCTTTAACAAAGTTTTTTTACAAAAGATGTACAGAAAAAAAGGACTGCATTATTGTCCTTTGTACAGGAAAAAGTTTACATTATTGTCCTTTATGGGGTCCCACCATACTGATTGGTGTCCTTCTTGTCGGTTGAGAGGATGAGGAGGAATCTTTGCTGAGTAAGACTGGCCCACCATGCTTGTCTGAGTTTGCTGAGTAGGATTGGCCCACCATGCTTATCCTTGCATAGTGTCTTCTTCGATGTCATCTTCAAGATTGATATCTGTATTTCCTCCGAGATCTTCATCTTCATTTTCAATATTCTCTAGACTTTTATAAAAATCTTCTTTTGCTTTGGTCCCAACTTTTCCTAGCTGTAGAGAAGACAAAAAGGCCAGTACTTTGGGAATTTTTTGTTCAGAGTTTTCAAAAACTCCGATGAAGTCATAGAGGAGAATATTATCTTCAATTTTGATGGAATGAGCTCCTGATAAAGCTTTAGTATATGCTTCTTCAAAGAACTCTTGGGCAGCCCTTTTGGTTTCTTCTTCAAGATCTAGGACTGGAAGATTTTCACATGTTTTGGACTGAAGATAATTAAAATTGTGAAGTTCCCACAATTGTATAGAAGGAAATACTTTTAAATATTTCCTTTCTTCCCAAGTTCTCCAGATACGGAAGAAAAATGTAGACTGGTATCTGGTTGTATATGCTTTAAGGCTTTTGAGGCAGATTGGGGGTAAGTAGTCTGAGAATTCTTCTGGATGAGAAGTATTGACAAATATTTCATGGACTAACCCCATTTGTATGGCTTTAAAGCTTTTGGGAATTTCCTGGAAGCCAGTAATGATTCTGGGGGAATCATTTTTGTTAAGAATCTTTTCATGCTGTTGGCGGATGCTGATAACATCTGTTGCTTCTATAGTTTTGAAGAAGATTCTCAACTCTGAATCAGGAATCATATGTTGCTGGTTAAGCCCAATCATCTTGTAAACAGTAAGTTCTGCTTCTAACTGTCTAGCTTTCTCATTCTGGATTTTGCATAGTTCCAGCAATTTGTAGAATTCTGGTAATGGATGATGAACTTGATCTGCTATCTCCATGTCAGAGACAGTATTTCTTAAGAACTCTTGATCCAAGGAAGGACCTTGGAACCATGTCACCTTTCTTTGTTCTAAGTCCGAACTTTGGGTGGCAAGAGTATAATTGCAGAGGTTGGAAACAGCTTTGGTTATGGCTTGCTTTTCTGTTTTCTCCTGCAAATAGTGGTTAAGCATAGAAAGTACTAGCTGCTCTAGTTGAGAGAGCCAATACTTAGAGGCATGAAAATCATTTGACTGTATCGAACGATAGCAACCATTTAATTTTTCATAAATACTAGGATTGGAGTTTTTGAGTTCTGTGTTATACCAATCCCTTACAACAGTTGCTGCTGTTGGTCTTTGGGTTGTTTGGAATCTTTTCTGTGAGACTGCATTGCTGTAAGATGCTTGTTGTAGTGGTAGACCTGTCATCCCTGGTGGGGGAAAACTTTTTTCCTCGTTAGAGGCTGATGTAGTGTTGTTGCCAGTAGCCAGGAAGAGTTTCTTGTCTTCTGTCTTCTAGGCTGAGCTCTCTCCTTTTTCAGGAGCTTTTTTAAGAGCATTGCCTCCTGTTGATGAAGCTTTCTTACTGTTTACCTTAGACCACTTAGATTCTTCTATCATGGTCTTTAGTTTCTTCAGTCTATCCTCATCCATGTTCAGGAAGAGGTAGGGAATCTGTAAGATTAGTATGTTCAAGAGCATTATATAAACTGATGACCATAGTAAGTCGAGAAACCTTAATAGTTGTTTTGCAATAAAAACCCATAAATGTATTATTGTTAGGTTTAAGATGATTCCATTATCCAGTAGTATTTTTGCTACTTGGAGTAAGTGTTGTTTATGTTTTTCCATTTCAAGGGAAAAGACTAGTATATCATCTATATAAACTACTTCAAAATGTAGATGTCCGAACATAGAATTCATCCATTTTTGGAATAGTTGTGGAGCATTTTTTAAACCAAATAGCATTACTAACCACTCATAGTGTCCCTGGGGACAACTAAATGCAGTTAATTCTATAGATTCTTTATTGGATAGTTTTACTTGCCAAAAACCAGATTCAGCATCAAATTTACTATAGTATTTTGACCCTTGTATCTGTGTTATTAACTGTTCCGCAGTAGGTATAAAATAGCCGTCAAACTTTGTATAGCTATTTAATTTTCTATAATTAATGACCATTCTGGCTTTCCCTCTTTTTTGTTCTGTATGTTTTCTGACTAGAAAAGCAGGTGATGAATGAGGGCTGCTGGATACCATTATACTGTTTGTTCTTACATTAGTATTTTGGTATTGATCGAGTAAAGTAAGGGTACAATACCTTGGTGCCCTATCAAAATATAATAAAGGGTTATGTGAATATAATGGTTTAAGCATACTGTGTATGATTTCTTCTGTATTAGAGAAGATAGTAAGAGGATAAGTGCAGTTTTTTTGGGTGGAAATAAGTCGTTCACCACGTTGGGCTGCAGTATAGGATGATGCGAAGGGGACCGGAAAAGGAACCCTTGGAAGTTGATGATTATCAAATAGAAAAATTTGAGAGTTGAATGGGGCATAATGCCGTAAGTTATTCATGCCCACTAAGCAATCGACATTAAAGTCAATAGGTAATAAAGCAAATTCAAAAGTATAGTGATGAGAGATATTATGAATATCAGGGATAGAAATAGAGATATTTGCTTTATGAGTAATAATGACGGGTCTGCCCATAAAGTCATTTAAGCTTGCTTGCTTTTCTAGGGCTAGCCATAATTGCTTAGGGATAAATTTTTCATGTATAAGACTAGTTTCAGCACCTGAATCTAGTAGAGTATGTAAGGTAAGACAAGAGTTATCAGGAAATAACAATGTCATAGGAATGTATATGTGTAATTGAGGTTTTTTCTTAAGAAGATCTGACATTTGATAAACCAAATGAACTAGAAGGTAGTCTTATAATATGTTGGTCTTCTGATTTCTTTTGGAGTTCAAGGATTCTTTGAGACCTTCCTTCAAGAGGAGTATTTTCTAGTGCAGACATACTAGGTCTAGCTTGGTCAACCAAAATATTGGTATTTCGATATTCAGAGGTACTAAGACTTCTTGGAATACTTGGATTTATAATCGTAGTAGAAATAGTATTGCCTGAAGCAATAAATGTTTCTATAGGGAGATGTGTCTTTGGTTTCAAAGTTTTCAAGAATATTTGCATCTCATTATCATATCGCAAATGTCTTATATTGACCAATTTTGGTTGGATTATTTTTCCATTCCCAACCTCAAAAAGTTTAATAAACTGTGTAGGTGTGATAGATCTAAAAGTAGATGTTTCGTTTAGTGCTAAACATTGTTCCCATTGTATTCCCAATACTTGGGATCCAGGAAGCATTTCAATTCCTTTTAAATTTATAGAAAGAGTACAGGCTTTTTCTATATTTGTATCATGTAAGCTGATGCAAAAATCAGGATGTATATTTACTCCAAATATTCTATTTGCCAGATTGGACTTTGCTCCTCCTAATATACTATTTAGAGGATTATTGATGATTCTTTCATCACAACATATTATCATAATAGGTGTGTCTATTCCGGATCTGAATAGACCAGTTATCTTTATTTGGATTAAGCCAATGTGTAAATATTTCTTTTTAGGATATTTTTGCTTCAGATTTTCTATCTGATGATAGTTTAGCAATTTTATAGAAGTAAAATCTTCATCTCCTTTTAGTTCTATATTTCCTTGCATTCTTTCAAAGATATAGGTAGGTTTGTTTGTCCATAAAGATTTGAATTTAGATTGAGGTTTATATACCTCTTCTTGTTTAGCATGTGGTATGGAAAGTTTTAGTCTTTCAATATCTTCATCAGTTACTTCATAATGTTCCCCTTGGCTATTTTCAATACTTGTATTATGAATCTCTTGAGGTTCTATTTCCTTCAATGTATTCATATATACTTTGTATTCAAACATAGATTCTTTTGAAGATTGTCCAGGGGTAAACTTTGGACTAAGAGGTGGAGATGTTGAAAGTAAAATATCTTGATCAACTTTAACCAATGCTAAATCTTCGTATTTATGGATTATAAGTATTCCTATAGGAGTACCTAAAGGAATTTGATATGGATTATCATCTAAACTTGTACTTTTCATTATTATACTTATGTTTTGATCTGTCATAGATTCTATTATGCCATAAGTAATGAAAATATTTCTAAGAGCATGATGTCTTAGATTTTTAATTTCTCCATAATATCCATAAGGTATTCTTATAATCAGATCTAAATAAATTTCTATAGATTGATATCTTCTTATGCTATAATGATTGTTAGCATATAGAATATGTCCTGGAAATTTCAATGATTCCCTTTTTGGTAATATAGTAGTTTTAGACAAGGGTATAACTTGTATAAAATGGTATGTTTTATTCAAGGTTAACATGTTTATATTGAATTCTTCTGTTTCTGAAGAATCAGAATCTAAAGGACTTTCTTCATATATGGTTTCAATCTCATATATAGAAGAGTTATCACTAAGGACTTCTTCTATAGTTCCAGTATGGATATCATACTTTTCTAACTCATTTAACCATATTGTTTTAATGTTTATTCTACATTCTGTAGCATAATGTCCTTCTTTACCACATTTAAAACATGTACAGTTCTTTTTCATACCTGTTTGATTTGTTTTAATAAACTTTCGATTCTTATATTTCTTTGACTTTTTGTATTTCTCCTTATTTTCAGGTTTCCATTTTTTTCTGGATACCTTGTATTTTGAATACAAGGAATAGCCTTAAGATGGCTAACACAATATGAAAAGTTATCTCAGTTATACCCAACTGAGATAGTAGTACTGGAGCGAATCCGGACCTGATTCTAAAACTAAGGATCCTGCAACTGGTATCAGAGCCCTTGTGCAGTATCCTTCTTTTTTTGTAAGTATCCTTAACTTAGCCATGTCTGGCTAAACTTGTTAGGCATGTTATTTCCTTAATTTCTTAAGTTAATTAGATAATAGTATCTTACGCCATGAGGTAGGAAACGAAACATGGCTGTGCTCTGTCTCTCTGAAGCTTGTGATAGTGCTTGTGGTTGACTATATGTCCGGAATGGACGCTTCAGTTGTTGCGGCCTCACTCTAGGGAGAAAACCACCCCTAGAGGTTACATAGCCGGAGAGACCAGGGTCAAAGCGATACTGTTATCTAATCTAATGAAAGAAAGGAAGGAAATAACGTGTCTAAGTTTATAAGAACCTCTATTCAGAGATGTCTAGAGCTTTAGTTCTTCCTGAAACATACGAATGTCCTTTCAGTTTAAATTCTCATGAACATAGTATTCATCTTCCTAGTAATGGTACAATAGAACAACAAAATAGTTTGCTAAACTATTTAATTGATCAAATCTATTTAGTTTCTCAAAAACTAACTACTTTACAAACCTTCTTAAGTTTTCCAAAGTTTTCTTCATCTTCAAAAGAAAGACTTGGATCTGTTAGAATGATAAAAACATCTTCAAAAAGTTTGAAAGAAACAAACTCAGATGAAATTGATTATCAAAAATATTTGAAATATAAAACCTTATTAGTTGAAGAAATAGAAGGAAAAATTACTTCTAAAGAGATTTTCAAATTCTATGAAGAAAACTCTGCTTCTATAAAATATTTTTCCAAAAGTTCTTCAGATAATGAAAGTTATATTTCTGCATCAGATTCTTTTGATGATGAATTATCTGAATATGATGATATTGTTGATGAAATACCCTCTAATGAGGAGTATGATGATGTTGACCAAATATCACTACCCTCTAACGAGGAAGCCTCTTGGTCAGAGGAATTATACAACATACCCTCTAACGAGGACTATCATATATCAAATATACCCTCTAACGAGGAGCAGTATTTATATAATATAAATATGGAACGTGGGGAATCATCTACTCAAATGATTTCTACAGGTAGACAAAATCCACCACATCCTAATACTACTGAAGAAACTATGTATCATAGAGATACAGATGAAAACTATGTAGATTCCTATATCTATAAACAAGGAAAGAGACATCAAACTGCTACTTCAGGATTAATATTTAATGTTGATAATATACCAACAAATGCTTTAAGGGATTATATACTCAATTGGGAACAACTAATGGTTGGAACAAATACCCTAATGCCACAGGGAATCCCTCATCAGGAATTTGTAATATTAGCTTGCGGATATTGGCAAGGAATAGCCTTAAGATGGCTAACACAATATGAAAAGTTATACCCAACTGAGATAGTAGCTTTAAATAGCCATGAATCTAGAAGAACAGCTTTACATAGTATTTGTAAAAGTCTATATGGAGACATAACTGGAGAAGATATTAATGCTGAAGGCATAGATGAAAATATCCTTCTAAAACTAAGACTGTGTAACATTTGTTACTTAGAAGAATTTGCTAATCTATATATCAGTTATATTTTTAAACTGAATACCTTAGATAAAAAAATCTTTTGGCTAACAGCCTTCTTTTCTAAGTTACCTATACCATGGGATACCATGATAGAGAAAAAATATAACAGTCTTAGAGCTGGAGGTATTCCACACAATACAGGAGCTTTAAAAAAGGCTTGTATGGAAATAGTTAAGAAAACCTGCCAATTACAAAAGGCAAATAATCATCTATCAAAATACATACATAAGTCTGACATTAAAACTTCTTGTTGTCCTAAGTATGACCCAGACATTAATTATCAGTTTGGTTGTCCTCCAGTATATGGGTTCAACAAACCATTCTTTCCCAAGAAAACAAAATATGGAAAAAAATCCAAAGACTATAAATCTAGATTCAAAAAAAATAACAAGAAAAAATACAAGGTATCCAGAAAAAAATAGAAACCTGAACATAAGGAGAAATACAAAAAATCAAAGAAATATAAGAATCGAAAGTTTATTAAAACAAATCAAACAGGTATGAAAAAGAACTGTACATGTTTTAAATGTGGAAAAGAAGGACATTATGCTACAGAATGTAGAATAAACATTAAAACAATATGGTTAAATGAGTTAGAAAAGTATGATATCCATACTGGAACTATAGAAGAAGTCCTTAGTGATAACTCTTCTATATATGAGATTGAAACCATATATGAAGAAAGTCCTTTAGATTCTGATTCTTCAGAAACAGAAGAATTCAATATAAACATGTTAACCTTGAATAAAACATACCATTTTATACAAGTTATACCCTTGTCTAAAACTACTATATTACCAAAAAGGGAATCATTGAAATTTCCAGGACATATTCTATATGCTAACAATCATTATAGCATAAGAAGATATCAATCTATAGAAATTTATTTAGATCTGATTATAAGAATACCTTATGGATATTATGGAGAAATTAAAAATCTAAGACATCATGCTCTTAGAAATATTTTCATTACTTATGGCATAATAGAATCTATGACAGATCAAAACATAAGTATAATAATGAAAAGTACAAGTTTAGATGATAATCCATATCAAATTCCTTTAGGTACTCCTATAGGAATACTTATAATCCATAAATACGAAGATTTAGCATTGGTTAAAGTTGATCAAGATATTTTACTTTCAACATCTCCACCTCTTAGTCCAAAGTTTACCCCTGGACAATCTTCAAAAGAATCTATGTTTGAATACAAAGTATATATGAATACATTGAAGGAAATAGAACCTCAAGAGATTCATAATACAAGTATTGAAAATAGCCAAGGGGAACATTATGAAGTAACTGATGAAGAAATTGAAAGACTAAAACTTTCCATACCACATGCTAAACAAGAAGAGGTATATAAACCTCAATCTAAATTCAAATCTTTATGGACAAACAAACCTACCTATATCTTTGAAAGAATGCAAGGAAATATAGAACTAAAAGGAGATGAAGAGTTTACTTCTATAAAATTGCTAAACTTCCATCAGATAGAAAATCTGAAGCAAAAATATCCTAAGAAGAAATATTTACACATTGGATTAATTCAAATAAAGATAACTGGTCTATTCAGATCCGGAATAGACACACCTATTATGATAATATGTTGCGATGAAAGAATCATCAATAATCCTCTAAATAGTATATTAGGAGGAGCAAAATCCAATTTAGCAAATAGAATATTTGGAGTAAATATACATCCTGATTTTTGCATCAGCTTACATGATACAAATATAGAAAAAGCCTGTACTCTTTCTATAAATTTAAAAGGAATTGAAATGCTTCCTGGATCCCAAGTATTGGGAATACAATGGGAACATTGTTTAGCACTAAACGAAACATCTACTTTTAGATCTATCACACCTACACAGTTTATTAAACTTTTTGAGGTTGGGAATGGAAAAATAATCCAACCAAAATTGGTCAATATAAGACATTTGCGATATGATAATGAGATGCAAATATTCTTGAAAACTTTGAAACCAAAGACACATCTCCCTATAGAAACATTTATTGCTTCAGGCAATACTATTTCTACTACGATTATAAATCCAAGTATTCCAAGAAGTCTTAGTACCTCTGAATATCGAAATACCAATATTTTGGTTGACCAAGCTAGACCTAGTATGTCTGCACTAGAAAATACTCCTCTTGAAGGAAGGACTCAAAGAATCCTTGATCTCCAAAAGAAATCGGAAGACCAACATATTATAAGACTACCATCTAGTTCATTTGGTTTATCAAATGTCGGATCTTCTTAAGAAAAAACCTCAATTACACATATACATTCCTATGACATTGTTATTTCCTGATAACTCTTGTCTTACCTTACATACTCTACTAGATTCAGGTGCTGAAACTAGTCTTATACATGAAAAATTTATCCCTAAGCAATTATGGTTAGCCCTAGAAAAACAAGCAAGCTTAAATGATTTTATGGGAAGACCTGTCATTATTACTCATAAAGCAAATCTCCCAATTTCCATTCCAGATATTCATAATATCTCTCATCACTATACTTTTGAATTCGCTTTATTACCTATTGATTTCAATGTCGATTGCTTAGTTGGCATGAATAACTTACGACATTATGCCCCTTTCAATTCTCAAATTTTTCTATTTGATAATCATCAAATTCCACGGGTTCCTTTCCCGGTACCCTTAGCATCATCTTATACTGCAGCCCAACGTGGTGAACGACTTATTTCCACCCAAAACAACTGCACTTATCCTCTTACTATCTTCTCTAATACAGAAGAAATCATCCATAGTATGCTTAAACCATTATATTCAAATAACCCTTTATTATATTTTGATAAGGCACCAAGGTATTGTACCCTTACTTTACTCGATCAATACCAAAATACTAATGTAAGATCAAACAGTATAATGGTATCCCCTATAGATAAACAAGAATTTTCAGCTCAAATAAACGAGCTTTTATCTCTTAAACTAATACAGCCTAGCAGCAGCCATCATTCATCACCTGCTTTTCTAGTCAGAAAACATGCAGAACAAAAAAGAGGAAAAGCCAGAATGGTCATTAATTATAGAAAATTAAATAGCTATACAAAGTTTGACGGCTATTTTATACCTGCTGCAGAGCAGTTAATAAAGCAGATACAAGGATCCAAATACTATAGTAAATTTGATGCTAAATCTGGGTTTTGGCAAGTAAAACTAGCCAATAAAGAATCTATAGAATTAACTGCCTTTAGTTGTCCCCAAGGACACTATGAGTGGTTAGTAATGCCATTTGGTTTGAAAAATGCCCCACAAATATTCCAAAAATGGATGAATTCTATGTTCGGACATCTACATTTTGTAGTAGTTTACATAGATGATATACTAGTTTTTTCTCCTACAATGGAAGAACATAAACAACACTTACTTCAAGTAGCAAAAATACTACTTGATAACGGAATTATTTTAAGCCCTACAAAAATTCATCTATTCAAAAAGGAAATAGAATTCCTTGGGAAATATATAAAAGAAGGCCAAATAGAATTACAACAACATATATATTCCGAGATAAAGGAATTCCCTAACACATTTAAAACTCTAAAACAATTACAGAGTTTCTTGGGTCTTTTAAATTATGGGAGGAAATTTATTCCTCACCTATCCCAACTAGTCAAAAATTTACAAGAAAAATTGACTATAGAACAATCTAAATATAAAATGGAAAATGGTGAACAACCAAGAAAATGGAATACAGACAAAATAGGAATCCAGCTCACTCCTGAAGAGGAAAAAGAGATAAAACATATAAAGGAGCTAATTACTCACCAAACAATACTATATTTTCCCAAAGAAAATGACCTAGTAACCCTCCAAACAGATGCATCAGATATGTTTTGGGCAGGAGTTATAATAGTTAAACAAAAAGAAATTATAGCATATACCTCGGGAAAATTTAATAAACCCCAACAAAGATATTCCACTTATGATAAAGAATTGTTGGCTATTAAATCAGCAATAAAGAGTTTAAAAATATATTTACTCAATAGGCAGTTCATCATAGAAACTGATAACAAAGCAGTATCCCAATTCTTGAAAAAACGAACTATTAATAATCCTGAAGAAAACATCAGGAGAATAAGAATTGCCTTATACCTTGAAATATACCAATATGATGTTAAGTATATTCCTGGTTATACTAATATTCTTGCAGATATATTATCCAGGCCAAACATTGGATAAAAGTCGAGAAAAAAGACAAAAGATCTCTATAATGGATCCCTCCAGTTCCAAACCACACCTTTCAGGACAGACTGAAAGCCATCACCTTTCAGGACATACTGAAAGCCTTCCAGGCCTCATCAAACTCAGGCAGCTACAACAGAAGCTTTCTGAACTCCAAAACCTCGGCAAACAGATATGCCAGGTCTCTGTTCTTTCTAAATCTCAAGAATTGAAGCAAATGGAGAAACATTGGTTCTGTGGTTCTTCTCCTGAAGAGCAGGAACTCAAAACTATTACTTCCAGAAGCAACCTTTCAGATATGGTAATCTGCCCAGCTACAGATTTCTACCAGCTCCTATCTCTTTTAGAAGTTGACTCTGAAAGGGCAAGAAAATTCAAGGCAGAAGCCATTGTGAACACAATGGTAAATCTAAATCAGCAAAACTGCCTGCCACATGAACATCTCCTCCTATTTTTCCATCAGTTAGAAGCAACGGAAATTACCCGGCTTCTGCTCGAAGAAGATGCTTTAATCAAGACTAAATATGAAAACCCAAGATTATCTGTCTATTTAGGGGATATTCCTAAATCCGTTAGAGCTCTTCAACTTGGGATAGTTCATAGTCTTTACTTAAGCACATTACATCCTGGAGATTACCTCGATCACATTCCAAAGATATGCAGTGACCGAGTTTCAACCTACTCAAAGCAGCACTCTTGGGAAACTGGTTTCTGGTTCCGAATTTGGAGCATTTGGGAAGAAAGGAACCTATACCAACTATTCACCTCTTTTCAAATATGGGAATTACATGACGAAAGTCAACAGTTCGCCCATGGATGGGGTGTTTATCCTAAGCATGAATACAACTATGAAGAACAAGCTTATGCAGCTGCTAAAGAGTTTTTTACAGAAGCAATGACTGACAGTCTATGTGGAGCAAGATCTATTACCATCAGTAATAACATCATGCTCTATGATCATCTTTCTGCCATTGAATCTGTTCCAATAAAACTGGGAAAAGTCATCCCTTTTCTTACCAGTATTAACCTTGGGAGAATTGGACAAAAGGCAAGGATTGATTGCAACCAAGAAGGACTTTTCCAGACAAGATAAAAAGCGTGGTGGGCCCATGCCACGCCAGAAGATTCCTTCTCATCTCCACAAGGACTACAATTATCAAAGATGGGACCCAGTAAAGGACAATCATGTAAACTTTTTCTGTCCAAAGGACAATCATGCAGTCCTTTTTCCTTTACATCTTTTGTAAAGAGACTTTGTAAAAGATTCCTTCCTATCTGAAGGACGTCTTTTGAAACATTATAAATAAAGACATCAGATGAAGGGAGGAGGCAGAGAGCCTTTCCGAACTTCTTTTTTCTTAAACATATTTCTTCCTTTGATCTGCTTCTTAGTTTAAAATAGTGTGAATAAATAGTAGCGCTGAGTACTGGAGCAGAAGCTCTCCTGCAACTGGTATCAGAGAATTTAGATTGAGGCTCTGATACCAGTTGCAGGAGAGCTTCTGCTCCAGTACTCAGCGCTACTATTTATTCACACTATTTTAAACTAAGAAGCAGATCAGAGGAAGAAATATGTTTAAGAAAAAAGAAGTTCGGAAAGGCTCTCTGCCTCCTCCCTTCATCTGATGTCTTTATTTATAATGTTTCCAAGACGTCCTTCAGATAGGAAGGAATCTTTTACAAAGTTTTTTTACAAAAGATGTACAGAAAAAAAGGACTGCATTATTGTCCTTTGTACAGGAAAAAGTTTACATTATTGTCCTTTATGGGGTCCCACCATACTGATTGGTGTCCTTCTTGTCGGTTGAGAGGATGAGGAGGAATCTTTGCTGAGTAAGACTGGCCCACCATGCTTGTCTGAGTTTGCTGAGTAGGATTGGCCCACCATGCTTATCCTTGCATAGTGTCTTCTTCGATGTCATCTTCAAGATTGATATCTGTATTTCCTCCGAGGTCTTCATCTTCATTTTCAATATTCTCTAGACTTTTATAAAAATCTTCTTTTGCTTTGGTCCCAACTTTTCCTAGCTGTAGAGAAGACAAAAAGGCCAGTACTTTGGGAATTTTTTGTTCAGAGTTTTCAAAAACTCCGATGAAGTCATAGAGGAGAATATTATCTTCAATTTTGATGGAATGAGCTCCTGATAAAGCTTTAGTATATGCTTCTTCAAAGAACTCTTGGGCAGCCCTTTTGGTTTCTTCTTCAAGATCTAGGACTGGAAGATTTTCACATGTTTTGGACTGAAGATAATTAAAATTGTGAAGTTCCCACAATTGTATAGAAGGAAATACTTTTAAATATTTCCTTTCTTCCCAAGTTCCCCAGATACGGAAGAAAAATGTAGACTGGTATCTGGTTGTATATGCTTTAAGGCTTTTGAGGCAGATTGGGGGTAAGTAGTCTGAGAATTCTTCTGGATGAGAAGTATTGACAAATATTTCATGGACTAACCCCATTTGTATGGCTTTAAAGCTTTTGGGAATTTCCTGGAAGCCAGTAATGATTCTGGGGGAATCATTTTTGTTTAGAATCTTTTCATGCTGTTGGAGGATGCTGATAACATCTGTTGCTTCTATAGTTTTGAAGAAGATTCTCAACTCTGAATCAGGAATCATATGTTGCTGGTTAAGCCCAATCATCTTGTAAACAGTTAGTTCTGCTTCTAACTGTCTAGCTTTCTCATTCTGGATTTTGCATAGTTCCAGCAATTTGTAGAATTCTGGTAATGGATGATGAACTTGATCTGCTATCTCCATGTCAGAGACAGTATTTCTTAAGAACTCTTGATCCAAGGAAGGACCTTGGAACCATGTCACCTTTCTTTGTTCTAAGTCCGAACTTTGGGTGGCAAGAGTATAATTGCAGAGGTCGGAAACAGCTTTGGTTATGGCTTGCTTTTCTGTTTTCTCCTGCAAATAGTGGTTAAGCATAGAAAGTACTAGCTGCTCTAGTTGAGAGAGCCAATACTTAGAGGCATGAAAATCATTTGACTGTATCGAACGATAGCAACCATTTAATTTTTTATAAATACTAGGATTGGAGTTTTTGAGTTCTGTGTTATACCAATCCCTTACAACAGTTGCTGCTGTTGGTCTTTGGGTTGTTTGGAATCTTTTCTGTGAGACTGCATTGCTGTAAGATGCTTGTTATAGTGGTAGAACTGTCATCCCTGGTGGGGGAAAACTTTTTTCCTCGTTAGAGGCTGATGTAGTGTTGTTGCCAGTAGCCAGGAAGAGTTTCTTGTCTTCTGTCTTCTGGGCTGAGCTCTCTCCTTTTTCAGGAGCTTTTTTAAGAGCATTGCCTCCTGTTGAGGAAGCTTTCTTACTGTTTACCTTAGACCACTTAGATTCTTCTATCATGGTCTTTAGTTTCTTCAGTCTATCCTCATCCATGTTCAGGAAGAGGTAGGGAATCTGTAAGATTAGTATGTTCAAGAGCATTATATAAACTGATGACCATAGTAAGTCGAGAAACCTTAATAGTTGTTTTGCAATAAAAACCCATAAATGTATTATTGTTAGGTTTAAGATGATTCTATTATCCAGTAGTATTTTTGCTACTTGGAGTAAGTGTTGTTTATGTTTTTCCATTTCAAGGGAAAAGACTAGTATATCATCTATATAAACTACTTCAAAATGTAGATGTCCGAACATAGAATTCATCCATTTTTGGAATAGTTGTGGAGCATTTTTTAAACCAAATAGCATTACTAACCACTCATAGTGTCCCTGGGGACAACTAAATGCAGTTAATTCTATAGATTCTTTATTGGATAGTTTTACTTGCCAAAAACCAGATTCAGCATCAAATTTACTATAGTATTTTGACCCTTGTATCTGTGTTATTAACTGTTCCGCAGTAGGTATAAAATAGCCGTCAAACTTTGTATAGCTATTTAATTTTCTATAATTAATGACCATTCTGGCTTTCCCTCTTTTTTGTTCTGTATGTTTTCTGACTAGAAAAGCAGGTGATGAATGAGGGCTGCTGGATACCATTATACTGTTTGTTCTTACATTAGTATTTTGGTATTGATCGAGTAAAGTAAGGGTACAATACCTTGGTGCCCTATCAAAATATAATAAAGGGTTATGTGAATATAATGGTTTAAGCATACTGTGTATGATTTCTTCTGTATTAGAGAAGATAGTAAGAGGATAAGTGCAGTTTTTTTGGGTGGAAATAAGTCGTTCACCACGTTGGGCTGCAGTATAGGATGATGCGAAGGGGACCGAAAAAGGAACCCTTGGAATTTGATGATTATCAAATAGAAAAATTTGAGAGTTGAATGGGGCATAATGCCGTAAGTTATTCATGCCCACTAAGCAATCGACATTAAAGTCAATAGGTAATAAAGCAAATTCAAAAGTATAGTGATGAGAGATATTATGAATATCAGGGATAGAAATAGAGATATTTGCTTTATGAGTAATAATGACGGGTCTGCCCATAAAGTCATTTAAGCTTGCTTGCTTTTCTAGGGCTAGCCATAATTGCTTAGGGATAAATTTTTCATGTATAAGACTAGTTTCAGCACCTGAATCTAGTAGAGTATGTAAGGTAAGACAAGAGTTATCAGGAAATAATAATGTCATGGGAATGTATATGTGTAATTGCGGTTTTTTCTTAAGAAGATCCGACATTTGATAAACCAAATGAACTAGAAGGTAGTCTTATAATATGTTGGTCTTCTGATTTCTTTTGGAGTTCAAGGATTCTTTGAGACCTTCCTTCAAGAGGAGTATTTTCTAGTGCAGACATACTAGGTCTAGCTTGGTCAACCAAAATATTGGTATTTCGATATTCAGAGGTACTAAGACTTCTTGGAATACTTGGATTTATAATCGTAGTAGAAATAGTATTGCCTGAAGCAATAAATGTTTCTATAGGGAGATGTGTCTTTGGTTTCAAAGTTTTCAAGAATATTTGCATCTCATTATCATATCGCAAATGTCTTATATTGACCAATTTTGGTTGGATTATTTTTCCATTCCCAACCTCAAAAAGTTTAATAAACTGTGTAGGTGTGATAGATCTAAAAGTAGATGTTTCGTTTAGTGCTAAACAATGTTCCCATTGTATTCCCAATACTTGGGATCCAGGAAGCATTTCAATTCCTTTTAAATTTATAGAAAGAGTACAGGCTTTTTCTATATTTGTATCATGTAAGCTGATGCAAAAATCAGGATGTATATTTACTCCAAATATTCTATTTGCTAAATTGGATTTTGCTCCTCCTAATATACTATTTAGAGGATTATTGATGATTCTTTCATCGCAACATATTATCATAATAGGTGTGTCTATTCCGGATCTGAATAGACCAGTTATCTTTATTTGAATTAATCCAATGTGTAAATATTTCTTCTTAGGATATTTTTGCTTCAGATTTTCTATCTGATGGAAGTTTAGCAATTTTATAGAAGTAAACTCTTCATCTCCTTTTATTTCTATATTTCCTTGCATTCTTTCAAAGATATAGGTAGGTTTGTTTGTCCATAAAGATTTGAATTTAGATTGAGGTTTATATACCTCTTCTTGTTTAGCATGTGGTATGGAAAGTTTTAGTCTTTCAATATCTTCATCAGTTACTTCATAATGTTCCCCTTGGCTATTTTCAATACTTGTATTATGAATCTCTTGAGGTTCTATTTCCTTCAATGTATTCATATATACTTTGTATTCAAACATAGATTCTTTTGAAGATTGTCCAGGGGTAAACTTTGGACTAAGAGGTGGAGATGTTGAAAGTAAAATATCTTGATCAACTTTAACCAATGCTAAATCTTCGTATTTATGGATTATAAGTATTCCTATAGGAGTACATAAAGGAATTTGATATGGATTATCATCTAAACTTGTACTTTTCATTATTATACTTATGTTTTGATCTGTCATAGATTCTATTATGCCATAAGTAATGAAAATATTTCTAAGAGCATGATGTCTTAGATTTTTAATTTCTCCATAATATCCATAAGGTATTCTTATAATCAGATCTAAATAAATTTCTATAGATTGATATCTTCTTATGCTATAATGATTGTTAGCATATAGAATATGTCCTGGAAATTTCAATGATTCCCTTTTTGGTAATATAGTAGTTTTAGACAAGGGTATAACTTGTATAAAATGGTATGTTTTATTCAAGGTTAACATGTTTATATTGAATTCTTCTGTTTCTGAAGAATCAGAATCTAAAGGACTTTCTTCATATATGGTTTCAATCTCATATATAGAAGAGTTATCACTAAGGACTTCTTCTATAGTTCCAGTATGGATATCATACTTTTCTAACTCATTTAACCATATTGTTTTAATGTTTATTCTACATTCTGTAGCATAATGTCCTTCTTTACCACATTTAAAACATGTACAGTTCTTTTTCATACCTGTTTGATTTGTTTTAATAAACTTTCGATTCTTATATTTCTTTGACTTTTTGTATTTCTCCTTATTTTCAGGTTTCCATTTTTTTCTGGATACCTTGTATTTTTTCTTGTTATTCTTTTTGAATCTAGATTTATAGTCTTTGGATTTTTTCCCATATTTTGTTTTCTTGGGAAAGAATGGTTTGTTGAACCCATATACTGGAGGACAACCAAACTGATAATTAATGTCTGGGTCATACTTAGGACAACAAGAAGTTTTAATGTCAGACTTATGTATGTATTTGGATAGATGATTATTTGCCTTTTGTAATTGGCAGGTTTTCTTAACTGTTTCCATACAAGCCTTTTTTAAAACATATTATAAGACTACCATCTAGTTCATTTGGTTTATCAAATGTCGGATCTTCTTAAGAAAAAACCTCAATTACACATATACATTCCTATGACATTGTTATTTCCTGATAACTCTTGTCTTACCTTACATACTCTACTAGATTCAGGTGCTGAAACTAGTCTTATACATGAAAAATTTATCCCTAAGCAATTATGGTTAGCCCAAGAAAAACAAGCAAGCTTAAATGATTTTATGGGAAGACCTGTCATTATTACTCATAAAGCAAATCTCCCAATTTCCATTCCAGATATTCATAATATCTCTCATCACTATACTTTTGAATTCGCTTTATTACCTATTGATTTCAATGTCGATTGCTTAGTTGGCATGAATAACTTACGACATTATGCCCCTTTCAATTCTCAAATTTTTCTATTTGATAATCATCAAATTCCACGGGTTCCTTTCCCGGTACCCTTAGCATCATCTTATACTGCAGCCCAACGTGGTGAACGACTTATTTCCACCCAAAACAACTGCACTTATCCTCTTACTATCTTCTCTAATACAGAAGAAATCATCCATAGTATGCTTAAACCATTATATTCAAATAACCCTTTATTATATTTTGATAAGGCACCAAGGTATTGTACCCTTACTTTACTCGATCAATACCAAAATACTAATGTAAGATCAAACAGTATAATGGTATCCCCTATAGATAAACAAGAATTTTCAGCTCAAATAAACGAGCTTTTATCTCTTAAACTAATACAGCCTAGCAGCAGCCCTCATTCATCACCTGCTTTTCTAGTCAGAAAACATGCAGAACAAAAAAGAGGAAAAGCCAGAATGGTCATTAATTATAGAAAATTAAATAGCTATACAAAGTTTGACGGCTATTTTATACCTGCTGCAGAGCAGTTAATAAAGCAGATACAAGGATCCAAATACTATAGTAAATTTGATGCTAAATCTGGGTTTTGGCAAGTAAAACTAGCCAATAAAGAATCTATAGAATTAACTGCCTTTAGTTGTCCCCAAGGACACTATGAGTGGTTAGTAATGCCATTTGGTTTGAAAAATGCCCCACAAATATTCCAAAAATGGATGAATTCTATGTTCGGACATCTACATTTTGTAGTAGTTTACATAGATGATATACTAGTTTTTTCTCCTACAATGGAAGAACATAAACAACACTTACTTCAAGTAGCAAAAATACTACTTGATAACGGAATTATTTTAAGACCTACAAAAATTCATCTATTCAAAAAGGAAATAGAATTCCTTGGGAAATATATAAAAGAAGGCCAAATAGAATTACAACAACATATATATTCCAAGATAAAGGAATTCCCTAACACATTTAAAACTCTAAAACAATTACAGAGTTTCTTGGGTCTTTTAAATTATGGGAGGAAATTTATTCCTCACCTATCCCAACTAGTCAAAAATTTACAAGAAAAATTGACTATAGAACAATCTAAATATAAAATGGAAAATGGTGAACAACCAAGAAAATGGAATACAGACAAAATAGGAATCCAGCTCACTCCTGAAGAGGAAAAAGAGATAAAACATATAAAGGAGCTAATTACTCACCAAACAATACTATATTTTCCCAAAGAAAATGACCTAGTAACCCTCCAAACAGATGCATCAGATATGTTTTGGGCAGGAGTTATAATAGTTAAACAAAAAGAAATTATAGCATATACCTCGGGAAAATTTAATAAACCCCAACAAAGATATTCCACTTATGATAAAGAATTGTTGGCTATTAAATCAGCAATAAAGAGTTTAAAAATATATTTACTCAATAGGCAGTTCATCATAGAAACTGATAACAAAGCAGTATCCCAATTCTTGAAAAAACGAACTATTAATAATCCTGAAGAAAACATCAGGAGAATAAGAATTGCCTTATACCTTGAAATATACCAATATGATGTTAAGTATATTCCTGGTTATACTAATATTCTTGCAGATATATTATCCACGCCAAACAATGGATAAAAGTCGAGAAAAAAGACAAAAGACCTCTATAATGGATCCCTCCAGTTCCAAACCACACCTTTCAGGACAGACTGAAAGCCATCACCTTTCAGGACATACTGAAAGCCTTCCAGGCCTCATCAAACTCAGGCAGCTACAACAGAAGCTTTCTGAACTCCAAAACCTCGGCAAACAGATATGCCAGGTCTCTGTTCTTTCTAAATCTCAAGAATTGAAGCAAATGGAGAAACATTGGTTCTGTGGTTCTTCTCCTGAAGAGCAGGAACTCAAAACTATTACTTCCAGAAGCAACCTTTCAGATATGGTAATCTGCCCAGCTACAGATTTCTACTAGCTCCTATCTCTTTTAGAAGTTGACTCTGAAAGGGCAAGAAAATTCAAGGCAGAAGCCATTGTGAACACAATGGTAAATCTAAATCAGCAAAACTGCCTGCGACATGAACATCTCCTCCTATTTTTCCATCAGTTAGAAGCAACGGAAATTACCCGGCTTCTGCTCGAAGAAGATGCTTTAATCAAGACTAAATATGAAAACCCAAGATTATCTGTCTATTTAGGGGATATTCCTAAATCCGCCAGAGCTCTTCAACTTGGGATAGCTCATAGTCTTTACTTAAGCACATTACATCCTGGAGATTTCCTCGATCACATTCCAAAGATATGCAGTGACCGAGTTTCAACCTACTCAAAGCAGCACTCTTGGGAAACTGGTTTCTGGTTCCGAATTTGGAGCATTTGGGAAGAAAGGAACCTATACCAACTATTCACCTCTTTTCAAATATGGGAATTACATGACGAAAGTCAACAGTTCGCCCATGGATGGGGTGTTTATCCTAAGCATGAATACAACTATGAAGAACAAGCTTATGCAGCTGATAAAGAGTTTTTTACAGAAGCAATGACTGACAGTCTATGTGGAGCAAGATCTATTACCATCAGTAATAACATCATGCTCTATGATCATCTTTCTGCCATTGAATCTGTTCCAATAAAACTGGGAAAAGTCATCCCTTTTCTTACCAGTATTAACCTTGGGAGAATTGGACAAAAGGCAAGGATTGATTGCAACCAAGAAGGACTTTTCCAGACAAGAAAAAAAGCGTGGTGGGCCCATGCCACACCAGAAGATTCCTTCTCATCTCCACAAGGACTACAATTATCAAAGATGGGACCCAGTAAAGGACAATCATGTAAACTTTTTCTGTCCAAAGGACAATCATGCAGTCCTTTTTCCTGTACATCTTTTGTAAAGAGACTTTGTAAAAGATTCCTTCCTATCTGAAGGACGTCTTTTGAAACATTATAAATAAAGACATCAGATGAAGGGAGGAGGCAGAGAGCCTTTCCGAACTTCTTTTTTCTTAAACATATTTCTTCCTCTGATCTGCTTCTTAGTTTAAAATAGTATGAATAAATAGTAGCGCTGAGTACTGGAGCAGAAGCTCTCCTGCAACTGGTATCTGACTTATGTATGTATTTGGATAGATGATTATTTGCCTTTTGTAATTGGCAGGTTTTCTTAATTGTTTCCATACAAGCCTTTTTTAAAGCTCCTGTATTGTGTGGAATACCTCCAGCTCTAAGACTGTTATATTTTTTCTCTATCATGGTATCCCATGGTATAGGTAACTTAGAAAAGAAGGCTGTTAGCCAAAAGATTTTTTTATCTAAGGTATTCAGTTTAAAAATATAACTGATATATAGATTAGCAAATTCTTCTAAGTAACAAATGTTACACAGTCTTAGTTTTAGAAGGATATTTTCATCTATGCCTTCAGCATTAATATCTTCTCCAGTTATGTCTCCATATAGACTTTTACAAATACTATGTAAAGCTGACATTAAAACTTCTTGTTGTCCTAAGTATGACCCAGACATTAATTATCAGTTTGGTTGTCCTCCAGTATATGGGTTCAACAAACCATTCTTTCCCAAGAAAACAAAATATGGGAAAAAATCCAAAGACTATAAATCTAGATTCAAAAAGAATAACAAGAAAAAATACAAGGTATCCAGAAAAAAATGGAAACCTGAACATAAGGAGAAATACAAAAAGTCAAAGAAATATAAGAATCGAAAGTTTATTAAAACAAAACAAACAGGTATGAAAAAGAACTGTACATGTTTTAAATGTGGAAAAGAAGGACATTATGCTACAGAATGTAGAATAAACATTAAAACAATATGGTTAAATGAGTTAGAAAAGTATGATATCCATACTGGAACTATAGAAGAAGTCCTTAGTGATAACTCTTCTATATATGAGATTGAAACCATATATGAAGAAAGTCCTTTAGATTCTGATTCTTCAGAAACAGAAGAATTCAATATAAACATGTTAACCTTGAATAAAACATACCATTTTATACAAGTTATACCCTTGTCTAAAACTACTATATTACCAAAAAGGGAATCATTGAAATTTCCAGGACATATTCTATATGCTAACAATCATTATAGCATAAGAAGATATCAATCTATAGAAATTTATTTAGATCTGATTATAAGAATACCTTATGGATATTATGGAGAAATTAAAAATCTAAGACATCATGCTCTTAGAAATATTTTCATTACTTATGGCATAATAGAATCTATGACAGATCAAAACATAAGTATAATAATGAAAAGTACAAGTTTAGATGATAATCCATATCAAATTCCTTTAGGTACTCCTATAGGAATACTTATAATCCATAAATACGAAGATTTAGCATTGGTTAAAGTTGATCAAGATATTTTACTTTCAACATCTCCACCTCTTAGTCCAAAGTTTACCCCTGGACAATCTTCAAAAGAATCTATGTTTGAATACAAAGTATATATGAATACATTGAAGGAAATAGAACCTCAAGAGATTCATAATACAAGTATTGAAAATAGCCAAGGGGAACATTATGAAGTAACTGATGAAGATATTGAAAGACTAAAACTTTCCATACCACATGCTAAACAAGAAGAGGTATATAAACCTCAATCTAAATTCAAATCTTTATGGACAAACAAACCTACCTATATCTTTGAAAGAATGCAAGGAAATATAGAACTAAAAGGAGATGAAGATTTTACTTCTATAAAATTGCTAAACTATCATCAGATAGAAAATCTGAAGCAAAAATATCCTAAAAAGAAATATTTACACATTGGCTTAATCCAAATAAAGATAACTGGTCTATTCAGATCCGGAATAGACACACCTATTATGATAATATGTTGTGATGAAAGAATCATCAATAATCCTCTAAATAGTATATTAGGAGGAGCAAAGTCCAATCTGGCAAATAGAATATTTGGAGTAAATATACATCCTGATTTTTGCATCAGCTTACATGATACAAATATAGAAAAAGCCTGTACTCTTTCTATAAATTTAAAAGGAATTGAAATGCTTCCTGGATCCCAAGTATTGGGAATACAATGGGAACATTGTTTAGCACTAAACGAAACATCTACTTTTAGATCTATCACACCTACACAGTTTATTAAACTTTTTGAGGTTGGGAATGGAAAAATAATCCAACCAAAATTGGTCAATATAAGACATTTGCGATATGATAATGAGATGCAAATATTCTTGAAAACTTTGAAACCAAAGACACATCTCCCTATAGAAACATTTATTGCTTCAGGCAATACTATTTCTACTACGATTATAAATCCAAGTATTCCAAGAAGTCTTAGTACCTCTGAATATCGAAATACCAATATTTTGGTTGACCAAGCTAGACCTAGTATGTCTGCACTAGAAAATACTCCTCTTGAAGGAAGGACTCAAAGAATCCTTGATCTCCAAAAGAAATCGGAAGACCAACATATTATAAGACTACCATCTAGTTCATTTGGTTTATCAAATGTCGGATCTTCTTAAGAAAAAACCTCAATTACACATATACATTCCTATGACATTGTTATTTCCTGATAACTCTTGTCTTACCTTACATACTCTACTAGATTCAGGTGCTGAAACTAGTCTTATACATGAAAAATTTATCCCTAAGCAATTATGGTTAGCCCTAGAAAAACAAGCAAGCTTAAATGATTTTATGGGAAGACCTGTCATTATTACTCATAAAGCAAATCTCCCAATTTCCATTCCAGATATTCATAATATCTCTCATCACTATACTTTTGAATTCGCTTTATTACCTATTGATTTCAATGTCGATTGCTTAGTTGGCATGAATAACTTACGACATTATGCCCCTTTCAATTCTCAAATTTTTCTATTTGATAATCATCAAATTCCACGGGTTCCTTTCCCGGTACCCTTAGCATCATCTTATACTGCAGCCCAACGTGGTGAACGACTTATTTCCACCCAAAACAACTGCACTTATCCTCTTACTATCTTCTCTAATACAGAAGAAATCATCCATAGTATGCTTAAACCATTATATTCAAATAACCCTTTATTATATTTTGATAAGGCACCAAGGTATTGTACCCTTACTTTACTCGATCAATACCAAAATACTAATGTAAGATCAAACAGTATAATGGTATCCCCTATAGATAAATAAGAATTTTCAGCTCAAATAAACGAGCTTTTATCTCTTAAACTAATACAGCCTAGCAGCAGCCCTCATTCATCACCTGCTTTTCTAGTCAGAAAACATGCAGAACAAAAAAGAGGAAAAGCCAGAATGGTCATTAATTATAGAAAATTAAATAGCTATACAAAGTTTGACGGCTATTTTATACCTGCTGCAGAGCAGTTAATAAAGCATATACAAGGATCCAAATACTATAGTAAATTTGATGCTAAATCTGGGTTTTGGCAAGTAAAACTAGCCAATAAAGAATCTATAGAATTAACTGCCTTTAGTTGTCCCCAAGGACACTATGAGTGGTTAGTAATGCCATTTGGTTTGAAAAATGCCCCACAAATATTCCAAAAATGGATGAATTCTATGTTCGGACATCTACATTTTGTAGTAGTTTACATAGATGATATACTAGTTTTTTCTCCTACAATGGAAGAACATAAACAACACTTACTTCAAGTAGCAAAAATACTACTTGATAACGGAATTATTTTAAGCCCTACAAAAATTCATCTATTCAAAAAGGAAATAGAATTCCTTGGGAAATATATAAAAGAAGGCCAAATAGAATTACAACAACATATATATTCCAAGATAAAGGAATTCCCTAACACATTTAAAACTCTAAAACAATTACAGAGTTTCTTGGGTCTTTTAAATTATGGGAGGAAATTTATTCCTCACCTATCCCAACTAGTCAAAAATTTACAAGAAAAATTGACTATAGAACAATCTAAATATAAAATGGAAAATGGTGAACAACCAAGAAAATGGAATACAGACAAAATAGGAATCCAGCTCACTCCTGAAGAGGAAAAAGAGATAAAACATATAAAGGAGCTAATTACTCACCAAACAATACTATATTTTCCCAAAGAAAATGACCTAGTAACCCTCCAAACAGATGCATCAGATATGTTTTGGGCAGGAGTTATAATAGTTAAACAAAAAGAAATTATAGCATATACCTCGGGAAAATTTAATAAACCCCAACAAAGATATTCCACTTATGATAAAGAATTGTTGGCTATTAAATCAGCAATAAAGAGTTTAAAAATATATTTACTCAATAGGCAGTTCATCATAGAAACTGATAACAAAGCAGTATCCCAATTCTTGAAAAAACGAACTATTAATAATCCTGAAGAAAACATCAGGAGAATAAGAATTGCCTTATACCTTGAAATATACCAATATGATGTTAAGTATATTCCTGGTTATACTAATATTCTTGCAGATATATTATCCAGGCCAAACAATGGATAAAAGTCGAGAAAAAAGACAAAAGACCTCTATAATGGATCCCTCCAGTTCCAAACCACACCTTTCAGGACAGACTGAAAGCCATCACCTTTCAGGACATACTGAAAGCCTTCCAGGCCTCATCAAACTCAGGCAGCTACAACAGAAGCTTTCTGAACTCCAAAACCTCGGCAAACAGATATGCCAGGTCTCTGTTCTTTCTAAATCTCAAGAATTGAAGCAAATGGAGAAACATTGGTTCTGTGGTTCTTCTCCTGAAGAGCAGGAACTCAAAACTATTACTTCCAGAAGCAACCTTTCAGATATGGTAATCTGCCCAGCTACAGATTTCTACCAGCTCCTATCTCTTTTAGAAGTTGACTCTGAAAGGGCAAGAAAATTCAAGGCAGAAGCCATTGTGAACACAATGGTAAATCTAAATCAGCAAAACTGCCTGCCACATGAACATCTCCTCCTATTTTTCCATCAGTTAGAAGCAACGGAAATTACCCGGCTTCTGCTCGAAGAAGATGCTTTAATCAAGACTAAATATGAAAACCCAAGATTATCTGTCTATTTAGGGGATATTCCTAAATCCGCCAGAGCTCTTCAACTTGGGATAGTTCATAGTCTTTACTTAAGCACATTACATCCTGGAGATTACCTCGATCACATTCCAAAGATATGCAGTGATCGAGTTTCAACCTACTCAAAGCAGCACTCTTGGAAAACTGGTTTCTGGTTCCGAATTTGGAGCATTTGGGAAGAAAGGAACCTATACCAACTATTCACCTCTTTTCAAATATGGGAATTACATGACGAAAGTCAACAGTTCGCCCATGGATGGGGTGTTTATCCTAAGCATGAATACAACTATGAAGAACAAGCTTATGCAGCTGCTAAAGAGTTTTTTACAGAAGCAATGACTGACAGTCTATGTGGAGCAAGATCTATTACCATCAGTAATAACATCATGCTCTATGATCATTTTTCTGCCATTGAATCTGTTCCAATAAAACTGGGAAAAGTCATCCCTTTTCTTACCAGTATTAACCTTGGGAGAATTGGACAAAAGGCAAGGATTGATTGCAACCAAGAAGGACTTTTCCAGACAAGATAAAAAGCGTGGTGGGCCCATGCCACGCCAGAAGATTCCTTCTCATCTCCACAAGGACTACAATTATCAAAGATGGGACCCAGTAAAGGACAATCATGTAAACTTTTTCTGTCCAAAGGACAATCATGCAGTCCTTTTTCCTGTACATCTTTTGTAAAGAGACTTTGTAAAAGATTCCTTCCTATCTGAAGGACGTCTTTTGAAACATTATAAATAAAGACATCAGATGAAGGGAGAGGGCAGAGAGCCTTTCCGAACTTCTTTTTTCTTAAACATATTTCTTCCTCTGATCTGCTTCTTAGTTTAAAATAGTGTGAATAAATAGTAGCGCTGAGTACTGGAGCAGAAGCTCTCCTGCAACTGGTATCAGAGCAGTTTGATGTCTCTTTCCTTGTTTATAGATATAGGAATCTACATAGTTTTCATCTGTATCTCTATGATACATAGTTTCTTCAGTAGTATTAGGATGTGGTGGATTTTGTCTACCTGTAGAAATCATTTGAGTAGATGATTCCCCACGTTCCATATTTATATTATATAAATACTGCTCCTCGTTAGAGGGTATATTTGATATATGATAGTCAGTTGCAGGAGAGCTTCTGCTCCAGTACTCAGCGCTACTATTTATTCACACTATTTTAAACTAAGAAGCAGATCAGAGGAAGAAATATGTTTAAGAAAAAAGAAGTTCGGAAAGGCTCTCTGCCTCCTCCCTTCATCTGATGTCTTTATTTATAATGTTTCAAAAGACGTCCTTCAGATAGGAAGGAATCTTTTACAAAGTCTCTTTACAAAAGATGTACAGGAAAAAGGACTGCATGATTGTCCTTTGGACAGAAAAAGTTTACATGATTGTCCTTTACTGGGTCCCATCTTTGATAATTGTAGTCCTTGTGGAGATGAGAAGGAATCTTCTGGCGTGGCATGGGCCCACCACGCTTTTTATCTTGTCTGGAAAAGTCCTTCTTGGTTGCAATCAATCCTTGCCTTTTGTCTAATTCTCCCAAGGTTAATACTGGTAAGAAAAGGGATGACTTTTCCCAGTTTTATTGGAACAGATTCAATGGCAGAAAGATGATCATAGAGCATGATGTTATTACTGATGGTAATAGATCTTGCTCCACATAGACTGTCAGTCATTGCTTCTGTAAAAAACTCTTTAGCAGCTGCATAAGCTTGTTCTTCATAGTTGTATTCATGCTTAGGATAAACACCCCATCCATGGGCGAACTGTTGACTTTCGTCATGTAATTCCCATATTTGAAAAGAGGTGAATAGTTGGTATAGGTTCCTTTCTTCCCAAATGCTCCAAATTCGGAACCAGAAACCAGTTTTCCAAGAGTGCTGCTTTGAGTAGGTTGAAACTCGGTCACTGCATATCTTTGGAATGTGATCGAGGTAATCTCCAGGATGTAATGTGCTTAAGTAAAGACTATGAACTATCCCAAGTTGAAGAGCTCTGGCGGATTTAGGAATATCCCCTAAATAGACAGATAATCTTGGGTTTTCATATTTAGTCTTGATTAAAGCATCTTCTTCGAGCAGAAGCCGGGTAATTTCCGTTGCTTCTAACTGATGGAAAAATAGGAGGAGATGTTCATGTGGCAGGCAGTTTTGCTGATTTAGATTTACCATTGTGTTCACAATGGCTTCTGCCTTGAATTTTCTTGCCCTTTCAGAGTCAACTTCTAAAAGAGATAGGAGCTGGTAGAAATCTGTAGCTGGGCAGATTACCATATCTGAAAGGTTGCTTCTGGAAGTAATAGTTTTGAGTTCCTGCTCTTCAGGAGAAGAACCACAGAACCAATGTTTCTCCATTTGCTTCAATTCTTGAGATTTAGAAAGAACAGAGACCTGGCATATCTGTTTGCCGAGGTTTTGGAGTTCAGAAAGCTTCTGTTGTAGCTGCCTGAGTTTGATGAGGCCTGGAAGGCTTTCAGTATGTCCTGAAAGGTGATGGCTTTCAGTCTGTCCTGAAAGGTGTGGTTTGGAACTGGAGGGATCCATTATAGAGGTCTTTTGTCTTTTTTCTCGACTTTTATCCATTGTTTGGCCTGGATAATATATCTGCAAGAATATTAGTATAACCAGGAATATACTTAACATCATATTGGTATATTTCAAGGTATAAGGCAATTCTTATTCTCCTGATGTTTTCTTCAGGATTATTAATAGTTCGTTTTTTCAAGAATTGGGATACTGCTTTGTTATCAGTTTCTATGATGAACTGCCTATTGAGTAAATATATTTTTAAACTCTTTATTGCTGATTTAATAGCCAACAATTCTTTATCATAAGTGGAATATCTTTGTTGGGGTTTATTAAATTTTCCCGAGGTATATGCTATAATTTCTTTTTGTTTAACTATTATAACTCCTGCCCAAAACATATCTGATGCATCTGTTTGGAGGGTTACTAGGTCATTTTCTTTGGGAAAATATAGTATTGTTTGGTGAGTAATTAGCTCCTTTATATGTTTTATCTCTTTTTCCTCTTCAGGAGTGAGCTGGATTCCTATTTTGTCTGTATTCCATTTTCTTGGTTGTTCACCATTTTCCATTTTATATTTAGATTGTTCTATAGTCAATTTTTCTTGTAAATTTTTGACTAGTTGGGATAGGTGAGGAATAAATTTCCTCCCATAATTTAAAAGACCCAAGAAACTCTGTAATTGTTTTAGAGTTTTAAATGTGTTAGGGAATTCCTTTATCTTGGAATATATATGTTGTTGTAATTCTATTTGGCCTTCTTTTATATATTTCCCAAGGAATTCTATTTCCTTTTTGAATAGATGAATTTTTGTAGGGCTTAAAATAATTCCGTTATCAAGTAGTATTTTTGCTACTTGAAGTAAGTGTTGTTTATGTTCTTTCATTGTAGGAGAAAAAACTAGTATATCATCTATGTAAACTACTACAAAATGTAGATGTCCGAACATAGAATTCATCCATTTTTGGAATATTTGTGGGGCATTTTTCAAACCAAATGGCATTACTAACCACTCATAGTGTCCTTGGGGACAACTAAAGGCAGTTATTTCTATAGATTCTTTATTGGCTAGTTTTACTTGCCAAAACCCAGATTTAGCATCAAATTTACTATAGTATTTGGATCCTTGTATCTGCTTTATTAACTGCTCTGCAGCAGGTATAAAATAGCCGTCAAACTTTGTATAGCTATTTAATTTTCTATAATTAATGACCATTCTGGCTTTTCCTCTTTTTTGTTCTGCATGTTTTCTGACTAGAAAAGCAGGTGATGAATGAGGGCTGCTGCTAGGCTGTATTAGTTTAAGAGATAAAAGCTCGTTTATTTGAGCTGAAAATTCTTGTTTATCTATAAGGGATACCATTATACTGTTTGATCTTACATTAGTATTTTGGTATTGATCGAGTAAAGTAAGGGTACAATACCTTGGTGCCTTATCAAAATATAATAAAGGGTTATTTGAATATAATGGTTTAAGCATACTATGGATGATTTCTTCTATATTAGAGAAGATAGTAAGAGGATAAGTGCAGTTGTTTTGGGTGGAAATAAGTCGTTCACCACGTTGGGCTGCAGTATAAGATGATGCTAAGGGTACCGGGAAAGGAACCCGTGGAATTTGATGATTATCAAATAGAAAAATTTGAGAATTGAAAGGGGAATAATGTCGTAAGTTATTCATGCCAACTAAGCAATCGACATTGAAATCAATAGGTAATAAAGCGAATTCAAAAGTATAGTGATGAGAGATATTATGAATATCTGGAATGGAAATTGGGAGATTTGCTTTATGAGTAATAATGACAGGTCTTCCCATAAAATCATTTAAGCTTGCTTGTTTTTCTAGGGCTAACCATAATTGCTTAGGGATAAATTTTTCATGTATAAGACTAGTTTCAGCACCTGAATCTAGTAGAGTATGTAAGGTAAGACAAGAGTTATCAGGAAATAACAATGTCATAGGAATGTATATATGTAATTGAGGTTTTTTCTTAAGAAGATCCGACATTTGATAAACCAAATGAACTAGATGGTAGTCTTATAATATGTTGGTCTTCCGATTTCTTTTGGAGATCAAGGATTCTTTGAGTCCTTCCTTCAAGAGGAGTATTTTCTAGTGCAGACATACTAGGTCTAGCTTGGTCAACCAAAATATTGGTATTTCGATATTCAGAGGTACTAAGACTTCTTGGAATACTTGGATTTATAATCGTAGTAGAAATAGTATTGCCTGAAGCAATAAATGTTTCTATAGGGAGATGTGTCTTTGGTTTCAAAGTTTTCAAGAATATTTGCATCTCATTATCATATCGCAAATGTCTTATATTGACCAATTTTGGTTGGATTATTTTTCCATTCCCAACCTCAAAAAGTTTAATAAACTGTGTAGGTGTGATAGATCTAAAAGTAAATGTTTCGTTTAGTGCTAAACAATGTTCCCATTGTATTCCCAATACTTGGGATCCAGGAAGCATTTCAATTCCTTTTAAATTTATAGAAAGAGTACAGGCTTTTTCTATATTTGTATCATGTAAGCTGATGCAAAAATCAGGATGTATATTTACTCCAAATATTCTATTTGCTAAATTGGATTTTGCTCCTCCTAATATACTATTTAGAGGATTATTGATGATTCTTTCATCACCACATATTATCATAATAGGTGTGTCTATTCCGGATCTGAATAGACCAGTTATCTTTATTTGAATTAATCCAATGTGTAAATATTTCTTCTTAGGATATTTTTGCTACAGATTTTCTATCTGATGGAAGTTTAGCAATTTTATAGAAGTAAACTCTTCATCTCCTTTTAGTTCTATATTTCCTTGCATTCTTTCAAAGATATAGGTGGGTTTGTTTGTCCATAAAGATTTGAATTTAGATTGAGGTTTATATACCTCTTCTTGTTTAGCATGTGGTATGGAAAGTTTTAGTCTTTCAATATCTTCATCAGTTACTTCATAATGTTCCCCTTGGCTATTTTCAAATACTTGTATTATGAATCTCTTGAGGTTCTATTTCCTTCAATGTATTCATATATACTTTGTATTCAAACATAGATTCTTTTGAAGATTGTCCAGGGGTAAACTTTGGACTAAGAGGTGGAGATGTTGAAAGTAAAATATCTTGATCAACTTTAACCAATGCTAAATCTTCGTATTTATGGATTATAAGTATTCCTATAGGAGTACCTAAAGGAATTTGATATGGATTATCATCTAAACTTGTACTTTTCATTATTATACTTATGTTTTGATCTGTCATAGATTCTATTATGCCATAAGTAATGAAAATATTTCTAAGAGCATGATGTCTTAGATTTTTAATTTCTCCATAATATCCATAAGGTATTCTTATAATCAGATCTAAATAAATTTCTATAGATTGATATCTTCTTATGCTATAATGATTGTTAGCATATAGAATATGTCCTGGAAATTTCAATGATTCCCTTTTTGGTAATATAGTAGTTTTAGACAAGGGTATAACTTGTATAAAATGGTATGTTTTATTCAAGGTTAACATGTTTATATTGAATTCTTCTGTTTCTGAAGAATCAGAATCTAAAGGACTTTCTTCATATATGGTTTCAATCTCATATATAGAAGAGTTATCACTAAGGACTTCTTCTATAGTTCCAGTATGGATATCATACTTTTCTAACTCATTTAACCATATTGTTTTAATGTTTATTCTACATTCTGTAGCATAATGTCCTTCTTTTCCACATTTAAAACATGTACAGTTCTTTTTCATACCTGTTTGATTTGTTTTAATAAACTTTCGATTCTTATATTTCTTTGACTTTTTGTATTTCTCCTTATGTTCAGGTTTCCATTTTTTTCTGGATACCTTGTATTTTTTCTTGTTATTCTTTTTGAATCTAGATTTATAGTCTTTGGATTTTTTCCCATATTTTGTTTTCTTGGGAAAGAATGGTTTGTTGAACCCATATACTGGAGGACAACCAAACTGATAATTAATGTCTGGGTCATACTTAGGACAACAAGAAGTTTTAATGTCAGACTTATGTATGTATTTGGATAGATGATTATTTGCCTTTTGTAATTGGCAGGTTTTCTTAACTGTTTCCATACAAGCCTTTTTTAAAGCTCATGTATTGTGTGGAATACCTCCAGCTCTAAGACTGTTATATTTTTTCTCTATCATGGTATCCCATGGTATAGGTAACTTAGAAAAGAAGGCTGTTAGCCAAAAGATTTTTTTATCTAAGGTATTCAGTTTAAAAATATAACTGATATATAGATTAGCAAATTCTTCTAAGTAACAAATGTTACACAGTCTTAGTTTTAGAAGGATATTTTCATCTATGCCTTCAGCATTAATATCTTCTCCAGTTATGTCTCCATATAGACTTTTACAAATACTATGTAAAGCTGTTCTTCTAGATTCATGGCTATTTAAAGCTACTATCTCAGTTGGGTATAACTTTTCATATTGTGTTAGCCATCTTAAGGCTATTCCTTGCCAATATCCGCAAGCTAATATTACAAATTCCTGATGAGGGATTCCCTGTGGCATTAGGGTATTTGTTCCAACCATTAGTTGTTCCCAATTGAGTATATAATCCCTTAAAGCATTTGTTGGTATATTATCAACATTAAATATTAATCCTGAAGTAGCAGTTTGATGTCTCCTTCCTTGTTTATAGATATAGGAATCTACATAGTTTTCATCTGTATCTCTATGATACATAGTTTCTTCAGTAGTATTAGGATGTGGTGGATTTTGTCTACCTGTAGAAATCATTTGAGTAGATGATTCCCCACGTTCCATATTTATATTATATAAATACTGCTCCTCGTTAGAGGGTATATTTGATATATGATAGTCCTCGTTAGAGGGTATGTTGTGTAATTCCTCTGACCAAGAGGCTTCCTCGTTAGAGGGTAGTGATATTTGGTCAACATCATCATACTCCTCATTAGAGGGTATTTCATCAACAATATCATCATATTCAGATAATTCATCATCAAAAGAATCTGATGCAGAAATATAACTTTCATTATCTGAAGAACTTTTGGAAAAATATTTTATAGAAGCAGAGTTTTCTTCATAGAATTTGAAAATCTCTTTAGAAGTAATTTTTCCTTCTATTTCTTCAACTAATAAGGTTTTATATTTCAAATATTTTTGATAATCAATTTCATCTGAGTTTGTTTCTTTCAAACTTTTTGAAGATGTTTTTATCATTCTAACAGATCCAAGTCTTTCTTTTGAAGATGAAGAAAACTTTGGAAAACTTAAGAAGGTTTGTAAAGTAGTTAGTTTTTGAGAAACTAAATAGATTTGATCACTTAAATAGTTTAGCAAACTATTTTGTTGTTCTATTGTACCATTACTAGGAAGATGAATACTATGTTCATGAGAATTTAAACTGAATGGACATTCGTATGTTTCAGGAAGAACTAAAGCTCTAGACATCTCTGAATAGAGGTTCTTATAAACTTAGACACGTTATTTCCTTCCTTTCTTTCATTAGATTAGATAACAGTATCGCTTTGACCCTGGTCTCTCCGGCTATGTAACCTCTAGGGGTGGTTTTCTCCCTAGAGTGAGGCCGCAACAACTGAAGCGTCCCTTCCGGACATATAGTCAACCACAAGCACTATCACAAGCTTCAGAGAGACAGAGCACAGCCATGTTTCGTTTCCTACCTCATGGCGTAAGATACTATTATCTAATTAACTTAAGAAATTAAGGAAATAACATGCCTAACAAGTTTAGCCAGACATGGCTAAGTTAAGGATACTTACAAAAAAAGAAGAAGGATACTGCACAAGGGCTCTGATACCAGTTGCAGGAGAGCTTCTGCTCCAGTACTCAGCGCTACTATTTATTCACACTATTTTAAACTAAGAAGCAGATCAGAGGAAGAAATATGTTTAAGAAAAAAGAAGTTCGGAAAGGCTCTCTGCCTCCTCCCTTCATCTGATGTCTTTATTTATAATGTTTCAAAAGACGTCCTTCAGATAGGAAGGAATCTTTTACAAAGTCTCTTTACAAAAGATGTACAGGAAAAAGGACTGCATGATTGTCCTTTGGACAGAAAAAGTTTACATGATTGTCCTTTACTGGGTCCCATCTTTGATAATTGTAGTCCTTGTGGAGATGAGAAGGAATCTTCTGGCGTGGCATGGGCCCACCACGCTTTTTATCTTGTCTGGAAAAGTCCTTCTTGGTTGCAATCAATCCTTGCCTTTTGTCCAATTCTCCCAAGGTTAATACTGGTAAGAAAAGGGATGACTTTTTCCAGTTTTATTGGAACAGATTCAATGGCAGAAAGATGATCATAGAGCATGATGTTATTACTGATGGTAATAGATCTTGCTCCACATAGACTGTCAGTCATTGCTTCTGTAAAAAACTCTTTAGCAGCTGCATAAGCTTGTTCTTCATAGTTGTATTCATGCTTAGGATAAACACCCCATCCATGGGCGAACTGTTGACTTTCGTCATGTAATTCCCATATTTGAAAAGAGGTGAATAGTTGGTATAGGTTCCTTTCTTCCCAAATGCTCCAAATTCGGAACCAGAAACCAGTTTCCCAAGAGTGCTGTTTTGAGTAGGTTGAAACTCGGTCACTGCATATCTTTGGAATGTGATCGAGGTAATCTCCAGGATGTAATGTGCTTAAGTAAAGACTATGAACTATCCCAAGTTGAAGAGCTCTGGCGGATTTAGGAATATCCCCTAAATAGACAGATAATCTTGGGTTTTCATATTTAGTCTTGATTAAAGCATCTTCTTCGAGCAGAAGCCGGGTAATTTCCGTTGCTTCTAACTGATGGAAAAATAGGAGGAGATGTTCATGTGGCAGGCAGTTTTGCTGATTTAGATTTACCATTGTGTTCACAATGGCTTCTGCCTTGAATTTTCTTGCCCTTTCAGAGTCAACTTCTAAAAGAGATAGGAGCTGGTAGAAATCTGTAGCTGGGCAGATTACCATATCTGAAAGGTTGCTTCTGGAAGTAATAGTTTTGAGTTCCTGCTCTTCAGGAGAAGAACCACAGAACCAATGTTTCTCCATTTGCTTCAATTCTTGAGATTTAGAAAGAACAGAGACCTGGCATATCTGTTTGCCGAGGTTTTGGAGTTCAGAAAGCTTCTGTTGTAGCTGCCTGAGTTTGATGAGGCCTGGAAGGCTTTCAGTATGTCCTGAAAGGTGATGGCTTTCAGTCTGTCCTGAAAGGTGTGGTTTGGAACTGGAGGGATCCATTATAGAGGTCTTTTGTCTTTTTTCTCGACTTTTATCCATTGTTTGGCCTGGATAATATATCTGCAAGAATATTAGTATAACCAGGAATATACTTAACATCATATTGGTATATTTCAAGGTATAAGGCAATTCTTATTCTCCTGATGTTTTCTTCAGGATTATTAATAGTTCGTTTTTTCAAGAATTGGGATACTGCTTTGTTATCAGTTTCTATGATGAACTGCCTATTGAGTAAATATATTTTTAAACTCTTTATTGCTGATTTAATAGCCAACAATTCTTTATCATAAGTGGAATATCTTTGTTGGGGTTTATTAAATTTTCCCGAGGTATATGCTATAATTTCTTTTTGTTTAACTATTATAACTCCTGCCCAAAACATATCTGATGCATCTGTTTGGAGGGTTACTAGGTCATTTTCTTTGGGAAAATATAGTATTGTTTGGTGAGTAATTAGCTCCTTTATATGTTTTATCTCTTTTTCCTCTTCAGGAGTGAGCTGGATTCCTATTTTGTCTGTATTCCATTTTCTTGGTTGTTCACCATTTTCCATTTTATATTTAGATTGTTCTATAGTCAATTTTTCTTGTAAATTTTTGACTAGTTGGGATAGGTGAGGAATAAATTTCCTCCCATAATTTAAAAGACCCAAGAAACTCTGTAATTGTTTTAGAGTTTTAAATGTGTTAGGGAATTCCTTTATCTTGGAATATATATGTTGTTGTAATTCTATTTGGCCTTCTTTTATATATTTCCCAAGGAATTCTATTTCCTTTTTGAATAGATGAATTTTTGTAGGGCTTAAAATAATTCCGTTATCAAGTAGTATTTTTGCTACTTGAAGTAAGTGTTGTTTATGTTCTTCCATTGTAGGAGAAAAAACTAGTATATCATCTATGTAAACTACTACAAAATGTAGATGTCCGAACATAGAATTCATCCATTTTTGGAATATTTGTGGGGCATTTTTCAAACCAAATGGCATTACTAACCACTCATAGTGTCCTTGGGGACAACTAAAGGCAGTTAATTCTATAGATTCTTTATTGGCTAGTTTTACTTGCCAAAACCCAGATTTAGCATCAAATTTACTATAGTATTTGGATCCTTGTATCTGCTTTATTAACTGCTCTGCAGCAGGTATAAAATAGCCGTCAAACTTTGTATAGCTATTTAATTTTCTATAATTAATGACCATTCTGGCTTTTCCTCTTTTTTGTTCTGCATGTTTTCTGACTAGAAAAGCAGGTGATGAATGAGGGCTGCTGCTAGGCTGTATTAGTTTAAGAGATAAAAGCTCGTTTATTTGAGCTGAAAATTCTTGTTTATCTATAAGGGATACCATTATACTGTTTGATCTTACATTAGTATTTTGGTATTGATCGAGTAAAGTAAGGGTACAATACCTTGGTGCCTTATCAAAATATAATAAAGGGTTATTTGAATATAATGGTTTAAGCATACTATGGATGATTTCTTCTGTATTAGAGAAGATAGTAAGAGGATAAGTGCAGTTGTTTTGGGTGGAAATAAGTCGTTCACCACGTTGGGCTGCAGTATAAGATGATGCTAAGGGTACCGGGAAAGGAACCCGTGGAATTTGATGATTATCAAATAGAAAAATTTGAGAATTGAAAGGGGCATAATGTCGTAAGTTATTCATGCCAACTAAGCAATCGACATTGAAATCAATAGGTAATAAAGCGAATTCAAAAGTATAGTGATGAGAGATATTATGAATATCTGGAATGGAAATTGGGAGATTTGCTTTATGAGTAATAATGACAGGTCTTCCCATAAAATCATTTAAGCTTGCTTGTTTTTCTAGGGCTAACCATAATTGCTTAGGGATAAATTTTTCATGTATAAGACTAGTTTCAGCACCTGAATCTAGTAGAGTATGTAAGGTAAGACAAGAGTTATCAGGAAATAACAATGTCATAGATATGTATATGTGTAATTGAGGTTTTTTCTTAAGAAGATCCGACATTTGATAAACCAAATGAACTAGATGGTAGTCTTATAATATGTTGGTCTTCCGATTTCTTTTGGAGATCAAGGATTCTTTGAGTCCTTCCTTCAAGAGGAGTATTTTCTAGTGCAGACATACTAGGTCTAGCTTGGTCAACCAAAATATTGGTATTTCGATATTCAGAGGTACTAAGACTTCTTGGAATACTTGGATTTATAATCGTAGTAGAAATAGTATTGCCTGAAGCAATAAATGTTTCTATAGGGAGATGTGTCTTTGGTTTCAAAGTTTTCAAGAATATTTGCATCTCATTATCATATCGCAAATGTCTTATATTGACCAATTTTGGTTGGATTATTTTTCCATTCCCAACCTCAAAAAGTTTAATAAACTGTGTAGGTGTGATAGATCTAAAAGTAGATGTTTCGTTTAGTGCTAAACAATGTTCCCATTGTATTCCCAATACTTGGGATCCAGGAAGCATTTCAATTCCTTTTAAATTTATAGAAAGAGTACAGGCTTTTTCTATATTTGTATCATGTAAGCTGATGCAAAAATCAGGATGTATATTTACTCCAAATATTCTATTTGCTAAATTGGATTTTGCTCCTCCTAATATACTATTTAGAGGATTATTGATGATTCTTTCATCACAACATATTATCATAATAGGTGTGTCTATTCCGGATCTGAATAGACCAGTTATCTTTATTTGAATTAATCCAATGTGTAAATATTTCTTCTTAGGATATTTTTGCTTCAGATTTTCTATCTGATGGAAGTTTAGCAATTTTATAGAAGTAAACTCTTCATCTCCTTTTAGTTCTATATTTTCTTGCATTCTTTCAAAGATATAGGTAGGTTTGTTTGTCCATAAAGATTTGAATTTAGATTGAGGTTTATATACCTCTTCTTGTTTAGCATGTGGTATGGAAAGTTTTAGTCTTTCAATATCTTCATCAGTTACTTCATAATGTTCCCCTTGGCTATTTTCAATACTTGTATTATGAATCTCTTGAGGTTCTATTTCCTTCAATGTATTCATATATACTTTGTATTCAAACATAGATTCTTTTGAAGATTGTCCAGGGGTAAACTTTGGACTAAGAGGTGGAGATGTTGAAAGTAAAATATCTTGATCAACTTTAACCAATGCTAAATCTTCGTATTTATGGATTATAAGTATTCCTATAGGAGTACCTAAAGGAATTTGATATGGATTATCATCTAAACTTGTACTTTTCATTATTATACTTATGTTTTGATCTGTCATAGATTCTATTATGCCATAAGTAATGAAAATATTTCTAAGAGCATGATGTCTTAGATTTTTAATTTCTCCATAATATCCATAAGGTATTCTTATAATCAGATCTAAATAAATTTCTATAGATTGATATCTTCTTATGCTATAATGATTGTTAGCATATAGAATATGTCCTGGAAATTTCAATGATTCCCTTTTTGGTAATATAGTAGTTTTAGACAAGGGTATAACTTGTATAAAATGGCATGTTTTATTCAAGGTTAACATGTTTATATTGAATTCTTCTGTTTCTGAAGAATCAGAATCTAAAGGACTTTCTTCATATATGGTTTCAATCTCATATATAGAAGAGTTATCACTAAGGACTTCTTCTGTAGTTCCAGTATGGATATCATACTTTTCTAACTCATTTAAACATATTGTTTTAATGTTTATTCTACATTCTGTAGCATAATGTCCTTCTTTTCCACATTTAAAACATGTACAGTTCTTTTTCATACCTGTTTGATTTGTTTTAATAAACTTTCGATTCTTATATTTCTTTGACTTTTTGTATTTCTCCTTATGTTCAGGTTTCCATTTTTTTCTGGATACCTTGTATTTTTTCTTGTTATTCTTTTTGAATCTAGATTTATAGTCTTTGGATTTTTTCCCATATTTTGTTTTCTTGGGAAAGAATGGTTTGTTGAACCCATATACTGGAGGACAACCAAACTGATAATTAATGTCTGGGTCATACTTAGGACAACAAGAAGTTTTAATGTCAGACTTATGTATGTATTTGGATAGATGATTATTTGCCTTTTGTAATTGGCAGGTTTTCTTAACTGTTTCCATACAAGCCTTTTTTAAAGCTCCTGTATTGTGTGGAATACCTCCAGCTCTAAGACTGTTATATTTTTTCTCTATCATGGTATCCCATGGTATAGGTAACTTAGAAAAGAAGGCTGTTAGCCAAAAAATTTTTTTATCTAAGGTATTCAGTTTAAAAATATAACTGATATATAGATTAGCAAATTCTTCTAAGTAACAAATGTTACACAGTCTTAGTTTTAGAAGGATATTTTCATCTATGCCTTCAGCATTAATATCTTCTCAGTTATGTCTCCATATAGACTTTTACAAATACTATGTAAAGCTGTTCTTCTAGATTCATGGCTATTTAAAGCTACTATCTCAGTTGGGTATAACTTTTCATATTGTGTTAGCCATCTTAAGGCTATTCCTTGCCAATATCCGCAAGCTAATATTACAAATTCCTGATGAGGGATTCCTTGTGGCATTAGGGTATTTGTTCCAACCATTAGTTGTTCCCAATTGAGTATATAATCCCTTAAAGCATTTGTTGGTATATTATCAACATTAAATATTAATCCTGAAGTAGCAGTTTGATGTCTCTTTCCTTGTTTATAGATATAGGAATCTACATAGTTTTCATCTGTATCTCTATGATACATAGTTTCTTCAGTAGTATTAGGATGTGGTGGATTTTGTCTACCTGTAGAAATCATTTGAGTAAATGATTCCCCACGTTCCATATTTATATTATATAAATACTGCTCCTCGTTAGAGGGTATATTTGATATATGATAGTCCTCGTTAGAGGGTATGTTGTGTAATTCCTCTGACCAAGAGGCTTCCTCGTTAGAGGGTAGTGATATTTGGTCAACATCATCATACTCCTCATTAGAGGGTATTTCATCAACAATATCATCATATTCAGATAATTCATCATCAAAAGAATCTGATGCAGAAATATAACTTTCATTATCTGAAGAACTTTTGGAAAAATATTTTATAGAAGCAGAGTTTTCTTCATAGAATTTGAAAATCTCTTTAGAAGTAATTTTTCCTTCTATTTCTTCAACTAATAAGGTTTTATATTTCAAATATTTTTGATAATCAATTTCATCTGAGTTTGTTTCTTTCAAACTTTTTGAAGATGTTTTTATCATTCTAACAGATCCAAGTCTTTCTTTTGAAGATGAAGAAAACTTTGGAAAACTTAAGAAGGTTTGTAAAGTAGTTAGTTTTTGAGAAACTAAATAGATTTGATCACTTAAATAGTTTAGCAAACTATTTTGTTGTTCTATTGTACCATTACTAGGAAGATGAATACTATGTTCATGAGAATTTAAACTGAATGGACATTCGTATGTTTCAGGAAGAACTAAAGCTCTAGACATCTCTGAATAGAGGTTCTTATAAACTTAGACACGTTATTTCCTTCCTTTCTTTCATTAGATTAGATAACAGTATCGCTTTGACCCTGGTCTCTCCGGCTATGTAACCTCTAGGGGTGGTTTTCTCCCTAGAGTGAGGCCGCAACAACTGAAGCGTCCCTTCCGGACATATAGTCAACCACAAGCACTATCACAAGCTTCAGAGAGACAGAGCACAGCCATGTTTCGTTTCCTACCTCATGGCGTAAGATACTATTATCTAATTAACTTAAGAAATTAAGGAAATAACATGCCTAACAAGTTTAGCCAGACATGGCTAAGTTAAGGATACTTACAAAAAAAGAAGAAGGATACTGCACAAGGGCTCTGATACCAGTTGCAGGAGAGCTTCTGCTCCAGTACTCAGCGCTACTATTTATTCACACTATTTTAAACTAAGAAGCAGATCAGAGGAAGAAATATGTTTAAGAAAAAAGAAGTTCGGAAAGGCTCTCTGCCTCCTCCCTTCATCTGATGTCTTTATTTATAATGTTTCAAAAGACGTCCTTCAGATAGGAAGGAATCTTTTACAAAGTCTCTTTACAAAAGATGTACAGGAAAAAGGACTGCATGATTGTCCTTTGGACAGAAAAAGTTTACATGATTGTCCTTTACTGGGTCCCATCTTTGATAATTGTAGTCCTTGTGGAGATGAGAAGGAATCTTCTGGCGTGGCATGGGCCCACCACGCTTTTTATCTTGTCTGGAAAAGTCCTTCTTGGTTGCAATCAATCCTTGCCTTTTGTCCAATTCTCCCAAGGTTAATACTGGTAAGAAAAGGGATGACTTTTCCCAGTTTTATTGGAACAGATTCAATGGCAGAAAGATGATCATAGAGCATGATGTTATTACTGATGGTAATAGATCTTGCTCCACATAGACTGTCAGTCATTGCTTCTGTAAAAAACTCTTTAGCAGCTGCATAAGCTTGTTCTTCATAGTTGTATTCATGCTTAGGATAAACACCCCATCCATGGGCGAACTGTTGACTTTCGTCATGTAATTCCCATATTTGAAAAGAGGTGAATAGTTGGTATAGGTTCCTTTCTTCCCAAATGCTCCAAATTCGGAACCAGAAACCAGTTTCCCAAGAGTGCTGCTTTGAGTAGGTTGAAACTCGGTCACTGCATATCTTTGGAATGTGATCGAGGTAATCTCCAGGATGTAATGTGCTTAAGTAAAGACTATGAACTATCCCAAGTTGAAGAGCTCTGGCGGATTTAGGAATATCCCCTAAATAGACAGATAATCTTGGGTTTTCATATTTAGTCTTGATTAAAGCATCTTCTTCGAGCAGAAGCCGGGTAATTTCCGTTGCTTCTAACTGATGGAAAAATAGGAGGAGATGTTCATGTGGCAGGCAGTTTTGCTGATTTAGATTTACCATTGTGTTCACAATGGCTTCTGCCTTGAATTTTCTTGCCCTTTCAGAGTCAACTTCTAAAAGAGATAGGAGCTGGTAGAAATCTGTAGCTGGGCAGATTACCATATCTGAAAGGTTGCTTCTGGAAGTAATAGTTTTGAGTTCCTGCTCTTCAGGAGAAGAACCACAGAACCAATGTTTCTCCATTTGCTTCAATTCTTGAGATTTAGAAAGAACAGAGACCTGGCATATCTGTTTGCCGAGGTTTTGGAGTTCAGAAAGCTTCTGTTGTAGCTGCCTGAGTTTGATGAGGCCTGGAAGGCTTTCAGTATGTCCTGAAAGGTGATGGCTTTCAGTCTGTCCTGAAAGGTGTGGTTTGGAACTGGAGGGATCCATTATAGAGGTCTTTTGTCTTTTTTCTCGACTTTTATCCATTGTTTGGCCTGGATAATATATCTGCAAGAATATTAGTATAACCAGGAATATACTTAACATCATATTGGTATATTTCAAGGTATAAGGCAATTCTTATTCTCCTGATGTTTTCTTCAGGATTATTAATAGTTCGTTTTTTCAAGAATTGGGATACTGCTTTGTTATCAGTTTCTATGATGAACTGCCTATTGAGTAAATATATTTTTAAACTCTTTATTGCTGATTTAATAGCCAACAATTCTTTATCATAAGTGGAATATCTTTGTTGGGGTTTATTAAATTTTCCCGAGGTATATGCTATAATTTCTTTTTGTTTAACTATTATAACTCCTGCCCAAAACATATCTGATGCATCTGTTTGGAGGGTTACTAGGTCATTTTCTTTGGGAAAATATAGTATTGTTTGGTGAGTAATTAGCTCCTTTATATGTTTTATCTCTTTTTCCTCTTCAGGAGTGAGCTGGATTCCTATTTTGTCTGTATTCCATTTTCTTGGTTGTTCACCATTTTCCATTTTATATTTAGATTGTTCTATAGTCAATTTTTCTTGTAAATTTTTGACTAGTTGGGATAGGTGAGGAATAAATTTCCTCCCATAATTTAAAAGACCCAAGAAACTCTGTAATTGTTTTAGAGTTTTAAATGTGTTAGGGAATTCCTTTATCTTGGAATATATATGTTGTTGTAATTCTATTTGGCCTTCTTTTATATATTTCCCAAGGAATTCTATTTCCTTTTTGAATAGATGAATTTTTGTAGGGCTTAAAATAATTCCGTTATCAAGTAGTATTTTTGCTACTTGAAGTAAGTGTTGTTTATGTTCTTCCATTGTAGGAGAAAAAACTAGTATATCATCTATGTAAACTACTACAAAATGTAGATGTCCGAACATAGAATTCATCCATTTTTGGAATATTTGTGGGGCATTTTTCAAACCAAATGGCATTACTAACCACTCATAGTGTCCTTGGGGACAACTAAAGGCAGTTAATTCTATAGATTCTTTATTGGCTAGTTTTACTTGCCAAAACCCAGATTTAGCATCAAATTTACTATAGTATTTGGATCCTTGTATCTGCTTTATTAACTGCTCTGCAGCAGGTATAAAATAGCCGTCAAACTTTGTATAGCTATTTAATTTTCTATAATTAATGACCATTCTGGCTTTTCCTCTTTTTTGTTCTGCATGTTTTCTGACTAGAAAAGCAGGTGATGAATGAGGGCTGCTGCTAGGCTGTATTAGTTTAAGAGATAAAAGCTCGTTTATTTGAGCTGAAAATTCTTGTTTATCTATAAGGGATACCATTATACTGTTTGATCTTACATTAGTATTTTGGTATTGATCGAGTAAAGTAAGGGTACAATACCTTGGTGCCTTATCAAAATATAATAAAGGGTTATTTGAATATAATGGTTTAAGCATACTATGGATGATTTCTTCTGTATTAGAGAAGATAGTAAGATGATAAGTGCAGTTGTTTTGGGTGGAAATAAGTCGTTCACCACGTTGGGCTGCAGTATAAGATGATGCTAAGGGTACCGGGAAAGGAACCCGTGGAATTTGATGATTATCAAATAGAAAAATTTGAGAATTGAAAGGGGCATAATGTCGTAAGTTATTCATGCCCACTAAGCAATCGACATTAAAGTCAATAGGTAATAAAGCAAATTCAAAAGTATAGTGATGAGAGATATTATGAATATCTGGAATGGAAATTGGGAGATTTGCTTTATGAGTAATAATGACAGGTCTTCCCATAAAATCATTTAAGCTTGCTTGTTTTTCTAGGGCTAACCATAATTGCTTAGGGATAAATTTTTCATGTATAAGACTAGTTTCAGCACCTGAATCTAGTAGAGTATGTAAGGTAAGACAAGAGTTATCAGGAAATAACAATGTCATAGGAATGTATATGTGTAATTGAGGTTTTTTCTTAAGAAGATCCGACATTTGATAAACCAAATGAACTAGATGGTAGTCTTATAATATGTTGGTCTTCCGATTTCTTTTGGAGATCAAGGATTCTTTGAGTCCTTCCTTCAAGAGGAGTATTTTCTAGTGCAGACATACTAGGTCTAGCTTGGTCAACCAAAATATTGGTATTTCGATATTCAGAGGTACTAAGACTTCTTGGAATACTTGGATTTATAATCGTAGTAGAAATAGTATTGCCTGAAGCAATAAATGTTTCTATAGGGAGATGTGTCTTTGGTTTCAAAGTTTTCAAGAATATTTGCATATCATTATCATATCGCAAATGTCTTATATTGACCAATTTTGGTTGGATTATTTTTCCATTCCCAACCTCAAAAAGTTTAATAAACTGTGTAGGTGTGATAGATCTAAAAGTAGATGTTTCGTTTAGTGCTAAACAATGTTCCCATTGTATTCCCAATACTTGGGATCCAGGAAGCATTTCAATTCCTTTTAAATTTATAGAAAGAGTACAGGCTTTTTCTATATTTGTATCATGTAAGCTGATGCAAAAATCAGGATGTATATTTACTCCAAATATTCTATTTGCTAAATTGGATTTTGCTCCTCCTAATATACTATTTAGAGGATTATTGATGATTCTTTCATCGCAACATATTATCATAATAGGTGTGTCTATTCCGGATCTGAATAGACCAGTTATCTTTATTTGAATTAATCCAATGTGTAAATATTTCTTCTTAGGATATTTTTGCTTCAGATTTTCTATCTGATGGAAGTTTAGCAATTTTATAGAAGTAAACTCTTCATCTCCTTTTAGTTCTATATTTCCTTGCATTCTTTCAAAGATATAGGTAGGTTTGTTTGTCCATAAAGATTTGAATTTAGATTGAGGTTTATATACCTCTTCTTGTTTAGCATGTGGTATGGAAAGTTTTAGTCTTTCAATATCTTCATCAGTTACTTCATAATGTTCCCCTTGGCTATTTTCAATACTTGTATTATGAATCTCTTGAGGTTCTATTTCCTTCAATGTATTCATATATACTTTGTATTCAAACATAGATTCTTTTGAAGATTGTCCAGGGGTAAACTTTGGACTAAGAGGTGGAGATGTTGAAAGTAAAATATCTTGATCAACTTTAACCAATGCTAAATCTTCGTATTTATGGATTATAAGTATTCCTATAGGAGTACATAAAGGAATTTGATATGGATTATCATCTAAACTTGTACTTTTCATTATTATACTTATGTTTTGATCTGTCATAGATTCTATTATGCCATAAGTAATGAAAATATTTCTAAGAGCATGATGTCTTAGATTTTTAATTTCTCCATAATATCCATAAGGTATTCTTATAATCAGATCTAAATAAATTTCTATAGATTGATATCTTCTTATGCTATAATGATTGTTAGCATATAGAATATGTCCTGGAAATTTCAATGATTCACTTTTTGGTAATATAGTAGTTTTAGACAAGGGTATAACTTGTATAAAATGGTATGTTTTATTCAAGGTTAACATGTTTATATTGAATTCTTCTGTTTCTGAAGAATCAGAATCTAAAGGACTTTCTTCATATATGGTTTCAATCTCATATATAGAAGAGTTATCACTAAGGACTTCTTCTATAGTTCCAGTATGGATATCATACTTTTCTAACTCATTTAACCATATTGTTTTAATGTTTATTCTACATTCTGTAGCATAATGTCCTTCTTTTCCACATTTAAAACATGTACAGTTCTTTTTCATACCTGTTTGATTTGTTTTAATAAACTTTCGATTCTTATATTTCTTTGACTTTTTGTATTTCTCCTTATTTTCAGGTTTCCATATTTTTCTGGATACCTTGTATTTTTTCTTGTTATTCTTTTTGAATCTAGATTTATAGTCTTTGGATTTTTTCCCATATTTTGTTTTCTTGGGAAAGAATGGTTTGTTGAACCCATATACTGGAGGACAACCAAACTGATAATTAATGTCTGGGTCATACTTAGGACAACAAGAAGTTTTAATGTCAGACTTATGTATGTATTTGGATAGATGATTATTTGCCTTTTGTAATTGGCAGGTTTTCTTAACTGTTTCCATACAAGCCTTTTTTAAAGCTCTTGTATTGTGTGGAATACCTCCAGCTCTAAGACTGTTATATTTTTTCTCTATCATGGTATCCCATGGTATAGGTAACTTAGAAAAGAAGGCTGTTAGCCAAAAGATTTTTTTATCTAAGGTATTCAGTTTAAAAATATAACTGATATATAGATTAGCAAATTCTTCTAAGTAACAAATGTTACACAGTCTTAGTTTTAGAAGGATATTTTCATCTATGCCTTCAGCATTAATATCTTCTCCAGTTATGTCTCCATATAGACTTTTACAAATACTATGTAAAGCTGTTCTTCTAGATTCATGGCTATTTAAAGCTACTATCTCAGTTGGGTATAACTTTTCATATTGTGTTAGCCATCTTAAGGCTATTCCTTGCCAATATCCGCAAGCTAATATTACAAATTCCTGATGAGGGATTCCCTGTGGCATTAGGGTATTTGTTCCAACCATTAGTTGTTCCCAATTGAGTATATAATCCCTTAAAGCATTTGTTGGTATATTATCAACATTAAATATTAATCCTGAAGTAGCAGTTTGATGTCTCTTTCCTTGTTTATAGATATAGGAATCTACATAGTTTTCATCTGTATCTCTATGATACATAGTTTCTTCAGTAGTATTAGGATGTGGTGGATTTTGTCTACCTGTAGAAATCATTTGAGTAAATGATTCCCCACGTTCCATATTTATATTATATAAATACTGCTCCTCGTTAGAGGGTATATTTGATATATGATAGTCCTCGTTAGAGGGTATGTTGTGTAATTCCTCTGACCAAGAGGCTTCCTCGTTAGAGGGTAGTGATATTTGGTCAACATCATCATACTCCTCATTAGAGGGTATTTCATCAACAATATCATCATATTCAGATAATTCATCATCAAAAGAATCTGATGCAGAAATATAACTTTCATTATCTGAAGAACTTTTGGAAAAATATTTTATAGAAGCAGAGTTTTCTTCATAGAATTTGAAAATCTCTTTAGAAGTAATTTTTCCTTCTATTTCTTCAACTAATAAGGTTTTATATTTCAAATATTTTTGATAATCAATTTCATCTGAGTTTGTTTCTTTCAAACTTTTTGAAGATGTTTTTATCATTCTAACAGATCCAAGTCTTTCTTTTGAAGATGAAGAAAACTTTGGAAAACTTAAGAAGGTTTGTAAAGTAGTTAGTTTTTGAGAAACTAAATAGATTTGATCACTTAAATAGTTTAGCAAACTATTTTGTTGTTCTATTGTACCATTACTAGGAAGATGAATACTATGTTCATGAGAATTTAAACTGAAAGGACATTCGTATGTTTCAGGAAGAACTAAAGCTCTAGACATCTCTGAATAGAGGTTCTTATAAACTTAGACACGTTATTTCCTTCCTTTCTTTCATTAGATTAGATAACAGTATCGCTTTGACCCTGGTCTCTCCGGCTATGTAACCTCTAGGGGTGGTTTTCTCCCTAGAGTGAGGCCGCAACAACTGAAGCGTCCCTTCCGGACATATAGTCAACCACAAGCACTATCACAAGCTTCAGAGAGACAGAGCACAGCCATGTTTCGTTTCCTACCTCATGGCGTAAGATACTATTATCTAATTAACTTAAGAAATTAAGGAAATAACATGCCTAACAAGTTTAGCCAGACATGGCTAAGTTAAGGATACTTACAAAAAAAGAAAAAGGATACTGCACAAGGGCTCTGATACCAGTTGCAGGAGAGCTTCTGCTCCAGTACTCAGCGCTACTATTTATTCACACTATTTTAAACTAAGAAGCAGATCAGAGGAAGAAATATGTTTAAGAAAAAAGAAGTTCGGAAAGGCTCTCTGCCTCCTCCCTTCATCTGATGTCTTTATTTATAATGTTTCCAAGACGTCCTTCAGATAGGAAGGAATCTTTTACAAAGTTTTTTTACAAAAGATGTACAGAAAAAAAGGACTGCATTATTGTCCTTTGTACAGGAAAAAGTTTACATTATTGTCCTTTATGGGGTCCCACCATACTGATTGGTGTCCTTCTTGTCGGTTGAGAGGATGAGGAGGAATCTTTGCTGAGTAAGACTGGCCCACCATGCTTGTCTGAGTTTGCTGAGTAGGATTGGCCCACCATGCTTATCCTTGCATAGTATCTTCTTTGATGTCATCTTCAAGATTGATATCTGTATTTCCTCCGAGGTCTTCATCTTCATTTTCAATATTCTCTAGACTTTTATAAAAATCTTCTTTTGCTTTGGTCCCAACTTTTCCTAGCTGTAGAGAAGACAAAAAGGCCAGTACTTTGGGAATTTTTTGTTCAGAGTTTTCAAAAACTCCGATGAAGTCATAGAGGAGAATATTATCTTCAATTTTGATGGAATGAGCTCCTGATAAAGCTTTAGTATATGCTTCTTCAAAGAACTCTTGGGCAGCCCTTTTGGTTTCTTCTTCAAGATCTAGGACTGGAAGATTTTCACATGTTTTGGACTGAAGATAATTAAAATTGTGAAGTTCCCACAATTGTATAGAAGGAAATACTTTTAAATATTTCCTTTCTTCCCAAGTTCCCCAGATACGGAAGAAAAATGTAGACTGGTATCTGGTTGTATATGCTTTAAGGCTTTTGAGGCAGATTGGGGGTAAGTAGTCTGAGAATTCTTCTGGATGAGAAGTATTGACAAATATTTCATGGACTAACCCCATTTGTATGGCTTTAAAGCTTTTGGGAATTTCCTGGAAGCCAGTAATGATTCTGGGGGAATCATTTTTGTTAAGAATCTTTTCATGCTGTTGGAGGATGCTGATAACATCTGTTGCTTCTATAGTTTTGAAGAAGATTCTCAACTCTGAATCAGGAATCATATGTTGCTGGTTAAGCCCAATCATCTTGTAAACAGTTAGTTCTGCTTCTAACTGTCTAGCTTTCTCATTCTGGATTTTGCATAGTTCCAGCAATTTGTAGAATTCTGGCAATGGATGATGAACTTGATCTGCTATCTCCATGTCAGAGACAGTATTTCTTAAGAACTCTTGATCCAAGGAAGGACCTTGGAACCATGTCACCTTTCTTTGTTCTAAGTCCGAACTTTGGGTGGCAAGAGTATAATTGCAGAGGTCGGAAACAGCTTTGGTTATGGCTTGCTTTTCTGTTTTCTCCTGCAAATAGTGGTTAAGCATAGAAAGTACTAGCTGCTCTAGTTGAGAGAGCCAATACTTAGAGGCATGAAAATCATTTGACTGTATCGAACGATAGCAACCATTTAATTTTTCATAAATACTAGGATTGGAGTTTTTGAGTTCTGTGTTATACCAATCCCTTACAACAGTTGCTGCTGTTGGTCTTTGGGTTGTTTGGAATCTTTTCTGTGAGACTGCATTGCTGTAAGATGCTTGTTGTAGTGGTAGAACTGTCATCCCTGGTGGGGGAAAACTTTTTTCCTCGTTAGAGGCTGATGTAGTGTTGTTGCCAGTAGCCAGGAAGAGTTTCTTGTCTTCTGTCTTCTGGGCTGAGCTCTCTCCTTTTTCAGGAGCTTTTTTAAGAGCATTGCCTCCTGTTGAGGAAGCTTTCTTACTGTTTACCTTAGACCACTTAGATTCTTCTATCATGGTCTTTAGTTTCTTCAGTCTATCCTCATCCATGTTCAGGAAGAGGTAGGGAATCTGTAAGATTAGTATGTTCAAGAGCATTATATAAACTGATGACCATAGTAAGTCGAGAAACCTTAATAGTTGTTTTGCAATAAAAACCCATAAATGTATTATTGTTAGGTTTAAGATGATTCCATTATCCAGTAGTATTTTTGCTACTTGGAGTAAGTGTTGTTTATGTTTTTCCATTTCAAGGGAAAAGACTAGTATATCATCTATATAAACTACTTCAAAATGTAGATGTCCGAACATAGAATTCATCCATTTTTGGAATAGTTGTGGAGCATTTTTTAAACCAAATAGCATTACTAACCACTCATAGTGTCCCTGGGGACAACTAAATGCAGTTAATTCTATAGATTCTTTATTGGATAGTTTTACTTGCCAAAAACCAGATTCAGCATCAAATTTACTATAGTATTTTGACCCTTGTATCTGTGTTATTAACTGTTCCGCAGTAGGTATAAAATAGCCGTCAAACTTTGTATAGCTATTTAATTTTCTATAATTAATGACCATTCTGGCTTTCCCTCTTTTTTGTTCTGTATGTTTTCTGACTAGAAAAGCAGGTGATGAATGAGGGCTGCTGGATACCATTATACTGTTTGTTCTTACATTAGTATTTTGGTATTGATCGAGTAAAGTAAGGGTACAATACCTTGGTGCCCTATCAAAATATAATAAAGGGTTATGTGAATATAATGGTTTAAGCATACTGTGTATGATTTCTTCTGTATTAGAGAAGATAGTAAGAGGATAAGTGCAGTTTTTTTGGGTGGAAATAAGTCGTTCACCACGTTGGGCTGCAGTATAGGATGATGCGAAGGGGACCGGAAAAGGAACCCTTGGAATTTGATGATTATCAAATAGAAAAATTTGAGAGTTGAATGGGGCATAATGCCGTAAGTTATTCATGCCCACTAAGCAATCGACATTAAAGTCAATAGGTAATAAAGCAAATTCAAAAGTATAGTGATGAGAGATATTATGAATATCAGGGATAGAAATAGAGATATTTGCTTTATGAGTAATAATGACGGGTCTGCCCATAAAGTCATTTAAGCTTGCTTGCTTTTCTAGGGCTAGCCATAATTGCTTAGGGATAAATTTTTCATGTATAAGACTAGTTTCAGCACCTGAATCTAGTAGAGTATGTAAGGTAAGACAAGAGTTATCAGGAAATAATAATGTCATGGGAATGTATATGTGTAATTGCGGTTTTTTCTTAAGAAGATCCGACATTTGATAAACCAAATGAACTAGAAGGTAGTCTTATAATATGTTGGTCTTCTGATTTCTTTTGGAGTTCAAGGATTCTCTGAGACCTTCCTTCAAGAGGAGTATTTTCTAGTGCAGACATACTAGGTCTAGCTTGGTCAACCAAAATATTGGTATTTCGATATTCAGAGGTACTAAGACTTCTTGGAATACTTGGATTTATAATCGTAGTAGAAATAGTATTGCCTGAAGCAATAAATGTTTCTATAGGGAGATGTGTCTTTGGTTTCAAAGTTTTCAAGAATATTTGCATCTCATTATCATATCGCAAATGTCTTATATTGACCAATTTTGGTTGGATTATTTTTCCATTCCCAACCTCAAAAAGTTTAATAAACTGTGTAGGTGTGATAGATCTAAAAGTAGATGTTTCGTTTAGTGCTAAACAATGTTCCCATTGTATTCCCAATACTTGGGATCCAGGAAGCATTTCAATTCCTTTTAAATTTATAGAAAGAGTACAGGCTTTTTCTATATTTGTATCATGTAAGCTGATGCAAAAATCAGGATGTATATTTACTCCAAATATTCTATTTGCCAGATTGGACTTTGCTCCTCCTAATATACTATTTAGAGGATTATTGATGATTCTTTCATCACAACATATTATCATAATAGGTGTGTCTATCCCGGATCTGAATAGACCAGTTATCTTTATTTGGATTAAGCCAATGTGTAAATATTTCTTTTTAGGATATTTTTGCTTCAGATTTTCTATCTGATGATAGTTTAGCAATTTTATAGAAGTAAAATCTTCATCTCCTTTTAGTTCTATATTTCCTTGCATTCTTTCAAAGATATAGGTAGGTTTGTTTGTCCATAAAGATTTGAATTTAGATTGAGGTTTATATACCTCTTCTTGTTTAGCATGTGGTATGGAAAGTTTTAGTCTTTCAATATCTTCATCAGTTACTTCATAATGTTCCCCTTGGCTATTTTCAATACTTGTATTATGAATCTCTTGAGGTTCTATTTCCTTCAATGTATTCATATATACTTTGTATTCAAACATAGATTCTTTTGAAGATTGTCCAGGGGTAAACTTTGGACTAAGAGGTGGAGATGTTGAAAGTAAAATATCTTGATCAACTTTAACCAATGCTAAATCTTCGTATTTATGGATTATAAGTATTCCTATAGGAGTACCTAAAGGAATTTGATATGGATTATCATCTAAACTTGTACTTTTCATTATTATACTTATGTTTTGATCTGTCATAGATTCTATTATGCCATAAGTAATGAAAATATTTCTAAGAGCATGATGTCTTAGATTTTTAATTTCTCCATAATATCCATAAGGTATTCTTATAATCAGATCTAAATAAATTTCTATAGATTGATATCTTCTTATGCTATAATGATTGTTAGCATATAGAATATGTCCTGGAAATTTCAATGATTCCCTTTTTGGTAATATAGTAGTTTTAGACAAGGGTATAACTTGTCTAAAATGGTATGTTTTATTCAAGGTTAACATGTTTATATTGAATTCTTCTGTTTCTGAAGAATCAGAATCTAAAGGACTTTCTTCATATATGGTTTCAATCTCATATATAGAAGAGTTATCACTAAGGACTTCTTCTATAGTTCCAGTATGGATATCATACTTTTCTAACTCATTTAACCATATTGTTTTAATGTTTATTCTACATTCTGTAGCATAATGTCCTTCTTTTCCACATTTAAAACATGTACAGTTCTTTTTCATACCTGTTTGATTTGTTTTAATAAACTTTCGATTCTTATATTTCTTTGACTTTTTGTATTTCTCCTTATTTTCAGGTTTCCATTTTTTTCTGGATACCTTGTATTTTTTCTTGTTATTCTTTTTGAATCTAGATTTATAGTCTTTGGATTTTTTTCCATATTTTGTTTTCTTGGGAAAGAATGGTTTGTTGAACCCATATACTGGAGGACAACCAAACTGATAATTAATGTCTGGGTCATACTTAGGACAACAAGAAGTTTTAATGTCAGACTTATGTATGTATTTGGATAGATGATTATTTGCCTTTTGTAATTGGCAGGTTTTCTTAACTGTTTCCATACAAGCCTTTTTTAAAGCTCCTGTATTGTGTGGAATACCTCCAGCTCTAAGACTGTTATATTTTTTCTCTATCATGGTATCCCATGGTATAGGTAACTTAGAAAAGAAGGCTGTTAGCCAAAAGATTTTTTTATCTAAGGTATTCAGTTTAAAAATATAACTGATATATAGATTTGCAAATTCTTCTAAGTAACAAATGTTACACAGTCTTAGTTTTAGAAGGATATTTTCATCTATGCCTTCAGCATTAATATCTTCTCCAGTTATGTCTCCATATAGACTTTTACAAATACTATGTAAAGCTGTTCTTCTAGATTCATGGCTATTTAAAGCTACTATCTCAGTTGGGTATAACTTTTCATATTGTGTTAGCCATCTTAAGGCTATTCCTTGCCAATATCCGCAAGCTAATATTACAAATTCCTGATGAGGGATTCCCTGTGGCATTAGGGTATTTGTTCCAACCATTAGTTGTTCCCAATTGAGTATATAATCCCTTAAAGCATTTGTTGGTATATTATCAACATTAAATATTAATCCTGAAGTAGCAGTTTGATGTCTCTTTCCTTGTTTATAGATATAGGAATCTACATAGTTTTCATCTGTATCTCTATGATACATAGTTTCTTCAGTAGTATTAGGATGTGGTGGATTTTGTCTACCTGTAGAAATCATTTGAGTAGATGATTCCCCACGTTCCATATTTATATTATATAAATACTGCTCCTCGTTAGAGGGTATATTTGATATATGATAGTCCTCGTTAGAGGGTATGTTGTGTAATTCCTCTGACCAAGAGGCTTCCTCGTTAGAGGGTAGTGATATTTGGTCAACATCATCATACTCCTCATTAGAGGGTATTTCATCAACAATATCATCATATTCAGATAATTCATCATCAAAAGAATCTGATGCAGAAATATAACTTTCATTATCTGAAGAACTTTTGGAAAAATATTTTATAGAAGCAGAGTTTTCTTCATAGAATTTGAAAATCTCTTTAGAAGTAATTTTTCCTTCTATTTCTTCAACTAATAAGGTTTTATATTTCAAATATTTTTGATAATCAATTTCATCTGAGTTTGTTTCTTTCAAACTTTTTGAAGATGTTTTTATCATTCTAACAGATCCAAGTCTTTCTTTTGAAGATGAAGAAAACTTTGGAAAACTTAAGAAGGTTTGTAAAGTAGTTAGTTTTTGAGAAACTAAATAGATTTGATCACTTAAATAGTTTAGCAAACTATTTTGTTGTTCTATTGTACCATTACTAGGAAGATGAATACTATGTTCATGAGAATTTAAACTGAAAGGACATTCGTATGTTTCAGGAAGAACTAAAGCTCTAGACATCTCTGAATAGAGGTTCTTATAAACTTAGACACGTTATTTCCTTCCTTTCTTTCATTAGATTAGATAACAGTATCGCTTTGACCCTGGTCTCTCCGGCTATGTAACCTCTAGGGGTGGTTTTCTCCCTAGAGTGAGGCAGCCATAACTGAAGCGTCCCTTCCGGACATATAGTCAACCACAAGCACTATCACAAGCTTCAGAGAGACAGAGCACAGCCATGTTTCGTTTCCTACCTCATGGCGTAAGATACTATTATCTAATTAACTTAAGAAATTAAGGAAATAACATGCCTAACAAGTTTAGCCAGATATGGCTAAGTTAAGGATACTTACAAAAAAAGAAGAAGGATACTGCACAAGGACTCAAAGAATACTGCATATGGTTTCCATCGCATATATAGAGGTGAATAGCAACCAAAAGAATGTCATAGGAAAAAGAAGTATATATGTTGTTGTTGTTGTACATGAAAATATGGGAATTACATGACGAAAGTCAAAATTGGTCAATATAAGACATTTGCGATATGATAATGAGATGCAAATATTCTTGAAAACTTTGAAACCAAAGACACATATCCCTATAGAAACATTTATTGCTTCAGGCAATACTATTTCTACTACGATTATAAATCCAAGTATTCCAAGAAGTCTTAGTACCTCTGAATATCGAAATACCAATATTTTGGTTGACCAAGCTAGAACTAAGAAGCAGATCAGAGGAAGAAATATGTTTAAGAAAAAAGAAGTTCGGAAAGGCTCTCTGCCTCCTCCCTTCATCTGATGTCTTTATTTATAATGTTTCAAAAGACGTCCTTCAGATAGGAAGGAATCTTTTACAAAGTCTCTTTACAAAAGATGTACAGGAAAAAGGACTGCATGATTGTCCTTTGGACAGAAAAAGTTTACATGATTGTCCTTTACTGGGTCCCATCTTTGATAATTGTAGTCCTTGTGGAGATGAGAAGGAATCTTCTGGCGTGGCATGGGCCCACCACGCTTTTTATCTTGTCTGGAAAAGTCCTTCTTGGTTGCAATCAATCCTTGCCTTTTGTCCAATTCTCCCAAGGTTAATACTGGTAAGAAAAGGGATGACTTTTTCCAGTTTTATTGGAACAGATTCAATGGCAGAAAGATGATCATAGAGCATGATGTTATTACTGATGGTAATAGATCTTGCTCCACATAGACTGTCAGTCATTGCTTCTTGTAAAAAACTCTTTAGCAGCTGCATAAGCTTGTTCTTCATAGTTGTATTCATGCTTAGGATAAACACCCCATCCATGGGCGAACTGTTGACTTTCGTCATGTAATTCCTGTTGTTCGGACATCTACATTTTGTAGTAGTTTACATAGATGATATACTAGTTTTTTCTCCTACAATGGAAGAACATAAACAACACTTACTTCAAGTAGCAAAAATACTACTTGATAACGGAATTATTTTAAGCCCTACAAAAATTCATCTATTCAAAAAGGAAATAGAATTCCTTGGGAAATATATAAAAGAAGGCTAAATAGAATTACAACAACATATATATTCCAAGATAAAGGAATTCCCTAACACATTTAAAACTCTAAAACAATTACAGAGTTTCTTGGGTCTTTTAAATTATGGGAGGAAATTTATTCCTCACCTATCCCAACTATTCAAAAATTTACAAGAAAAATTGACTATAGAACAATCTAAATATAAAATGGAAAATGGTGAACAACCAAGAAAATGGAATACAGACAAAATAGGAATCCAGCTCACTCCTGAAGAGGAAAAAGAGATAAAACATATAAAGGAGCTAATTACTCACCAAACAATACTAATGTCGATTGCTTAGTTGGCATGAATAACTTACGACATTATGCCCCTTTCAATTCTCAAATTTTTCTATTTGATAATCATCAAATTCCACGGGTTCCTTTCCCGGTACCCTTAGCATCATCTTATACTGCAGCCCAACGTGGTGAACGACTTATTTCCACCCAAAACAACTGCACTTATCCTCTTACTATCTTCTCTAATACAGAAGAAATCATCCATAGTATGCTTAAACCATTATATTCAAATAACCCTTTATTATATTTTGATAAGGCACCAAGAAGAGCTTGTGCGCTACTAGGTCAACTTGCACAAGTTGACCTAGAAGATTTTTATAACTGTTCCGCTCTGATACCAGTTGCAGGAGAGCTTCTGCTCCAGTACTCAGCGCTACTATTTATTCACACTATTTTAAACTAAGAAGCAGATCAGAGGAAGAAATATGTTTAAGAAAAAAGAAGTTCGGAAAGGCTCTCTGCCTCCTCCCTTCATCTGATGTCTTTATTTATAATGTTTCAAAAGACGTCCTTCAGATAGGAAGGAATCTTTTACAAAGTCTCTTTACAAAAGATGTACAGGAAAAAGGACTGCATGATTGTCCTTTGGACAGAAGAAGTTTACATGATTGTCCTTTACTGGGTCCCATCTTTGATAATTGTAGTCCTTGTGGAGATGAGAAGGAATCTTCTGGCGTGGCATGGGCCCACCACGCTTTTTATCTTGTCTGGAAAAGTCCTTCTTGGTTGCAATCAATCCTTGCCTTTTGTCCAATTCTCCCAAGGTTAATACTGGTAAGAAAAGGGATGACTTTTCCCAGTTTTATTGGAACAGATTCAATGGCAGAAAGATGATCATAGAGCATGATGTTATTACTGATGGTAATAGATCTTGCTCCACATAGACTGTCAGTCATTGCTTCTGTAAAAAACTCTTTATTGCTGATTTAATAGCCAACAATTCTTTATCATAAGTGGAATATCTTTGTTGGGGTTTATTAAATTTTCCCGAGGTATATGCTATAATTTCTTTTTGTTTAACTATTATAACTCCTGCCCAAAACATATCTGATGCATCTGTTTGGAGGGTTACTAGGTCATTTTCTTTGGGAAAATATAGTATTGTTTGGTGAGTAATTAGCTCCTTTATATGTTTTATCTCTTTTTCCTCTTCAGGAGTGAGCTGGATTCCTATTTTATCTGTATTCCATTTTCTTGGTTGTTCACCATTTTCCATTTTATATTTAGATTGTTCTATAGTCAATTTTTCTTGTAAATTTTTGACTAGTTGGGATAGGTGAGGAATAAATTTCCTCCTATAATTTAAAAGACCCAAGAAACTCTGTAATTGTTTTAGAGTTTTAAATGTGTTAGGGAATTCCTTTATCTTGGAATATATATGTTGTTGTAATTCTATTTGGCCTTCTTTTATATATTTCCCAAGGAATTCTATTTCCTTTTTGAATAGATGAATTTTTGTAGGGCTTAAAATAATTCCGTTATCAAGTAGTATTTTTGCTACTTGAAGTAAGTGTTGTTTATGTTCTTCCATTGTAGGAGAAAAAACTAGTATATCATCTATGTAAACTACTACAAAATGTAGATGTCCGAACATAGAATTCATCCATTTTTGGAATATTTGTGGGGCATTTTTCAAACCAAATGGCATTACTAACCACTCATAGTGTCCTTGGGGACAACTAAAGGCAGTTAATTCTATAGATTCTTTATTGGCTAGTTTTACTTGCCAAAACCCAGATTTAGCATCAAATTTACTATAGTATTTGGATCCTTCTATCTGCTTTATTAACTGCTCTGCAGCAGGTATAAAATAGCCGTCAAACTTTGTATAGCTATTTAATTTTCTATAATTAATGACCATTCTGGCTTTTCCTCTTTTTTGTTCTGCATGTTTTCTGACTAGAAAAGCAGGTGATGAATGAGGGCTGCTGCTAGGCTGTATTAGTTTAAGAGATAAAAGCTCGTTTATTTGAGCTGAAAATTCTTGTTTATCTATAGGGGATACCATTATACTGTTTGATCTTACATTAGTATTTTGGTATTGATCGAGTAAAGTAAGGGTACAATACCTTGGTGCCTTATCAAAATATAATAAAGGGTTATTTGAATATAATGGTTTAAGCATACTATGGATGATTTCTTCTGTATTAGAGAAGATAGTAAGAGGATAAGTGCAGTTGTTTTGGGTGGAAATAAGTCGTTCACCACGTTGGGCTGCAGTATAAGATGATGCTAAGGGTACCGGGAAAGGAACCCGTGGAATTTGATGATTATCAAATAGAAAAATTTGAGAATTGAAAGGGGCATAATGTCGTAAGTTATTCATGCCAACTAAGCAATCGACATTGAAATCAATAGGTAATAAAGCGAATTCAAAAGTATAGTGATGAGAGATATTATGAATATCTGGAATGGAAATTGGGAGATTTGCTTTATGAGTAATAATGACAGGTCTTCCCATAAAATCATTTAAGCTTGCTTGTTTTTCTAGGGCTAACCATAATTGCTTAGGGATAAATTTTTCATGTATAAGACTAGTTTCAGCACCTGAATCTAGTAGAGTATGTAAGGTAAGACAAGAGTTATCAGGAAATAACAATGTCATAGGAATGTATATGTGTAATTGAGGTTTTTTCTTAAGAAGATCCGACATTTGATAAACCAAATGAACTAGATGGTAGTCTTATAATATGTTGGTCTTCCGATTTCTTTTGGAGATCAAGGATTCTTTGAGTCCTTCCTTCAAGAGGAGTATTTTCTAGTGCAGACATACTAGGTCTAGCTTGGTCAACCAAAATATTGGTATTTCGATATTCAGAGGTACTAAGACTTCTTGGAATACTTGGATTTATAATCGTAGTAGAAATAGTATTGCCTGAAGCAATAAATATTTCTATAGGGAGATGTGTCTTTGGTTTCAAAGTTTTCAAGAATATTTGCATCTCATTATCATATCGCAAATGTCTTATATTGACCAATTTTGGTTGGATTATTTTTCCATTCCCAACCTCAAAAAGTTTAATAAACTGTGTAGGTGTGATAGATCTAAAAGTAGATGTTTCGTTTAGTGCTAAACAATGTTCCCATTGTATTCCCAATACTTGGGATCCAGGAAGCATTTCAATTCCTTTTAGTTCTATATTTCCTTGCATTCTTTCAAAGATATAGGTAGGTTTGTTTGTCCATAAAGATTTGAATTTAGATTGAGGTTTATATACCTCTTCTTGTTTAGCATGTGGTATGGAAAGTTTTAGTCTTTCAATATCTTCATCAGTTACTTCATAATGTTCCCCTTGGCTATTTTCAATACTTGTATTATGAATCTCTTGAGGTTCTATTTCCTTCAATGTATTCATATATACTTTGTATTCAAACATAGATTCTTTTGAAGATTGTCCAGGGGTAAACTTTGGACTAAGAGGTGGAGATGTTGAAAGTAAAATATCTTGATCAACTTTAACCAATGCTAAATCTTCGTATTTATGGATTATAAGTATTCCTATAGGAGTACCTAAAGGAATTTGATATGGATTATCATCTAAACTTGTACTTTTCATTATTATACTTATGTTTTGATCTGTCATAGATTCTATTATGCCATAAGTAATGAAAATATTTCTAAGAGCATGATGTCTTAGATTTTTAATTTCTCAATAATATCCATAAGGTATTCTTATAATCAGATCTAAATAAATTTCTATAGATTGATATCTTCTTATGCTATAATGATTGTTAGCATATAGAATATGTCCTGGAAATTTCAATGATTCCCTTTTTGGTAATATAGTAGTTTTAGACAAGGGTATAACTTGTATAAAATGGTATGTTTTATTCAAGGTTAACATGTTTATATTGAATTCTTCTGTTTCTGAAGAATCAAAATCTAAAGGACTTTCTTCATATATGGTTTCAATCTCATATATAGAAGAGTTATCACTAAGGACTTCTTCTATAGTTCCAGTATGGATATCATACTTTTCTAACTCATTTAACCATATTGTTTTAATGTTTATTCTACATTCTGTAGCATAATGTCCTTCTTTTCCACATTTAAAACATGTACAGTTCTTTTTCATACCTGTTTGATTTGTTTTAGTAAACTTTCGATTCTTATATTTCTTTGACTTTTTGTATTTCTCCTTATGTTCAGGTTTCCATTTTTTTCTGGATACCTTGTATTTTTTCTTGTTATTCTTTTTGAATCTAGATTTATAGTCTTTGGATTTTTTCCCATATTTTGTTTTCTTGGGAAAGAATGGTTTGTTGAACCCATATACTGGAGGACAACCAAACTGATAATTAATGTCTGGGTCATACTTAGGACAACAAGAAGTTTTAATGTCAGACTTATGTATGTATTTGGATAGATGATTATTTGCCTTTTGTAATTGGCAGGTTTTCTTAACTGTTTCCATACAAGCCTTTTTTAAAGCTCCTGTATTGTGTGGAATACCTCCAGCTCTAAGACTATTATATTTTTTCTCTATCATGGTATCCCATGGTATAGGTAACTTAGAAAAGAAGGCTGTTAGCCAAAAGATTTTTTTATCTAAGGTATTCAGTTTAAAAATATAACTGATATATAGATTAGCAAATTCTTCTAAGTAACAAATGTTACACAGTCTTAGTTTTAGAAGGATATTTTCATCTATGCCTTCAGCATTAATATCTTCTCCAGTTATGTCTCCATATAGACTTTTACAAATATTATGTAAAGCTGTTCTTCTAGATTCATGGCTATTTAAAGCTACTATCTCAGTTGGGTATAACTTTTCATATTGTGTTAGCCATCTTAAGGCTATTCCTTGCCAATATCCGCAAGCTAATATTACAAATTCCTGATGAGGGATTCCCTGTGGCATTAGGGTATTTGTTCCAACCATTAGTTGTTCCCAATTGAGTATATAATCCCTTAAAGCATTTGTTGGTATATTATCAACATTAAATATTAATCCTGAAGTAGCAGTTTGATGTCTCTTTCCTTGTTTATAGATAGAGGAATTATACAACATACCCTCTAACGAGGACTATCATATATCAAATATACCCTCTAACGAGGAGCAGTATTTATACAATATAAATATGGAAAGTGGGGAATCATCTACTCAAATGATTTCTACAGGTAGACAAAATCCACCACATCCTAATACTACTGAAGAAACTATGTATCATAGAGATACAGATGAAAACTATGTAGATTCCTATATCTATAAACAAGGAAAGAGAAAACTTGTGCGCTACTAGGTCATTTTCTGCTTTGAGTAGGTTGAAACTCGGTCACTGCATATCTTTGGAATGTGATCGAGGTAATCTCCAGGATGTAATGTGCTTAAGTAAAGACTATGAACTATCCCAAGTTGAAGAGCTCTGGCGGATTTAGGAATATCCCCTAAATAGACAGATAATCTTGGGTTTTCATATTTAGTCTTGATTAAAGCATCTTCTTCGAGCAGAAGCCGGGTAATTTCCGTTGCTTCTAACTGATGGAAAAATAGGAGGAGATGTTCATGTGGCAGGCAGTTTTGCTGATTTAGATTTACCATTGTGTTCACAATGGCTTCTGCCTTGAATTTTCTTGCCCTTTCAGAGTCAACTTCTAAAAGAGATAGGAGCTGGTAGAAATCTGTAGCTGGGCAGATTACCATATCTGAAAGGTTGCTTCTGGAAGTAATAGTTTTGAGTTCCTGCTCTTCAGGAGAAGAACCACAGAACCAATGTTTCTCCATTTGCTTCAATTCTTGAGATTTAGAAAGAACAGAGACCTGGCATATCTGTTTGTCGAGGTTTTGGAGTTCAGAAAGCTTCTGTTGTAGCTGCCTGAGTTTGATGAGGCCTGGAAGGCTTTCAGTATGTCCTGAAAGGTGATGGCTTTCAGTCTGTCCTGAAAGGTGTGGTTTGGAACTGGAGGGATCCATTATAGAGGTCTTTTGTCTTTTTTCTCGACTTTTATCCATTGTTTGGCCTGGATAATATATCTGCAAGAATATTAGTATAACCAGGAATATACTTAACATCATATTGGTATATTTCAAGGTATAAGGCAATTCTTATTCTCCTGATGTTTTCTTCAGGATTATTAATAGTTCGTTTTTTCAAGAATTGGGATACTGCTTTGTTATCAGTTTCTATGATGAACTGCCTATTGAGTAAATATATTTTTAAACTCTTTATTGCTGATTTAATAGCCAACAATTCTTTATCATAAGTGGAATATCTTTGTTGGGGTTTATTAAATTTTCCCGAGGTATATGCTATAATTTCTTTTTGTTTAACTATTATAACTCCTGCCCAAAACATATCTGATGCATCTGTTTGGAGGGTTACTAGGTCATTTTCTTTGGGAAAATATAGTATTGTTTGGTGAGTAATTAGCTCCTTTATATGTTTTATCTCTTTTTCCTCTTCAGGAGTGAGCTGGATTCCTATTTTGTCTGTATTCCATTTTCTTGGTTGTTCACCATTTTCCATTTTATATTTAGATTGTTCTATAGTCAATTTTTCTTGTAAATTTTTGACTAGTTGGGATAGGTGAGGAATAAATTTCCTCCCATAATTTAAAAGACCCAAGAAACTCTGTAATTGTTTTAGAGTTTTAAATGTGTTAGGGAATTCCTTTATCTTGGAATATATATGTTGTTGTAATTCTATTTGGCCTTCTTTTATATATTTCTGCTTTGTTAGCCAGACATGGCTAAGTTAAGGATACTTACAAAAAAAGAAGAATGACACTGCACAAGGGATCAGAATGGTCATTAATATCCAGCTCTGATACCAGTTGCAGAAGAGCTTCTGCTCCAGTACTCAGCGCTACTATTTATTCACACTATTTTAAACTAAGAAGCAGATCAGAGGAAGAAATATGTTTAAGAAAAAAGAAGTTCGGAAAGGCTCTCTGCCTCATCTCTTCATCTGATGTCTTTATTTATAATGTTTCAAAAGACGTCCTTCAGATAGGAAGGAATCTTTTACAAAGTCTCTTTACAAAAGATGTACAGGAAATAGGACTGCATGATTGTCCTTTGCACAGAAAAAGTTTACATGATTGTCCTTTACTGGGTCCCATCTTTGATAATTGTAGTCCTTGTGGAGATGAGAAGGAATCTTCTGGCGTGGCATGGGCCCACCACGCTTTTTATCTTGTCTGGAAAAGTCCTTCTTGGTTGCAATCAATCCTTGCCTTTTGTCCAATTCTCCCAAGGTTAATACTGGTAAGAAAAGGGATGACTTTTCCCAGTTTTATTGGAACAGATTCAATGGCAGAAAGATGATCATAGAGCATGATGTTATTACTGATGGTAATAGATCTTGCTCCACATAGACTGTCAGTCATTGCTTCTGTAAAAAAACTCTTTAGCAGCTGCATAAGCTTGTTCTTCATAGTTGTATTCATGCTTAGGATAAACACCCCATCCATGGGCGAACTGTTGACTTTCGTCATGTAATTCCCATATTTGAAAAGAGGTGAATAGTTGGTATAGGTTCCTTTCTTCCCAAATGCTCCAAATTCGGAACCAGAAACCAGTTTCCCAAGAGTGCTGCTTTGAGTAGGTTGAAACTCGGTCACTGCATATCTTTGGAATGTGATCGAGGTAATCTCCAGGATGTAATGTGCTTAAGTAAAGACTATGAACTATCCCAAGTTGAAGAGCTCTGGCGGATTTAGGAATATCCCCTAAATAGACAGATAATCTTGGGTTTTCATATTTAGTCTTGATTAAAGCATCTTCTTCGAGCAGAAGCCGGGTAATTTCCGTTGCTTCTAACTGATGGAAAAATAGGAGGAGATGTTCATGTGGCAGGCAGTTTTGCTGATTTAGATTTACCATTGTGTTCACAATGGCTTCTGCCTTGAATTTTCTTGCCCTTTCAGAGTCAACTTCTAAAAGAGATAGGAGCTGGTAGAAATCTGTAGCTGGGCAGATTACCATATCTGAAAGGTTGCTTCTGGAAGTAATAGTTTTGAGTTCCTGCTCTTCAGGAGAAGAACCACAGAACCAATGTTTCTCCATTTGCTTCAATTCTTGAGATTTAGAAAGAACAGAGACCTGGCATATCTGTTTGTCGAGGTTTTGGAGTTCAGAAAGCTTCTGTTGTAGCTGCCTGAGTTTGATGAGGCCTGGAAGGCTTTCAGTATGTCCTGAAAGGTGATGGCTTTCAGTCTGTCCTGAAAGGTGTGGTTTGGAACTGGAGGGATCCATTATAGAGGTCTTTTGTCTTTTTTCTCGACTTTTATCCATTGTTTGGCCTGGATAATATATCTGCAAGAATATTAGTATAACCAGGAATATACTTAACATCATATTGGTATATTTCAAGGTATAAGGCAATTCTTATTCTCCTGATGTTTTCTTCAGGATTATTAATAGTTCGTTTTTTCAAGAATTGGGATACTGCTTTGTTATCAGTTTCTATGATGAACTGCCTATTGAGTAAATATATTTTTAAACTCTTTATTGCTGATTTAATAGCCAACAATTCTTTATCATAAGTGGAATATCTTTGTTGGGGTTTATTAAATTTTCCCGAGGTATATGCTATAATTTCTTTTTGTTTAACTATTATAACTCCTGCCCAAAACATATCTGATGCATCTGTTTGGAGGGTTACTAGGTCATTTTCTTTGGGAAAATATAGTATTGTTTGGTGAGTAATTAGCTCCTTTATATGTTTTATCTCTTTTTCCTCTTCAGGAGTGAGCTGGATTCCTATTTTGTCTGTATTCCATTTTCTTGGTTGTTCACCATTTTCCATTTTATATTTAGATTGTTCTATAGTCAATTTTTCTTGTAAATTTTTGACTAGTTGGGATAGGTGAGGAATAAATTTCCTCCCATAATTTAAAAGACCCAAGAAACTCTGTAATTGTTTTAGAGTTTTAAATGTGTTAGGGAATTCCTTTATCTTGGAATATATATGTTGTTGTAATTCTATTTGGCCTTCTTTTATATATTTCCCAAGGAATTCTATTTCCTTTTTGAATAGATGAATTTTTGTAGGGCTTAAAATAATTCCGTTATCAAGTAGTATTTTTGCTACTTGAAGTAAGTGTTGTTTATGTTCTTCCATTGTAGGAGAAAAAACTAGTATATCATCTATGTAAACTACTACAAAATGTAGATGTCCGAACATAGAATTCATCCATTTTTGGAATATTTGTGGGGCATTTTTCAAACCAAATGGCATTACTAACCACTCATAGTGTCCTTGGGGACAACTAAAGGCAGTTAATTCTATAGATTCTTTATTGGCTAGTTTTACTTGCCAAAACCCAGATTTAGCATCAAATTTACTATAGTATTTGGATCCTTGTATCTGCTTTATTAACTGCTCTGCAGCAGGTATAAAATAGCCGTCAAACTTTGTATAGCTATTTAATTTTCTATAATTAATGACCATTCTGGCTTTTCCTCTTTTTTGTTCTGCATGTTTTCTGACTAGAAAAGCAGGTGATGAATGAGGGCTGCTGCTAGGCTGTATTAGTTTAAGAGATAAAAGCTCGTTTATTTGAGCTGAAAATTCTTGTTTATCTATAGGGGATACCATTATACTGTTTGATCTTACATTAGTATTTTGGTATTGATCGAGTAAAGTAAGGGTACAATACCTTGGTGCCTTATCAAAATATAATAAAGGGTTATTTGAATATAATGGTTTAAGCATACTATGGATGATTTCTTCTGTATTAGAGAAGATAGTAAGAGGATAAGTGCAGTTGTTTTGGGTGGAAATAAGTCGTTCACCACGTTGGGCTGCAGTATAAGATGATGCTAAGGGTACCGGGAAAGGAACCCGTGGAATTTGATGATTATCAAATAGAAAAATTTGAGAATTGAAAGGGGCATAATGTCGTAAGTTATTCATGCCAACTAAGCAATCGACATTGAAATCAATAGGTAATAAAGCGAATTCAAAAGTATAGTGATGAGAGATATTATGAATATCTGGAATGGAAATTGGGAGATTTGCTTTATGAGTAATAATGACAGGTCTTCCCATAAAATCATTTAAGCTTGCTTGTTTTTCTAGGGCTAACCATAATTGCTTAGGGATAAATTTTTCATGTATAAGACTAGTTTCAGCACCTGAATCTAGTAGAGTATGTAAGGTAAGACAAGAGTTATCAGGAAATAACAATGTCATAGGAATGTATATGTGTAATTGAGGTTTTTTCTTAAGAAGATCCGACATTTGATAAACCAAATGAACTAGATGGTAGTCTTATAATATGTTGGTCTTCCGATTTCTTTTGGAGATCAAGGATTCTTTGAGTCCTTCCTTCAAGAGGAGTATTTTCTAGTGCAGACATACTAGGTCTAGCTTGGTCAACCAAAATATTGGTATTTCGATATTCAGAGGTACTAAGACTTCTTGGAATACTTGGATTTATAATCGTAGTAGAAATAGTATTGCCTGAAGCAATAAATGTTTCTATAGGGAGATGTGTCTTTGGTTTCAAAGTTTTCAAGAATATTTGCATCTCATTATCATATCGCAAATGTCTTATATTGACCAATTTTGGTTGGATTATTTTTCCATTCCCAACCTCAAAAAGTTTAATAAACTGTGTAGGTGTGATAGATCTAAAAGTAGATGTTTCGTTTAGTGCTAAACAATGTTCCCATTGTATTCCCAATACTTGGGATCCAGGAAGCATTTCAATTCCTTTTAAATTTATAGAAAGAGTACAGGCTTTTTCTATATTTGTATCATGTAAGCTGATGCAAAAATCAGGATGTATATTTACTCCAAATATTCTATTTGCTAAATTGGATTTTGCTCCTCCTAATATACTATTTAGAGGATTATTGATGATTCTTTCATCGCAACATATTATCATAATAGGTGTGTCTATTCCGGATCTGAATAGACCAGTTATCTTTATTTGAATTAATCCAATGTGTAAATATTTCTTCTTAGGATATTTTTGCTTCAGATTTTCTATCTGATGGAAGTTTAGCAATTTTATAGAAGTAAACTCTTCATCTCCTTTTAGTTCTATATTTCCTTGCATTCTTTCAAAGATATAGGTAGGTTTGTTTGTCCATAAATATTTGAATTTAGATTGAGGTTTATATACCTCTTCTTGTTTAGCATGTGGTATGGAAAGTTTTAGTCTTTCAATATCTTCATCAGTTACTTCATAATGTTCCCCTTGGCTATTTTCAATACTTGTATTATGAATCTCTTGAGGTTCTATTTCCTTCAATGTATTCATATATACTTTGTATTCAAACATAGATTCTTTTGAAGATTGTCCAGGGGTAAACTTTGGACTAAGAGGTGGAGATGTTGAAAGTAAAATATCTTTATCAACTTTAACCAATGCTAAATCTTCGTATTTATGGATTATAAGTATTCCTATAGGAGTACCTAAAGGAATTTGATATGGATTATCATCTAAACTTGTACTTTTCATTATTATACTTATGTTTTGATCTGTCATAGATTCTATTATGCCATAAGTAATGAAAATATTTCTAAGAGCATGATGTCTTAGATTTTTAATTTCTCCATAATATCCATAAGGTATTCTTATAATCAGATCTAAATAAATTTCTATAGATTGATATCTTCTTATGCTATAATGATTGTTAGCATATAGAATATGTCCTGGAAATTTCAATGATTCCCTTTTTGGTAATATAGTAGTTTTAGACAAGGGTATAACTTGTATAAAATGTTATGTTTTATTCAAGGTTAACATGTTTATATTGAATTCTTCTATTTCTGAAGAATCAGAATCTAAAGGACTTTCTTCATATATGGTTTCAATCTCATATATAGAAGAGTTATCACTAAGGACTTCTTCTATAGTTCCAGTATGGATATCATACTTTTCTAACTCATTTAACCATATTGTTTTAATGTTTATTCTACATTCTGTAGCATAATGTCCTTCTTTTCCACATTTAAAACATGTACAGTTCTTTTTCATACCTGTTTGATTTGTTTTAATAAACTTTCGATTCTTATATTTCTTTGACTTTTTGTATTTCTCCTTATGTTCAGGTTTCCATTTTTTTCTGGATACCTTGTATTTTTTCTTGTTATTCTTTTTGAATCTAGATTTATAGTCTTTGGATTTTTTCCCATATTTTGTTTTCTTGGGAAAGAATGGTTTGTTGAACCCATATACTGGAGGACAACCAAACTGATAATTAATGTCTGGGTCATACTTAGGACAACAAGAAGTTTTAATGTCAGACTTATGTATGTATTTGGATAGATGATTATTTGCCTTTTGTAATTGGCAGGTTTTCTTAACTGTTTCCATACAAGCCTTTTTTAAAGCTCCTGTATTGTGTGGAATACCTCCAGCTCTAAGACTGTTATATTTTTTCTCTATCATGGTATCCCATGGTATAGGTAACTTAGAAAAGAAGGCTGTTAGCCAAAAGATTTTTTTATCTAAGGTATTCAGTTTAAAAATATAACTGATATATAGATTAGCAAATTCTTCTAAGTAACAAATGTTACACAGTCTTAGTTTTAGAAGGATATTTTCATCTATGCCTTCAGCATTAATATCTTCTCCAGTTATGTCTCCATATAGACTTTTACAAATACTATGTAAAGCTGTTCTTCTAGATTCATGGCTATTTAAAGCTACTATCTCAGTTGGGTATAACTTTTCATATTGTGTTAGCCATCTTAAGGCTATTCCTTGCCAATATCCGCAAGCTAATATTACAAATTCCTGATGAGGGATTCCCTGTGGCATTAGGGTATTTGTTCCAACCATTAGTTGTTCCCAATTGAGTATATAATCCCTTAAAGCATTTGTTGGTATATTATAAACATTAAATATTAATCCTGAAGTAGCAGTTTGATGTCTCTTTCCTTGTTTATAGATATAGGAATCTACATAGTTTTCATCTGTATCTCTATGATACATAGTTTCTTCAGTAGTATTAGGATGTGGTGGATTTTGTCTACTTGTAGAAATCATTTGAGTAGATGATTCCCCACTTTCCATATTTATATTGTATAAATACTGCTCCTCGTTAGAGGGTATATTTGATATATGATAGTCCTCGTTAGAGGGTATGTTGTATAATTCCTCTGACCAAGAGGCTTCCTCGTTAGAGGGTTGTGATATTTGGTCAACATCATCATACTCCTCATTAGAGGGTATTTCATCAACAATATCATCATATTCAGATAATTCATCATCAAAAGAATCTGATGCAGAAATATAACTTTCATTATCTGAAGAACTTTTGGAAAAATATTTTATAGAAGCAGAGTTTTCTTCATAGAATTTGAAAATCTCTTTAGAAGTAATTTTTCCTTCTATTTCTTCAACTAATAAGGTTTTATATTTCAAATATTTTTGATAATCAATTTCATCTGAGTTTGTTTCTTTCAAACTTTTTGAAGATGTTTTTATCATTCTAACAGATCCAAGTCTTTCTTTTGAAGATGAAGAAAACTTTGGAAAACTTAAGAAGGTTTGTAAAGTAGTTAGTTTTTGAGAAACTAAATAGATTTGATCACTTAAATAGTTTAGCAAACTATTTTGTTGTTCTATTGTACCATTACTAGGAAGATGAATACTATGTTCATGAGAATTTAAACTGAAAGGACATTCGTATGTTTCAGGAAGAACTAAAGCTCTAGACATCTCTGAATAGAGGTTCTTATAAACTTAGACACGTTATTTCCTTCCTTTCTTTCATTAGATTAGATAACAGTATCGCTTTGACCCTGGTCTCTCCGGCTATGTAACCTCTAGGGGTGGTTTTCTCCCTAGAGTGAGGCAGCCATAACTGAAGCGTCCCTTCCGGACATATAGTCAACCACAAGCACTATCACAAGCTTCAGAGAGACAGAGCACAGCCATGTTTCGTTTCCTACCTCATGGCGTAAGATACTATTATCTAATTAACTTAAGAAATTAAGGAAATAACATGCCTAACAAGTTTAGCCAGACATGGCTAAGTTAAGGATACTTACAAAAAAAGAAGAAGGATACTGCACAAGGGCTCTTGCTCCAGTACTCAGCGCTACTATTTATTCACACTATTTTAAACTAAGAAGCAGATCAGAGGAAGAAATATGTTTAAGAAAAAAGAAGTTCGGAAAGGCTCTCCGCCTCCTCCCTTCATCTGATGTCTTTATTTATAATGTTTCAAAAGACGTCCTTCAGATAGGAAGGAATCTTTTACAAAGTCTCTTTACAAAAGATGTACAGGAAAAAGGACTGCATGATTGTCCTTTGGACAGAAAAAGTTTACATGATTGTCCTTTACTGGGTCCCATCTTTGATAATTGTAGTCCTTGTGGAGATGAGAAGGAATCTTCTGGCGTGGCATGGGCCCACCACGCTTTTTATCTTGTCTGGAAAAGTCCTTCTTGGTTGCAATCAATCCTTGCCTTTTGTCCAATTCTCCCAAGGTTAATACTGGTAAGAAAAGGGATGACTTTTCCCAGTTTTATTGGAACAGATTCAATGGCAGAAAGATGATCATAGAGCATGATGTTATTACTGATGGTAATAGATCTTGCTCCACATAGACTGTCAGTCATTGCTTCTGTAAAAAACTCTTTAGCAGCTGCATAAGCTTGTTCTTCATAGTTGTATTCATGCTTAGGATAAACACCCCATCCATGGGCGAACTGTTGACTTTCGTCATGTAATTCCCATATTTGAAAAGAGGTGAATAGTTGGTATAGGTTCCTTTCTTCCCAAATGCTCCAAATTCGGAACCAGAAACCAGTTTCCCAAGAGTGCTGCTTTGAGTAGGTTGAAACTCGGTCACTGCATATCTTTGGAATGTGATCGAGGTAATCTCCAGGATGTAATGTGCTTAAGTAAAGACTATGAACTATCCCAAGTTGAAGAGCTCTGGCGGATTTAGGAATATCCCCTAAATAGACAGATAATCTTGGGTTTTCATATTTAGTCTTGATTAAAGCATCTCCTTCGAGCAGAAGCCGGGTAATTTCCGTTGCTTCTAACTGATGGAAAAATAGGAGGAGATGTTCATGTGGCAGGCAGTTTTGCTGATTTAGATTTACCATTGTGTTCACAATGGCTTCTGCCTTGAATTTTCTTGCCCTTTCAGAGTCAACTTCTAAAAGAGATAGGAGCTGGTAGAAATCTGTAGCTGGGCAGATTACCATATCTGAAAGGTTGCTTCTGGAAGTAATAGTTTTGAGTTCCTGCTCTTCAGGAGAAGAACCACAGAACCAATGTTTCTCCATTTGCTTCAATTCTTGAGATTTAGAAAGAACAGAGACCTGGCATATCTGTTTGCCGAGGTTTTGGAGTTCAGAAAGCTTCTGTTGTAGCTGCCTGAGTTTGATGAGGCCTGGAAGGCTTTCAGTATGTCCTGAAAGGTGATGGCTTTCAGTCTGTCCTGAAAGGTGTGGTTTGGAACTGGAGGGATCCATTATAGAGGTCTTTTGTCTTTTTTCTCGACTTTTATCCATTGTTTGGCCTGGATAATATATCTGCAAGAATATTAGTATAACCAGGAATATATTGGTATATTTCAAGGTATAAGGAAATTCTTATTCTCCTGATGTTTTCTTCAGGATTATTAATAGTTCGTTTTTTCAAGAATTGGGATACTGCTTTGTTATCAGTTTCTATGATGAACTGCCTATTGAGTAAATATATTTTTAAACTCTTTATTGCTGATTTAATAGCCAACAATTCTTTATCATAAGTGGAATATCTTTGTTGGGGTTTATTAAATTTTCCCGAGGTATATGCTATAATTTCTTTTTGTTTAACTATTATAACTCCTGCCCAAAACATATCTGATGCATCTGTTTGGAGGGTTGCTAGGTCATTTTCTTTGGGAAAATATAGTATTGTTTGGTGAGTAATTAGCTCCTTTATATGTTTTATCTCTTTTTCCTCTTCAGGAGTGAGCTGGATTCCTATTTTGTCTGTATTCCATTTTCTTGGTTGTTCACCATTTTCCATTTTATATTTAGATTGTTCTATAGTCAATTTTTCTTGTAAATTTTTGACTAGTTGGGATAGGTGAGGAATAAATTTCCTCCCATAATTTAAAAGACCCAAGAAACTCTGTAATTGTTTTAGAGTTTTAAATGTGTTAGGGAATTCCTTTATCTTGGAATATATATGTTGTTGTAATTCTATTTGGCCTTCTTTTATATATTTCCCAAGGAATTCTATTTCCTTTTTGAATAGATGAATTTTTGTAGGGCTTAAAATAATTCCGTTATCAAGTAGTATTTTTGCTACTTGAAGTAAGTGTTGTTTATGTTCTTCCATTGTAGGAGAAAAAACTAGTATATCATCTATGTAAACTACTACAAAATGTAGATGTCCGAACATAGAATTCATCCATTTTTGGAATATTTGTGGGGCATTTTTCAAACCAAATGGCATTACTAACCACTCATAGTGTCCTTGGGGACAACTAAAGGCAGTTAATTCTATAGATTCTTTATTGGCTAGTTTTACTTGCCAAAACCCAGATTTAGCATCAAATTTACTATAGTATTTGGATCCTTCTATCTGCTTTATTAACTGCTCTGCAGCAGGTATAAAATAGCCGTCAAACTTTGTATAGCTATTTAATTTTCTATAATTAATGACCATTCTGGCTTTTCCTCTTTTTTGTTCTGCATGTTTTCTGACTAGAAAAGCAGGTGATGAATGAGGGCTGCTGCTAGGCTGTATTAGTTTAAGAGATAAAAGCTCGTTTATTTGAGTTGAAAATTCTTGTTTATCTATAGGGGATATCATTATACTGTTTGATCTTACATTAGTATTTTGGTATTGATCGAGTAAAGTAAGGGTACAATACCTTGGTGCCTTATCAAAATATAATAAAGGGTTATTTGAATATAATGGTTTAAGCATACTATGGATGATTTCTTCTGTATTAGAGAAGATAGTAAGAGGATAAGTGCAGTTGTTTTGGGTGGAAATAAGTCGTTCACCACGTTGGGCTGCAGTATAAGATGATGCTAAGGGTACCGGGAAAGGAACCCGTGGAATTTGATGATTATCAAATAGAAAAATTTGAGAATTGAAAGGGGCATAATGTCGTAAGTTATTCATGCCAACTAAGCAATCGACATTGAAATCAATAGGTAATAAAGCGAATTCAAAAGTATAGTGATGAGAGATATTATGAATATCTGGAATGGAAATTGGGAGATTTGCTTTATGAGTAATAATGACAGGTCTTCCCATAAAATCATTTAAGCTTGCTTGTTTTTCTAGGGCTAACCATAATTGCTTAGGGATAAATTTTTCATGTATAAGACTAGTTTCAGCACCTGAATCTAGTAGAGTATGTAAGGTAAGACAAGAGTTATCAGGAAATAACAATGTCATAGGAATGTATATGTGTAATTGAGGTTTTTTCTTAAGAAGATCCGACATTTGATAAACCAAATGAACTAGATGGTAGTCTTATAATATGTTGGTCTTCCGATTTCTTTTGGAGATCAAGGATTCTTTGAGTCCTTCCTTCAAGAGGAGTATTTTCTAGTGCAGACATACTAGGTCTAGCTTGGTCAACCAAAATATTGGTATTTCGATATTCAGAGGTACTAAGACTTCTTGGAATACTTGGATTTATAATCGTAGTAGAAATAGTATTGCCTGAAGCAATAAATGTTTCTATAGGGAGATGTGTCTTTGGTTTCAAAGTTTTCAAGAATATTTGCATCTCATTATCATATCGCAAATGTCTTATATTGACCAATTTTGGTTGGATTATTTTTCCATTCCCAACCTCAAAAAGTTTAATAAACTGTGTAGGTGTGATAGATCTAAAAGTAGATGTTTCGTTTAGTGCTAAACAATGTTCCCATTGTATTCCCAATACTTGGGATCCAGGAAGCATTTCAATTCCTTTTAAATTTATAGAAAGAGTACAGGCTTTTTCTATATTTGTATCATGTAAGCTGATGCAAAAATCAGGATGTATATTTACTCCAAATATTCTATTTGCTAAATTGGATTTTGCTCCTCCTAATATACTATTTAGAGGATTATTGATGATTCTTTCATCGCAACATATTATCATAATAGGTGTGTCTATTCCGGATCTGAATAGACCAGTTATCTTTATTTGAATTAATCCAATGTGTAAATATTTCTTCTTAGGATATTTTTGCTTCAGATTTTCTATCTGATGGAAGTTTAGCAATTTTATAGAAGTAAACTCTTCATCTCCTTTTAGTTCTATATTTCCTTGCATTCTTTCAAAGATATAGGTAGGTTTGTTTGTCCATAAAGATTTGAATTTAGATTGAGGTTTATATACCTCTTCTTGTTTAGCATGTGGTATGGAAAGTTTTAGTCTTTCAGCTTGCGGATATTGGCAAGGAATAGCCGTAAGTATTGGTATTTATACCAATACTTGGGATCCAGGAAGCATTTCAAATACATACATCAATAGTAGCAACTGTTGTAAGGGATTGGTATAACACAGAACTCAAAAACTCCAATCCTAGTATTTATGAAAAATTAAATGGTTGCTATCGTTCGATACAGTCAAATGATTTTCATGCCTCTAAGTATTGGCTCTCTCAACTAGAGCAGCTAGTACTTTCTATGCTTAACCACTATTTGCAGGAGAAAACAAAAAAGCAAGCCATAACCAAAACTGTTTCCGACCTCTGCAATTATACTCTTGCCACCCAAAGTTCGGACTTAGAACAAAGAAAGGTGACATGGTTCCAAGGTCCTTCCTTGGATCAAGAGTTCTTAAGAAATACTGTCTCTGACATGGAGATAGCAGATCAAGTTCATCATCCATTGCCAGAATTCTACAAATTGCTGGAACTATGCAAAATCCAGAATGAGAAAGCTAGACAGTTAGAAGCAGAACTAACTGTTTACAAGATGATTGGGCTTAACCAGCAACATATGATTCCTGATTCAGAGTTGAGAATCTTCTTCAAAACTATAGAAGCAACAGATGTTATCAGCATCCTCCAACAGCATGAAAAGATTCTTAACAAAAATGATTCCCCCAGAATCATTACTGGCTTCCAGGAAATTCCCAAAAGCTTTAAAGCCATACAAATGGGGTTAGTCCATGAAATATTTGTCAATACTTCTCATCCAGAAGAATTCTCAGACTACTTACCCCCAATCTGCCTCAAAAGCCTTAAAGCATATACAACCAGATACCAGTCTACATTTTTCTTCCGTATCTGGGGAACTTGGGAAGAAAGGAAATATTTAAAAGTATTTCCTTCTATACAATTGTGGGAACTTCACAATTTTAATTATCTTCAGTCCAAAACATGTGAAAATCTTCCAGTCCTAGATCTTGAAGAAGAAACCAAAAAGGCTGCCCAAGAGTGCTTTGAAGAAGCATATACTAAAGCTTTATCAGGAGCTCATTCCATCAAAATTGAAGATAATATTCTCCTCTATGACTTCATCGGAGTTTTTGAAAACTCTGAACAAAAAATTCCCAAAGTACTGGCCTTTTTGTCTCCTCTACAGCTAGGAAAAGTTGGGACCAAAGCAAAAGAAGATTTTTATAAAAGTCTAGAGAATATTGAAAATGAAGATGAAGACCTCGGAGGAAATACAGATATCAATCTTGAAGATGACATCGAAGAAGACACTATGCAAGGATAAGCATGGTGGGCCAATCCTACTCAGCAAACTCAGACAAGCATGGTGGGCCAGTCTTACTCAGCAAAGATTCCTCCTCATCCTCTCAACCGACAAGAAGGACACCAATCAGTATGGTGGGACCCCATAAAGGACAATAATGTAAACTTTTTCCTGTACAAAGGACAATAATGCAGTCCTTTTTTTCTGTACATCTTTTGTAAAAAAACTTTGTAAAAGATTCCTTCCTATCTGAAGGACGTCTTGGAAACATTATAAATAAAGACATCAGATGAAGGGAGGAGGCAGAGAGCCTTTCCGAACTTCTTTTTCTTAAACATATTTCTTCCTCTGATCTGCTTCTTAGTTTAAAATAGTGTGAATAAATAGTAGCGCTGAGTACTGGAGCAGAAGCTCTCCTGCAACTGGTATCAGATGTTATCAGTATTCAGATAATTCATCATCAAAAGCTCTCCTACAACTGGTATTAAAGCTTTTGGGAATTTCCTAGAAGCCAGTAATGATTCTGGGGGAATCATTTTTGTTAAGAATCTTTTCATGCTGTTGGAGGATGCTGATAACATCTGTTGCTTCTATAGTTTTGAAGAAGATTCTCAACTCTGAATCAGGAATCATATGTTGCTGGTTAAGCCCATCATCTTGTAACTATTCAAAAAAACATTCTATGTGGGTGCATATGTGCCTGCATAAATGTGTGTAGGCAGAAAACGCACAGAAACGGGGAAAATCGCCATATTCATGCAGACAGGGTGATTATGCGGCCCTATGCGGATTATGCGGCTGCATAATCCGCATAGGTGCATAATGGGATGCGGGTTAATAGGTTTCAAAAGTGTTTTGAAAACTCGACCCGCATCCAACCCTTTAATTCCCTTCACTCCTCGTTTCTTCCCTTCGCATTCGAGCCAAAAAAAATACTCTTGCCTAAAAAAACCCTAGATCCCTAAATCTCCCTCCGATCACCAATCCTTTCCCCTCCGATCGCTCTTTGTTGTCGTCAATCGTTCGATCGATCCGTTTCGTTCCTCGCCGACCCTGAGATTCTTTCCTTCGTCGATCCGTTCGATCAATTGATCGGTCGATCGAGTGATCCACTGCAGGAATCGGTCGATCGAGTCCTCCGATCATCAATCCCTCAGGCTCCACCCCCTCCGATCATCAATCCCTCGACCTCGAGTCCTCCGATCATCAATCCCGCAGTCCTCCCCCTTCCGGCAAACTATCCTCCCCACTAGCGATAATTTTTTTTTCCTTTCTTCTCTAACTGTTTCTATTCTTGTTTAATTTTATATGTTAAATTATTTTTTCAATTTCTGATCAGTGAGATTATTTTTTAAAAATTTTGTACACAAATTTTTTTGTGTACGAAATTCCGATTAGTATGGGGTTGATTTTCACCCTATCCATTTCCCTTGAGTAGCTTTAATGTTGACATACCATGCACATTGTATAATTTGTACAAAGAACTAATTATCTACCGTGAACAATTAGCATCATAATCTAATGAAGTTGGAATCACTGTCTGTCATTTTGGTTTTCTTATTAACATGGTATAACTTTTTATCCTCAAATGTTGCAAATATTTTTCCTAGTATACCTTTTTATCCTCAAATGTTGCAGATATTTCTATGTATGTACTGCAGTACATCACATTCAAAATGCAGTACATCACATTCAAAATGCATGAATGTTGGAGCAAGTCAGCTGTAATTTATTATTCAAACAGATTTATCAAAATGAAATTATACTGACAAGGGTAAATTGAAGTTACATGACTAATTTACAAAATACACCAAGCCAACCCATACATGCACAAGAAATTCGTTTGACCAATTCACAAAATACATTCTTCAAGGAGCTTGAAAAATACTCCAGTTCGAGTAATGCTTTGTTGCCATGCCTTGAAAGGGATGCATCATCTAGATTCCTAATAATTTGCATAACAATGACCAAAACCTAATGTTTTTCAACAGAATTTTGCTTATAAAAATAGAATACTGACATCTCATCAGGTATCTGCAGTAGAAAATCAAAGTGAAGTTAGATTATATTGGTTAGTAGCCAAAATAGAATCAAAGATTCAAATGATACATTTTATAATCAAATAAAACCAACGAACTTAATATAGTGGTCTGGACTCTTCTCTAATCAAGTAAAACTAACAAAGTTATAAAATTATTTTTACATACATATAATAGAATATGAGTTTATTTCAATTATTTTGCGATTTTATATTTATATGAATAATTTTTTTAAGTGAGAATTATTTGTTTTTCTCAATGGTGATGTAGGAATTTCTTTGAGGCATATAAATTTATTTATATGTCATCATCAATGGCCTCTAATTCAAGTAGTTGTGGACGACCAAATCCATCGAGTGAGGAACTTAGTCAGATTCCAATTAAACCATCAGGATCAAATGACATTGGATGGAATTATGGAAGGCTAATAAAGAGAGCTTCCTATAATGATGTAAAATACATCAAATATAATAAAATTGTGAAAGGAAAAATAAACAGATTGAAAATATATTGCAGGAGTTGGAAGAGAAGTATCAGTATGTGTGCTTGTCACAGATGAAGAGAGACGCACATACAGAGAGAACTTGGAGGAAATCAAGAAAATAAAAATTGACAAGAGGAAAGCCGATTATGAACTTCGAGAAGAGGTGCAGATATCAATAGAAAGAGAGACAGCAAAATCCGAACTCACTGAAGATCATAGGCCTCGTGTTAGTGGTCCGCTGAACAAACTGGGGTGAACGAAAGTAAATGGAAATAGACAACAATCAATGAAGGAGAGAGAAGGAAGTGGAAGGAGCTGGCACATGATTTATGCGGCCATGTGGGCATATGCCAAAAGCATACCTTTTAACACTTTTGACTGTGAGGAGTTCGATTTGTTTTGCGAGGCTGTCGGCAAGCACGGTTCAGGATATAAGCGGCCCAACCAATTTCAATTAAGAGTGCCTCTCTTAAATAAGGTATACAAGAAGATTGAAAACAATTTGGAGAAGACAAAGAAAATGTGGGATAAATATGGTTGCAGTATTTTGACTGATGGATGGACTGACAGGAAGTATAGAAGTGTCATGAATTTATGTGTCATTGCAAGAAAGGCACAAGTTATATTAAGTTTATTGAGAATTCAGCCAATGCACACACTGGCGAATATATACTGAATTGAGTGGGAAAATGTATTAAGAAAACTGGTGAGAAGCATGTGCTACAAGTGGTTACTGATAACCATTCATCTAACATGGCAGCGAAAAAAATGTTCAAGGAAAAGAGGCCTAATATATTTTGGACAATTATGCAGCCCATACTATAGATCTCATGTTGAAGGGTATCAGCAAGATACCAAAATACAAATTGGTTATTGAGAAGCTAAGATCAATGACATTTTTCACCTATGCGCATCACAGTACTCTGGCTTTGATGCGCTCATTTACAAATAGGAGGGAGCTTGTTCGTCTAGAAATTACTAGATTTGCCACCATCTTCTTGAGGTTGAGCTGTCTTATGGACAAGAAATCACAATTGACTACTATGTTTTCTTCAAAGAAGTGGGATAATAATAGGTAGTCCAAATCAGAGAAGGGCAAGTCAACTAAACCTACAATATATTTTGACTCATTTTGGAAAGACATGAAAGAGCACTTGAAGGTATACATTCCTTTATTTAAATTGTTTAGGATTGTTGATACTGATCATAGACTAAGTATGGGTTTTGTCTATGGAATGCTGGAAGATGTAAAGGATGAGATCAAACCTGGTTGCAATCGAAAGGAGTCTACATTTAGACCTGATATAATTGAGAAAGAATCCAAAGACAGACTCGATACCACAACGTATTTGACAGTATATTATCTTAATCCATATTATTATTATAGGGATAAGATAGTCCAAGACAACATACTAGTAAAAAATACAGTCATGCATTGCATATACATCTTCTATCCTGAACATGACATCCAATATCAGATTGGCTTGCATGAATTCCTTATGTACAAGAAGAAGGAAGGACTTATAGGGAGTGGCATGACGGATATGTACCAATTGAGTTTTAATGGCACAGATAATTTCGATTCAGGTAACCTTTACTTGTGAAATTTAAAAGAATTGAATACTAAATTCTATTCTTTCTAATTATTAACATATTGTCTTATGTTACTTTAATACCTCATTGGTGGGATTTTTATGGAGGAGAGGCACCCTATCTTTGACAAATGGCAATTAAGATTCTAAACTTGATAAGTAGTTTTTCAGAGTGCGAGAGAAATTTCAATGCATTTGAAGGGGTAAATATTACTAAAATAATTATATATTTTATAATTTTTAATTACATTATTTTTATAACTAACATTCTAAATTTTTCTTTTCTCTTGTGCAAAATTATATATAAATTTGCAGATACATACTAAAAAGAGGAACAGACTAGATGCCCAAAGGTTGAATGATCTCATTTTTGTTCAGCTCAACAAAAAAATAGCACAGAAAAGGAATGCGGAGAAGGATGGAAATAGTAAAAATGTGCTAATTGCTCTAGATGATTCCAAAACTTTGTACTAGAAGGATGCATTTGTTAGAGAAAGAGAGAATGATGACGAAGATGAGATTTTTCCTAGTTCCGGCTTGACATGGGATCTTGTTGCTGCAGCGAGACTCAGGAGGAGCAAAAGGACACTAAGAAAAAGAGCACAAAAGGGTTCGTCCAGTGCGGTTGTTGAAGATCTTCCCAAAGAATATGATCAAGATAGAGATGTTTTAGAAGAGGGTGATGATGATGTGAATGAAGATTATGATAGCTCTGAGGAGGAGTTGGATAACACTGCTCATTATGAAGATAACAATGAGGATGAGAAGAAAATTTGGTGATTGGGATGAACTGTTTGACATAAACTTGTATTATTTTTTGAACATGTAAAACTAATTACTTATGTAGTGTAACGCCCCATAAAAATGTGTTATGCGAATAATGATCTGTATGTAAACCACGCAATACAATTATGCATATAAACACATTAGGTAAGTGGGTACTAAATTTGTAAGGATAGGAATTAAATACGCTTAATACTTTTATAACAATTAGTTTAACAACATATTGATTTTCTAAATTCTAGTATGATTTCATAGTATGAAAAGTAGCAAATTTGTTAAATCTTAGACATGTATATATATGTATATATTTAAACATGGATTAGCATAGAAAGAATTATGACCTAACATAATATCTCGTATGAAAGAAATATTTTAACAATTTAATGTAGAAACTTATTTATTTGAAATCTTCTTTTCAAAACATGATTATGAATATATACATACATATATATATATATATATATATATATATATATATATATATATATATATATATATATATATATATACATATATTCTAATGGCAAGTGGAAAATGATTTAAAAATCATTGCATTATACAAGAAGAACTTATGTAGGAAACTTCAAATTTATATCCAATATGATGAACATTCATAAAGGTGGTTTCTTTGTAATTTCAAAATAAAACATATAGTTTAAGTTGTAACTTATAGTTTTAGCATAGGAGACCTTAAATAAAATCATAAATTTAATACATAAACATAGAGTAGAGTGTAAGAATCATATTTTTATATTTAAAATAATCATAGAGAATTTTGTATAAAGATATCACATTTCTAAAATTAAACAAATCAAGATTCTAAGTTAACCATAAACAATTAGAATTAGAAATAAAACATGAGAGGGGATGTGATTTTACTTGCCTTGATAGGTTAAGGAATGTAAACCTATCTTGAGCCTAAAAAACTTCTCTTTTTATTTTTTTTCTACTCTTTTCTTCTTCTTCTCTTTTCTTCTTCTTCTCTTGAGTTGGAGTAGAAAACATAAAAGGAAGAGATGAATGAAAAATAAAGGATAAAAAACAAATGAAATGAGGAGAAGAAAAAGATATAAATAAAGGAGAGATATGGGGTAACATGATGGTTTGTCATTCTTGACCAAAGGATAAGTATGGTGAAGGAGATATGGGTGAATAAAAACAAAATACGAATATGACAAATGACTAATAATAATAGGTTATTAAACTTATTTAAAACTATAATTTTAAATTAAACTAATCCAAATAAAATCAAGCTTCATCTTTACAAGTCAAAAGAAGAGAGACTAGTAAAAATATGTGTAGGACCCACCGGTGATTAAAATAATATTATTTTAAGTGATTATATTAAAAATTTCAAGAAAATCACAAAAATATAGAAAAAAATGAGACGTAATGCACTCACTCTGGATTTAATCTGATATCAAGAATGTAAGTTATATTGAAATTAGGTTGTTACATTCTACCCTTCTTACAAAAAAATTTCGTCCTCGAAATTTAATTTTTTTTTTTTACTGATTGGGGTAATAAGATATCAATCAATTGATAAGAATGTGATTATTAAGAAAATAGTTCCAATCAGAATATAGCTGAAAACTAACTTGTCATACTATCTAAACTAGTGGGATAAATAATCAAAGATATATGATGGAAAAAAATATCATAAGTCTCACTTATTAAGGTCCTTGCGAATAACTGCAATAATTGCCTACAAATCAATTATTGCCACGCCAATAGATAAGACTCATAATAGCGAAAGCATATGATTTTAGTCGAAAATCAACTATAGAGTATCTCATAAATCCGCTTGCTATAGTTCTAATGAATGACTGTAATTGTTGTAGACTGAGAATGAAACTTTATAATTACCACGTCAACTCAATAGGACTCAAACAGTAGAAGTACAAGACTAGGTATATAGAAAATCAAAAGATAGATATGGTATGGACAAAAGAAGAATGCTAGATAGAAAATCAACTAATAATAGGACCAAGATAAGATTTCAGATCAAAAAAAATTTGGACATGTTTATATATGGTAGTAGTCCTAAAAACATCCTAAATTAACCTAGAGCTCTGATACCACTCTGTAACGCCCCATTTTCTGGAGGGATATGAAAAAAGAGTGTGTTACTGGCGGGCACGTGTAAGTCGACGTGTACGAGACCTATAAGTATGTAAAAGAATAAATGAATGGAACTGAATACTAGTTATCAATCAGAATTTTGGAAGTTAGTCTACTGCCATATAAAAGAGAAGATATACATGTCTAACATAAGAAGTAACAAGTACAATACTGATATAAAAGTTGAAAATAAAGTCCCAAAGGAGTGATATATACCAAACCAAAAATACAAAAGCGGAGGCCTATAAATCTACTGCTGCTCAACCTGCTCTAGAAAGTACGATCGTGTAATGGCGGATCCTCACTCACATCTTCAGTACCTGAGCGTGTGGGGGAGCTCAGGGTCAAACCCGGTAAGTAAAACAATAAGAAGTACGGAGCGTGTAATATAATCAAATAAGTTAGATATGAGTGTGGATATGAAAGTATGCGCATGTGTGGAAAATATTAAATGATCAAGTAATGATATCAAGAAAGAATGTACATGCTATCAAGTATGGAAACTAATGGTGAATAAATAGACTTGTATGGTAGGGAACATGCAATATGTACTAATAAGTAAAATATGAATTGATGTAAAAAGTATATGCACATGCATAGCGAACTAATTGGTAAAGAAATAAATTTGTATCGTATGTGATCGATATCAAGTACGGAGACTAATACATATCAAGTCTAGGTTAATATCATATTTTATTTTATATTTTGAACTAAGTGGTGAAAAAATGACTCGTATCATGAAAGTACCCATGCATACCCGGGACCCGGCCAAGATGCTGGCGCTGAACCAGCCATGCCGCTAAGCACTCAAGCAAATACCGATACTGAGTATTCGGTCGTCCCATCAAAATGGACTAAACAAGAGATGATGACTCAGTACCACCCGGGCGCCCCCGCGGATGGGCCCCTATTTCGGTTGCGCAACCTATCCTAAAGGTTTCACGATACAATATTTGTCCACCTTTTAGTTCTCCCATAACCCAAGATTTCAAGTTATATTACATGCAAATCAATCCGGAATATGATAAACTGATCATGTCAAGATTAATATATATACATGTCTAGCAACAAGTAAGATGTTGTCCATGTCAAAATCAAGTTAACAGGAAAGTTAGGATCCATGGCACCATCAAAACATGTGTATATACTAATAAGGAAAATCCGGAATATTTTCATGTATCTTGTACAAGTAATTAGTATGTATATGTCAAAGAAATATGATGGAATGTCAAAATCAAGTTAACAGGCAAGTCAAAATCCATGGCACTATCAAGACGTATATGTACTAATAAGGAAAATCCGGTATAATTTCGTATATGTTGTACAAGTAACTAGTATGTATGTGTCAATGCAAGTATGATGGAGTATAGAATGTTAGAATGAATGTTATGAAAATGATCATGTATTTAAACTACACATAAATACAAGTATACATTTAAATACGTATGTGAGTATTAAGATGTAAAGATACCTAGGATGATCATATATGTGAATCATGCATATACAATTATGCATATAAACACATATATAATTTCATGTATGTTGTACAAGTTACTAGTATGTATATGTTAAGGCAAGCATGATAGTCATATAATATTAAAATGTGTTATGCAAATAATGATCATGTATGTAAACTACGCAATACAATTATGCATATAAACATATTAGGCAAGTGGGTACTAAATTTGTAAGGATAGGAATTAAATACGCTTAACACTTTTATAACAATTAGTTTAACAATATATTGATTTTCTAAATTTTAGTATGATTTCATAGTATGAAAAGTAGCAAATTTGTTAAATCTTAGACATGTATATATATATGTATATATTTAAATATGGATTAGCATAGAAAGAATTATGACCTAACATAATATCTCGTATGAAAGAAATATTTTAATAATTTAATGTAGAAACTTATTTATTTGAAATATTCTTTTTAAAACATGATTATGAATACATACATATATATATATATATACCTATGTTCTAATGGCAAGTGAAAAATGATTTAAAAATTATTGCATTATACAAGAAGAACTAATGTAGCAAACTTCAAATTTATATCCAATATGATGAACATTCATAAAGGTGGTTTCTTTGTAATTTCAAAATAAAACATATAGTTTAAGTTGTAACTTATAGTTTAAGTATAGGAGACCTTAAATAAAATCATAAATTTAATACATAAACATAGAGTAGAGTGTAAGAATCATATTTTATATTTAAAATAATTATAGAGAATTTTGTATAAAGATATCACATTTCTAAAATTAATTAAATCAAGATTCTAAGTTAACCATAAACAATTAGAATTAGAAATAAAACATGAGAGGGGATGTGATTTTACTTACCTTGATAGGTTAAGGAAGGTAAGCCTATCTTGAGGCTAAAGAACTTCTCTTTTTATTCTTTTTCTCCTCTTTTCTTCTCTTTTCTTCTTCTTCTCTTGAGTTGGAGTAGAAAAAATAAAAGGAAGAGATGAATGAAAAATAAAGTAGAAAAAACAAATAAAATGAGGGGAAGAAAAAGATATAAATAAAGGAGAGATATGGAGTAACATGATGGTTTGTCATTCTTGACCAAAAGATAAGTATGGTGAAGGAGGTATGGGTGAATAAAAACAAAATAGGAATAGGACAAATGACTAATAATAATAGGTTATTAAACTTATTTAAAGTTATAATTTTAAATTAAACTAATCCAAATAAAATCAAACTTCATCTTTACAAGTCAAAAGAAGAGAGACTAGTAAAAATATGTGTAGGACCCACCGGTGATTAAAATAATACTATTTTAAGTGATTATATTAAAAATTTCAAGAAAATCACAAAAATATAGAAAAAAATGAGATAAATATAACGCACTCACTCTGGATTTAATCTGATATAGAGAATGTAACTTATGTTGAAATTAGGTTGTTACATGTAGTTGACACAATTTTGTATTAGTAATATATGGATTATTGTCATATGTTCATTGTAATTTGTACATGCATTGTTCATTTATATGTGCTAAAATTTTCTTATGTTATTATGGTTGTACCTTTTTATATTTTCATATTCATTGATCTTCATTCAGTTTTTCTTTTCGATTTGCAGGTGAGTGACGTTTTTGATCCATACATACATGCATCGTTTTTCTTTTACATTGGAGTTAAGAGATAAGTCTTTCTATCTGTTTAATTTCTTATGTAAAGGTAATTTATCTTCATTTTACATGCTTATAGTTATTATTTATAATTTTTTAGAGTTTTATAGCACTGAATATATCCATTTGTTATAATTATTATATTAATATATATTAAAATTTTAATATTCTGCATACTTTTGCGTAATCCGTTTAATCGGCGCATAATCCGTTTATGCGTTATGCGATTCTCGACCGCACGCATACTAAAAATGCATTTTAGAACCTCGCTATCTGAGACCTTTCATTCATCAACTAAACTTTTTTAATATCCAATATGTTCTTTATTTTTTCACTAAAAAAATTATCTTAAAGATCTTCTCATTGTATGTAATACCTCTATTTTGAATAGTTCCACAACGGATTGAAATAAGAGTTAAAGTAATTTATAATAACTTTCATTAATATATAAAGTAATTGTAACTAGACTTTATAGGGAGGAAATCATAGTAATTATAAAATATTTTAACTGTTCATATTTGTATCGGAGACTTAATATATTCCTATGAGAATATGTTGTTTGTATTCTGCTACCTAGATTCCATGTGGGTGCATTACGAGTGGTATCAGAGTCGAACACCAATGAAAAGTGTGTGAAAATTAGTGTTACATGTGTGAAAATAAGTACTACATAGAATTAAGTGTTAGATGGAATAAAGTATCACACGAATATAGTGGAGACCACCTCTTAAATATGTGAAAACCATCTCTAGAATTTATGGAGGCCACCTTTTAAATCTTATATCACATAGTGAAGTGCTAATATGTTATTATGCCTTTCTAATGAGGACGTCAGATGAGAGAATGTAATGTTGTCATGAGCTGTCGTTGCAAAGATTTTAGGAGCAAATTTGGGTCTCTTCAATTAAGGGTCAATTTTTATTCTAGCTATGCAGATTTGGATCCCATCAATCAAGAATTAATCTTATCTAGCCATACAAATTTGGATTACTTCAATCAGGAGTCAACCTTTATTCTAGCCATGAAATTTGAATAGCCAAAAAATATGTAGCAATTTGTATGATATAAATATGTATCCCATTACTGTAAAGAAAATGAATGATATATATATATATATATATATATATATATATATATATATATATATATATATATATATGAGAAAACTGGAAATACACCAGCGGTGAAGGAAGTTTCCTTCACCGCCGCTTAGGTGGTCCAATAAAATTATTACACGTGGTGTCATTTAAGAGAATTCATTTATTTGTTACTTTGAATGACGCCCCGTGTTATAAATTTATTGGGCCACCTAAGCGGCGGTGAAGGAACTCCCTTCACTGCCGGTGTATTTCCCGTTTCCTCTCTATATATATATATATTGCTTATAAAAAATTATCATGTAATGCCCCTAACTCAAATAATCTCATATAGTATAGTTTACAACGATTCTCATGGATCTATATAATAATTGTAACTAATATTTTTGTGTGAGGTATGTTGCTACTGTTAACCAGTTCTTCTTTTCAGAAGGAGATGCAAGATGAACAGCTAAATTGGCTACGATTTGAATGGTCGGGTTTTCATGATACCAAAACTCCAGTTAATGAGGAACCTCCTACATGGCTAGATATGTTTTTAGAAGTGGATGCTCCTACATGACTAGATATATTTTCAGATGATGATATCACCTCCAAAGTGAAAGGTATACTTCCTGATACGGAAATGAAGCCCCCTTTCTCATCAGTACCTGAAGACCTATCTTCTGAGAATATCCCTGAGGTAAACTCTTCTTCTACATTTTAAAGTTCTAATGAGACAATACCTCTATTGGCTATAACTTACCTTTAAGGCATAATCATAGCAAGTCACCAAATAGATATTCTCTGGATATGAAGGAACATACGTCAAAATATCCAATTACCAATTATGTGTCCACCAAAAGGCCCTCTGAACCCCTCAAAACATTTGTACATGAACTCTCCTCATGTAATGTTCTGTCTAGTGTTCAGGAAGCTCGGACGGACTCTAAATGGATTATAGCAATAAAGGAAGAAATGGAGGCACTACTAAAAATGAAACATGGATTCTTGTTCCTTTATTTAAAGGGAAGAAGACGTGGGTTGTAAGTGAGTGATCTCCATCAAACACAAGGCATATGGTTAAATCGAAAGGTGCAAAGCAAGGCTAGTAGTAAAGGGACATATGCAAACCTACAACGTAGACTATAGGAAAGCTTCTCACCAGTGGCCAAGTTAAATACTGTTAGAGTCTTGTTATCTCTTGCAGCAAATCTCAATTGGCCACTTCACCAGTTTGATGTAAAGAATGTCTTCCTCCATGGTAATCTTAAGGAGGAAGTATGCATGGATGTTTCACTAGGATACACGACAACCTCTAAGATTAAGGTTGTGTATAAATTGCAGTGAGGACTTAAGAAATCACCTCTAGCTTGGTTTAGATGTTTTAGCTTGGTAATGAAGAAGTACGGCTTCCTGCAAAGTAACTCAGATCATACACTATTTCTAAAACATCGAATGGGCATGGTGACCTCTTTGATAGTTTATGTAAATGACATGATTATTACAGGAGGTGATTCAGAAGAAATATCAAGACCTTAAGGGCAATTGGCAATTGAACTCGAAATGAAGAATCTAGGAGGGCTTTAATATTTTTTGGGAATTGAGGTTGCTCGATCAAAGGAATATATATCTCTTCCAAAGAAAATACATCATAGATTTACTGTCAGATGTAGGATTGTTGGAGTGTAAACCTGGGCATATATCAATTGTTCAAAATCACAAACTTGGAGAATACCTAGAGCAAGTGTTGACAGATGAAGAGAGGTACTAGAAGTTGGTAGGGATGCTCATTTATCTCTCACATAGTAGGCCGAATATTGTTTATGCTATGAATTTAGTAAATCAATTCATCATTGTCCAAGCGAAGATCACATGGATGCAGTGATCCGAATTCTTCACTACTTAAAGTCCTCTCCTAAAAAAGGATTTATTTTTTTAAAGAATAATCGTCTAAGTGTTGAAGGCTATACAGATGCTCGGACAAAAAATTCACCTTAGGCTAGTTCATGTTTGTTGGCGGGAATCTTGTTATATGGAGAAGTAAGAAGCGAAAGGTGGTAGTATTGTCAAGTGCTGAAGCTGAGTCTTATGGCCAAGGGTCTATGTGAGCTTCTCTAGCTCAGAAGATTGTTAACAAAACTTGATTCACTCCTAACTGCGAAATGGATCAATTTTATGACAATAAGGCTGCTATCGATATTTCTCACAAACCAATTAGAATGATTAGACAAAACATGTGAAGGTGGATTGACTTTTCATCAAATAGAATCTTGAATTCAAAATAGTTTGATTCCCATTTATGAAGTCTAAAGACCAGTTGACGGACATATTTACGAAATCTATTTCCAGCAAGAACTTTTACAACTCACTTGTCAAGTTGGGCATCAGAGATCTGTACGAACCAACTTGAGGGAGAGTGTTGATGTGAGTTGTCGTTGAAGAGATTCTAAGAGCAGATTTGGATCATTTCAATTAATGGTCAACTTTTATTCTAGCCATACAGATTTGGATGCTTTAAATCAAAGGTTATCTTTATTCTATCCATGCAAATTTGAATCCCTTCAGTTAGAGGCCAATCTTTATTAGATCCATGAAATCTGCATAGACAAAAATATGTAGCAATTTATATGGTATAAGTACATATCCCATCACTATAAAGAAAATGAATGAAATATATACATTTCTTATTAAAAGTTTTCATGTAATGCCTCTAATTCGAATAGTCTCATATTGGATATGAGATAGTATTTAGTGCAGTTTACAATGATTTTCATGAATCTTTATAATAGTCGTAGCTAATATTTTTGTGTGAGGTATGTTGTTGTCGTTCCACTATACAAATTACGGGTGAGGGGCATTATAATGTAGAATTTCGAACTTAGAAATTTAACTTTTGATTGCTTATACCATCAAATTCTATATAGCTAGCAAGAGACTTCTTAACTACAAAAATTTTTGATAAGCTAATGGGAAGCTTATAGCATATTTTGCCAATGCAATTTGATTCTCCCTAGTCTATCCACTTTCAATCTCCCATGGACAATTTGTTTAGATAATTATTGCAATTACCTAAACTGATATCTCACACTTTCGATAATAAATCTGATATATTGCTGAAAAAAAAAAATAATCAATGGGCATGCTACCTCTCTCTCCTTGCACCTCTCTCTCTCTCTCACACACACACACACAACCCATATAGTCGGCGCATTGCCTCGACTTTTACTCAACACCTTGGGGCTGAGCAAAGGTTATCTACTGAGCACTTTGGGATCGAGTGGAGAAATTTTGCTTAGCAAATAGAGGTCAAAGGATTTGTTTGGGTCTTCACTAGCGGAACAAACTTTCTTCATCAATTTTCGACCCAACAGACCACTAAATTCATGTTTTCTAAAATTTTAAATACAAAAAGCTTATGAAAATGTTATATTAGAATATTAAAGAATTTGTTACATGAGTTTATATTAACTCTTTCCATTTAACAATCTTCATTTATTTTCCTAAAACAATTTTATATTTAGGGTTTTAGAGAAGAAGAGGATCAGTTTAAATGTTGATAACTTGAGAAGAGGGGTTATAATTTGAGGAGGTTGTAGTTGGTATATGGAGGTCATTTTTGCTAGTCACATCACTGGTGTAATTGTATATAATAAAAATTATTGAAGGTGAGTGAACTTAACCCAAAGGTGGATTCAAATAGAAACTCCCTGTTGAGATTTAAAAGGTTTAATGCTTGAGTAAAAGGTTTAAGGCTTATTAAAAGGTTTAATGCTTAAGTAAACCCTGTTGAGATTTGGGCCTTTTGGCCTATCCATAGGCCCTTAAAGGTTGGTTTTGCTCACCCTAGGTTAAGTTCCTTGTTCAAATAGGAAAAAAAAGAAGAATTTATTTCTTACCCCATATTAAAAAGGAAACTTCTTTTTATGTCTCGTAACTATTATAATTGTCCATATACCATAAAACTTATTTATGTCTTAGTTTTATGTTCCAGTATTTGAAAAGTATACAAGGAAGTCTTTTTTCATCTTTTTGTGCTTAGCATTTCGGGTCCTTAAAATAATTTCTCACCATATCCCTTCCTCAATGAGCCGCACATGAGCAATGCCACATTGCATAAGAGGAACTTATCTTCACTTACTACTCTCAATATAACATAAACATCAATAGTAATATATGGGGGTATATTGCGTATATTACTCTTAATTTGTATATGTTGAGGGTAATATTAACTAGAAAGGAAAATGAAAATCGCCAAAATCCTAATCTCTCATCTCTGCTTTCATTCTTAACATCCAATTCGTTTCGATACAAGGAAGAAAACAAATGCCTTACCAGTTTTATTACCACTCTCTTCTCTATTCTCTAATTTTTCTCAATGGTACCATTTTTTCGCTCAATTTCTTATAGCCTCTCTTCTCATTTTCAAGTTCTAGTTCTTTTATTAAAATAATCCCAACTTGCAAGCTCCAATTGCAACTTACACAGAAATTGACCATTTTTCTTCTCTTTTTATGTTTTGATCATAAAGTTTGGAAGTTCGAAATAATTTCTCATTTGACCTCGGTTTATGTGGGTTATTTATTTTCTTGTGAAAATAAGTAATAAAAGAGCTAACAGTTTTAGATTACTTTGATATATTTTGCTCTTTCTTAAGTTTGGCATTAATTCACAAGCCTTGAAAATTTGAGGTGATTTCTCCTCTAACTTTGTTAAAATATAAAATAATTTTCCTTAATCCTCACCATAACTTCGGAGTTTTGGTGTAGTGGAAGGGTCTTTCATCATGGTATCAGTTTTTAAAAAATTATACCGCTGCGTAAAGCCCATATTTCTGCCCAATGAGCCTTCAACCATTTCTCTCAACCCTCACCATAATTTTGGAGTTTTGGTATAGTGGAAGGGTTTTTCAACATGATTAATTATACGGTTTACATAAATAAAAAAGAACTTAGTGCTCATTCATGATTGTGTTTGTTTGATTAACCTTGCAGCCATATGCCAATTCCTAATTTTATTTGTTAGCTTAACCATATAGGTTGTTCATGGTTGGCGAACTGATATAATTCTAATTAATTAATCTGTTTTAAGCATTTTCTGTTGAATAACCTTTCATTTTAAATAAGGTTTCATCGTCTTTCATTCAAAACGTTTATGTGAAAACATCAGCATTCTCAAGGAATAATTGATAGCACAATATTATGTTCACTTTTTAAGAATAAAATTTTAAATGTGGTAATAAGAATTTTAAATAGAAAGATTTAAAATAAAAAAGTTAGATTAATTAATTCGAATGGATAATGGAGTCCACAACTCAAATCCGTCACCCAATAGAATTTAACCTATAGCCTAACCCAGCTAGGCTAATAATTAGTTGTGTTAAATTAAATAAGTTGTAGTAATTAAATTAGAATTGAATTAACTTATTAAGATAAGATTTAGTTTTCAAATCTATTAGATTACAAGGGTCAATTAAAAATTAAATACAAATGGGATTATAGAATCGCAAAACATAATTTTTTATTATTTCAATTGGATTAAATCTTCCAATTCAATGAGTATAAGTAAAGGATCTATGAATGAAAATACAAAACAAAAGCGTATTTCCAATCGTAACTAGATCTTCAAGTTTTGTGCTGTAAAAGGAAGATTGAAGCCAAATAACTTGAAAACGATGATTTTGGTTTACTATAGCCGTTAGCATATTTATTGTTTTAGTTCGGTGAAAACCATGTTCTTTTCCTATGAATCCCTTGAATGGAAATACGGAATGAAGTAACTAGATTAGACAGATTCGATATATTTCCTTCCTCTAGAGGGATCATCTAAAAAGCTGCTCGCTTTGGATACATTCAACAATAAAAATAAAAACTGATATAGATGTTACGGATCTAATTTTTAATAAGGAATTTACTTTTGAAACCTAACTCCTATAAAAGGAAAAAGTAGCCACAACCAAATCCTTCTCTAAGCAAAAATGGAGAGAAAAACAATGGGAAAAAAAAGGAAAGAAGAAAAAGAAGAAAAAGAGGAGAAGTTAGCCTTATTTGGTGATATTTTTGATATTTTACCAATCACACCACATAAATCTACCTAGACTAAACAAAGTGAGTCCAACTAGCTTAAAGAAATATGCTAAATTAAGCTCTTTGGTTTTTATTATCTCTAATTTTCATAGAATATTACTTTTAATTGTGCTCATCAAAGAGTTTTGCTGAAACATACATAAAAATAGGGTTTTCCCGTATGATTTATAATTAAAGATAAAGTTTTTAATGTTAAATAAGTCTTGATTTGTTGTGTGTATATTGAGAGATATATTTTTATAATTATTGTAGTTAAAAAAAATTTCATTTAGTAGACAAAGACAGTAGCACACACCGAGAAAAGTCAAATAGATGATTTACTACTTATCTTTTTATATTTTATTGTAAACATGTATTTTCTATTAAAAGAGATTTGATAGATAACGTACTTTGGATAGATTAGTGCTACAGGCAAAATTTTCATTGATGTTATGCATGTATTTATGTTTATATTGATGTATATGAGTTTTAATGCAAGTTTATGACCAACATTATTTCTCATTATCATATAGAATTTTTGAAAGGGGGGAGAATAGCACTTAGTATTGTTTTCTCAGAGCGCAATAAATAATGGTTTCAACAGTGCTATTCTAAACGACATCTATAAAGAGTGATACCTGCAATGGCTTCAACAACCCCTTGCTATTACTATAGTATGACTGAAACGAAAAGGGAGCATTCAACAACGGGAATTGGCTTCGTTATTGGACCTTGGTCATGGCCTATTTTTATTTGTTAATTTATTAAAAGTTGATGTGATAAATCTATTGCAAGCACACAATGTAGTTGTAATACAAATAGGTCGTTCTTATAAGGATCTTGGATATTTTGCGATCTTACTTTTCTATTGTCTAAGCAAGTTAACTAAGGTGAACTAATATTAAAAAGATGGGTTTTTTTATTTATTTATTCTAGAATTAGCCTTGGACATCGAATCTACTAGTTCACAACCGAGAACTCACTTTATTATCTTCCTCCTATTTTTTTTATCATGAACAATGATCATAGTAAAAAGAAGATCATTTTAATTTAACTTGTATTTAATCACCCTAAATACGAATTATCAAGTGTCATGCAAGCATAATCTCATCAAAGAAAGTGATTTCATAAATTATATCAATAGAGATTTCTATAAATAAAATCAAAAGAAATAATTCCAAGTCCTAACTAAGCATAGGCTATCAAAAGCAAGGTTAAACATAACATATCAAAGTAATATAATTGCGAATTAATATATTTTAGTCTTATCATAGAAAAAAATCATGTTTTTATAATTCTTTAGGAAGATGATGAATATAAATTATGCTATAGTTATTACTCTACCTTCATTTACATCCTAGAACTAAGAAAAATTAGTTACTCATGTTTTTATTAATTAATATGATGTTTTTATTCATGAGAACTATAAAAATCTTTTTTTTTCTACAAAGTTTATAAAATCCTAAGTAGAAAATGATAAAAATTAACTACTAAAGTAAATAAGTAAATTTAACAACAAAGAACAATAAAGAACAACAAAGAGAACATCTTAGATCTCTAGTATGATGACCATCACTCCTTAGGGTTAATCTCTAAATTCTCTTATATCATAAAAAGCATAGGAATATCTAATTTATAAGGATATAGCCAATATATAAATTTCTAGATTTCTAAATCCTAATCCAGTGTCACAACTAAAACTACAATTTCAGATACAGACTCTCTCTTTTAGCCATCAAATAGTGGTAGTCAAACCTTCTAATTAAACTCCTACTCCACATCTAAGATAGTACTAGAAATCAAAACCTCACTGGACCCCACTTTGCCTCTAAATAGTGGTTATTGCCATTGTTTAGGGGCAAAAGCTTGTCCTTTGTTCTTTTGCTTTCTGCCAGTGAGCCATCTAACTCTTCTCTTCTTATGTGCATGACTGACTTTATTTAATGACTTCTAACTCTACGATTATGTAGCTTTCTTCTCTTTTATTCTTTCTGGACTCTGTTTTTCTGGTCTTCTACTAATTTCATAATAAATCCTTGTAGCAATATGCTTAACCTGAAAAAGATCACTAAATATACATGAGTAGTATTTTATATACAAAATTAGATAAGATAAGGGATATAAATATGCAATATATAACACTCATAAGAAGTAATTGATTGTGAGAATAATACTAAATTATTATATCAATAGGTTAAACATCATCATATAATAGTTAATCATGGATTCATGTGTTTGTCATAACAAACAAACGCATTGGCACATAATTATAATAATTGAATTTGAATTATTTCATTGGTAAAGATTGATTACAACAGTGGATGCACTGTAAGTTATTAATATCGTAATAATTATTGAAATTAAAATTGTATACCATCATTATTGGAAACTAATTTGAAATATTGAATTGACATAATTGAAATTGATTGGACACATTGATTATCGGGTGAAAACCAAGGTTATAAGATTTAGCGGTCTATTTGTAATTGAATAACTGAACTCTCATTTACTGATTGATTTGTTTTCCTATGAGAGACTCTAACATCTATGTTTGATTAGGATTCCAAAATACCATAATAAAAGTGACTAATATAAGATGAAAAAATGGATATAAAAGAGATTACTGCATTATTATTTGTTATTCATTGTATTCCGCATTATTCATTGAGATGGTTTATTGAACATTGATTTTTGGGAGTGATAGTGGAAAAGTTGACAGATAAGTCACCCTTACTATCACTCTATAGAACTGTACATGAGATTTTCACCTCATACGGCTTCTCATTCAATTCTTTCGAAAAAATTGGATCCTTTTCTTCATTCAAGAATCTCCTTCCTTCTTTCACCTTACCCTGAAGAGTAAATAAGACCAATTCATTTACATTTTTATGTTCCAATTGAACACTTTTGATCTATGATCAAAGGAGAAGATTATTCTTTTTACTAAATATATGTGGATCAAATTAAGATATTTTAATCTAATAAATTAAGAACAAGAGATGTTTCTTGATCAATCCCTTTGCTCCTTATTATTTGAGAATCAGAATGATCCTTTTCGGGTTTGAAGTTGTTCATTTGGAATCTGGGTTCTTTTATCTTCTACTTATTTTTTTATTTTATTCTTTATTTCATTTCTATTTTATTTCCTTCTCTTTTCTTTTTATTCCCTTCCATCATTTGCATCATTCTTTAAGTGCCATAGGTTTGTTGATCCTGTAAATTCTAACTCATTTTCTCATCGAACATGGGTACGAAATAAATTAGATTGATTTTTTGATCAAAAGTACTATGGGAAATCTTTGGTTTTTTCCTTGGGAGGGATGGGAAGGAATTAGAATGTCATAATATCGATTTATACAGAAGAAAAGGTTCTATTGATTTATAAGATTTTCATAACTTGTATATGTTACTTACTGATTTGGATTTTTCAATTGGTTATGACTTAACGTATATTCTTATTTATTGGTAGCATCACTTATGATCCTAGTTGTACATGACCATACTTAAACACAAACTTAGATCCAAAAGCAGATATTGGTGCACTGATTACATAGGAGGATTTGGAGTATTTCGAGGGACAAGTAGCATTACAAGATCAACTAGTTTAGACATTATTTTCAGAATTAGTGGACTTGAAAGTATTTGGAAATTGTATTTATTTATTTTTTTGCACTTTGTTTGCTAATTTATGAGTTTAATTTTATTGAGATATTTTGTTAGACTTTATTAGTGCTGATATTTTTTTTTAAATAAAGATAGTTATTTTGAAAAAAAAATATTTAGTCTGTGATTCTTACATTCTATTTATTTCATTGTGCAAATAATTGTATCGATTGTTAGGCACATTGTGTTATCATGCGGTGCCAAGGGACTTGGCTATCCGCCAATGAATAGTGGGGCATCTTAGAACCCAGGTTCTTCTGTTCAATTATTTTAAACTGACTTAGATATAATTATAGTTAATAGACTTTGAGTTAAACACAACTATATGTGTGTGTGTAAATTTACTATGTATAAATATAATTATTTTCATTATTATTATCCTAATAATATTTACTCTGGTCTCTTTTCTCAGGGTAATGACTCCTCCTTGTTGAGCTAATAGTAATTGATGCCAATGAGATGTTCGACGTGTTTCGTGGTATAATTGACTCAATAGCAATAGGTCGAGATTTTTTGAGTTGGTGTGATGGTAGGACTAGAGCATACCATGGTGCCTAGCGATCAATAATCATGGAGCACCTTCAATTTCAGATATCTTCATCTGACTATGTTTTTAGAGACAGCAGGAGCATTATGGTTGTGAGTGAAAACGTATTATTTCTTATATATTCCATGCACTCGTAATCCAATTTTGAGATATAATATGATAAATTAATAATTTTTATGCATCTTAGTTTAATCCTCCTCTTGAGTTTTATTGAGTAAAATTAGTGTTTTATTATCTTTATGTAAGATTTAGAATGTAAGAAAATGGATACAAGAAGCGTGAACATGTACAAAGCCCAAAAATGTAGAGCTGATAGTTAATTGTCAACAATCCACCGGTGGTTGTCGGCAGCCCTTTGAGAATTTGCATGGCACATAGCCAACAGAGAGTTGCATCGAAGCCACTGTTGAAGCGGCTGTCTAAGTTGCTGTCAATAATAGTATGTATAGATACACTGCTACAACTGAAATTAAGGAGAAAAAGTTTCTAAGTAGATAAAAGTCTAGTGTTAGCTATCCAAGCTCTATGGGATACATAAAAATGAAGTGTATCTGTGATAGAGATATAGAGAAAAATATTTAGAGAGTTTCTATTGTTTTTGAAAGAGATTTGAAGATTGTTAGTTCTTGTGTTTTCTTCATAGTTAATAATAAGATTTCTCTTTTTATTTGATAACTATGTCTAAAATGAGTAATTAATTCTTTTTCAGTATTGGATGAGAAGACAAATCCTGGTATGGATTTATTGATTAAGCTTAATTGATTTATATAATATTGTTATTGGCTTCCCTACATATTCTTTTGGTTGTTGATATATAATTTTTGGATTTTAATATTTTTTTTCTTGAGTATAGTTAGTGCTTAGTTTTTGATATATCATTGATATTTTAGGCATGATATATACTTAAACTTTGAATAATTATTTTTTTCATCCATTGATCATATTTAGATTACTCCTAAATTTTATATAAGTATTGATTGAGGGATTTAACTAATAACGATATTATCTTTTATAATTTTATGCCTTCAAAGAAATATATTTTGGTTGTATAAGCCCACGAGATCAATGCAATTGAGATAATTATAGCAATAACCATCTAGTGATATGATCATGGAGATGTTGACTCATCAAAGCCGATTTGTCTCTATAATATCTTTTAATCTAGTTAATACCTATTTAAACTAATTATTCTTGGCTTTTTAATTCATTTGTATTCTTGAGTGGACAATCTTGGATTGACTCCCTAGTATTACTGGTCAGTCTCCTATATTTGGGAGTGCACGAATCATGTTGCATCAAGATTTTGGTACTATTGCTAAGCATATGTACTATTGTTTTATACTCTTTAGTATAGGTTGCGGCAAAAATATCATTCACTTGTGTGGTTTTAATTTTGTATAACTGATTGGCGGTGAGTATTTAATGGTAAACTCGTTCGGTCATATTTAGATCCACTACAACTTCCAGTTACTCACCACCTATTAACGTGAGCAACAACAATCAGAATACAAACAATAATGACAATAACAATGGGTTCGGGGGTCAAAACATAAATGATGATCAAAACCAAGATGGAGGGGGCGGTCTCGACGTGACTATTTACAACCTAAAGGGACAACCCAACCCTCCAATATTATTTTTCCTTCTAATATAGGGCACCTTGAGATCAAATTAGGAGTAGTGCAGCTATTACCGAAGTTTCACGAGATGGACAAGGAGAGCCCTATTTGCACCTTTGTGAATTCAAAGAAGTTTGCGCCAATATCAACCTATAGAATATTAGCACAGAACAATCGAAACTAAACTCTTCCTGTTCTTCTTAAGGACAACGCGAAAATATGGCTACACTCACTGAGGTCGAACTCAACAGGAAGATGGGTGAGATGCAAGAAGAGTTTTTTAAGAAAATCTTCCCTTCAAATCAAACTAATTATTTGCGTAATCAAACTCTTACCTTTCATCAGAAAGATAATGAAATATTTTTTCAATTGCTATGATAGGTCTAAAATTTTGTTGCTCTCATACCCACATCATGACTTCGAGATATGAAGATCGGTAAGTACCTTCTATCAAGTTTAAATATTGTAATCAAGTAATTCATAAAAACTTTGTGCAAAGGTGAGTTTTTAAGTAAGGATGCTTATTGAGAATGAGAATATCTTTGACTCTTTTGCTGAAAACTCTTAAAGCTTGGAAAACTAAGGATACTTTCAAAAGGAATCAATCTATAACAACACCTCCAAACAGAAACAGGCTTTTATCAAATTAGATGAGACCAAAGACATAGCAACATGACTATACGCTAATTAAGAAAGTTGATGACTTACTTATAAAGAGTCTGGAAACAGTGAAGGTAATGGAAGAAGTATAAGAGATCTGCGATATTTGTAAGTTATAAGGACATGTTACCCAAAATTGACCAACTCTTCCTGTCTTCAAAGGAGTATTTAATGAACAAATCAATGCCTTCAACATAATTCCTCAACCAACAAATAATCCATATTCCTAAATATACAATCCCAGTTGGAAGAATCATCTGAATCTTCTGTTGAAGCAAAATCCTCAACAGCAGTACACCCAGCCTACGAAGCCGACTGTGGCTCGAGCACCACAACAGTATGTTCTACCAGCAACAATATTGGCTTCGGTGTATCAACACATACCTAAGAACAACCTAGAGAACAACATAGCCCAAATACAGCAGCATATGTACCGATAATACAAGCCCAACATCAATTTATATAGCCATAAAAAACTATCAATAGTCAGAATGTAATAGTTTTCAGCGACATAAGAACAAAAATAAGCAACTTAACTCAACAATGTGAATGCAAGAAAAATGTAAGCTTCCGTTCCAACCAAAGGTCAACAACTCAAATAAGGTTGAAGATATCAACGTAATCTCTTCCACATACTATGATGATATACCTAATATGTCTGCTACAATAAGTTTGCAAAGCGTAAATTGCTTAATGAACTGGTTTCAAAGAACGACAAAAATAAAGTGAAACCAGGTGATGATTCGACACAATAAAGTAATGATTATGCAAATATCACTATACCAACTTATAAGATTATTGTACCATTTCAACAATTTTAAAAAAATAAGAATATAAATACTTCCCATGCTAAAATTTTAGATGTTTTAAACAGGTATAGATTAATATATAACTGCTGGAGCGATCAAGCAAGCGCCCACATAGGCCAAATTCCTAAAGGACATATGCACCCCATAATATACAAAAGAAATTATTAATAGAGCAGGTAAATGCATTATTTCGCACAGAAATGCCTCTTAATTACAAAGATCCAGGAAGTTCGAACAATTTCATATGTGGTTGGGCAATACAATATTGAAAAAACTCTCCTCAACTTGGGTACCAGCTCAATCTCTTACCTATACTGTTTATAAGCAACTAGGCATGGGATAACTAAAACTAACTCCAATCACATTACAAATAGCAGATAGATCCATACGATATCCAAAGGGAGTAATTAAAGACATGCTAGTACAAATTGATAATTTTACTTTCCAGTAGACTTTACAATTTACTGTTATTGTTAATGCACTTGTTACTAATGCATGTTTGCAGATCTTGGTTATTCTCAAATGTCCATTTTAGCCACAGCTAATGCAGTGATAAATTGCAGGATCAGGGTGATTAATTTATTATTTGGCAATATGACTAAATAACTCAATGTTTTGAATGTCTGCAAGTAACATAACTTCAACATGGAAGAAGTGCAAGACGTTAATTTGATTGAAAAAGTTTGCGAAAAGAATGATATCATATCCTTATGCATCTATGATCCTTTGGAGATAGTATTAGTAACTAATACTAAATTCCCTGATAAATTCAATTTAGATGATGCCATTCAACTTGCAAACTATATGAAGGACGCTCATTGTATGTATACTATATGGGGATATCAAGGAAGTTTTCAAAGAGTTGTCTCCACAGACGAAGAAATTAGTTCCCTCTAGAGTAGAAGCTCCATCACTTGAGCTCAAACCTCTAGTAGAGGACCTTAAGTATATATTTTTGAGACCTAAGGGAATCATTATGTTGGTCATTTCATTACATCTTAAGTAGAGTCAGGAAGAGCACGTGCTTTCCGTTCTTCGTATGCACAAGGGAGCTTTGGGGTGGAATATGGGGACATCAAAGGCATAGATCTCCTCATTTTTACACCTCGTGTAGCATTGGAAGATGATGTCAAACCCATTAGGCAAATGTAGAGCAGGCTTAACCTTACAATAAAATAAGTGGTCAAAACTGAGGTGCTAAAAGTCCTTGACGCAGGTATCATCTATCTAATTACAGTTAGAAAGTGGGTAAGTCCGAACCAAGTTGTTGCCAAAAAATAATGGAGTAACAGTAATTCGAGACAAGTTGGCTTATGTCTATTGACTATAGGAGGTTAAATCTAGTAACAAGGAAGAGTCACTTTCCTTTACCATTTCTTTACCAGATGCTTGAAAGAGTTACAGATCATGAATTTTATTGTTTTATAGATGGTTATTTTGGTTACTATCAAATTGAAATTGTTTTAAAGGATCAGGAGAAAACCATTTTTATCTGTTCGTTTGCACTTCTGCTTTTAGGGGAATGTTGTTTGGACTTTGAATGCATCCGTGACCTTTCAAAGATGTATGATTAGTATCTTTAGTGACATGGTATAGCATTACCTAGAGATTTCCATGGATAACTTTTTCACATTTGCGGATAGTTTTGAATCTTGGCTGACCCATTTAGCAGCTATATTTGAACATTGTGAACTAAAGGATTTGCTCGTTAACTGGGAAAATTATCATTTTGTGGTGAAAAAGGATTTTGTTTTGGGACATATAGTTTTTATTTAAAGCAATGAAAGTAAATAAGGCAAAAGTCGAGTTTGTTTCTAATTACCAATTCCCAAAATGATAAAAAAAAATATATGTTTATTCTTAAGAACCAACTTCTATAGAAGGTTCATTAAAGATTTTAGTAATATTGCTAAATCTCTTTCTCACCTTCTTATGCAAGATATATAGTTCGAGAAGACGCAGGCATGTTAGACAACATTCAACACTCAAAAAGATCCTCACCTCAGCACCTATAAAGCAACCTCTAGATTGGTCACTATCGTTCAAGATCATGTACAATACAAGTGATTAGACAATTGAAGCAGTGTCAAATGAACTATACAACCAAGGAGCTTTTAGCAGTCGTATTTCCTCTTTGGTAAATTTCGTTATAACCTTGGGCTCACACGTTATTTTACAAATCATTCAGCGCTTAGATATTTATTATTAAAGAAAAATGCCAAGCCATGCCTTATCAAATAGATCCTGTTGCTCCAAGAATTCGATCTTGAAAACCAAAATAAAAAGAAGTAGAGAATGTGGTTGTCAATCATCTTTCTCGATTAACTTTAGAAATTGATGAGCTATCCATCAAGGATTCTTTCCCTGATGAGCAGTTGTTTTCTATCCAAATTAAACCTTAGTTTGCTGATATAATAATTTTTCTGGTTGTAGAATAGATACCACAACAATGGATTTCGAATAATTGCAAATTTCTATATGAGGTATGCCGATTATTTTATGATGATTCCTACTTATTTAAATACTGTTAAGATCAAATCATTAGGCATTGTGTGCCTGATGATGAAATTCAGAGTATCATAAATACTCCAACATGTGGGGTAATTTTTGTCTAAAAAAGATGGTTATCAAGATACTCCAACATGGATTCTATTAGGCCACTATGTTTAGAGACACGCATGGTTATTACAAACAATGCGACGAATGTGAGAAATTAGGAGCACTGACCCAGAGGATTGCCTTTAACTCTGATCCTCACTCTTAAGATATTCGATTGTTAGGGCACCAGCTTCATGGGCCTGTTTCCTTCTTCAAATAGACATTTATATATTTTCATAACCATCAATTATGTCTCTAAATGGGTAGAAGCTACTGCTTATAAAAATAATAAGCAAATAGTAATTCCTCACAGAACATATATTGTCAAGATTTATGGTTTCCAAAGCCATTATAAGTAATGGGGATTCCCATTTCTGTGATCGAGCCTTTGAGATAAAAAGTACTGAATCATACACAAGATCTCTATAGCTTATCACCCACAATTAAATGGATAGAACTTACTAACAAGAAGATAAAATAAATTATAGAGAAAATGGTAAATCCCACTTGTAAAAATTGGTCTCTATGTCTAATTGATGCATTATGGGCATATCGTACGACTTTCCAGATCCCATTAGGCATGTCTTTTTATAGGTTAGTATATAATAAGTCCTATCACCTCCCAATTGAACTCGAGCATAAAGCATATTAGGCATTAGAAACTATAAATTTGGATTTAAATACAACAGGCCCTTTACGAAAACTTTAACTCAACATGTTGAATGAATTAAGACATGATAAGTACGAAAACACATGCATCTTTAAGGAAAAGATGGAAACGGTACACAACTAGCATATTTTGCATCGTACGTTTAATCCATCTGATAAGATACTATTATACGACTCATGACTTCATTTATTCCCTAAGATATTGTGTTTACGATGAACAAAACTATATATAGTAAAAATTGTATGTCCTCATGGCATAATAGAAAAAGAAAAGCCCAAAACTAGTCATGTGTTTAAAACTAATGGAAAACACCTAAATCAGTTTTTGGAATTTCAAACGCATACTGAGGAATTCACTGATTTAGTGGATCCTCCACTATCAACTTGAACATAAGTCAAGACACTTATTCATATATATGTATAATATTTTAACAAATTTTGTTTTGTAGATATGTTTTAGCATATACTGAAAATAAGGTATCTCCTCTTCTTTCCTCATATCTTTTACTTGTTCTCATATATTTTTTATCGTGTTAATAACTCATTGGATATAATATGTATTTTAAGTTTAGGAGGTACTAACGATCATGATTTTGTAGTTTGTGCACACAATTTTTTCAAACAAATTTTTAAATTTTTTATATCTATGAATCACTAATTTCTAGTATAATTGCTAATTTAATTTTGTTTAGCACTAATTTAATGCTAATTTAATTACTAACTTAGTTCTAGTTGACTAAATTGCTAATTTTAATAAAATCACTAAAATTTAGTTACTAATTTAACTTAATAAACTACTAATTGTATTTAGTTTAAATTAGTACTAACAGAATTTTACAATTTATTTTAGATATTAACAACTATCTTAGGTTAGATACTAACATACTTTTTAGAACTAAACTCTTAAAAGAAAAAGAAAAATGAAAAAAAAACAAAATTTTTTTATAGTTGAACCCTGGCAGAGAGGGGCCGTCAAAGCCGCTACTGAAGTAACTATCGACAACCCTCCTATTATAGTTAAAAAATCCTATGCCAGAGGGTTGCTGTCGAAATAGCTGTTGACAATTGTTGACAATAACCCTATATTATAAATATATCTCAACCTCATCCACTCGTTCCCAAATTCAAACCCTAGATCCAAAACTCCTTTGAACAGTCATCTCCCCCTTTTGATAGCTCTAAAAAGCCAGAGATATTTTCTTTGAATTTTTAACACTTTTTTATAAGTAAGTTGTTTCTTTTTCATCTCTATGTTTTCAAATTTTGATAAAAAATATATTTTGTGAATAAAAACTTAGATTTATGAATTTTGGGTGATGATTATGGTAAATTAGAACTTATAAGTATCTTTATATGTGATCATAGACATTTTCGGCTAAATTTTTAGAATTTAATGTCAAAATTTTGACCTATTTACTTGAAATAATGATTATTTGTTATAAAAACTTGGGTACAAATTGAGATCATGGTTGCCAGATTTATGGATTAAGACTAAAGTACGTTATCTTGTTTATTTGCTAAGAATTGAAACTAACTAAATAAAGTAGAAATAATTTGTATGATGATTAGTGAGAATTATATTTAAAAATTGCTGAATTGTTTTTCAATTTTAGGATCATAGGTCTGAGGAAGAAAACTGTGGAGAGGCCATGAGTAGATCTACCAGCACAAGCTCTCCATCACGAGGGAGTCAAAGGCGCATTCCTGGGCTAGCAGATAGAAAGACTTATGAACAATTTCAACAATTCAAATCCTAGCCAAAAAGGATATGAAATATGACAAGATACACTAGAACGATACACTAGAACTTTGTCTTCCATTTAATCATGAGGTAAGTCGAGTTGGAGGACTATACAATACACAATCATCGACCAGTTGTTAGCGAATAGTATGGGAATTCTATACTCACCTTGAGCCACCGATGGAAATTCGTCCGTCATTCTCAAGAGTACTAGGTAAGTGATGATTCTCTAAATAGGAAATCCTAGCCACATTACCTATCAAGGACACACCTGAAGATAACCCATCCTTTGGGGATGTGGTAGCACAAACACCGATTAATTCACCTGCATTTTGGGAAATGTGCACACACTTTACATATTATGGATTCAATACCAGATTCCTGAGATCCAGATTGCTAAAGAAGGAGCTTATATTGGTGCTTCTTTTCTTCAAATACAATATAGCCTCATTGTCCAAAATGACTAGGGTCTATGGAAGATAAGTAGTACTACTCTCCTGGATTTGCGAGGGCACTCATTCAATATTGCAAAAATCACATACTCAGCTATAATCCAGTGCATGCACCAAGCGAAGGACCGTCTGAAGCACCAGAGATCGATGAGGCAAGTGTTAGTCCTGTCGTTCCTCATTGTCCAGATTTACTTGGCACAAGAGGTTGATATGCCATCAACTAACACCATGCTAGACACATGGAACCCTTATCAGATTCCAACAGTTAGGCAAAACTTGATATGAAGCCTAATCAGGTGCTGGATTTAGATTTATTAGGATGATTTGCTATCAATCAACAGGGGCAACAACAACGACACAATTGACCTGAGATCGAGATCAAGATCAAAGGCAAGCATGACCGCATCCCAATCTGTCCCACTGCGGGAGATAATACTGGAGAGTTTGCAACGAACACTGACAGAATTTGCCTCCAATGTCACAATATGACTCGTGTGCATGGAGGAGCAGCAAACCTGCTTGAAGCAACATAACCAACTCTTTGAGTGACGTCATCGATGCCTCCTATGGCTCTTCACTAGGATGTACCGACATATATCCAGTGAACATATCGTCCTCACCGAGGAAGAAAAAGAGATAGATGAGAGGGCTCCACTCCAAGTAGATACCAAAGATTCTCTGGATAAGGACAAACACAAGGGCAAGGGCAAAGCTGACAATGATGATAAAGGGGGCTTCAGCGAGAGTGAGATGGAGGATAACAGATTCAAGGTATACTCTAATCATTCTCCCATATTTATATTATGTCCTTACTATTCTATGTCTTAATACTTTATATTTATGCATTGAGAACACTGTATAATTTAAGTTGGAGGTGAAATATGATATACCTACGATAATGTTAAATGTAAAATATGTGTGTGTGTGTGTATATATATATATATATATATATATATATATATATATATATATATATATATATATATATATATATATATATATATATATGTATGTATGTATGTATGTATATATATATATATATATATATATATATATATATATATATATATATATATATATATGTATGTATGTATGTATGTATGTATGTATGTATGTATATATATATATATATATATATATATATATATATATATATATATGTATGTATGTATGTATGTATGTATGTATATATATATATATATATGTATGTATGTATGTATGTATGTATGTATATATATATATGTATGTATGTATGTATGTATGTATGTATGTATGTATTATGTATATATATATATATATATATATATATATATATATATATATATATATATATATGACAATAGAAACTTATGAAAATAAAAAAATTAGTTTAAATTTTTAGAAAAAATATCTTGCTTAATATAACAAGTGATACTAATATAATTAAAATAGACAATTCTAAGTCGATATCTCAAATTGACACTTAGTGATAGGTATTTCTTAGTAATTTTTAATTGAAAACTTAAATCTGACAATAAGATAGTCCATACTTAATAATATTAAAAACAAATATAAACTTCAAATACTAACACAATGAGTCATGGAAGTTAATAATGACGAGAAAACCATATGGAAAATCTTATCATCTAAAATAAACAAAAATAAAGATGAACCTGGTACTAAGGTAAGGATCCTTTGGAATAAAATAATAAAGGAAAGTAAGTATTAAGTAGTTGGGTGTGTATGTCTAAAGAAGCATGCTTGTCCATACGAACAATACTTATGGACTGATAGCACAAACATAAACTTAGTAATTGGGTATTTGTGTCTCAAGAAGTTTAAGTGTTCAAATAAAATGTAAGTGTATATATAAATATAGATGAAGGGGCTCCAAAAAGTTTAACAAATATTTGAAGCTGAATTGTCTCATTACACGATTGTAAGGAGAAGATCTAAGAAATCATAATAAAATTTTAAGGATATCTAATTTAGGGTAAAACTTTAAAATTGAAGATTTGAAAAATCCATGGATACATTATTAATTGAACTTGAGACAAAAAAGGGAGGGATATAACAAGATTTATCATTCTTTTAGTATTTTTTTATAGTTTCTTTATTTTTCATTTATCCTTATTTTTTTTTATTCCTTAAACCATCATTTCTTGATATTTGCAGGTAATATCGCCCTCACGAGACATCACTTATCCACTAGGATAATGTATGGGCTTAACGGCTTGTTATATGTGCTAAATGTTATATGATAAATTTACTACAAGCGCACAATATTGTTGTAATTCAAACATGTCATTTCCATTAGAATCTCAAGTGTTTTGTGATCTTACCCTTTCTATTATTCTAGCAAGCTAACTAGTAAGTTCTAAATAGTTTTAGTTTATACTAATAAGTCTGTGACATTGAATCTACTAGTTCACAACCGATATTCTTTTTAATATCTTCTTCTTATCTTTCTAGAATAAACAATTACGATTATATTAAAAGTTGATCCTTTTTGTTTAATCTCTTATTCAATGTATTTTAGGCATGAGATATCAAGTGATGTGCAAGCATATCTCATCAAAGATGTGACTTTTTATTAAAATAAACTAAATCAAAGTGCTAGATTTATGAATTATTATCTTTTAATATTTTTCATAGAAAAAACATGTCTTTTTTAGTTATCTTAAGTAGATGACAAATAAAATAAATACTATGATTGATCCCTAACTTCATCTACATTCTAGAATTAAACTAAATTAACTACTCATATTTTTAATAATCAACTTTATATTTTTAAATCATGAAAATGAATAAAAATATAATTTTTCCTAAAAAGCAATTAAATTCCTAAACTAGAAAGAAACAAAAAATTATCTAGAAAGCAATTAAACTACATACCTACGAAGAACACGATGAATAGTAAGAATAACCTTTGGAGCTTTAGTATTGTGGCTGTTATTCCTAGGGTTTAATCTTCTAATCTTATTAATTTTAATCAAGCATAGGTAACCCTAATTTATAAGGGTATGGCCAATAAATAGGTCTCGGATAACAAAATCCTAATCTATTTACAACGGAACAACTACAAAATTATAACAAAACCCTCACAAAAATTTCAATTACAGATCAATAGTTTTGAAGTCAAATAATGGCGTTGACCGTCAAATAGCAAAACTTAATTTTGATCAACAAAATCTCACTTTATTTATGACTCAACAAAAGAAGTCTAGCCCTTGTGGGGCCCTTCATGCCGCCAAACGGTGGCAATTGTTGCCAAATGACGGCCAAAGTTGCAAATTTGTTCTTCAGTTTCTGGCTGTGTGATAATTTGGCTAAATTCTTCTCTTTTCCATGACTGAATTTAGTTTTGGTTCAGCTTTTTTTGTATTCAGTTTTCCCAATCCTTCTTTAATTTCGTATCATATCCTTATAGAAATAGGTTTAACCTGAAAAACACGTTAAAAATAGCCAACTTGTATTATTTAAATACAAAATTAGATTAGATGAGGGCTCTAAATATGTAATATATGGCACTCATCACACCTCCATGCCTATCTTTTGCTAGTTCTTGAACAAAACCTAGGCCTAAAAATTTAAAAAGAAATCCTAACTCACTTTCGCAAGAATTACGGTTGCACTTAGCATGTACAACAAGCCATTAAATATTAAGCTTACCCTAGTAGATGAGTTATATCTCATGGGAGTTTGCAGTGAATATATCGACAAAACTCATGAAGAAGGGAGATTTAGGAAAAAAGAAAATAAAAACGAGGATAACAAAAAATCAAGAAAAAAATTTATACAAAAGAAAAAAAAACTTTTTGGCATTTTCTGCAATTAATCTTACTGATATATAAAATCAAGAATGCATTTAGATTATCGAATTTTTCAAGTCAAGTATCATATCAAATACACTTATCATTTTAATCAAAAATTCAAATCCTATCTTTCAATACCACTAGTAAATAATTCTTTGGCTCCTACATATCTATGTACATGTATGATAATTTATTTCTGTTTTGGACTCAATTCTAACTCATGATTCATCTTTCTCTCCAAATATTTTTTTTTCTATTTTCTTCTCTTTTTTCATTTTTCACTTTCTTTCTTTTGTGAATATTTTACCTTTCATACAAATATCCATGCTTACTTAGGTGCAAATGTCTGATTACTCGGATCATACTCTATCTCTTAAAAACATCGTTCGTGTGAATATTCATGATTACTTAGGTGCAAATACCCAACTATTTAATAATTCTTAAGAAATTTATTTATTTAGAAATGATCATTGCGTTAATACCAGGCTCACCTCTTTATTCTTCTTTTTTTTTGTTTATTTATTTTTATTTAGAGAGAAAATACTACTCAATTAGTATTATTTTTACCCTTAACATAATAAACAATTGTAAAGTGGAAAGTAGATGCATATTTACCTCAAAATTACCATTAGCAGTATTTATTTTTCAGATTTTATTTTTTTTCATAAAATTCTAAGCGTATTATTCAATCTACTTTCTAATTAAATCTCAAATCTAAATTTATTCTTTTATTTGTAATTAGGTTAATTTATAAATGTATATTAGCTTAATTTATTGCATAAAATAATTATTCAAAATTTTCTACTCCTTTTTTTAAAATACCCTAAAAACTAGCTAAGGTGTAAAATAAGAAAAAACAAAAAAAATCCTATAAGGTTAAAACACTAAAAAGAAAATAAAAATCCTAAAAATAAAATATAAAATCTTCTAACCCTCCCCCACACCCAAACTCGTGTATGGCCTCATACATGAACTAAGAATAGTAAAATAAAGATGAAAATTTTTTTACAAAAAATATACAAGTAATGAGAGTCGTGACAAAATCACAATCTCAATATGGTCATCCTATTATCAGGAAAGTGGTTATGACCTCTCGATTGCTTCCCACTTTTATAATGTATATACTTTAAATGTCAAGTGGGTGCATTATTATGTCTCATTAACCTCCTACAAGTTATAGAATTACTATTTGTTTCTTATGCCATCCTCATTTCATCTTTTTCCTCATGTAAATAGTAATGATTGAGTTAAATAAATTTTTAGTGTAAACCTTCCAATCATCATTAGTATCAAATATACATGTAGGAATAACATGAGATATGAAGAGTGCACTATAATCAGTGAGTCATGGACTGTAAAGTGTAGCGGCCATTCTAACACATGAAGTAATGTGAGCTCCTCTGTAAATAAACTCTCAAAGTTTTGCTCATTAGGAAATTGCACACTCGCAAAAATATCATCATACATAAAGTTAGTATGTACCAGTTCGTCTAATAACATGAGTTCATTTGTGAAAATTTGTTCAAATGTGGGTTTATCATCAGTACAAGAGATAGAATAAGCATGTATGTTGTAAACCATGTTAACCTCTATGAGTGAGCTTGTCGTGTGCTCATCTATTTTGAATATATTCAATGTCACAGTCGTATTTCCAAATGATAGCTTTATAAGGCCACTCTTGCAATTGTCATTTTTTGTCTAAGATAATAGGAATTTGATTATGTGGATTGGAGATCGGCTCGGTTTTTAAGACAATAAAGTTAATTCACCAACCTTGATGTTCTCCTCTTCAACCATACCAAGTGGTCTCTTAATCGAATGATTCGCTAGCTGTAATGTGACCTTATAGGTTGTAGCTTTCTTAACCTCAATTGCTGATAAACAGTATCAGGAGGCCAGTTGATACTTGCCCTTAGATCAAGCAGCGTCCTATCAAATTGTTGTGTTCCCAATGGTGCATGAGATTGTGAGGGATCTGGATTTTTAAATTTGGCAAGCAAGAAGTTAGAGAGAATTTGAGATACATTTGCAGCAATAAAGACTTTTTCAGGAACGTTTCTTCCTCATTTGTTAGTGCACAAATCTTTGAGAAATTTGGCGTAAGTAAGAACATGTTGTATGATTATATAGAAGAAATTTGGCATAAGTAAGAACATGTTGTATGATTATCTAGAAGTGAAATGTTAACTGATGTGATAAATCTACTGCAAACGCACAGTATCAAGTTGTAGAGTAAACAGATTATTCCCACGAGAATCTAATGTTTTGCTATCTTGCTAATCCTATTATTCTAACGAGCTAACTATGAGTTCTAAATTGATGTTTTGTTATTCCAATTAGATTAGGATATGAAATCAACACAACCAAATATTATCTATTTCATCTTCTTTTTTTATAAAAATATGATCTTTTAGTTTAATTTCTACATCCTAAGTATGGACTATCAAGTTATGGGCAAGTATAATCCATTAAGCAAATCACTTTTCATAGAAATAAACTAAATCATTAGATTAATTCAACAAAACAAATAAAAACCAACAACTCCAAATCTTAGCTAAGCATAGGCTATCAAAATACTTAAATTAAGTGTAACTTATCAAAGTTTTAATCTATGAGTTCTTGTATTTATATTGTTTCATAGAAAAATATTTTTTTATTATTTTAGAAAGAATACAAATAGACTAATATGAGATTGATCCCTAATTTCATCTACATCCTAGGACTAAGTGGATTAGTTAATCATATTCCTAATTAACAAGATCCTATTTTTATTCATGAAAGCAACTAAAAATTCTATTTTTCCTAGAAATCAATTAAAGATCTACTCTAAAAAGCAATTAAATCTATCTAAAAAGCAAAGATAAATATCTCTACTCACTAGAAAGCACTTGAACACAATGGAGTTACCTCTGGAGCTCGGTATGATGGTCGTCACCTCTTTGGTAAAACCCTAATTTTTATTAATTACCAAGAGTATAAAATTACATAAAAACTCTAACTTACAGGGCCACGGCCAATATATAGGCCTCGAAGGACCAAACACTAATATGACTACAACTGAATAGCTACAAAATTACATAGAAGACCATATAAAATTTTCATCCAATGGAGGCCCCAACAACAACAACAAAGCCTTTTATCCCAAGTATTTGGAGTAGGCTACATGAACCAAAAAAAATAATCACGTCGGATCGATCACTTTGATATTCCTTCTCCATTCATTTCTATCAAGTAATATCTCCTTATTTAAACATCTAGACTTCATATCTTTGTGTATCACCTTCATCCATGTTTTCTACGGTTTTCCCTTTATTCTTTTAACTTGTCCTTCATTGATAAACTCCCATCTTCGAATTAGTGCACTTGTAGGCCTACGTTGCACATGACCAAACTATTGTAAGCGATTTTCTCGCATCTTCTCATCGATGGGAGCTACACCTAATCACGAATATCTTCATTTCTCATTTTATCTCTCCTAGTGTTATCGCACATCCAACGGAGCATGCGCATCTCTGCTACACTTATCTTCTGTGAATGACGTTTCTTTATAAGCCAACATTCCGTGCTATATAATAAAGCTGGCCTAATAGCAATCCTATAGAATTTTCCTTTCAATCTTAACGGAATACTACGGTTGCATAAAACTCCCGTTGCCCTCCTTCATTTCAACCAATAGCTTGTATCCTATGGTTAACATTATTATCGATCTCTCCATCATTTTGAATAATAGAATCAAATATCTAAACTGACTGCTTATTTATATCTCTTGCCTATCCAGTTTTACAGCATTATAGTTTATGGTCCGTCGTTTACTGAATTTACACTCCATATACTTTGTTTTAGACCTACTCAATCTAAAACCTCTAGATTTTAATGTATGCCTCCATAACTCTTACTTGACATTTATCCCTACTCTTATCTCATCAACTAAAATAATATCATCAGCAAATAGCATACACTAAGGTATCTCATCCTGAATGGTTTTAGTAAGCTCATCTATCACAATAACAAATAAGAATAGGCTCAATACAAATCCTTGATGCAATCCAATTGTAATAGAAAATCACTTGTTAAACCACTACATGTTCTGACATTGGCCACTACTCCATCATACATATCCTTAATTATGTCGATATACTTGATGGGAACTCTTTTCTTCATCAGTTTCCACAAAAGTATCTCTCGTAGAACCTTATCATAGGTTTTCTCTAAGTCAATAAATACCATATGTAAATCACTATTTATCTCTCGAAATCACTTTATAAGTTGACGAAGTAAATGAATAGTTTCTGTCGTCGATCGTCTCAGCATAAATCCAAACTGGTTCTCCGATATTTTAATAGTTTGTCACAATCTATGTTCAATTACTATTTTCCAAAGCATCATAGTATGACACATGAGTTTTATTCCCAGATGTTAGAACAACTCTAAATATCACCCTTATTCTTATACAGAGGTACTAGGGTACTCTTCCTCTATTCATTTGGTTTTCTTAGTTTGCCAAATCTTGTTAAAAAGATCTGTTAGCCACCTCACATCAATCCCTCATAAGTATCTCTATATCTCTATAGGAATCTCATATGGACCAACAACTTTTCTTAATTTCATCCTCTTCAAACTCTTCAAAAACTCTTTTATTTTAGACTCTTTAATTCTGCATAGAAAACTACGATTTATATCCTCACATTGAATAGTAAGATCTCCCAAATCTAGAGTAAAACTACCATTATAGAATCTATCAAAATAATTTTTTCATCTTTCTTTAATCTCTTCGTCTCGAACTAGAACCGTCTGATCCTCATCTTTAATACACTTTATAGTAAATAAGTGTTTAGACTTTCTCTCTCTTATTCGAGCAATTATATATCCTTTTCTACCTCTTTATTATCCAATTTCTCGTACACTTGTTTATATAATTTAGTTTTTGCATCCTGAACAGTTTTCTTAGCCTCCTTCTTTAGTAGTTTATACTTCTCAAAACTTATTTTATTATTATTATTATTCTTCAAATCTCTATAAAAGTCTTGCTTGATCTTGTCGGCGAAAAATTCTAGAGTCATCTGTCAAAATAAAGCAGATCCGCGAATTTAGAGTTGGAGATCCGTAACTCAGCAGATCCGCGAACCTAAAATTCGAAGTTCGCGATCCAGGTATGATAGAACAGGTCCGTGAATCTAAAGATGAGATTCACGATACTACCCATAGCTTCCGGGAAGGGGTTTAATACAAAGTCACCCGATCCGAACGAAGGGAGTTGCCACCTCGGATCGTGAAGCCAACTGCCAAATGAATGTAGCAGCATTATTTTGATCGTGGGCGTAACTACCTAACGATTTGAGTAGTGGGGCTAACGGTCGAATGAAGGAGACGGGGACGTTGCCCTAGAACCCCTATAAAAAGTGAGAAGACAGAAAAGAGAGAGGATCTTCTTTTGAGAATTACCCTTTGTGAACAGAAGTCGAGGGCCTTCTTTTTCTGCCAACTGAAAGACTTTGTGCGGAGTGTCAACAGAGAGTAAGATCGTCCTTCACAGCTATCTCAGAACCAAACTTTAAACAAAGAGGAAATCCATTTTCCTCATCTTCTATAAATGGAAAATAATTGGAATTATAATCCTTTATTGAAAAATCTCAATAAAAAGTCATTTATAATTTTATGGCAGACAGAAGATTGGCGACTCCGCTGGGGACTGCCATCGCCTCTGGTGATCATGTAGTAGCTCAATCCGATAACATTCCAGTTGGCAGCCTAGTCAACTCACTCACCATCCAGGTTGACCAAGAAAAGTACGAAGAATTCCTTTCTTTCAGCTCCAAGAGCCCTACTTTCTTTCAGGGGTGCCGTAAGGTCTCTAAAGGATCAATCTCCAAGGAGACTTCAAGGGCAACAACTCAACCAGCAGTAGACCAAACTGGTCTGAAAGCCTCTTCTTCACCAACATTGGGCTCTAAGCCAATTTCGGCTAAGACTCCTTATCTCTCTAACAAAGTGGATCAAGGTTCCCACTTTAACAAGGAGAAACGACCACTACCTACTCCGCAGGTCGCGGAGAAGGAGGTTCCTCTCACCCGTACAATGAGAAGGAACCTAAGAAGAAGCAAAACTCGTGCCCTTCACAGGACCATGTAGCAAAAGGAAACCGCCAACTCATCATCGCAAAGGCCTACTGTACAAGTATGGAGGCCAAAATGCGAGATTACAGAGAATCAAGATACGGAAGGGTTTACTCGCATTTCCTATAGAAAACGAAGTAAAGCCACCAAAGTTATCTATGACTACAAAACCTACATTTGCGTCCCTCATGTTCTGAGGGACAAGCATGATCACACAATTGAAGAAGCGCGCGAATCTCAGACTCGCAGAAAGCATGTGATTAACAGGAAGCCTATCTCAAAGGCTAGAACTATCTCACTCACTGTCCCAGCAAGGGTGAGACTTGCTTCGAAAGCATTCGATGAAAGAGGGATTCTGGTCCCAAGGCTATCTTTCACAGATGATGCCGTTACCAAGAGTTCCAATACAGGAGATCTTCGGGAACTTCTGAACAGAAAGAGGGAAGAATCCCATGCATCTCACTGCCATTGCGAAAGACTGATCAATGCAGTACTATTTCATTGTCATTGTTCAGCCCATACTAGACCATCAGTGTTCCGTCAATTGTCAACATCATGAACATCCTCATCCCAACTAGCAAAGAGGTGATGACGAAATAGGCTCGAGTTTTCTAAGCCCGAATACCCTGAAATATCATTCAATATGATAAGTATTGGGGAAACGAAAAAGAAAAAGAAGACAAAGAAAGTCTTCGAAGGAGGTGCTTCCGACTCAGAGCTCTCTTCGGGCCTGAAAGACGTACTCAATGAAGAGCGAGGAGTTTTCCAAAACACTCGACTCAAAAATGGGATGACAATCCCAATGAATTATAGATAAATGGCAGGAGTCTCCTCCGATGAGGAGGACACGGCCAAGTCTATTATGGCCGAATCGCAAACATCTGATTCGTTCCTGGAAGACTCCGCCTCTGCATACATGGCCCAAAACAGCACGTCGGAGGAGTTCATGCGGAGGATGGATGAACAAGAGAAAAATATCCAGCAACAGCAGAACGCTATCAGCGAACTTAAAGACATGCTGCATGTTCTGCTGGAACTGGAAAAGACTAGGTTGAAGAATGCATTTTCGTAGATGCCACCTCATGACCCAAAACTGACAAGGGAAAGAAGACGGAAGAAGAAGGTCATATTCTTCACAATAACAAAGTGGAAACAGAACATCATGAGGATGATGATAATCGCTCCACGCATCAGGAAGGGAACGCGAATGCTGTCTGGATGGAGAGCTTCCAAAATCAACTGAATGCCCTCATGCATAAGAGTGATTTGCAAGATCAAGGTGTTGTAAGGCCATATCTTGTGGAATGGGAAAGCATGCCATTCCCGGAAAGCTACAAGCCCTTGAAACTCAAATCCTTCGATGGTAAAGGGTAGCCAAACCAACACCTTTACTATTTCAAGTCACAAATCGGGCATTTAGCCAAAAACGACCCATCATTACGTGGGTATTTGTTAGTACCTTAACAGGACTAGCATTTGAATGGTTCCGGAGGCTAGAACTGGGAATCATCAATTCATGGAACGACATGGAAAAATCCTTCCTGACTAGATTCTATAAAGACGATATGGAGGTGTCAATGCCGGCACTTCTAGCCACTAAGCAGAAGAAAGGGGAATCAGCCCAGGACTTCATTAAAAGGTTCCAGAATGATTCTCTCAGATGTGTGCACGGGATGCCATAAAAGACCTTGGTAGAAACCTGTCGAAATAATTTCTCGACTAAGATTCTAGCTAGAATGGGAGCAGTGAAGTCCTCAACTTGGAAGAATCTCGCCCTACAAGCCGAGGAGGCCGAGGAAATCATGCAAAGGCTTGAAGAAGAAGGAGACGAGAAGAAACAGAGGTGAAATAACAACAACAACCATAGGCCCCGATCCCGAGGATATAAGGGGAAGGAGACAATGGTGGCTGATACTCCCCAGCTCGCAAAGTCTTCTCCGAAGCTCTCTCCTCAGGCACGTGTACCTCAAAAACAATATTCTTTCAAGGACGAGCATACGAAAACCATCTTCAACCTTCTCATGAGTAAGAAGATACTGAAGCTGCCAGAATCCAAATGTTTGGAAGAAGTAGGGAGAGTTAATGATTCTAATTACTGTGTCTACCATAAGATTATTAACCATCCTACCCAGAATTATTACATCCTTAAGGATAAGATTCAAGCCTTAGTGGACGCAAAGGTCATCAAGCTCCAAGAGCACCAGAAAAAGTGACCGCGAACATGGTGACTGTTAAGTTCGATAAAGCACCTGACTGGATAGAGTCAACAGTTTAGGATGGGATGCAACCCATTCCTAGAGGCACGATGCAGGTCGTGAATTTTGATCCGCATCAACAGAAGGAGAAATGATTGTCCCCCTTCGAAACTGATAGAAGGGAGATAATGTGGGTATATTCAGATCTCCTTAATGATGAACAGTGGACTTCCAATTCATCTGGAAGAAGGCGAAAAGGGAAGATCCTTAATTCTAATATCGTCTCCATAATTTCTGAAAATAACGAAGGCATTCCTACTCTAACGGATTCGGAAGAAGAAATCGGAGACTCTCTGGTGGCTGACGGGGATCTACCTCCCTCGGGGATCCGTTCGGAAAAAGATTATTTGAAGAATTATGGGCAAGCTGCAGATTCTCGACCATCTCTAGAGAAGATCAAACAAAAAGAGCTTAAATTTGATAGGGTTCTGAAAAAGAAGGGAAAAGAGCCTGCGGAAAATTTACAAAAGTCATTTTAATTCGACATCTTAACGCAGTTAGTTAATATACCCGCAAGGATAACCTTGTATGAGCTCCTGAAACTTTCTAAATATCTAGAGAAGCTTTAAGAGAAACTTTGCAAGATTCGGAGGTATTATTGGCACAGATACCAGAAATGATTGAGAAAGAAGAATCTTTTTGCACAACGTGTCACCAGATCTCTGTTAAAAACGTCCCTTACATCACTTTCTCTCCGGAATACATGAAAGTTAGAAGCAATAAGCATCACCGCCCTCTGTATTACAAAGGATACATAGGGTCAGCGGAGATCGATCGCATTCAAGTAGATCCAGGCTTGGCCTTAAGCATCATGCCACGGAGGATGCTATGGTACCTTGGAGTCCCGATGAACAGGTTAGCAGCAACCAACACTACTATCTTCGGGTTCAATGCTAATGGTAGTAGGCCGTTGGGTAAGATAAAACTTAAATGCCAAATCGGCAACCTGAAGACGAAAGTCACGTGCTACGTGATATATGCGGACACGTCGTACAACCTGCTATTGGGGAGACCCTGGATCCATAACAACCTCATTGTGCCGTCCACGTTTCATCAATGCATGAAATATGCGGATAAAGACGGGAACGTAAGAACGCTGATTGTAGAAAAGCAACCATTTAAAGGAGTTGAAAACTACTTTACTGACGCGTTGCTATATCAAGATGCGTTCGATGTTTCAGATCAGCCTATTCTAGATGACTCTGATAGCGGTGAAGAAGCCGACACAGAATCAGGATCCGAAGATTCAGAATCCAAGGATGTAATTTGGGACGGTGAGCCCATTGTGATAAGCCTCGAAGGCCTTGATGTAAATAACACTATTCACTCTGATGGTGAATGAGTGATAAATAAAAATTTAGAGTTTGCTTATTCTTCTGGTGTTGATTCTGAGCCCTCAAGCACTAGCACTAATGCGTTCAACGATTGTTTAAATAAAATATGCTCTCTAACTTTCTTCCAAGCACCTATCCGATCGTCCTTTTACGAACTAAGTGATGACGATAAAAGTGCTAACAAGGTCATTTTTGAGGTTCCTCCCAAGGACAGAACTTAGAAAGCCATAATATTTGGAAGGGCAAGTCACAAGGATAAAAGGAAATGCTTAGATTTTGAGGAAGAACAGGGAATCTCCAAGTTCTTCCATTACGATGAAAATTCTCATAGACTAATAAAGAAAATGGGATATAATCTGGCCAAAGGGAGGGGGTTAAACTTTGGAAAAGGAAGAAGAACAAAGAAAAGGAAGAAGAACAATCCTCCGACCCTTTGTCCCAGTAGGGAAAATGCCAGATTATTATCAGAAAACCGGTAGGGGGTTGGGATATGTCACCACTCCCGAAAGTTCCTCAGCTAAGAAAACTGAAGAAAGGCAATTCGATCATTCATCAGAATCATTCTGCTAGGATTCAGATGTCAGTGTTGACATGATTTTCTGCGAAGTGTCCGCGAACATGGCCTCCGCGATCCAAGAAGACGAAGACCTAGAGGAAGGTTCGCCGATAAAAGATGACCCCTAGGCCAAGCATCTTAACGCGAAGTGGGAGATTCAGTTTGAATAGTGCGAGCCTCCAACCGAAGATAAAGTAATCCAAATAAATATGGGGGATGAAAAGAATCCTAAACTCATATTTTTAAGTGAGAACCTATCCTCGGAAGAGAGAGAGGAATTGATATCCCTCATTCGTGAGTACATCGACATTTTTGCCTAGAGTTATGAGGAGATGCTAGGGTTAGACCCAAGTGTCGCAGTTCACAAACTGAATATCCGGCCAAATGCTAAGCCAGTAAAGCAACAACAGCGAAGATTTCACCCAGAGATCATGGAGACTATGGAAGTTGAAATCAAAAAGTTGATTGAGTCAGGCTTTATTCACGATGAACAACACCCTGATTGGGTCTCGAATATAGTTACTGTAACTAAGAAAAATGGAAAAATCCATATTTGCATTGATTTCAGGGATTTGAATGAGGCCTGTCCTAAAGACAAATTTTCGTTACCCATTACAGATGTTATGATAGATAATACTTGCGGGTACGAACATATGGCATTCATGGATGGTTTCTCAGGGTATAATCAAATAAAGATGTACCCTGATGATGAGAAGCATATGTCTTTTAGGACACCACTCGGGGTATACTGCTATACAGTTATGCCCTTTGGCCTGAAGAATGCGGGTGCCACGTATCAACGTGCCATGAACGTAATATTCCAAGAGCATTTTCAGAAGACAGTGGAATGTTACGTAGATGACTTAACAATCAAAAGCAAGAATAAAGGTGATCACTTGAAAGATTTGAAGACGATGTTTGACCTAATGAGGAAACACCTGCTCAAGATGAACCCGACTAAATCTTTTCTGAGGGTCTCCAGTGGAAAGTTCCTCGGCTTTTTCCTAACTTCCAAAGGGATTTATCTCGACCCAGACAAGATTAAGGCTATCCAAGATATGCCACCTCCCCGTAACCTCAAATAGTTAAGGGGACTGCAAGGTAGGCTGGCGTACATCCGCTGGTTCATATCGAATTTGTCCAGTAAATGTTAGCCCTTTACCAGGTTAATGAGAGAATGAGTGTCATTTGTTTGGGATGACGCATGCCAGAAGGCTTTTGAAGAAGTTAAACAATGCCTCATGAAACTGCCAGTGCTCGTAGCCCCAGTCTCAGGAGTACCTTTCCTGCTATACGTAAGAGCTATGGACCACTCCTTGGGAGCTTTGTTAGCGCAGAAGAATGAGTCGGGTCATGAACAAGCTATTTATTACCTCAGCAGAATGATGATCGGGACGGAACACCAGTATAATTCAGTGGAGAAGGAATGTCTAGTTTTAGTGCTTGCGGTGCAGAAAATGCGATACTATTTAGTTGGACAAACCATCCACGTTATATCGAGAATTAATCCCCTGAGAATACTAATGACTAAACCCGAATCGTTGAATTCAAGGTTATCCAATTGGGCTATTTTGTTATCACAATATGATATGCATTTTGTCCCTCAAAAATCTATCAAGGGACAGGCCGCAGCCGACTTCCTAGCCGACCATCCAATCCTGGCATCCTTGAAGTTATACGAACAAATTCCTGGAGAGTTGGGTGAATGGAGCCCGACTCCAAAGGATGACAACTCGCAAGAGCCTCCGGAGATAAATTTAGTCATGAAAGGTGTATGGCAACTTTTCTTCGATGGAGCCTCCCGAATGGGATCTGGAGAAAGAATGACAGTAGGGGTAGGAGTTGTTTTTGTCTCTCCTTACAACCACATCATTCCTTGAGCCTACTCATTAACAAGTTCGTGCTCTAGCAATGTTGCGGAGTATAATGCCCTCCTAATCGGCTTTAAAATAACTAAACAACTGGGGGTCAAATATTTGGAAGCATATGGAGATTCTCAACTTATTGTAAATCAAGTGAAAGGGGAATATGAGGTTAGACATGAAGACCTTTCGCCATATTATCGCGCAGTAATTAAGATAGCCGATGGTTTCGATGGCTTCTATGTCAACCACGTAAAGCGCCACCGAAATAGCTATGCAGATTCACTAGCTTCCTTACATGCTACATTAGCCTTGCCCAAGCATGCTAGAAAGCAAATTACGGTAGGGAGCATAGAATTATTCTGTCCAAAGGACGAACTCAAACAGGAAATGAGGGAGCCACAGGAAGACGAAGCTGGTATTTTCGAGTTAAGTCTAGAACCGAGGGATTGGTGCTTTCCCTATATAGATTATGTCCTTTACGGCATATTACCTGAAGATCCAAAAGAAGCTAGGGCAATTCAAAGAAGGGCTATCTGGTTCTACTATAATGCGGAGCTCTAGACACTGTACAAGAAATCTTATGATGGAATCTTACTTTGCTGTCTCTCTAACCGAGAAGCTCGAAAAGTACTTGAAGAAGCTCATGCTGGCATCTGCGGAGCACACTAGCCAGGACCGAAACTCTGGGATAGAATCCGAAGGATGGATTATTATTGGTCTAAAATGATGATAGAAGCGGTTAACTATGCCAATAAGTGTAGGGCCTGCCAAATACATGCAAACTTTATACATCAAGCTCCAGAATATCTCCTCCCAACGGCTACATCGTAGCCGTTTGAGTAATGGGGTATGGACATTGTTGGGCCAATTTCTCCGCCGTCAACAAGAGGACATCGGTTCATTATAGTTATAATGGATTACTTTTCGAAATGGACTGAAGGCATTTCCTTAACCGAAGTAAAGTCATCGGACGTGATTAAGTTCATTAAACACCATGTGCTTTATCGCTTCGGAGTGCCTAAGAGAATCATTCATGACAACGAGCCTCAATTTGTGAGCTAAGTATTTTCCAGATTTTGTAACAAATACAGGATCAAAGACAGCTTCCTCGCCATATTACCTTGAAGCCAATAGTCTAGCAGAAGCTTTCAATAAGACCATTGTAAAACTCCTCAAAAAATTTGTGTCATCCAATCAAAGGGACTGGGATGAGAAGCTCGGAGAATGTTTGTGGGCGTATCGCACCACAGTCCGAACCCCCACTAATGCTATGTCCTTTTCTTTGGTATACGGTTCAGAAGCGGTCTTACCTTTGGAAATTCAGATTCCATCGTTGCGAGTCGCATTAACGACTAGGATGACGCAAGAAGAAAAATATCAGCAAAGGCTCCAAGAATTAGAAGCCTTGGATGATAAGCGGTTGGAAGCTCAACAGAGTATTGAACTGTACCAGGCGCGAATTTCCAGAACTTTTAATAAAAAGGCCAAATGAAGAACTTTCAAAAAAGGTGAACTGGTCCTTTCAGTAAGAAGACTGATCATAACTAGCCAGAAGCCTAGAGGAATGTTCCAGCTAAAGTGGTAGGGACCTTTCGTCGTTGATATGGTTTACTCCAACTGCACATATCTATTGGCAAAACCGAATGATGATAAGATCATGATGCCAATCAACGGTAAATTTCTGAAAAAATATTATTCTTAGTAAGACTGCAGAACATCAGTTGTAATGTGATCTGGGTAGTTCGATACAAATGATGAATAAAAATTCGTCTATAATCAGAGTTCATCGACAAAGATTTGTGGTTCTAGACTAAAGATTTTTTTAAGTCGCGAATCAAAATTTCTTTCTTTCAAATTTGCCAAGTTAAAAATACCTCTGGTGAATCAAAATCTATATACTAAAAGTCACCATATAGTGCAAGTTTCAATCTGATTAGCGAAGTTAACAAGAAGTTCTCTCACTCACAGCAATTTCGAGTGCGTGGAAAATTTTGAGTGATTTAAAGATTATCAAGTTAATAGTTACCTCTGATAATCAACATCAGAATTGTTCATCAATCACTTTTGGTTATGCAAAAAAAAGAGCATCTTTATATATTATCAAATCAAAATTACAGAGAGTTCTTTAGCACTATACAGTCATCAAAATGAATACAAATCACTAATATGAGCAAAAGTAAAAGTTTGCTTCTGTAGCCTCCTCTTCCAAGGACGGCTTAAAGACAGTAATCTGCTCCTGCAGACACTTCTTCTAGGATGACGAACTTGCTTCTGTAGCCTTCTCTTTCAGCGTGGCTCGGATCAAAAAGTTTGCTCCTGTAGCCTCTTCTTCCGAAAGGGCGAATTTGCTTCTGTGGCCTCCTCTTCCGAGGACGACTTAAAGGTAAAAAGGTTGCTCTTGTAGTCTTTTCTTGCCAATGGTTAGGGCCTACGAGTTGGTTTTCTCAGTCATGATCAACGTCACCAAGTGACTTGATCAATGCAAAACTAGGCGTACCAAATACAAGCACCCAAACGTATAACGTGAGGGGTTGCACAAATTCAAGGCCGCCCTGGTCATTAGCACTCCAACTTTGTGGGATGTTAGGCAAGAAATAAAACAATGCCACAAACCCAAAATCTTTTCTCTCATGAAAAATACATGAGACCTGTATTGGAAGCAATTACAAGCCCATCGGGTCTAGGTTATTGTTAAGGAGAATGACTACGGTTATCTGCTGCAGTCTATTCAAATTCTTGTTAAAAAAAAGAGAAGAAAGAGGATTATATTAATCAGAAGAAGAAGTTTACTTTAATTAAGAAAAATGGGTACGATCAGAGGAACCTTTTCGGTGGAACACCCCTCTGGATTGATGCAGTCGGAGGTCTTTTAACATGCCAACTCCTATACATCGCTTCGGTTGGAGAAGAGGAAAATATGGCTGCACAAATAAATCAACTACAAAAGAAAGGAATAGAAGACAAGGGAGAAGAAACTTTTCTCACGTCAGAAGAGGTCATGCGTCTTATATAGATGGTCTGGTGATTATGATCTTCGGTTGGGAAAAGATAAAGCCGAAATCTTCGGTTAAGATTCTTGGCTCAGATCTCAACAGAATTTATTATTGTTGCATGGGATGTTTAGATTTCGCAGCCCGAAGATCTCGTCATTAATAAAGACGTATAATGCTTGGGATTCCGCGCTCGACGGTCTCGTCCCAAGGCTTGCAGAAGTCTTTACAAATTCTGAAGAATTTTGGGTTATCCCACGAACTTCCAGGTAGAAAGTCGCGAACCTAAACTCGTGACCCTCGGGATTCAAGATCGCGAGTTTAGTGTGGATTTTGTTAATTCGCGAACCTCCGGATGTAGAGTTGCGACTTTATCAAAGACTCATGAAAATCACTTGCCTGATACACAGATACCAGAATTGCATGAGGACTCGCGAATTTCAAAACTTAAGATGGTGAATTTTTTGCAAACCTTTGAAGACAAATACAAAGTCATGATTTAGGACTACAAAATCAAGTTTGCTACATAAACCATACAAAATCAGATTCAAGAAAGCTACTGCAAAAGAAAAAGAATTACAGAGGACTTCTCGAATCCTAAGGAGGAGAGTCTTTACAATTTAATGGTTCAGGAGGGCTTTTATCTTCTCCTCAGTATCTCCAATTTCTTACTGGATGACCTCATAGCTTGGACAGTAGCTTGGCGACGCAATTTCTCATCACTGGCGACGACATTCTATGCTGCAGCAGCCTTTAACATATCTAGTTCAACTTGTATCACCTGAAGATCTCTGATTGTATTGTCCCGCTGTCGGGATAAGTTAGTGAGATTCTTCATTGACTCGTCACGTTCCTTGGTGATCTTAGCCAAGAAAACTTGAGCTCTGGCGATGGACTCTTGGGTCCTGGCGATAGCCTAGTCATGGTCCTTGACAATTAAAGCAGCAGCCTCCACCAGCAGAGCTAAAGATTGACTATCTGACTAGCCCTTTTCCAAGGAAGCTCTGTAAGCATTGACTTTCTTCTGGGCCTCCTTATGGAACTTAAGTTATTCCTCCTTCAGCTTCAGGAAGATGGTTTCAACTGCCTCAGATTTTTCGGCACTCCTAGACTTTGATAAGGACTCGGCATGGCATTGAAGTTGAGTTATCATAAGCCTGAAAGGAGCAGCTTTCTCTTCTCCACCAATACTAACTATACCAGTCAAGTAGATATTGAGGACGTTGGCAAGCGAAGCGAAAGAAGCCCCCTTCAGTATCTTGTCAATGCAACGATCAAGGAAGTGGAGGAAAGTTTCTACCGTATCCTTCAATAAATCAACTTCAAAAGTATCAACCTCTGTATGAGAGGGATCAACGACGGCTGGGGCAGAGATAGTCTGCACTATATTCTGCTGCACAGAAGCAACAACACTAACAACAAGAGGAGCAGGATCTCTGGTGGCCTTAGTAAAGCCACCGACTGCAGCATCCTGAACCAAGGTGTCGGCCGGAGCAGCTACGGCCGAAACCGTCGACATAGTAATCTCGGAAGCCACTACCCCTGCGGTATTAACAGCAGAACTAATGACTTCGGTCACTTTATCAGCATCAGCTTCTGCGATAGTATTATCCGGCGAAGTTATCTTCGCGGCCATGCATTCTGAAGCGGGATTCAAAGCATGAGTTGGTAAAAAAAAAAAAGGAAGAAGTTGACGGTTGAATGTTACAGTATCATTCAATAATAGCAGAATTTAAAGAAAAAGATGGATAAAATATAAAAGGTCCATACACCTCAGGTCCGATTACCTCAGGCCCGTACACCTCGGCCCGAACGTCTTCGCTCAAATAAACATACTTACCGCGGTTCAATGGAGGGTTGGAAGATTGAAGATCTTTACTGCTCACATCATCGTCATCTCCCCAGTCATCCTAATCTCCTGAAGAAATTGCTACCTTTAGGGAACTTGATGCACGAACCTTCCCAATTATTTGTACTTCATCATCCGCAGCAGCTTGATGAGCAAGGACTACAGAATCCTCTTGTACAGTAGAAAGAGCAGCTAGTTCACAATGGCCTGATGAGTGAGAGTCGCATAATCTTTTTGAGTAGCAGGAGTAGGATCGCCCTGAAAAATGGGTCCTTGACTCCGACGCCTCTTAAGGGAACGGAGAGTTAAAGATGAGTCGTCCTCATCTTCCTCGGGTTCCTCCGCGAGGGTCTCAGAAACTAAACTGGGTGCCGCAGTACTGGCTCTAGATGAGGTGTCCTGCGGATTGATAGGCAAATCACTGAGATGCCTTAATCTTTTTCGCTTATGCAAAAGCTTCTTGGGAGGAGATTGTGGTTGAGGAGAAGCTTTCTTCAAAGCTGGAAGCGGAGAAACGTCAAGGGAGGTAGGCTAAGTCGATAAAACCAATGCGCTATTATCCTCCTCCCCCTGTTGAGTCGCCGATTCCAACTCATCAGAGGCACCATCTGCCCCGAAATCTTCCATCCCTGACATCTTTGTGCTGTTGGCCTTCTTCTTCTAAGCATACCAGGCTCTGATCTCTCTCAGACAAGTAAGGTTTACATTGAAGTTCTGGGGAGCAGAATTAGCATCCTCGAACCATTTGCAGAAACCGAAACTCATATACGAGTTCGGGGTCTTGAGTGGGAGATCAAATTTAGCCTGGGTGCCACATGTGACAAAGTGGAACCAAGCTCGAGCTCCTTCAAGAGCGTTCCCAAAAAAACTTATTTTCCTGTTGGGATTACCAACATAAAGTTGATCATACCCGAACTGTCGAGCGAAACGGCTCGGGTAGTAAGGCTCTATATAGCAGTGGTTCCCTAAATAAAAAACCAAATGTCCTGGGTGGATGTTTATTAACCATCAGGAGTACCCCAGAGACAGAACTGTAAACTTATCAACACCAGCAATGTCCGCGAATCTCCCTGTACCCAGCATTTGGAAAGTACGAAAAACATTTGAATAATTTGAAATTCGCTAGGTGACGAAGGGTATTGCGGATTGCGGCCATATAGCCCCCTTTCCATTGCGACCTCTCATAGTGCTGCACTTTGGGTGCATTTAACTCTATCTACGAATCAGCAGGACTCATCAAAGTGGGGCAATATAGAACCAGCCAGGCCATCAAATAGGTATAAGAAAGTTCTACCCGCGGGTTAGGAGTTTTAATGATTGGCTCTCCTTTCTTCCTCTGCTCCTTCTTCACGTTACAGAATTTGTCAGCCAATCTCCTTAGCTAGCTTTGGATACTGCACACCATCGCGGGCAGCAGACTGAGCCGCCTATCGAATGCAAGTAAGACGGTTGGGTATACGGCCCTAACGAGTATGCTTTCCTGTGAAGGAATAACACATTTCTTCAACCATACTATCAAGTAGCCGTCCAAGAAGGCCGGATCAGATAAAGATTGGAGGGCCTGATAGTGAAAGCTTTCACAGGACGTTCCAGCCTTGAAAATGTCCTCGTCAGATTCGGCGATGTAAGCATCTGTCCCGAAACTTGCAATTCTTGTTTCAACCTCCTTTTCAGAAACTGGAGGAAGGCGAGTGAAATTAGGATTATTCTTTGAAAAGTTGGGCAAAAGGTATTGCAACCACTTCTTCGGCTTCAAATTGCGAGTGCTGGACATGTGGGCGCAAATGTGGTAATGGCAGAGTAACTCCCAATAAGTGTCATAGACCGAAAAGTTCTGGATCTTCAACAGATGGAGTTCTTCCCCAGTAGGGATATACTCTTCATATGGGATTGTCCCATGGGTAGTCCCGAAATCTCATACATTTCATGAAGGGCGAAACCCATTTCGCCGCGAGGGGAAAAGATTGTATAAGTATCAAGCTTGTACAACTCCAGTAAAGCAAAGAAATGAAACCTGCTGGCAGGAATACTGTGCTGAACCGCCCTAATGGCGCGATACAGCTTCGCATGATGAAGCTGGTTTCTGAAAGCATTCAAAAAGAAGTCAGTTAGGATTGCCCACTCTCCTTTCGAAGAGCAGTGAACCCATCCAGGGGGACGGAAGTCTTGAACAGGAAACTCCCCTTGCGCATGGACGAATCGATGCAAGAAAGTTTGTACGACTATGGGTGTTTCACCAATTGGGAAATCTTGTTTAAAGGACCCCGGGAACAACCCACAAAAGTGTTTCCCAGTGATATGGGGGAAAGCACCTTGTGAGTTAAACCCTCCCAATAAGACGCCATCTTGCGGCTTGTTTAAGTGTCAGTCCGTTCGTCTGGGTACAGAAAGGGATTGGAGGAATAGAAATGGGTAGGACCTCTCCATGTTGGAGAGAAATAAGTTTCAACCTTCAACTTGACGAAGCCACTTGTAATCTCCATCTTCCAAATCACTATCGGGCACCGAAATATGATCCCCGAACCAAAAAAACAGGTTTACTCAGCAAAGATCGATTATCTCCTTCAAAAGGAGCATTAGTCATTAGCTCTCGTAATATTGAGCGAGTAGGATGGAGAATTTTGTTTTTCCTTTCCTAGTTATCTGATACTATACAATACGGGAAAACTTAGCCAAATCTAAATTCCTTCTTCCCGTCATAGCCACCCGAGTATCCAAAATAATGATCCTTTAGCCAAGGATTCAAAGCGTAATCAACTGCAAAAGAAACATTCAAATTCAAGACAAAAATTAAGAAAGGGATTGCCTTTCAAAAGAGTGTTGAGAAAATTACCTCCAATCAAGGGTTCCTGCCAAACCACTATCAAACTGGAGGTTGCTTGGAGATCTCGATGGCCACTGGCAGAAGCATCAAAGGAGGAAGCTTTCTTCGGCATCTTTTACAAATTTAGGAAATCCTTCACTAGAAGAATCGGAAGCTAAGGGAGGCTGAAGATGAGAAGTCTTAAAATACCCTAAAGAAAAACTTGGAGTTCAAATTTCTTGAGATAGGAAAGACCTCTCTCATGAAATCGAGGTTATATAGCAGATGATTTGATGGCTGAGATCTTCGGATGGACATGATCTCTGGCCTAAATCTTGTGAGTGTCATTTCATTTAATGCGGCTTAGAGAACGTCTCAATTCCTACGCTGTATAAAGCAACCGCCTTATAGATTTTCTGCAACCAAAAGGGAAGTTTGAGACCCTAATACAGAGTTGTGTTCCCTCCTAAAGGGAAGTTCGCGACCCTAATACAGAGTCGTGTTCCTTCCGAAAGGGAAGTTCTCGACCCTAATACAGAGTCGCCTTCATCTCCAAAATAAAAGTTTGCGACCCTAACACAGAGTCACATTCTTCTCTAAAATGAAAGTTCACACCCCTAATACAGAGTCGTGTTCCTTGCAAAACGAAAACTTATGATCCTAATACAGATTCGTGTTCCTTGCAAAATGAAATTTGCGACTTTAATACAGAGTCGTATTTCCTTTCAAGAGTTGAAAATTGTGGCCCTAACACAGAGTTTTTCTTCAAAAGCAGCAACTTCACGATGCTAATACAGAGTCGTGTTCCTTTCAAAATGAGAGTTCAAGATATTGAGACAGAATCATGCTGCCCTCAATTGAAGAAAGTTTTAATACAGAATCATACTCTCAAAAATATGAAAAATGGAAATTCTAATACAGAATGTTATATCCAAGGTATTCCAAAATACCTTAGAGAATCGTGAGAGTTTTGAAAACTTTGGAGGGGGTTTTGTCGACGAAAAATTCTGGAGTCATCTGTCAAAATAAAGCAGATCCGCGAATTTAGGGTTGGAGATCCGCAACTCAGCAGATCCGTGAACCTAAACTTCAAGGTTTACGACCCAGCTACGACAGAACAGGTCCATGAATCTAAAGATGAGATTTACGATACTACCCATAGCTTCCGGATAGGGGTTTAATACAAAGTCATCCGACCTGAACGAAGAGAGTTGCGACCTCGGATCATGAAGCCAACTGCCAAACGAATGTAGCGGTATTATTTCGATCGTGAGAGTAACTACCTAACGAATATGACGGCATTTTTTAAGTAGTGGGGCTAACGGTCGAGCGAAGGAGATGGGGCTAACGGTCGAACGAAGGAGACGGGGACGTTACCCTAGAACCCCTATAAAAGCCGGAAGACAGAAAAGAGAGAGGATCTTCTTCTAAGAATTACCTCTTGTGATCAGAAGTCCAGGGCCTTCCTTTTCTGCCAATTGAAAGAGTTTGTGTGGAGTGCCAACGGAGAGTAAGATCGTCCTACACAACTACCTCAGAACCCAGCTTTAAATAAAGAGGGAATCTATTTTCCTCATATTCTGTAAACAGAAAACCGTTGGAATTGTAATCCTTTATTGAAAAATCTCAATGGAGAGTCATTTACAATTTTATGGCGGACAGATCTTAATAGTATTTTTTATCTCCTCATTCCACCATGATGTATTCTTATATGGTGGAGCACCGCCCCTCGACTCACCTAATATATCTTTAGCTATCCTTTTAATGCAGCTAGCCATTTTGTTCCATGTTACATTAGAATCATCATGGTCCCTCCAACCTACTTCTTGTACTACTCTATCTACAAAAACTTTTTGATTACCTTCTAATCGCCACCACTTAATTTTAGGATCAAACTTACACTTAATCTTTCTAAGTTTCTTTTGAAGCTGAATATCTAAAACTAAGAGTCTATGTTGGGTAACTACACTCTCACTTGGCACTACCTTACAATCGATACAACTAGCTCTATCTACTCTCCTAGTTAAAAAGAAATCTATTTGATTTGCATTCGATCCACTTGTAAAAGTAACTAAGTGAGAAACTCTCTTTTTAAATCAAGTATTCGCTAAAATTAAATCATAAGACAAAGCAAAATTTAGAATTGAGTTACCTAGTTCATTTCTTTCTCCAAAACTAAATCCTCCATATACACTATCAAACCCATTACGACTAGTTCCTACATGCCCATTGAGATCACCACCAATAAATAGTTTTCTCTAGCAGGTATTTCTTATACTATCTTATCTAGATCCTCCCAAAATTGATGTTTACTGGATTCATCAAGTCCTACTTGTGGTGACATTAAAAATCTCTCCATCTAAAATAAATTTAACTAATAAAATTTTATCTCCCTTCCTCCTAAGCTTCACTACATCCCCAAGTAATTACTTATATATGATCACACCTACCCCATTACAATTTCTATCTCTATCCATATACCAAAGTTTATAATTCCAAGCTTTTATGACTTTAACTTTCTCACCTACCCACTTAATCTCCTGCACGCATAAAATATTAACCCTCATTCTAATCATAGTATCAACTAACTCTGCTAATTTACCTGTAAGGGAACCTTATGAGCTAAATTTTTTACCCTCACCCGCTCATTAAGATGTGAAAACCCTCTTATATTTGAAACCACATTTAGGAACCGACATGGCGCGTCGCTTCTGGGCGACGACCTAGCAACCCTTACACATTTTTCACTACACCCGGGCTCCGATGTAGTACGTCGCTTTGTAGGAAATGCCCCCAACGAAATTTATATTTTGGATCATGTCATAATATATGACAATATTTTACGTTGGCTATCACTGGCCTACCACAACCATCCTTCTTTATCTTGGCTTGGGACAGGCAGTGTATAGCACTGGCAGAGTTTTAATTTTTTGTGCGATGAGCGTGGATCGAACACGCGAATAGCGGCCCCAACATACCGCCAAATATACCACCAACATATCGCCAAATAGCAGTAAATAGTGCTAACATACCGCCAAATAGTGGTAATTGCCACCAATTGGTAGCAAAAGACTGTGTTCTGGGCTTCAACTCTCCTCTGCATGAAGCTCTCGCCTTGTTTCTTTAATTTAAATGACTATACTTAACTTTAGGTCTCTGAAGCTTCATATTCTTGTAGTTTTGTTCACTTTTAGCTCTTTTTTGGATTTGGTTTCCTAATCTGTTTCTGATTTTATATCATCTCCTTATAGGAATAGGTTTTACCTGAAAAATACACTAAGAATACCCGAGTAGTATTATTTATATATAAAAATAGACATTATGGAGGTTATAAAATAACACTCATCATACCCCCATACCTATCTTTTGCTAGTTCTAGAGCAAAATTCAGACCTAAAAAGAAAAAAATCCTAACAAAATCTAGACCTAGAAAGAAAAAGATAAATCCTAACTCATTTTCACAGGAATTGTGATTGAACTTAGCATGTGCAACAAGTCATTAAATCCTTAGGTTATTCTAGTAGACAAGTTATATTTCGTGAGGGTTTTCAGCGATGTTACCCACAAACATCATAAAGAAGATAGATTAAGGAATAAAGAAAAGAAAAATAAGAATAACCAAAAATTAAGAAAAATAAAAAAATTATGCAAAAGAATTTTTTTGATATTTTCTATAATTAATCTCATTAATGTACAAACTCAAGAATGCATTTAGATTATTAGTTTTCAAGTCAAGTATTATATCAGATACATCTATCATTTTAATCAAAAATACACATTATATCTTTCAATACCCACTAATAAATAATTTATTAGCTCATATACATCTATGTGCACGTGTGATAATCTGCTTAGGTTTTGGATTCAAACTCAAACACATGATTCATCTCTTCCTCTAAACAGTTGTTTTCTTTCTTTCTTTTTTTTTTTACTTTTTTCCTCTTTTTTTGTGAATATTTCACCTTTTATGTGAAGATTCACGCTTGCGTAGGCGTAAATACCCGATTACTCAGATCATAATCTGAATATTTTACCTTTCATGCGAAGATTCACGCTTACTTAGGACAAATATCCGATTACTCGGATCATAGTTTAAATTTATTATTATTTATTTCTAAAGGATCCTTGCCTTAAATAGCAGGCTCAACTATTTATTATTATTTTTTTCTTGTTTAGAGAGAGAAAACTACTCAATTGTTATTATTTTTATCATTAACCTAATAAATTATTGTAAAGTGAAAAATAGATGTATACTTACCTCAAAATTATTATTTGCAGTATTTACTTTTCGGATTTTATTTTTTTCATAAAATTCTAAGTGTATTATCTAACCCACTCTCCTATCAAATTTCAAACCCAAATTTATTTTTTTATTTGTAATTAGGTTGATTTATTAAAGAAAATAATTTTCTTTTTTTTACTTTTTTATTTTTAGTTTTTAAATTTTTTTTTTCAGTTTTTCTTTTTTTCATTTTAAACACCCTAAAACTACCCAAAGTGTAAAATAAAAAAATCCAAAAATCTAAAAATAAAACAAAAATGCTAGAGAAACATAAAAATCTTCTAACCCACTCCCCCGTACCTAAACTTGTGTATACCCTCATGCACAAATCATTGGTGTCGTCCTCTCTGCCTCCTACTTGATTCACTGGGTGCACGATGTGCACATGCAGTGGAACTCCCTCCACGATTAATTTGTTTCAATCGACATCATATTTGTTTAAGACCAAGCCAGACAATGTTTATCTGCTCAGTGGGATCCGCTGGCAAATCTTAGTTGAAAAAAGCATCATCCTCCTCCTCTTGTGTTAAATCTGTGGCATATATGTTTTTCTATCGTGTTTCTATTCAAATCCTCTAGAACAGTAGTGTGATATGTCACCGATATGTGCTCTATTGCTATGGACACACATGAGAATGCATATGCATCAACTTCTACATTAGTTATAATTTTGCAACACAACTGTGTAATTAGATATGGTAGTGGCAAACTAGTCCTCGACTGCATCTTGGCATCTATAATGGTGTCAACTAATTGTGTGCACATACAAAAATGAGTATCCTGGCACATGATACAATCAACAACATGTAATGTAGGTGTGTAAAATGAAGACATGTGTATAATCCCCATTATATTGATGTTGATCCAATGGCAAGTAGCGTGTACGTCATAAGTATCTTGCTATCGATCCCTCTGTCACGTGTCAATGTGCAATTGGGGCTCATCCATGTAAGATATTCCTCAACCGCATACGCGAGTTGATTCCCAGAGTGAAGGAGGATACCACTGGATGCAGAGATGATCCCCACATGCACATCATGAATTTCTCCATGCCAGTAGAGTTTAATTGTTTTGTTATCCTCCAAAATATCGAATTTCACAAAACTCACATAAAATTCTTCAACTAACTCTGGGATATAAAATAATGTGGACATGTACAATAAATAATTCCATCCCAAAGTTCCTATGGTGGACATAAAATACACTGAAAAAAGCAACAAAAATCTCACCAAAATATTTCTCACAAATAAACCGTGTCATTTGACTATTACAGAGACCACAAAATATTGTTTAAATTTAATAGTAAATTTCAGATCCAAAAAAATTACCTCCCCTGATGTTTTAGGGGGTGGAGACTGCCTTTTGCTACTGATTGGCTGTTAATGCCACTGATTGGCGGCAATAATCGAGTATCTGGAGCACAACTACTTAGAGGAGGACGCTGAGGAAGAGAGTAGTCTGCTGGTCACCTCAAAGTTGAGCTGAAAATTGGGAATCTCTGTGGATATTAAAGGAGGAGGAGAGAGGAAAATGGGGGCTCTGGGGAAGATGAGGGAAGATGTGGTTGGTTTGGGAGAATTTATAGGAAATGCAAATTTTGACCAGCCCCTCTCCTTTCTTCAATTTTGCTTTACAGCCCTCAACGTCTCATTCTAACCTGCATACCATTAGAAATACACAATGTACATAATATGCAGTCTAATATACAGATGAATGTATGCCTCTATGTTTAGATTGGGTCATAAAGTATCACGACCTCTACATTATCGCTCACTCGAGTCTTTAAAAATGGTTTTAATCTTTAACCATTTACTTTAAATAAACTACCATTTTTAGAGTTCCCGAGATCAATGGAACCATGATGGTGCATAGCATGTACTATGTACGGTCCATTCTATCGTGACCTTATATTTTCTGGAAATAAATGTAGTCTCGAATTATATAAGAGAGCTTTCTGCCCTAGTGTAAATGACTTGCGAATAATCGCATTGTCATGAAACACTTTAGTCTTCTCTTTATAAATCTTAGCATTCTCATACTAATCTCATCTAGTTCATTAAGCTGTAACCTCCACTGTTCACTGGCTTTTTCAAGCTCAAAGTTAAGGAATTTAATGCCCCATAAAGCCTTATGCCCAAACTTTGCTGGCAAATAACACCAAATATCAGCCAATAGGGAGACACGCCTAGATTGGTCTTGTAAGCGGTACGGTAAGCCCATAATGCATCCGCTAGTTTATATGACCAGTCTTTTCTATTGTGTTGCACCGTATTCTCCAAAATCAATTTTATCTGGCGATTGGAAACTTTCACTTGCCCATTAGTTTGTGGATGATATGGTGTAGCTAATTTGTGTGTAATGGAATATTTCCACGTGAGTGTCTCAAATGACCGGTTAGTGAAATGAGTACCGTTATCACTAATGATAACTTGAGGAATGCCAAATCGAGAAAAGATATTCTCTTTCAAGATCTTAACAACAACTTTGTTGTCATTCAATTTTTCGGCAATTGCCTTGACCATTTGGAAACATAATCGACAGTGACCATTATGTATTGGTTTCCAAATAAGTTGGATAACGGTCCCACAAAATCTATACCCCATACATCGAACATCTCGACCTCAAGGATAGGTTGCAGAGGTATCATATTGCGCCGTAAAATTTTGCCTATGAATTAGCATCATGTGCATGTTATGCAATATTCCACAGTGTTTTTGAAAAGAGTTGGCCAATAAAAGCCACTCTACAACATCATTTCAGCCATTTTTCTGGGACCAAAATGTTCTCCACAAGCAATATCATAACATAAAGAGAGGACACTTTGTATCTCATCATCAAGTATGCATCGACGTATGATCTGGTCTGAACAACATTTGAATAGATATGGTTAGTCCCAGCAATAGAATTTCACTTGGGACAAGAATCTATATCGATCATGCTTGGACCAATGGGATGGAATCTCTTTGATCACAAGATAGTTCACAATGTCGGAAAATCATGGTTCATGCATTAATGCAAGCAATTGCTCATCAGAAAATGATTCATTTATGGGGTAAGAATTAATTGGAGCAGTGGGTAGGCGAGACAAGTAATCAGCTAGTAGATTATCAGCACCTTTCTTCTCTAAAATATCAAGATCAAACTCTTGTATTAAGAGGATCCATCGAATGAGCCTTGCTTTTGTATTTTTCTTAGTCAACAGATATTTCAAAACAATATAATCAGTGTATACTGTAATCCATGATCCAGTCAAGTAGGAATGGAACTTTTCAAATGCAAAGGTGACTACCAGAAACTCTTTTCTGTGGTAGAGTAGTTCAACTAGGCGTCATTGAGTGTCCTTCTTGCATAGTAAATCACATGTGGCTACTTCTTAATACATTATCTAAGGATGGCACCTATAGCATAATCAGATGTGGTACACATAAGTTTAAAGGGCAGACTCCAGTATGACACATGAATGATAGGAGTGGTAGTAAGCGCATTCTTGAGCTACTCAAATGCTCTAAGACAATCGCATGTGAAATTGAGTGGCACATCCTTGGCTAGTAGATATGTCAAAGGCCGAGCAATTTTACTAAAGTCTTTGATAAATCTTCTGTAGAATCCAGCATGGCCAAGAAGGATCGTATATCTTTCTTTGATTGCGAAGGTGGAAGATTCATGATGAGGTCCACCTGGGCTTTGCCAATCTTGATATCACTCTTTGAGATAACATGCCCTAGCACTATACCATTTTTTACCATGAAATGACATTTTTTCCAATTGACTGCCAAGTGTTTCTCATTACAGCACTTGAGAACTAACTCTTAGTGATATAGACAATCTTGGAATGAATCTCCAAAGATAGAGAAGTCATCCATAAAGATTTCGAGAAATCATTCAACTATGTCGGAGAAAATACTCACTATGCACTTTTGGAATGTGGCAGGCGCATTGCATAACCCAAAGGGCATGCATCTATATGCAAAGGTACCAAATGGACATGTGAACATAGTTTTTTCCTGATCCTCTGGAGCGATGGGGATTTGGTTAGAGTATCTATCTAAGAAATAATAGAACTCATGTCTAGCAACCGTTCTAATATCTGATCAATAAAAGGTAAGGAAAAGTGGTCCTTCCTAGTTGCAGCATTCAGCTTTCTATAATCGATACAGACTCGTCATCCCGTCTGCATACACGTTAGGATAAGCTTATTTGCATCGTTCTTGACTATAGTGATTCCAGACTTCTTAGGCACTACTTGAATCGGGCTCACCCATGCACTATCAGAGATAGGATAGATGATTCTATTACCAAGGCACTTAAGAATATCCTTCCTCACAGTTTCTTTTATTACTGATTCAACCTATGCTAAGGATCTCTTGTAGGTTGAGCAATATCTAGTAAATGAATTATATGCTACACTATAGATGGACTAATCCCTGTTATATCGACCATACTCCAACCTATGGCTTCCTTATATGCTTTCAATGCTGATATGAGTGCTTCTGTAACGACTTCTTTTCTTTTATTGCATTTAATTCACTTCTAAAAAAATAATAATAAAATAAATTAAATTAAAATCTGGAAAATAAATAAATAAATAAATAAAAGAGGGGGTTGTTTTTTTATTATGATGAGGATTTAGAAGTGGTTGAGATCAAAACAAATTCATAGATTACCCTTATCCAAAAATTTATTATTTAAATCTTCAACCAACAAGATTATATCTCAACCAACAAGATTATATCTCAACCTTCAAACCTCCTAAAATTTAAAGATAAAGTCCTTTCCTCTCCTCTGGAATGCAAAAAACTTCAGAACGTACGGGAAGGAGAGAGAAAGGAAGCAAGGAAAGATAAAGGAGGAAAGAAAAGATTCGGCTAAGATGAGTTCTTTTAACTCACATAAACATGCTATGTTTATTTTTATATTCCCTGCTTTTATTTAATTAAAGTTATGCATTTTAATAGAAACCCAAATAAAAGATGCATTTACCTAGCCATTAACTATTGCCTTTTGGTGAAAAATATGAGTAAAATGCTATTTAACTTAGAAATTGTGGCTTCAATGTTTTCAAGAGTTTCAAATGATGTGCTTTCATTAAGCAGTTGTAAATGATGTGTTTATTAGAGTTCAAACAATGGTAGGATACTGTGGCTTCAATTTTAAATGCTGTATAGTCAACCCTCTAAGCAATTTTAAATGATGTGTTTATTAGTAGTTTTAACTTAGAAATTGTGGCTTCGATTTTTAAGAGTTTTAAATGATATGTTTTCATTAAGCAGTGCAATCAACCTAACTCATAGATTAGTGCTTTATTAGAGTTCTAATAAATGCTTTTTAACTATTAGGTTATAAATTGCTATTCAACTGCAGATTTTAGTAGTAGACATACTAATAGCTATAGACTTTACTATATTATTGTGGTATCTTTAAACTAGATAAAGGCCACAATGTTTCCCTTTTCATTTTCCCTTATATGTCTACAGTAATACAAATATGAAATAGGCGTTAGCAGTTCAACCAATTAGTTCTAGTCTACATAATCATTTCGTTAACTTCGGCTAACCAATGATAGCGTTGCTTACCAACATATTGGCTTCATAAGATGGACTCTCAGCCTTTTCTCCTTAATTTCCTTGGCTTGGAGTTGGGAATCTATTTAGAGGGTTAGCAAACAGATATATAATGGCTTAATATTTTAGATTTAGCTGAATTATAACATCGTTTAGATTCGTTGCCTCTCATTTAGGTAAGTTAAGTCACCCAGGAAAAATGAAGTGTTGTAGCATGTTGCTACCCAACCATTTCAGTTTGGAAAAGTACTTTTTGTCTCTTTTTTTTTGGTTTCCTCCAACTTACTTTTCCTTCAATTTTTCTCCCCAACCAAACAATGGAAAGTAAATTTCTTCCTTATTTTCTTTTCTTCTCCCTCATTTGATCTTAAACCAACAGGGCCCAAGGGAAATTTGTATCTTCTTTTTCTTCCTCCTCTGCCATATTAACAAATAGCTACATTAGTTGCCCACAAAACTACAGCAGGCCATTTCTAAAATTTGATACCTGGCAACAACAAAAGCCACAGCAATAGGAAAGAATTTTTCCCATAGCTAGTGGCTGCAGCTAGTTGCTATCTCACCACCCAGTAATCAATTAGAATAAGGAGGATAAGGATATTTAGCAAAATCCCTCTGTACTTCCTCGTCATATGTTAATGAACCTTTGGGAGTTAGAATTGTAATTTTTAAGTCACGATTATGAACGTGATACACAACCGTGGTCATAGAGAACTTCGGGGGCAAGGCAGAGTAGGTCTTCATGGTGGCTGCAACAGCTGAAAGCCTACTATTCTCCATCTTTTCCATTCCTAATAATTGACTACAGCCCTTTAATACCTCGCAACATCCTAGGCTTAGAGCAATTTAGCATCATAAATCTCAAATACATCACTGTCTGTGAAAGTTTGAAAACTCTTGACATAAGTAGAGCACTTTCTTTACACAAAGCTGTTTATATGAGTAAACAATAATTTGTATCATGTCAAAATGGAAAAGGAAACCTGTATGACTGTTTAAATTATCTTAAGCTCCTCGACTGAGAAATGTGGGCTTATTGAGCAAAGTGTTGTGCGTGAATAGAATTTCCCCTCCTAGCTTTCAAGCATGGAAAGGGCTTGCGCTGTGAGTATACATTTTGAGCATATAACTTCTCATGTATGTTCTCTTAGATATTTGGGGTTTGCCTTTACAAGCTCCGATCCCTCAAAATCTCGCTTCTCAGAGATGGTGATGTTTTGCCTTTTTCATTCCGATCTAGGGTTTTGGGTCCTAATTTCACCCAAAATCAATTTCTGTTTGGATTGTCTGCAGTTTTGCTTTAATGGCGAAGCAATTTTGCAGCCATTGAGGTCGAGGTTTCGGGTTAGGGTCGGCGAGGCGATCCGGCCGAGGCCAATGCCAGTGGCCGTCGGCGATATCGGCTCTATCGATCTCTGCCACTGCCTCGTCGGATTGAAGAGTTTTTCCTCTCTTTTTTTTGGGTGGTTGATTTCTTCTTCTTCTCGTTTCTCTTTATAGTGATCACGGTGGTGGAGATAACTTTAGGAAAATTCTAAATGCTCACATATTTTACTAGTGAGCACAATTTCCCTATGTTGTAAATCACTTTACTATATAGTATGTGGTGCGCATTTAGAACTACCTGCAACTCTGGAAATAACTTTGGGAAAATTCTAAATGCACACATATTTTACTAGTGAGCACCATTTCCCCTATGTTGTAAATCACTTTACTATATAATATGTAGTGCGCATCTAGACCCGCAACTTTGGAGGCCTGCGATGCCTGGTTTGGGGGAAATTCTATTTGCGCATGTCAATGTACTCTTGAGGCACACATTTGAAACTTTGCTAAGCGCGCCCCTTTTGAAATGGAATAATCTTTTCCAGCTATCTAAGACTCGGGTCTCTCTGACTGAAACCTTATGCTCGAACTAGGCCCTATTCTTAGTAAGCAGCCGTTGCATACATTCACAAGTATTTGAACAAATTCTACATTTAAAAATAATTACGGATGGTTTTAAAAAAATTTATTATTCATAGTTCCTACTTTTAAATTGAATATTTCATGCTCTAACAAAAGAAAGAGGAGGAAAATGAATATTGGAAATAAAATCTGAAAAGACACTGAAAATTTTGGGATTGGTGATAGATCATTAACTATTGCATTCTATATTATTCTTTATTATTACTATTGTTGCCACGGAATATTGAAATTTAATGATGATCATCAATCCATTAAGCTAAACTGAATAACTTACACTGGAATCGTCACACTGGGATTTGGAAAAAATTAAGATTCATATCCGTTTTGGGAGGATCGGGATAGGTTTCGATCATTACTGCGCCATTGTTTCCCATTTTGGGAGGATCGAGATAGGCTCTGATCATTACTGCGCCACTGTTTTCCGTTTTGGGAGGATCGGAATAGGCACCGATCAAAATTATTGTTCCATTTTTTTGGGGGTAGACGGGGATGCGTTCAGACCAGCTATATTCATATTTTTCCTGAATTTTCAAATTCCATAATTAAAAGACATCAACTAAAATAATAATAATAACTTCTACCTTTTATTTGCATGACCGTCCATGATATTGAGTTGTTAATGTTATTTTTTGTATTTTATTATTTAATATTAGCTCGCTTTACTGACGATCCTGGTTATGCATGACCAGATACAGATTTTTATGAGGAGATAGATCCCTTACAAATAAGGCAAGACTTTTGACTTACTTTCACGAGCAGGCAGAGCTACAAGATTGACAGCCTTTCTAATTTATTATTTTTTTATTAAAGTTTATGTAAGACGGAAAAATATTATTGTAACTAAAGAAATTATTGCTTACTTGTTGCTCATATTTCCGCTGTGTTGTGACTGTAATGTTTACTGAGGCTCGTCGAATTATCATTCGACGCCAAACGTTTCCCGCTTTCCACACTACGGAAAGTGGGGCGTTACAGCTTCCTCCTGAACTTCAGTCGAATTTGTAGAGATCATGACTTGTAATGTGTCGTGTTCACCCAAGAAAGCATTCTTGAAATGACTCAGAAGGGTCTTATCTCAAGCTCAGATGGATACTCAATAGATGGTCGTAACTGAACTCGTAGTTCAGTCATGAATGGCTCAGGTAGAAGTTTCCATCAAGTGGAAGATACATAATTAGATGATTTATTGAGCGTATCTAAGAATAAACTCTTATCAACTAAACCATCCAGCTCATGAAAGAATTCCTCCTCTTGGGGCTCACTAGACAATCCTTGGATCATATTCACCTCTATGGGCTTGTCATTTGGATCACTTGGTTGGCGCTCTAGATTGAATATCTTCAAGTCAAGTATTATGTTTCCAAAGGAAAGTCTCATTGATCCACTTCGACAATTAATAACTGCATTCGAAGTAGCCATGAACAGACGTTCCGAAATAACTGTGATATAATGTTGTGGATCCACCATAGGTTGAGTCTCAAGAACAATGAAATCAATTGGGAAAATAAACTCCCTAATTTTAATCAAAACGTTCTCAATCTCTCCCATAGGTTTCTTCACAGACCTATCGACTAGCTGTAACGTAATCCTTTTAGGTTCAACTCTTACAATCCTAACAGCTGGTACACTGAATAAGGAAGCAAGTTAACACTTGCTCCTAAATCAAGGAGAGCCCTTTCAATCATTGTAGTTCATATGGTGCAGGAGACAGTTTGACTTCTAGGGTCTTTGAACTTCACAGGTACTGACTAAGAGAGGATACTAGAGATGTTAGCAGTTAGGAAGACTTTCTTTAAAATATTTGTTGTTCTCTTCTTCATGCATAAATCCTTTAAGAATTTTGCATAAATAGGAACTTGCTGGATTGCATCAAGAAAAGGAATATTGACCTTAACTAACTTGAATAACTCAAGGATATGTTCAACCTGAGGAAAAAATTTTCTTTAGTCGATTTGGTTAGTGAGCCTTCGGTTTATAAGTATGGTTAATAGGAGGATCAGATTCAGATGGGTCATACACCCCTATCGTGCTAGTTGCTAGATCATGGGATGATTGTGATGATGATGGTGAAGTATGGGGTGACGATGGAATCGTGAAATCAAGGAGTGTAGTCTACTGTGCACTAGGAGTGGAATCAGGTGGCATGGTTGCATGATTATCAACCAGCTTGTTAGAGCAAAACGTGTGAATGACATTAACTTGATTGACATGCAACTAATTAGAGTTAGAGGAACTGGCATTAGGATTTGTTAAGAGTTGACTTGGAAAAGTACCCTTACCACGTTCACTCATTTGACTTGCTAATTGTCCAACCTGTTGCTTTAAATTCTTAATAGCTTGAGAATTCACGAGTAGTTGCTGATCTGTTCTTTGAATAAAATCAGTTGACACTTTCATAAGATTTTGCATATGCGTGTCAAGGTTGGACAAGTATTTGAAAAGATTTTTAATGCTCTTCTTAAGTGACTGAAGTCGCTTTCCTTAATCATTGTTAAACCCCTATTGTGGATGTGATTGATTGTGTGTAGGTGGTCTGTTCTGGTTGTTCTCCTTATTTGAAGCTTTTGGGTGTTAATAAGCACCCATATTTGGTCTTAGGAACTGACCGTTGGCTGGAGGCTGCATGTTAAGATTGGAGGCTCCTTGACATTGCTCCTGATCCATTAGAGATTTGGATGTTCCTCCAGCCAAGATTGTATATAGGAACATATGGATTATTTATGGAACTTAGATATAAGGCGTTCGCCTGCTCAAGTGTTGGACCCATGAGATTTGCTAACAATGGACACTCCTCCAAAACATGATTTGGAGTTCTACAATTGAAGCATGTGAGGCCTTGTAATTGATTGACTTGACTCATTGATGGAATGCTAGGAGTCTCTAATGGCTTAATTCTCCTCATAAGGGCTACAATCTTATCTTCGACAGCAATCAAACTGTCGACGCCATGGATCCCATCCTTTTATGTAGAAGTTGATGTCATTTCTCAACGGGACTCACCCACTACATAGTTTTCCATAATAGCTCCTCAAGAAAGTCCCATGTTTCATCCTCATTCTTTCTCATAAACTCCCTCTGACACATAGACTCAAGAAGAGTTTTAGGTATATAATCAAGTCCTTCGTACAAAACTTTGAACTATTCCAAGTATTTCCAGAAGGGTTCTCCCTGCACTTGACGGAATTGATTAATTTGATTTCAAATTTTTGCCATCTTGTGCGTGGGATAATACTTCTTGAGAAAAACTATAATAAATTCATTCCAAGTAGTGATTGAATCAGTAGACAAACTGTACAATTACTTCTTGGCATTATCTTTGAGAGCGAATGGAATGAAGCAGAGCTTAATTGCATCCTCTGACAAGTATTGTAATTTAATCATCACGCACACTTCCTATAATTCATGGATAAAGAGATATGTATTCTCAGAATCAGAACCAATAAACTTAGGAAGCATGCTGATGTACTGTGGTTTTAGTTCATATTAATTATCCACTGCGGTGGCAATTTGATGCATGACGATAATGATATGCACAACAGGTATTATCGATTCTGAAGATTCGGGATCGACTGATCCATCTTGTCTCTCATAAACAAATCTGACCTCACAAGTTAACCAAATTGATCATGGGTCCAATGTGGCATGAACCAGCGACCGTGAGTGGATGTATGAGTTTCCTAAACTAATGAAAGAAGTGGAGTGTGGTGAAGATGAAACGGTGGAAGACCTATGATCAAAGAAAAATGTGATAACCTACTATTTTTATTTTTTTATTTTTTTACTGAATCAGAGACCCAAAATACAGAACTGAGAAGTAATTAAGGGAAGAATTCACCTCGGCTGTCGCTAGTTGGTAGCTCTTGCCGCCAATTAGTGGTAGAACCAGAGAGATTGTTTCTCTGGTTTCTAGTACGCAACTCTGAAGCTCTTCTAATCCCTTTTTCCTTTCTGTATCTGCACTTTTAGGTTCCCGCACACTCAACACACACTATTAACCTACAAAATATTAGAAAAATCAAGAAAACACTGTTGATCCCCAACAATAGTGCCAAAAACTTGATGTGATAAATCTATGCAAGAGCACAGTGTCAGTTATAGTGCAAACAGGTCATTCTGACGAGGATCTAAGGTGTTTTGCTATTTTGCTAATCATATTATTCTAACAAGCTAACTATGAGTTCTAAGCTTATGTTTTGTTATTCTAATAAGCCTAAGATACGGAATCCACTAGTTCACAACCAAATATAATCTATTTCATCTTCTTTCTTCCATAAAAATCTGATTTTTGTTTAATTTTTACTTAAAGCATCATAATTATGAACTATCAAGGTATGGGCAAGTATAATCTATCAAAGAAATCACTTTTCATAGAAATAAACCAAATCATTAGATTAATTCAACAGAACAAATAAAAACCAACAACTCCAAACCCTAACTAAACATAGGCTATCAAAAATAATTAAATTAAGTATCACTTATCAAAGTTTTAATCTGTGAGTTCTTGTACTTTTATTGTTTCATAGAAAAATCCTAACTTTTTCATTTTTATTTTAGAAAGAACACAAATAGATTAATATAAGGTTGATCTCTAGTTTCATCTACATCCAGGACTAAGTGGATTAGTTAATCATACTCCTAATTAATAAGATCCTATTTTTATTCATGAAAGCAACTAAAAACCCTATTTTTCCTAGAAAGCAATTAAAGATCTACTCTAGAAAGTGATTAAATCTATCTAAAAAGTAAAGAAAACTACCTCTACTTACTAGAATGCACTTGAACACAATGGAGTTACCTCTGGAGCTCGGCATGGCAGTCGTCACCCCTTCAGCAAAATCCTAATCTTTATTAATCATCAATAATACAAAATTACATAAAAACCCTAACTTATAAGGACATGGCCAATATATAGGCTTCGAAAGACCAAACTCTAATCTAACTATAACTGAATAGCTACAAAATTACAAAGAAGACTCTGTAAAAATTTCATCCAATGAGAGCCCCAGAGTGCTGGTAAATGGCATCAATTGACTCCAATTGGTAGCAAAAGAGTGTGTTCTAGGCTTCAACTCTCTTCTGCATAAAACTATGACCTTGTTCTTTTAATTTGAATGACTGTACTTAACTTTGATTCTCTGTAGCTTCATGTTCTCGTAGCTTCGTTCATTTTTAGCTCTTTTCTAGATTTGGTTTCCTAATCCATCTTTGTGTTTATGCCATCTTCTTGTAGAATTAGGTTTCATCTAAAAACACACTAAGAATACCAAGTAACATTATTTATATACAAAAATAGACAATATGGAGGTTATAAATATGCAATATATGACACTCATTATTAACCTTCACTTACTGAAATGTTTCGAGAATCTTCTCTATTTGCAATGAAGACTTCCTAAGTCAATTGGGATATGATGCTTTTGGATTAGGAATATGTTCAACAAATGAGTGTAATGACAATGGAGGTGGTGGAGATGGATGCAGAGAAAGAGAGGGAAGAGATGGTGTAACTTGCGGAATAGTAGTCGTGGAATCAGGAATTTTCCACGCCATGGCTACGTTATTATCCACTTGCTTGCCAGTTCTTAGCATGTGAATGGCACTGCATTGGTAAACATGAGATGGAACAAACTGAGATCAGTTAGAGTTGGGATTCATTATTGGTTTGGCTCGGAAGGTACACGGCCCCCGCTCACTCAGCTATGTGGCTAGCTGTCCAATCTGTTTCTCTAGACTTTTGATCGAATGAAAATTTACAAGAAGTTTCTGGTCGGCCTGTTGTATAAAGTTAGTAGACACGTTCATTAAATTTTGCTTGTGTGTGCCTAAGTTGAACGTTTTCTTGACAAGATTATCCATGTTCCTCTCAAGTGACGTTAGCTGTTTATCATAATCAATGTTAGACCCCTGTTACTGATGAGAGGTTGCTATAGGAGGTATATTCTAGTTGTTTCCATAGCTTGTAGCATTTGGGTGTTGATAAACACTCACATTTGGTCTCGAGAACTGACCAATTGCTGGAGGCTACTGTTTGCCATGAAATTGAATTTTTATTGAGAACTTCTCAATAAAAGATTACAATATAAATAGTTGCCCATTTACAGAAGATGGAGAATATCTAATTTCCTCTTAGTTTATGCTAGGGTTTTGTTGTAGCCATGCAAGACGATCCTGCTCCCTGTTGATGCTCCAAAAGTTCTTCGGTTGGCAGTTTTCGTAAAATTCTTGGATGCAAGGGCTATAAATTATTAGTACAAGTGCTCAGATGGAAATGATTAGCTCAAAAATTCACTAACTGATTAACCTCTTATCTAGCCTAGTTTTTAGCTATTTATAGAGGACTAAAGACCCTTGAATTGGTGTAACCGTCCATTTAATGGCATTGTTGATTTGAGAATTAATTTTTTTATCTTTTAATCTGTTGGATCATGTTAAATCTCTAGGATTTTTAATTGACATCTTTAAATCCTCTGGATTTATAACTAAAATGTGGATCTCAGTCTTTAGATCTTCGTTTTAGCTTCTGATAGCTCGCATGGCATGCCCAGACCAGCATTTGAGTATCAATGAAGATAATTTTTGCCTCTCGAGACTTTTGGAATGGCAACGCAATCTTCTGGGGCCCGCGGGTTCAAATAAGGATAGTTTTAATCATTTGATATTTTAGAGTGAAAATGCGACCCTTTGGGGTTCACGTTTTAATTATTTTAGTTCTAATCATGAGCTCAAAAGATAGATAAAAATGCGGATCTCTTTTTAATTGATAATCCACGTATTAACTTCTCAACTAGGTTCGCATTTGTACTGAAACCGGTTATAAGACTTTGTGGGCTATAATGCAATATTGCGTTTTAGTCGCGGATTAAATTCACATTTTAGTTGCAATACAACTCAGAATCCATGTGGATAACCTTTTATTTTTAAGGTTTTAAGAACAAAATGTGACCCTAAAGAGCCCATATTTGTCAACCTTTACTCAGCCCAATACGTGGGTCTCTCTAGATAAGCATCTGCATTTTGGCTGGCTGGAGTTTCTTAATTCTTTTGATATTTTAGAGACAAAATGTGACTCTGTGAGAGTCGCATTTTATCCTTTCTTGGTTCCAAATGCAGATCTCTCTAAGATAGATGATCCGCGTGTTAGCCATTTTGATTTGAATTATGAATCCTTCTTTTTCTTTTCTTTTCTCAAAAAATTTGCCAATAAATACCCCTCCAAAATTTTCAAAATTCCATAGCTTTGAAGGAGTTTTGAAATACTTTGAATAAATGAACTAATAATTTTAAGTCAAAATGTGACCCTGTGGTTGACAACACGGGTCTGCATTTGAAAAGGAAAATGCGATCCTACTTTTAAAAATGCTGGTCAGCATTTTAAGCGGCGTATTTGAATTGTTGCTGCTTTTGTATGGTGCAGAGATCGAAGCGTCTCCACGCTCATAATGATGAAATCTTTATGAGCTTTGGGTCAAAGATCTCAGCCATCAAATCTTCTGGCCGAAAATTTCAGCCCTCAAATCTTCTATATAAGACACTAAGTCTCTTTCAAAAGTCATTCTGACTTAGAAATTTTCAAGCCCTTGAACTTTCTTCACCTCCAATCTTCTTCAAACTCTTCGTTCTCAACCTTCTTAAAGCTCCTTCTGTCTTAGCCTTTGGGCTTTTCTGACTTAACTTCTTTTTAGAACTCTTATAAAGAAAATGACGAGAAAATCTTCGTCCTCTAGTCAAACCGCCAACGGCTCTCAAGATCCTCAAGCCACTTCTGGCTCTTCTTCAACCATAGTTTGGGAAGAACCCATGATTTGCAGTAAGCTAACGAGTTTCGCCTCATTCAATTTTGGTGATTCGTCGCCATGGACTGTTATTGGACTAAAGGGGACTAATTCTTGAAAACATGGCATGATCCATGTTTTAGATCTGAAACACAGAGCTTAAAAAAACTTCTCTTAATTCTAAAATGCGAGTCTGTGCTCCACGTTTTAGATCTGGAAAATAGAACTTGAGAAAATTGATCTTTTTGATTTGAAACGTGGGTCTCCAAGAATCTGTAATCTGTGTTTTGGATTTTAAACACAACTTGAAAAGTTGGTCTCTTTTATATTTAAATCGCGGGTCTCCAGGGACCTGTGAGCCGCGTTTTGGATTTAAATAGCTTACTTTGACATGGATCTTTCCTAATCTCTTTCTTATTCTTTTCCTTGATCGATGCAACAAATATGGATTAGCATTTAACAAAACGTCCATACAGTATGCTTCTTGGGGGTGTTGGGGCAACGTCAGCATTTTCTATGGTCATTGTCAAACATGTGACTGGTCTACTACTAGGTTCATTAAAGAAGGAAGATCCTGTTGGAAAGATCCCTATAACTGTGAGTATCTTCCTGAATTGTTTTGCTTCTATACATGGTGAGTTTCCTTGTCAAGAACTTTTTAATCTCTCCAGTCATTGCCAAATATTTCTTTCCACTTATATCTTTTGACAAGGCTTTAAATTTGGTGTAGGATATCACTCTTCAGAATTTTTAGAATAATGTTTGCACCTGCCTGATTCTCAACTTTTCCCCCATTTCTTTGGAGACCTAGAAAACTTCAAGTGCTTTACATGAGATAAAAGATTTCAGGTCTGTGACATTGTTGTCTTTTCATATTTCATCCTTTATCATAGATAAGGTAAGGATGATAAATAGTTGCAGACAGCTTTGTAACTCCAAAGTGCACTTCACATTTCCAATATTTGTGGATCCACATGTTGGGCATTGGGAACATGCATTTTGTACACCCAGCTTTGAACTAATTAAGTCACTGGCGTCATTGATATTGACATAGCTAAGCAAGTAGAATTAGAAGCTCTGATCATCTGTGAGGAAGAGTTATGGAGGAAAGCTACTGCTTAGGCTTATGAAACCATTCAATTAGAGATAAAGGAAGTTGAGAAAAAGATCAAGGCTCTCTTGACTCAATAGTTTGTATTTTTTTTTTGATATTGTATGATGTCGAGGAGCTCTTGTACTGTTGAATTTATGATGAATGGAAAATTTTGAGAATGGGAAAACTTTTGTTGTCATTCATTCAGAGGTAACTGTTAACTTGATGAATAGATTTGATGCTGATGATCAGAGGTATCTATTAATTTGATACATCATTGAATTTTTCGTATATTGTCCAAAGGTAATCATTAACTTGACAATATAGAGTCGACATTCAAACGCCTAAGTAAACTTGTGACGAATGGATAACTTTCTTGAACAGAATAGAAGTAATCAATAACTTTCCTGAGCCAGTTGTAATTTTAGTTGCTCAGTGACTTGTAGTATAACAGCTTTTTGCATTTCTAGAGATAATTTTTAACTTAGAAAATTTCTGGTGGAAATGAAATTTGTATTTGTTAAAGATAGTTTTTAACTTGACAAATTTATTGGAAATGGATTTAATTTTGTCATAGGTAATTTTTAAGTTGACAAAGTTTAGAGGAAATGGATTTGGTTGTGTTTGAGGTAATTTTTAACTTGACAAATTTTTGAGAAAATGGAATTTGCTCTTGTTAGAGATAATTTTTAAATTGACAAATTTTTGAGAAAATGGAATTTTGTTTGTCAGCGGTAATTTTTAACTTGACAGGTTCACGGGATTTTTAGCAAATCCTCAGGTATAAATGGACTCGACTAGTCTTTACCAATCACCGTTTGTATTGGGCTAGCCATACTATTTCTCTCAGTATGATGAGGTTGGTAAGGATTTCGTTTGGGCATACATACCAAGCTTTTCCTCTTCCCTTAGCCTCAGCAGCTTACGACTGTTTATGCTTTTACCTCTAGCATGATGAGTTGACGAGAAACTTGTTCTCTTCTCATTACTTTAATAGCATTGGGTATTTCATACTTTTATCCGCAGCATGATAGGTTGATAAAAATTTCGTTTGGGCTTTACATACCAAACTTTTCCTCTATCCTTAATCATAGAGACATAGGATCCATTATTTGGTACCCCCAGTTGGTGTGTGGAGTTGCATGTTTGCAGTGAGTTAGTATATCTTCATTTGTTGTACTCCGTTCAGGAAGTTGATGAAATAATGTGCCACAAAATATTGACTTCACCATTGTTTCGGGAACTTTGTCTTATAAAGTTCTGGTGGAGCTGGTTAGAAATAGACTTCTCCCTTGTAGATGAACTCCATTTGATTGATGGACAAATTGGTTATATTTTGGAGATAATAGTATCAAGAATTAAACACATTCATTAATCTCTTTTAGGGTCTTCATATGCTGCGGTGTTTGAGTGGACCAATCATCAAGTCATAGTGCTGAATTTTTCTTTTGTTGAGAGAAGAATTCAAGTATATGTATCAAATGGATTTGTGCTTTTGTACTCTCTTTTTCAAGGTACATGTCAGGTATACACCGAATAGCTTGCACCAAGGAATTGCATCACTCATTGCCATGTTCTTCGGAAGGAGTATTATAAGAAGTTTCTCTATGAAATCTTTTGGGGATTCACTAATTCGGTTGAAGATGCAATTAAGGGTTATTGAAAAGGATATGTATCTCAAACTGCTCAATATTTAACTTGATTGCTTCTTACTAATAAATAACCTATTTGAATATAATCCATTCTTCTTGATACCCATAGAAACCTCCTTCAATATTCGTCAGAGACCAGATAATTGGCTTGGCCTTCTGTGACGGACTTCTTGAATATTACATTAGGAGTAATATTTCTTTAGAAATTTCTCATTGATTGGCATCATTATCTTGTCGCCGTTTGGTTTTATCAACCGGTATATGCCATTTGAATAGACCGCGTCAATGACAAAAAATCCTTTCCATTTTGGCTAGAACTTTCTTTTTGATTTTTGATTGGTTATGATTAGTCTTCTTACTGAAAGGACTAAATTACATTTTTTGAAAGTTCTTTATTTGACCTTTTTATTAAAGGTTTTGGAAATTCGTGCTTGGTAGAGTCAAAGCTCTGTTGTGCATCAAGACGCTTGTCATCGAGGGCTTCCAACTCTAGAAGTCTTTGCCAATGCTTCTCTTCTTGCATCATTTTGTTTGCTAGTGCAACTCGCAATGAAGGAATCTGCATCTCCAAAGGAAGTACTATTTCAGATCCATACACTAAAGAAAAAGTGTAACATTTGTCGATGTCCTGACAATAGTTTAGTATGACCAAAGACATTCTCCAGGTTTTTCATCCCAATCATGTTGATTGGATGAGACAAACATTTTAGGAAGCTTCACAATGGTTTTGTTGAAGCCCACTGCTAAGCCATTGGCTGCAGGATAGTATAGAGATGAAGCTATGCTTTCAATCCAGTATTTATTGTAAAACCTAGAGAATGATTGACTCACAAATTGAGGTTTGTTGTCATGAACAATTCTCCTTGGTACCCCCAAAGTGGTATATAACATGATATTTGATGAACTTGATCACATCTAATGTCTTTACTTCAGTTAGAAGAATGACTTAGGTTCACTTTGAGAAGTAATCTGTTATGGCCAATATAAACCGATGACCCCTTATTGATGGTGGCAAAATTGACTCAATAATGTCTATTTCCCACATTTCAAATGGTCATGACATGCCGTTGGATGGAGATATTTTGGTGCCTGATGTATGAAGTCTGCATGATTTGACAGACCCTGCATTTTCTAGCATAAGCAACTGCATCTATCATCATTTTGGACCAATAATATCCCATTCTTGGATTCTATCCTAGAGTTTCGGTCCTAGTTGATGTGCTCTATAGATACCGCTTTGAGCTTTTTCAAGTGATTCTTAGGCTTGTTTGTTAGAAAGGCAGCGAAGAAGGATTCCATTATATGATTTTCTATATAGTGTCCGAACTTCAGCATTAGAATATAATTGAATAGCCTTTCTTCCGATTGTTGCCACTTCCACATCAGTCTATATAAGGAAATCGGCAATCTCTTGATTCGAGATCAGACTCAAGAGCATATACTTCACGTGCATCATGTTTCTTGCTTGAACTTAACTCCACTTTAAGTTTATTTTTCGGGCAGAATAATTCTTTACTTCCCACTGTTATGCATTTGCTAGAATCTTTGGGCAAAGCTAAAGTGGCAGCCAATGAAGCTAGCGAGTCTGCATAGTTGTTTTGATGGTGGGACACATGATTAATGTAGAAGCCGTTGAAACTATCAATCATTTTCATGACTGCTCAGTAATATGGCAAGAGATCTTCATTTTTGATTTCATATTCTCCCTTGATTTGGTTGATAATAAACTGAAAGTCTCCATATACTTCTAAATGTTTCACCCCAAGTTGTTTGGCTATCTTTAAACCAATCATCAAGGCATTGTATTCAGCAACATTGTTGGAGCATGACTCTGTTAGTTAATATCTCTAGGGATGCTATGGTTTTAAGGAAAGACAAAGACAACTTCCACTCCTACTACCACTTTTCCTTTGGATCCCATTCTGGAGGCACCATTAAAGAAAATTTGCCAGATTTCATATGTGGTGGCATTTGCTTTAGCAATCTTGTGTGGAGTACCATCTTCTGGAATTGTACTTCCTTCATGTATTTTGTCAGGAATATCTCCGTACAGTTTTGAAGACGCTGAAATTGGGTGTTCAACTAGGAAATCAGCTATAGCTTGACCCTTAATCAATTTTTGTGGGATGAAGTGCATATCGTATTACGATAGAAAAATAACCCAATTGAATAATCTTGAATTTAATGATCCTGATTTGGTTATTAATATTCTTAATGGATTAACTCTCAATATAACATTGATTGTTTGTCCTACCAAGTAGTATCGCATTTTCTGTACTGCAAATACCAGAGCTAGGCATTCTTTTTCCATTGGGTTATATCGATGTTCAGCTCCAATTATCATTCTACTTAAGTAGTAGATGGCTTGTTCATACCCAAATTCATTCTTTTGGACTAACAAGGCTCCCAAATAATGATCCATGCCTCTCACGTATAACAGGAAAGGTATTCCTGAAATTGGAGCTACAAGGATGGTTAGCTTCATAAGGTATTCTTTGATTTCTTTGAAAACTTTCTGACAAGCATCATCCCAAACGAACGATACCCCTTTCTTCATCAATCATGTGAATGGTGGACATCTCTCGAATAAGTTTGCTATAAACTTGCATATGTATGTTAGCCTTCCATGTAGTCCTCTCAACTCTTTGAGATTTCTAGGTGGTGGCATGTCTTGAATTGCTATAATCTTGTCAGGAACATGATGAATTTCTTAGGAAGTGACTACAAATCTAAGGAATTTTCCACTAGAAACTTCCAGAAAAGACTTAGTTGGGTTTATTTTAAGTTGGTATTTTCTTAGGAGATCAAACACCATTATCAAATTATGAAGATGATTGTCTTTGTTTTTGCTTTTGATAGCCAAATCATCCACATAACATTCCACCGTCTTCCAGAGATTCTCTTGGAATATGGTATTCATGGCGCGTTGATATGTGGTGCCAGTATTCTTTAAGCCGAAGGGCATAACTGTATTACAGTATACCCCAGTGGTGTTTTAAAGACGTATATTTCTCATCATCGGGATACATTTTAATTTGATTGTACCTTGAAAATCCATCCATAAATGACATCCATTCGTAGCCGCAAGTATTGTCAATCATGATGTTTTTGATTGGCAATGGAAATTCGTCTTTCGAGCATGCCTCATTGAAGTCTCTGAAATTGATGCAGGCTTTGATTTTTTTTCATTCTTAATTACGAGGACTATATTTACAACCCAATTGGAGTGTTGTTCTTCACGAATGAAGCCTGATTCAATTAGTTTCTTAGTTTTGACTTCAATGACTTTCATTATTTCAAGATAGAACTTTCGTTGTTGTTGTTTAATGGGTTTCGCATTTGGCCGGACGTTCAACTTGTGCATCGCCACTTTTGGGTCTAGGCCTGGCATGTCTTCATATTTCAGGCAAAAATATCGATGTATTCTAAAATAAGAGAAATCATTTCTTCTTTTTCTTCAGAAGATAATTTTCGCTTATAAATATGGGTTAAGGATTAATTTCGTCACCCATATTTATTTGGATCACTTTATCTTCAGTTGGATATTCACATTGTTTAAACAGAACTTCCCATTTCATGTTTAGATATTTTGCGCAAGAATCATCCTTGATTGGTGGAAATTCTTCATCTTCCTCTTCTTTTTGGTCTGCAAAGACCGTGTTAATGGAGACTTCTTGAAAAATGGCTCCAACACTTACATCTGAATCCTAACATAACGATTTGGATGAATGACTATGTTGAAGCTCTTCAGAGTTTGTTTCTGAAAAGATTTCAGGAGTGGTAATATATTTCAACCCCCTGCCAGTTTTATCATAATAACTAAGTATTTTTTTCTTTTGGGACAAAAGGTTGAAAAATAGTTCTTCCTTTTCAAAAGTTCAACCCCCGCCTTCGGCTAAGTTATATCACATATTTTTCATCATTTTATGGGTAATTTTATCGTAATAGAAGAACTCGAGATTTTCATATTGTTCCTTAAAATTTAAATATTTTTTTATTTTTATTGTTTGCTTTTCCAAATAATATAGATCTTTACCTTTATGTTTGGGAGGGACTTCAAATATCACTTCACTTGTATCTCCATTATCATCACTTTGTATGATAAAGGATGAACGAATGGATGCTTGGAATGATGCTAAGGAGTATATTTTATCAAGTTAATTACTAATCGCATCAGTACTAGTACTTGAGGGTTCATAATCAATACCGGATGAATAAGCAAACTCTACGTTCTCATTGATTATCCACTCGCCATCAAAATTAATGGTGTCATTTATATCAAGACCCTTAAGGCCTATTACAATAGGTTTCAGACCCCAATTTTCATTATTGGATCACGAATATTCGGATCCTGATTCAGTATCGATTTTATTCCTGCTTTCTAATTCTTCTGGGGCAAGTTGTTCAGCTGCTTCAAATGTGTCTTGATATAACAACACATCTGTAAAATAGTTTTCAACCCTTTTGAAGAGTTACATTTCTGCCACCAGAGTTTTCACATTCTCTTCATTGTCCACATATTTCATACACTGATGAAGTGTAGAAGGGACAATAAGGTTGAGATGGATCCATGGTCTTTCAAGTAGTGGATTGTAAAACGTGTCAGCATCTATCACATAGCATATGACTTCATTTTTAAGATCACCAATCGGGCATTTTAATTTCACCTTGCCTAAGGGTTTACAACCAATTGCGTTGAACCCAAAAATGGTTGTATTTGTTAATGTCAGTCTATTAATAGGGACTCTGAGATATCTTAGTACCCTCCTTGGCATTATGCTTAAAATGGATCCTGGGTCAACTTTAATTTGGTCAATCTTCGTTGATCCTATGTAGCCTTTATAGCACAAAAGCCGGTGATACTTGTTATTCTTTACTTAAATATCTTCTAGGGAAAAGGTTATGCAAGGTATCTTCTTGGAAAGTTGATGGCATGCTGCATAAATTTCTTCTTTTACTGTTTCTAGGATCTGGGCCATAAGCACTTGTGAGTCTTGCAGAGCTTCTCTTAAGCCTTCTCTAGTTTGCTTGGATAGCCTTAGAAACTCATACAAAGTGATTCTTGCAGGAATGTTGGCTTGTGCCAACACATCAAACCGGAAAAGTTTCTTTTTCTTTGCTTTTAAGAACTTTATCAAACTTAAACTCTTTCTACTTGCTCTTCTCTGGAAGCTGAGGTTCAACCACCTGATCGTAATTTTTCAGGTAATCTCTTCCCGAATGTATTCTGAAAGTTTGCTATTGGTCTTCATTGACCGCTAGTGATTCTTTGGGCTCCTCTCCTAAGTCTGAAAAAGGATGAACTGCTGTGTCATTTTTGGGGACTGCAGTGACATCGTTGGAGGTACACATCTTTCCTTTAGACTTCTTTTTAGGATGTGTTTGTTTACAAGGAAGTAAAATGGAAATAGTAAAAGTAAGACTAGTTTCACTACTTTAAATATTTGTTTGGTAAAAAAAAAATTAGAAGTTACTTCTTGTATGGTGAGGTAGCGCTTATTTGCTACCTATTCCAAAATTTTCTTCCTTACACTTTTTAGTTGAAAGAGCTTAGGAAGTAAAGCAACAAGGCAAAAAAATATTTTTTTTATTTATATATCATCATTATCATTCAAAAGTGGTACTTTTTCATAAAAAATAAATTAAATAAGATAGATAATATTAATTTAATTAATTAAATATTGCTTCATTACTTCCTAATACACTTCCTTCTTCAAATTTTAGTAAACAAATACAAAAATACAACTCTTCTCTTACTTCAACTTTAGAAGTTATTTCTTAATCATTTCATTAACTTTCATTACTTCTATGAGCCAAACATACTCTTAGATGAACTAGAAGTCCATTGTTCATCTTTAAGAAAGTTTGGATGTACCCACATTATCTCCCTTTTGAACATTTCAAAGGGAGATAATCCTTTCTTTTGTTGTTGATGAGGATTGTAATTTACAACCCTCATTGTACCTTAGAGAATTGGTTGAATTCCGTCTTGAATGGTTGATTCTATCCAATCTGAAGCCTTTCTAAATTTGAAAGACACCATATTTGCTATTACCTTCTTCTACTCTGGCTGCAACTTGATGACATTGGTGTCCAATAGGGCTTGAATTTTGTCCTTTAAGATGTAGCAGCTCTTAGTAAGATGGTTAATGATCTTATGATACACGCAATAATTGGGATCATCAATTTTTCCTACTTATTTAGGTCTCTTCGCTTCTGGCAATTTCAGCATATTCCTTTTCATGAGCAAATTTAAAATTGTGATAGTATGTTCATCCTTGAAGAAATATTGTTTTTGAGGAACCCTGGATGAAGGAGGGGTTCTTATAGGAGGCGGTTTAGCTGGTCTTAGGGCATCTATCGCCATCGTCTCTTTCCCTTTAGGTCGAGACGATTGAGGTGTTATAGGATTATTTCTTATTGGTCTTCTCCTTCTTCAGCCTCAAGCCTTTGTGCAATTTATTCGACTTCTTCGGCTTGTGTTGAAACTTCTTTCCAAGTGGAAGACTTTAGTTTTCTCTCAAAGAATCATTCCTAAATCTTTTAATGAAGTCCTGAGCCAACTCTCCCTTCTTTTGCTTTGTGGCAAGGAGTGTTGGCATCGAGATATCTATATCATCCTCATAGAACCATGTTAAGAAGGCCTTTTCCATGTCGCTCCATAAGCTGACGGTTCTTGGCTCTAGTTTTCAGAACCATTCAAATACTAGACCCATGAGGGTGCTAACAAAGACTTGTGTGATGGTCGGATCATTTCCAGTCAAATAGCTCATCTGTGACTTGAAATAATAAATGTGCTAATTTGACGATTCTTTACCATCAAAAGACTTGAGCTTTAAAGGCTTGTAATTTTTTTGGAATGGTATATTCTCCCACTCCACCGGATATGTCTTTACGACCCCCAACTCTTCCAAGTTACTTTTATGAACCAGAGCATTGAACTGATTCTGGAAGCACTCTATGAGGGCAGCATGCGGGTTGCCTTCATGTTCTGAGTTCTCAGATTGATGGAGCTAGTGCTTAGAACAGTTATCTTCTTCTTTATTTTGTTCATCGTCACCAGTGTTTCTAGGAGGAGTATGAGGTTCATTTTTTTCTCTTCCCTATATCCCTCCTTAAGAAGCGGGATTTTTTAGAGGAAGAATCTCCCTCATTCTTTGTTTGCTCATTGATCAGGAATTGGAGTATTGTTCTGATCTCACTTATAGTCTCCTACTATTGCTGGATGATCTTTTTCTTGCTCATCCATCCGCTTCATGAATTCTTAGGATTTCCTTGCATCATATGCACAGAGGCAGACTCTTCAAGGAATGAATTAGAGGTCTGAGATTTTGCAATAGCAGATTTCTTGTTTCTTCTTCATAGGAGGAGATTCTGGCTATCTCCGGTAATCCAATGGTACTGTTACGCTCTTCTGAAGTTGGGTGTTTCGAAAGAAATCCCAACTATTGCTGAACACGCTTTTCAGACCATAGAGTCTGATGAATTTGTTTGAGAAACGCTTCTCCCCTTCTTCTTCTTCTTTCCTCCCAAAGTTATCATGTTGTATAATATTTTAGGATACTCTAATTCAGAGAATTCTTATTTGATGGCGCGTCATCTTCTCTTTGAAGGTTATACTGAAGACGACGCTAGTCTCTTGAAGACAGACGGCTTTGCAGGTGTTGCAATGCAGTGGCAATGAGACAACACCGCATTAATCAACTATTCACAATGATAGTGAGACTTGGGATTTTTCTCTTTTCTGGTTAAGAAATTCCCTAAGATCCCCTGTATTGGAACTCGTGAGACTGTTGGTAGAGGCAATATCCCTTCCAAATAATATTTTTGGGATAGGAGTTTCTATCCCCTTGAAAACATTTAGAGAAAATTTAACTTTAGCTTTTTCAGTTGAAGATTGAGCTTCTAATGAAGCTGGTATGAGTGGGATTGATAGTTTATGAGCCTTAGAGGCTAAATTTTCTTCATAAATGCAGGTCTGAGGCTCACGTTTGACTTCTGTTGAGATGCAAATTTCATATCCGCGTTTAGCTTCAAGGATGCAGATTTGTTGCCCTCGTTTCACTTCTGAAACATGACCCTGAGGTCTGTATTTTACTTCTGAAATGTGAGTCTGGGACTCGCATTTAGTCTGTGAAATACATATGTAAACTGCACATTTGTAGTCGAAGATGTACTAGGTGGGTGAGAGGTGTTTCTTATAAGAAACGCGAGTGAAGCCATCTGCATTTTAATCCAGCTTCTTATTAGGGATCACAACTTCACTCTTTGGCCACCATACGCGAATTGAAATTTCACATGGTTGTTCCACAACAGTTGGTTTTTCTTGCATGGCTCTGCGGAAGGCGTGAGACTTACTTCTTCTCAGATTCCTTCTCATGGTATGGGTGAGAGGAACATTGTCTTCAGTATCATCTCCTCAAAGATTAGAGAATGGTCGTTGCCCTTTGTTGTTGTAGGGATCCTTATCTGTCCTTTAGGATCAATGCAGGTTTTGAGTGGGATAGACTCGGAGACTTGTGCTGATGAAGGAGAAATCTCTCCGTTGAGATCGGACCAGTCTAGAGAGTCCTTAGATAAGACAGTAATCTTTAGAGTCTCATTAGAAGCTAAGTTTTTTGAGACTTTGCAGCATTTCCACAAGGATCTTAGGCTCATTGAGCCAGAGGAGAGGAATTCCTCGTACTTCTCTTGGTCGAACTTGATGATGAGTAATTCGATCATAGTGCTAACTGGAACTTTATCAGATTGGGCTATGGCCATATCATCGGAGATGATAGGGCTCCCCCAACGGTGTCACAATCTTCTGTTCACTATGAAATTGAATTTTTATTGAAAACTTCTCATTAAAATATTACAATATGAATGGTTGTCCGTTTATAAAAAATGAGAAATATCTAATTTTCTCTTTATTTATGCTAGGGTTCTGTTGTAGACGTAGAGGATGATCCTACTCTACATTGAAACTCCAAACAAGTTTTTCGGTTGGCATATTTCGCAAAGCTCTTGGATGCAAGGGCTATAAATTTTTAGCACAAGTGCTTAGATGGAGATGATTCACTCAAAATTCATCAACTGATTAGCCCCTTCTCTAGCCCAGCTTTTGGCTATTTATAGAGGTCTAGAGATCCTTGAATTAGTGTAACCATCCAACTAATGGCTTTCTTGATTTGAGAATTAATTCTCTCTCTTTTAATCCACTTGATTTATGTAAAATCTCCAGGATTCTTAACTGACGTCTTTAATTCTCTGGATTTATAACTGAAATATGGATCTCAATCTTTAGATCCGCATTTTAGTATCTGGTAGCTTGTGTAGCATACTCAGACTCGTGTATGAGTGTCAATAAAGATAATATTCATCTTTTGAGTTTATGATCCGCATTTTAATTAGACTCACGTTTGGATTCAAATATGGATATTTTTTATCATTTGAGATTTTGGAGTGAAAATGCAATCCTTCGGGGTTCGTGTTTTAATTATTTTTGGCTATAATCATAAACTCAAAAGATAGCTAAAAATGTGGATCTCTCTTTAATTGATGATCAATGTATTAACTTCTCAATTGGGCTCGCGTTTGTTCTTAAATGGGGTAGTTTTTATAAGACTTTGTGGGCCATAATGCAATCTTGCATTTTACAGATTAAATCCACATTTTAGTTGAAATACAACTCAGAGCCCACATGGATAACCTTATATTTTTAAGGTTAAAGAACAAAAAGCGACCCTGAGGGGCCCACATTTGTCATTCTTTACTCAGTCCAATATGCGGGTCTCTCTGGATGAGGATCCGTGTTTTGGTTGGCTTGAGTTTCTTAATTCTTTTGATATTTTAAAGACAAAATACGACTCTGTGATGGACGCATTTTAGCTTTTCTAGGTTCCAAACACGTATCTCTCTAAGATAGATGATCCGCATGTTAGCCATTTTGGCTTAAATTATGAATCCCTCTTTTTTTTTCTTTTTCTCAAAAATTTTGTCAGCACCTGCATGTAAGAGTTAGGGGCCTTTGATATTGCCATTGTCGCCCATGAAAGATTTGGGTAGTTCCTCCAATTCGAATTGTATATAGGAGCATGTAGATTATTCATGGGTCATTGATATAAGGCATTTGCTTGCTTAGGTGTTGGACCCATAGGATTCATTAAGAGTGGATACTCCTCCATGACGTGATTCGGAGTTCCACAACTAAAGTATGTGGAAGTATACAATTGATTTACCTGACCTATCTATGGAGCGCTAGGAGTTTCCGACACTTTGATTCTCCTAGTAAGGGCTACAATTTTAGTTTCGACAGCTATAAAGCTGTCCATGCTATGGATCTTACCCTTATTCGCAAAAGTCGCAATAGGCTTCTTAGCAGAATTATCCTACTGCATAGTTTTCCATGCTGGGTCTTCTAAGAATGTCCATGCTTCATCCTTATTTTTCCTCATAAACTCTCCTTGACACATGGACTCAAGAAGAGTTTTGAAAGTGTAATTAAGTCCTTCATACATGATTTGACAAAACCATCACTTTTCTATTGCATGGTGGGGACACTGAGCTAGTAAGTCCTTAAATTATTTCAAGTACTTCCAGAAAGGTTCTCCCCATACTTGACGGAACTGATTAATGGTATTTCATATCTTAGTCATCTCGTGCGTGGGATAGTACTTTTTAAGAAATGTTGTTATGAATTCATTTCAATTAGTATTGAATCAGTATGCATACTATATAACCACATCTTGGCATTATCTTTGAGGGCAAATGGGATAAAACGGAGCTTTATTGCATCCTCCGATAAGTGTCACAGTTTGATTCACATACACTTTCTGAAATTCGCTAATAAAAAGGTAGGCATCCTCAGAATCAGATCCAATGAATTTAGGAAGTATGCTGATGTACTGAGATTTTAATTTGAAGTTATTACATACTGCTTGTGAAAGTTTTATGCACGATGGTAGTGATGTGCGCAATGGATAATATCGATTCTGAAGAATCAAAATCGGTTGGCCCATCTTGTGACCCATGATTAAATCTGATCTCACTAGTCGACCAAATTAATCACGGGTCCAATATGGCATAAACCAACATACGTGAGTGAATGCGTGAGTTTCCAAAAACTAATACAAGAAGTGTCGGATATGGTAGGGTGAGATGAAAAGTGAAAGAAATATGATCAAATAAAAATATAATATTCCTACTATTTTTATTTATTTTTATATTCTTTTATAGAACCAAGAACCCAAAACACACAATAGGAGAAAAACTTGGGTAGTGGTAATACCTTAGTGTCGCCAATTGGAGGCTCTGGCTTATATTTGGCAGCTCTGGCCGCTCTTTGACAGCAAATCCAGGAGCTTAGCTCCCTAGTTTCTATAGTACCTTCCTGGTGCTCCTTTGGTCCTTTTTTCTTTCATGTATCTATACTTCCATATCTCTGCACAATCAATGCACACTATTAATTTATAAAACACAAAATAAAGCAAGAAAACACTGTCGATTCCTGACAACGACGCCAAAAATTGATGTAATAAATTTACTGTAAGCGCACAGTGTTGTTGTAGTGCAAACAGGTTCACATAAGGATCTCGAGAGTTTTGTGATCTTACTCTTTCTATTATTCTGGCAAGCTAACTAGCAAGTTCTAGGCAACAATTTCGTACAACTGGCAGAGTATAAAGCTTGTCATACAGAAGGGCTAATAGCTCGTTTGGATGCAATTCCGATAGAAATTCCAGTGATGTCATAGTTTATAGCTATACATAGGGAGTTGTCCATCGATATCATTTTTGGCACACAACTATTTCTAGGACACCATATCAGATGAGTTTAGCAGAGCTATGAACCAATTGGATGAGTTAGAAGCTCGGGTTTTATTTGATTGAGTACTTCACTTTGGGGAGTAGCAATGCTTTTGACAGGGAAGAAGGTTGGAGGAAAGAGATTGTGCATTGTTTATAGAGAATTAAATGAAGTCACAACTAAGAATCGACATCCATTACCAGTGATGTCACAGTTTATAGCTATACATAGGGAGTTTCAGTGATGTCACAGTTTAATCAGAAGCATTTGGATGTGATTCCGATAGAGATTCCAGTGATGTCACAGTTTATAGCTACACATAGGGAGTTTTCCATCAATGTCATTTTTGGCACACAATTATTTCTAGGACACCATATCAGATGATTTTAGCAGAGCTAGAAGATGAAGAACCAATTGGATGAGTTAGAAGCTTGGGTTTTATTTAACTGAGTACTTCACTTTGGGGAGTAGCTGTGCTTTTGACAGGGAAGAAGGTTGGAGGAAAGAGATTATGCATTGTTTATAGGGAATTAAATGAAGTCACAATTAAGAATCGGCATCCGTTACCATGGGGGCCTATTTGACAACTTCACGGAGCTAAAATATTATCGAAGTTAGATCTTAAGTTGGAATGTCATCAAGCAAAAGTGAGTGAATCAGACATACCCAAGATGGATTTCAGATCCCGATATGAACATTACAAATTCTTAGAGATGCCACTCGAAGTGACGAATACACCAACTATCTTTATGAACTTGATGAATAGAGTTTTTGACGCATTCTTGGATAGTTTTGTGATAGTTTTCATTGATGACATCTTATTGTACTCTAAGAATGAAGAAGGTCTTGCTAAGCACTTGAGAATGGTCTCGGAGACCTTGAGAAGAAAGAGACTTTACAAAAAGCTTAGAAAGTATGAGTTTTGGTTGGAGAGTATTTCCTCTTTTAGACACATCATCTCAGAGAATGGAATTTCTGTCGATCCTAATAAGGTTGCAGCAGTGAGGGATTGGCATGTCTCAAAGTTAGTGATAAAAGTGGGAAGATTTCTTGGACTGGCTGATAATACCAAAGGTTCTTGCAAAACTTCCAAAAATTGCAGGAACTTTGACCAAACTGATGTTGAAAGGCAAGAAGTATGATTGGAAGGAAGATTGTGATGAAGCATTTGAAAGTTAAAAGCAGAGGCTTATTTTAGCACCAGTTTTGGCTTTACTAGATGCAAGGCCGTACCATAACAAGTTGGGACCTAAAGCAAAATTTTGAATAAGATCTAATTATTATAAATACTTTTTTCACTAACAATCTCATAAATATTTTAGTTTTGTGAGCTAAAAAATACTTATTAAAGAGATATATGAGAGAGAATGGGAAAGAGAGAGATTATGGATACGAGATTTGAGAATTGAAAAGGATTAGAGAGATAGAATCTTGAGAATTGACTTGAGAATTCTGGAGTAGAGTAAGATTGAGTTTGAGAATGAGCATATGGATAAAAATTAGAATTTCAAAGCGGATTGGAAAGTAGAAAAAATAAATTGAAAATGACCAGATTGGATAAGGGGCAAGTGCAATTGGTGGAGAAAAAATCGGAACTCAAATGCTAAAATAAAATTAAAAACCTATAAAATTACAAGGTCTGTTGGGCCGTTGAGCCTTTACAGAGGACTAGACTTTAAAAAAAAAAATATGGAGGCTTTCTAACAAATAAGACCTATGACCAATGTCTTATTAGCTTAGAGCATGGGTCGACCCTGACCAGACAGATCTAATAGGATGGTTGTATACAGTAATGCATCTCGTAAAGAATTGTGTTATGTTTAGAAATAACATGATTGGTGATTGCTTATGCATCATGGCAGGTGAGACCTCACGAGAATAACTACCTTACCCATGAATTGAGGGTAGTGACAGTGATCTTAGCCTTGAGGATCTAGAGGAATTATTTGTTGGGCAATAAAATGGAGTCTTACACGAAACAAGAGCTTGAAGTATGTCTGTACTCAGAAAGTGCTAAATAAGAGGCATATGAGATGGCTAGAGTTAATGACAGATTATGATATTGATCAGCAATATTATCCTGGCAAAATCAATGTGGTTCTTAATACTTTGGGCAGGAAGAATATTACATTGTTTTTGACATAGTAGAAAGAATTATTTGAGGATATCAGACAAATGCAATAAGAGATTGTTTTACTTGGATCAGAAGTACGAATAATGGCTTGGCACTTTAATCACGTTTGGTCGAGAGGAGTATGGAAACTCAAAAGGATGATCCTATGTTATATAAAATTTGGAGTCAAATAAATGTTGTGACATTGGATGGTTTTGAGTACTCATGCGGATGGATCCCTACTATTCGACAATAAACTTGGGTATCCAAGGGAGAAGTTTGATAAGAAAATACTTTCAGAGGCTAATAGTTTATTTTATTTTATTCATTCCGGTGGAACAAAGATATATCAAGACTTGAAATGACACTTTGTTGGCATGGGATAAAGCAAGCGATTACTAGCTATATATCAAAGTGTTTAGTAAGTCAACAAGATTGAGCATCAAAAAGTAAATGGGTTACTTCAATCATTACTGATACCTAAGTGGAAGTGGAAGAAGGTTGCTATGTATTTCATCATAGCATTGTCGCGGAGTTCTAGAGGTAACAATGCAATGTAAGTAATTGTGGATTGTCTCACCAAAGATACACATTTTATTCCATTTCATGTGGGACAATCTACAAAGGTTTTGGCAGAGAAATACATATATAAAGTGATGAGATTGCATGATGTACCAGTTAGCATTGTATTAGACTGAGATACCCAGTCACATCACACTTTTGGAAGAAACTTTATAATAGCTTAGGATCAAACTTAGAGTTTAGAAATACTTATCTTTTGGAGATGGATGGCTAGTTAAAAAGAACAATGTAGATATTAGAGGATATGTTGAAAGCATATATGCTCGACTTTGCTGGTTCATAGGAAGGTCACTTTCACCTTGTAGAATTCGCTTCAACAATAGCTACCAAATAAGAATCACGATGGTATCACTTGAGGAGCTTTATGGGAGGAAATGCAAATTATCAGTTTATTAGGATGACATCAAAAAGAGAAAGCTACTTGGACTTGACCTGAGTATACAAACAGTGGACAAGATTAATTTTATATGACAATATTTGAAAGTAACCAAGGACCGATAGGATAAGTGGGTAGATATATTATATTGAACACTTAAGTTTCTAGTAGAAGAGTTTATATTTTAAGATTTCACCAATGAGAGGAGTTTTCTGCTTTGGCAACATGGAAAGTTGAGCCTAAGGTATCTTATTGTGGGACTATTCAAAGCTCAAGATCGAATCATATGATTCTTATCTAGATCAACCAGTAGTTATCATCAACTATAAAAAGAAGACATTGTAAAACAAAGGTGATTCTGCTTGTATCTTGGTTTCTCATAACCGTCATTTGACTCGAGAATTGACCTGGGAGAAAGAAAAAGACATTCAAGATCAGTTTCATATCTCTTCGATTGAAGGTAATAATCTCTTTTGAATCATTTTGAGTTTCGTTAAATTTTGAGTGACTAAATTTTGTTTAAGAGGGGGTAGGATGTAATGCCTACTTTGCTTATAAGTCTTGATTTATTGAAATTAAATTTTAAATATAGTAGAAAGAATTTTAAATAAATGATCTAAAATAAAAGGAAAAGATAGATTAATTAATTCAAATAAAAGAGAGCACGACTCGAGCTCATGACCCAATAAAATTTTACCCTTACCATAGCAACTAAGTTAATCAATTAGTTTTGAATTAGTTTTGATAAATTAAGTAAGTTGGAGTGATTAAATTAGATTTGGCGAACCGAATTAATACGATATGATAAGATTTGGTCTCCAAATCTATTAGGATTCCATCATTAATTAGATATGGAGTTCCTATAAAAAGAGATGTTAGCCACAACCCAATCCTTCCCAGTGCAACAAAAATATGGAGAAAAACACTTTGAAAAAGATGGAGAGTAGAAAAAGGAAGAAGAAGAGGATAATTTAGCCTTAGTTCATGATGCTTTCGACATCTTGTCAACCACAACGCATTGATTTACTTAAATCAAACAAGGTAAGTCCAACTCGCTCAAAAATCATGCTAAATTACATTATCTGGATTTTAGCACTGTAATTTTCATAGATATATTATTTGTGATTGTACGTATCAAAGAGTTTTGTTGAAACATTTGGTTTGATTTATAATTAAAGATATGGTTTTTAATGGTAAACGAGTCTTGATTTCTTATATATATGTTGGGAGATATACTTTTATATATGTTGTACTGAGATTCATATGATTTATCACTAATCTTTTATGTTTTATTGTGCGTATACCATTTTTATCGAAAAGAGATTTGATTAATAATAGATTTGATTAGATTAGTGATAAAGACATGATTTCTATTGATGTTAATATGTATATTTATTTTTATATTGATGTCTATGAGTTCTAATGTAAGTATATGACCCTAATTATATCTTATTATAGAAAAGAATTTTTGAAAAAAGAGTGAGAATGGTCCTTAATGTGCCAGATTCATAGTGTAATACTGATAGTAGTTTCAATAGTGGTTTCAACAGTACTACTCTGGGACGACAATAATAAAGGGGCATTGTTGATAGCAGTTTCAACCGCCCCTTGTTGTTACTGCATAATTAACTCAAACCAAAATGGAACTTTTCACGTTGGGGATTAGACTCCAGTGGTGAATCTTAGTTATTGCCTTGCATAGCAATTTATTTGCTATTTTATTAAGAGTAATTGATTGCAACTAATAAAATAAATAAGTGATTGTATCAATATATTAAATATCATCTTCTAATAGTTAATCATTGATTTGTATGTTTGGTCATATCAAGCAAATGCACTGACATATAATTGCAATAATTGATGTTAGCAATTTATTGTGCTCTTGATTTACTTTGCCAAACAAACTTCCAAAGTTGCCAAACAACTTGTATAGCATACAACGGAGAGAGATCCACTAAAACTCTTTTTCATAAGACAATTACATTTTAAATGTATAATTATTATTCTAAATTTTCAAACACCATATTATTCAAATTCATGGCTTTGGTTAACCAATACAGTAATTGGAGCTCTCCAACTTCTCTAGTCCAAAATATATGTATATAAATCTTGTTTTAGAAATCATAATTCTTGCAAAGTTTAGTAAATAAGTGGGCTTATGAGTTCATCTAAAATTTAAATGTATATTCAATTGATTTATGGATAGGGTTTTCAAAACTTACAGAAGTTTAATTCTGTTTGATTTTGTGATTTAGATAAATTCTGCAACTCTGCTTTTATTATGAAAATGCCCACGTATTATAAGATGTAAATTTTTCATTGTAAAGGGGATGTATAATATTGGTATGAAAATGCCCATGTATTATAAGATGTAAATTTTTCGTTGTAAAGGGGATGTATAATATTGGAAGGAAGCAAGCTATTACCCATGCTAACAAATAAATTATTTTTCTGCTAACATCCTTAATAGTGTCAAGAACAAAAATTCAGCATGTTACTATAAATCATAAAGAGTGCTCATATGTTGTTTTAGATGCCAAAGCCTAAGAACTTGGGAATATAAGTAGTAGAAATATGGTAAACCTGTATGCTTACAGATGCTTATTACTGAAGAAGAAGTTTTTCCCTCAAAATATTAGATTGAAAGGCCTCTAGTCTTGGATATTGTATTACTATAATATGGCAAAACTAGAACAATAATAACCTCCAAATTCATATAATTACATATAATTGATCTCCCCTTTACTGATCATGTACTTGCTAAGAGTGTCTTTAAGTAAAAAATAATTTTTCATTGATTTTGTGTGTTTCCTTTTCTTTTACAAAATAACTTCTTATACCCTTGCTACATAAGCTAATTGCATGACTAGAAATATGATAGATCTGCTTGTCCACCAACTAGTCATCAAGTGATTAACACTCTGACATATCCCTCTTTCACCTACTAGAAATCAATAGTAATTGATGCCAAACTGAGAAACCTTAGCTAAATATTTGCTGAGCTACCTTGATTTCGCGTCATGCTCTATGGTCCAAACCTTTTTGGATGGGAGAGTCCTTTATGGTGAAAATACTTATATAGTATTGGCTCCTTCTTGAATTGTCTTCTTTGATTTGTAGCATAAAAGTATAAACTCGGGATTTTCTAACTCTTGATCAAGTAGATTAAAAAAATAATAGTTTTCTATAAAAATAACATTTTATACCTACCGATCGACAGATAAAATAGGGGGCGGGGGGGGAGCGTTACTATGTGCTTGTGTTGGGAGTTGGTGGGGATAGGATGAAGGATGTTATGAAATAATGTGATTCTCTCTGTAGTGGTTTTTTTTGTTTTTTTTTTTTTGGAGATGGTGTTATAAAATAATGCCCTTAACTTCTTTTTTTGTTAAACTTTCGATAGAAAGACATATTACTAACGGAATAACTCATTACTGACGGAATAACTCACTTCTGAGGATGAAATAGGGGCTAACATGTATAAGCATAATGTGTAATAACCTTTTATACATTTATAACTTAACTAATATCTTTTAACAAATTTAATCTTCTATTATACATGCATGCATAATTTTGTGACTTCCCTACTAAAATTTTCTGGTTGTCCCTGCCACTTTCATACAGGTAAGAACCTTTTGGGGGTGATGGGATCATGAATTTGGAGTTGGAAAAAAGATCATATTAGTTTTTGAACCTTTTCCTTGATAAGCTTGGTTTGTGCAGGGGAAAAGGAGGAAGGGAGTAAAGGGGGGAAAAAAAAAAACAGAAGAAGAAGAAAAAGCTACTGTTCACTCGATTTCAGGCTAATGAATTTACACACCAATTGCGCAAAACAACTAGAAGAGGGGGTAGAGAAAATGGATTTGGTTTCTTTTTCCTATTATTTTGAGGAGATCGAGAAATTTTCCATTTTCCATATTCATGCGAAGGTAGCGAGCTATGAATATATTGCATGATTTTTTATACATGATTTTCTGAATATTTATGACATGAATATTTATGATGTCACAGATATTTATGACATTATTTTCTAAATATTTAGCATGTGATTTTCTGAATATTTAATGATTCTCTATACTATCAGTACATGATTTTCTCAATATTTCTGATAAATATTCATATCATACATATTTATGACATGATTTTCTGTACTATCAGCACATGGTTTTCGGAATATTTATGACATGAATATTTACATAAATGTTCATGTCATAAATACACTCGAGTTGTCCACATCATGAAGCAAGCAGATTTCAAGATGCATGTCCCCTGTAGAACTTGCATTTTTTACAGGAAGCTTCCCCAGAGATTTGAACGCCACGAGCAGTGGGCAGTAAGGTCCATCACGTGGACGGGGACACAATTACAATTTAGTTGGATGCTTATGGCACAAAGATGTTGGCATTTGTATAAGCAGTGCGCTGCGATTTGATTTTCCCACACCTACATCATGACATCAAGAACACATCAATTTTGTGGGAGCTAGATAAGAATCATTTGAAGTCCTATAATCCAATCAATCAATTATGCCTCGACATCATTAAAATGTGAATTATGAAAGATGAAACTCATGGAAAGGCAATTCGTGGAAACGCAATTAGCGTGCACAATCTTCACCCTGTTCGATTATTTGACTTTGAATCGTTTTTGTTCCCAGTTAAGGAAAGTGCTCGATCAAAATGTCATTTCAAATCTAAAGGGAAAGCAATAGCAGTGCCTTAAAGGCAAGTGCTATCTTCTTCATTCAACACAGCCACGCAATCTTGTCTACAAGTGGATCATGGAATACCCAAATCGCTATAGAATGCAGACAAGCATATCTCACCAGAGGGGAGACGATATCTTCAGTAACATATTTGGCAGGTGTCAAGTGTTTTTACGAAAAATTACCTCTTCCACTGTTTCCAATAAAAAACCTGTAATACCGCTTGTTGTTTTCAGTCAGTAGATGCATTCCAAGTTGAACATGAATTCCATATGAGCCTACATTGTAAAATTAAATCTGTTACTCACCGCTTGTCTGCTGCAACTCGGCATGATTCTGGAAGTGGAACAAGCGGAAGATTCTGATGTTGCTACTTTCGTAAATGCTGGAGTATCTTTATGCTCCTGGTGCAAGTAGCACTTCAGCTCCAAAGCAACAGCAGATAAAGCAAAAAGAATATATGTTATTACAGTCAGATGTCCACACACAGGCAAATCCAGGGCAACATGAATAACTATCGCAAAAAGAATCATTGTGTAACAGAATAGCCAGAATTGAGCTACAGCAATTTAAATCAAAAGTCTCATAAACAGTTCTAAGCACCAGCACTGTTACCACGAATAAATAATACTCTACAAGGATGACCATTTGTATATGATGCCCATGCAAATAAAACGAAACATTACCCATAAACACATTGGGATGCAGAAAATAAAAACCAGTACAAGCCCTGTACTCATAACTGTAACTATCGTCATATTTCAACCCTGATAAATTACTGCAAAGTAAATTCTGCCTCCACATTACTACAGCTAAAATATGAATATGTCAGAATATATTTCTTCATAATTGACAGTCAGGCCATAAAGCCCAATTGATGCAGTTAACTATGATAGCAGGCTATAAAAATGGCCTGATCTTTTTTCATGAACTAAGGGAAGCTATTTCAAATTATAATTCAAGATGACCTCTGACCAGTTAAAAAAATAGGACTCCATACAATGGTTTCAAAGGGTGATGGCTCACTACCGCTCATCTGAACATCAGACCAACCAGCAATATTCCACAAATTGTTACTTCAACTGTGTATTCTTCTCTTTTCACACATCATAAGCAAGCAAACCTTCTACTAGATATCAGGAGTTTCAAAGACTCTTCCCTTGCCATATTTCAGAATATATTCATACACTATGAACCTTTTGTCGAAAAATATAAGACCACGAAAGAAATAATTGATGTAAAACTTACCCATAAATCTAACATGGTTCCTCCAACAGATTCAGCTAATATCATTGGCTGAAGCCAGTCAATTCTTGAAATAATTGCACACAACACCTCTTTTGATCACAGGCACAGAACATACTGGGAAGGGTGAAAAAGGACTAGCAAGGGTAGCCTGGACTGCAGCCCATACCCTTCCAAGAAAGCATTTTTCTACGATCCCTTCCCCTGATAGATCTTGCAAGTAATGCTCCACTAACTGGCTTGCATAGGCCAACATCAATAACAGAGGTGATCATTCTTTTATCATGTTGCACACCGAAATGGAAATCAAAGAGCATAGCCAAGCAACAAACTTGGTGAGCTAAGATGCTATTTTCACATTCCAAAGGAAGAAACTTGAGGATGTGAAGATTTACCTGTATGACATATGAAACCACGAAAAACCAGATCCCATCATAAGAAATTTTTTGAAAAAATGAAATCAAATTAGATTAAACCAAATGAGTATTATCATTTGTTACGCATACCTCCGATTCCATGGCACGAAGTTCATTGAACCATACAGCACCGCCAAGAGATCCATCAGCAGACAAGCTTAAACTAAAAACCGGAGGCCTGAGAGGATACTCCATGCTGATCTTGATCTATCAGAATCAGAACATATTATATATAAGGCACTGAATAGGAGAGAGAAGCAGGAATACAGAGGGTAAAATTACCTTTGCTTCCAACTTTACAATACGCTCGCTTCTGTCCTTTCTGCTAAGTATCAGAAGGAACTCTCTGTTAGCATGGTCTTCCCATGGTTCTTCGACAGCTTTGCTCGCATCTTCAGTATCCAGGCCCAGGCAAGATTGCTCCTCCAAATCACTCTCACTGTCAAGCATAAGTTCTGGATCATCATCTTGCTTACTGAAATATTGAGATTTAACCTTTTTGGTAGGAGTTATGCTTTTTGTAATCAATGCCAGGCCTCTAGAGTGTTCAAGCTCAGAAAAACCGTCTGGGATACTCTTTTCAGGTTCCTCTGACAAGCTTGCTGCATGAAGGGAAGCTGGAAGCTCCCCATCTTCCCTCGCACTCTCTGTTTCTTCCCAAGGAGTCACAGATCTCCTGTCCCTATCATGCCCAACATAATTCACAACTTGTTCCGAAGCAACAACAGAAGAGTTAAGAATTGGTCCTGCTGCTGACCAGTGCTGTAAAGTACATGATGGGGTGTGGGTGGCCCATGGAACATTTTCATCTGTTAACAACGGCAACTTGAATTTAGCCAAGGAATCAAGCTGCTCCCTGTAAGCCAATCAAAGATTTGAAACCTTCAAAACAAGACAGACATTACTGATCAAACAAAACGACATGCAATAAAAAGAGGCAGGAATATCAATAAATCTGCATACTTCTAGAAACATTGAATTAATGGAAACTGAAGGTACTACCATAATTTCTAGAGAAACATTTGCTACAAAGAAAAAAAAAATTATACCCTCATAAGCTTTAGCATGGAAGGCCTCATGTCTCCTTGCATGGTGCATTCACTAAACTATCATCATATAAAACAAACTCAAGAAAAGGGATACATGACGAAAGCCAACAAGATCATCTAGAGGTACAATGTAATTCCACTAATGTTTATTTGATATCATAACAACACAAGACTACGTGACTACAAAAAACAGAGCAGTGACTCACACGAGAGCCATCTGAGCCTTTTTCCTAGAACGGATCCTCTGCACAACAGTTTGTACTCGATTCTGATGGCGGTAAAGGGAAAGTCCAGAGTGAATAGCACTACCTTTCAGTGCTTCACTATTTAGAGTTCCATTGCAGGCATGAAAAGGAGGCAACTCCTGAAAGAAATCAATCCCACCCAAATGTTGTGCCCACTTGTATGGTCGAGAAGTTTTCTTTTCATTGATATATGCAGAAACCCCAGCATAGAGCTTTGCCATCTGCAAAACAACTCAAATAGTGTAACTACCATACAAGAAAAGAAAATTATTCCATGCAAAGAACTACAACTACAGGGCTGCTTTCTCAAGTATCTGTTTCTGCTCCTCCTTCTCTCTACTGCTATGGCTGCACTCTCTAAGCCTACATGGGGTAATGGAAGCATTAATAAGTGAATCAAAACTATCCAGTATGAGAACTCAAATTTTTCACAAACCCATGCCCTAGATCACATACCACATTTTATTCAGATTACAAGTGAAGAAACAAGAACAAGCTTGAAAGCAACTTAGTTCATTATTTCAAACAAAATAACACTAATGGATAAACATAACTTCGACAACAACATTTAATTGGTGCAACTCTTCTAATATGGCAGATAAAAAAATAGCTACATGTACTACTATATTCTACGATAATGCAGTATAGCCGCCTAAGTGGTAGACTTTCAGGCAAGCCACCTAACACCAAACTCCCTAGGCAAGCACCTTTGTTGACTAGACACCCCTAAGTGAATGCTTATGTAACAAAAAGGAGGAATACGCACAGGAAAAAGAGAAAAAATATATATATTATATGACCAGAATCCAAGAATGACAAGAAAATAGAGAGAGAACTAAAAAAGTTAGAAAATTTGTATGTACACATACAACTTCTCATAATTGCTAAGTAATTCACTGCTTCATCCAAATAATAACATATTTCACAACCTAACTAGAATAAGATATGCCTGTGTGCATGCCTGTGCCGGATGTGTTTGCTAACAGCATAGGCAGCCAATTAAGCTCCTATTAGGTGACACCTAACCACCTGTCAGCCAAGAGAAGTAATTTCGTTTATTTCACATGATCCTGAATAGAGCTAAAAGTATGATCTCTCACTAGGGGAACAAATAGTCTGGACCCAAGCACACATCTGCATAAAAGTAAACACAATCTCCTAGCACAATTTCCAGGTCCGTACATATGCGCCTAATGATGCCAGAGATTAGTTTAGATAAAGGAAACAGAATAACATTTACCTGATGTGGAAGCTCCATGCCAGTGTCGTTGGGAAATAGGTTGCACAAGATGTTATTATCAGATCCCTCTGCATCTTCAATTCCAACACATATAACATGTAACTTCACCAAGTACTCAAATCTCAAGGCAATTAGCTTCGATGGTTTAGACTCGAAATCTTCATCATTATATATAACAAGGATGACTTTGAGCGGATGAGATTGGTAAATCCCTGATTGATCAACATTGTCCTTGACCATGTTCTTCTTGGGCCTCTTTCTTCTCCTCTGGCCATCTTCCTCATCTTCAGGAGCATCGTCCTCCAATCTGTTGTTTTCTGTATTCACTAATGTTCCTGAAAAACAGAATTTTCTTATCATTGTTTGCCAATCAAAGTGAATCGGGAATAAAATCATGTAACAGAAACATTTGTAATTCTTAACTTGCAAGCAAATTAAATACTTACTATTTGCTTAAATAGTCATCATCAGCCGGTTTAGATGATGATGACGATGAACACGATGAAAGCGTATTTGGTTAAATTTAGGGTTTACCAGATTGCTTAAGCTAAATTTGGGGGCAAATTAAGATATTTCGAGAAAATTAGCTTAGAGTGAAATTCCCAGCCAGTTGATATTTAGACTTTACATTCACAAGGGCACTTTGATGTGACAAGCAACTCAAGGTACCAAAGATCGTTTAGAATTTACAAATCAGGTGTCATTATGAATAAATATTTCACCTAAGAAAAAATTTTCGACAAACAAAGTTTAAAAAACAACAACAAATTATTTAATTTTGGTCCCCTACATGAATCCATCTCCATTTAGTTAAGCTTCATCTATTCCATTACATTAAAAAGTTTCAAATCCTTTCTAATTGGTTCTATTCAAATTTTCTTATGCCTACCTCACTATTCCGTTAACTATAATTCTGATGTTCAAAAGTCCAGTTCCATTACGGGCTTGATATGAGAGCAACTAGTGAGTACATAGAGAACTTGGCGAGTCAGATATTACTTGTTAAAAATATTAATATTTTAATATGTTCGTACTCAAAACATCAAAATAACATAAAATAATATAAAAAAAAAATCTCATACCAAAACTACCAGTACTATATAGCTACTAACTAAATTAGCACATTTTGATTTAGAAATCAAATTTAATTTAAGAGTAGACAATTTGTAATATACATTTTTTGCTAATACTTGTAGACTTACAATATGCACTAAATTCAATAAACCAATGAACCATCATAATCATAATAAGAACTCTAATTTCTTACCACTTGAATAACTTCAACACTTCCACAAGCAAAGCCAACAAATGAAAGCAAACAAAACATGTCTAACTAGAAAATTAATTAAAAAAAAAGAAGATGAAACCAACAAAAAAAAAACTAATTAAAGAAATCTCCTATTAGCATGTCACTCAATATCTCACAAAACAAAGTGCAATTTTTAGAAATACTCAGTTGGATATCCCCTGTTTAAATGCAGAAAAATACGAAGCATCCATCCAAAAGGAGTCAATTTCAATTTTCAAAACAAAAAGCCAAAATTACTTCAATTCTCCCATTTTCAATAAACAAGCTTGAACCAACCATGTTGCTCAGTAACTCATCAAACAAAATCCATCTTTCTTTTTGAGAAATAACAAAATCCAAATCCAATTTTTAGAAGACCTATCCAAGCTTTTCCGATCAACGACAAATAAAACCAATTAAAATCCAAACTTTGCAAGATCAAATATCTACTGAAGATCAAAGAAAATGAACAAAGTCAAGAGAATTTATGGAGATGCTTCAATTAGAGGAGTTTGGTTGTGGGCGACTGCAAAGATCAAAAGAGTCACATGATGTCCTTTTATATAGACCTAAGAGAGCTTAGTTTTTTTTTTTTTTTTTTTTTTAATTATTTGTCGGCAGCTTCTACTCTTTGCTAGGTGCAACAGGAGTCCTGACAAAGTGCAAGAGGAGTCCAAGTCATGATGATTGCCTAGGAGATGAGCCTATGTCACTCGAGAGAGATTGGGGTTCAATCTGGTTCAAGTGAGCCCTAATTTCTCTAGACAAGGAGATACTGGTTAGGGTTAATTGGTTTTCAATCCAACAGAATTTTTTGCCATAACAACAAATCGGATCAAAAACTCACTCAAAAACTAAGAACTCAATCGAGTACTCAACCTCTCCAAGTTTAGGAGCAAGTGTCCAAATCTTTACCCGTCGGATGACCAATTCCAAGTAATTAGCCAATTCACTAAGTTTTAGGACACTATATAATCCTCTCACCTCCCTTCATTTGGACACTTACTAGCCTTTATCAAATATGATCAAAATACAATCAAAATTTCCTCATTTTATTCTCAATAGGAGCAACCTCTAATGTAGTAGAAATATACTCTTTTCTTATACTATTTCTTATGTATTACCACTCACATATTAAGCATTCCCATTTCTTCTAATCATTTTTTTTACATGTTTCCTAAAGAAGAGCACACCAAATGTTGGCTATAAAGTAACGTCATTCACAGAAGATAAGTATAGCAGAAATGCACATGCTTCGTTGGATGTGTGGTAACATCAAGAGAGATAAAGTGAGAAATGAGAATATCGTGCGTACTCCCCATAGAAGAGAAAAAGTGCAAAAATCGTCAATGATGATTTAAGCATGTACGACGTATACCTATAAACAGATACACCAGTTCGACGAGTTGAACTTATGAACGTGTAGAACAAGTTAAAAGAGCGAAAGGACAACCGAGAAAATATGAATGAAGGTGATAGATACGAAAAGATATAGATGCTAGAGGCTTAAATAAACACATTGCTGAATAGGAATGAGTGGAGAAGGATCGATCATGCGATTCATCAGGTGTGATTCTCTTTCGGTTCACTTAGCCTACCAAAGCACTTGGGATAAAAGGCTTAGTTGTTGTTGTTGTTGACTCTTAAAGGAAAATAACATAAAAAAGGGATAAAATTAAATGAGAACCAATCTAAGCCACTTCAATAGGAAAATAAAAAATATTCATCACAGGATCACCATTTTGCAATTTTGTTCTTTCACAAAAATTCCTTTCATGGACTTACAACCAAAGAAAAAGCAATTGTGATATATTTAGTCCGATTGACAACACTTGCAATTTGGCTTTCTATTTAAATTCCTACGAGAAAGGCAAATTGAAATCAAATATTGCTTAAAATATTTACATGATGTCAATGGCGTTTTTGCATCCTCTCTCAATGCCTAAGGCATCAAATAAAACGAAGAACTTTACAAATTTCAGAAAATAAATTACAAGCACTCAAAAAGAATTATTAGTTTCACATTTCTGCTACTCTAGAACTCCCTGAATTTTCCTTCAGGGAGTAATCAACAGAATTTTTGAAGTGGTACCAGAATTAAAATGAAAACTATACTTAGACATAAGATAATGGAAACAATTATTACAGGAATTAGAATAAGAGAAAAGACAGCAGGAATAAAAACAATCATCAATGTACCAAAAAGAAAATTACTTTTAAAAGACATGATATACACCAGTTCAAGAATCGCCAGACTCGTGAAAAGTAAGTTACCTCCAACAAATCATATGGGGCACTGTAGCACAGTAATTCTATCATAAATCATGTTGGTGTCAGACAAAGTGACACATGACAAACACGAGTGCTTGACCACTCCATGGACATACGTCAGACTCTACTCCTTTCTCAACTATAGAATTTTTTTAGGAAATGTCACACACTCCTTGGCCATGTCCTACTTTTCTCATCCACTTTGATAACGTTATATGTTTATGTTATTACATAATTTAACCAACCTAGGCTCCCAGCGAAAAGGCCAAAATAGGCAAAAAGCCCAAGACCCATGTAGACCCCAACTTGGCAAAAGCCTACAAGGTGAAGACCAAAGGCTACCAGCCCCAAGTAAATACAGAAGTTGAAAGACCACAAGACCCATAGACTAACTTGGAGAAAGCATGTCAACTACTACTCCGGAAACAAATGTCTCCATGTGATCTCTCAAATGGAGTCAAATTACGATTCAAACTCTCCGTCCAATGCCAAAGAATCAACAATCTAATGGTCCTCCAAGATTAGAAGACTAAATCCATCTACAACAAGGAAACGGATCTCCAATTATGGAAGTCACGATGTTCTGAGTTCAACTATAATTTGAGATATGATTTTTCTAGAATATGGATGAAAAGAATTATAAGGCTGTAACTTTGAGAGGTGAAGAGAGGGCACCGCTGAAAGATTGTAATCCTTTTTTCACCAATAAAGAGCACGCCAAACAGCCAACCTTATGTTGGGCACCCCTAGAAACATGATGGGCTATAAACACAAAGCCAAAAATCAATCTAACCCAAAAGTTTAAACTGATAGGTAAAAACCCCAACTTCGTATGTAAACCCATGAACTTTTTTTGTTCTATTCAATGTAGGGCTAGACTTACATATGAACTCCTTAACACCTTACACCAAAGGCGTAGACTCAAGATCCATCTCCATTGAACCTTGTTAACTCGCGTCTACTGTCTATTTTGACTCTTCGAAGTATTTTCCCTCTAGCGATCTTTCTGCAAGCTGCTCACCCAATTTTCCGTTTGATGCTTCGATCGTCTCCCCCAACTCATCAAATCACACAATTTTAGGCATCAAATATTGGCGCCACATGCGAAAATGACTAAACTATACACCAAACACATGCTCTACCAATGTTTAAAATAGCAATAACGTTAACGTAACGTTTTGTCTCTGTTAGGTTATGTTGCATATAGCGTAACACATAACGTACATTATGTAATTTCCTATTTATTTAATAAAAAATATAGAACTATATAAAATAATTTTTATAAATTAAAAAATAAATTTAAAATATCTAAAAAAAGAATATAAAATCATTTTGCAATACATAATCTATTCTAATTTTATATTAAGTTTTACAATAATTTCCACATTTATGTTCATAAATTATATTAAGTTTGCAACCGTAATTCCAGTCATTATCTAAACAAAAAAACAAGATTCCAATTTTTTTATTTGAATTCCAGTTATTATCATTGTTGTAATTTATATTCTGTAATTTCAATTTATCTTATTTGTAATTGTTAATTTTAGTTCAGCTAATAATTTATCAGAATCAACAAGTAAGATATTTTAGATATCGGAGAAGAATTACAACAAACGAATAAGAAAATAATCGCAAATCAACAAGTTAGCAATTTCACAAGCAATCAAACAAACCAACAACTAGTTAAGTAAAAAAGTTACAGCAATTTGCTAATAATCAAAATAATAATCAACAACAGTATATAAATTTCTAAAAAAGTAATTATAAATAACGTAATATTACGTAATTTAACGTAACGTTACAAAATATAACGTAAAATAACATAAAAAAACATATTGTTATGGTGCAATAAGTTATTCTCAATTGTTATGTAGCATTGGGGTTCTATTAGGTTTCGTAACGCAACATAACGGGTTTCACAATGCGTTATTTTCAACATTGTGCTCTACAATCCATAATCAAATGACTTCACAACAAAATGAAGGACGAGTTGCGAATTTGATATAGTCGACCAAATGCATTCGTAACTCAAGTACAATTCCAAGCATATTTCAAGAAATCGCCAAGTAAATAACAGAAATCGGTCGATAGCCTCCTCTCTTGAACGAGGAAAACCCCGAAAGGGGGGGTCAAATAGACAGGGATGAGTCCCATAGTGAGCAACCTCACTCATCAAACGTCCTAAACGTCCTATATACTTAGGGAAGAAACCAAGCTAAATCAAAATGGGATCACGACAAGGAAGCCGAGTCATCATCTTCAACTGACAAAGGAAGGCTAATAAGCTCAATCAAGACTGGTATGGACTCGGAAAACCATGATCCTTCTGTAAAAATATTATGCAAAAGGAGTTCAAAATTCAAACTCCCTAATAACTGAAAAAGATATGATAGCACTGTGACACTCATGAGCACCTTAGCAATTACTGACATGTGCTATGCGTCTCCAAGGAGTTATGGATGAGAAATTTGCCAAGTCTTCTCGATGACTGCAGGGTACAACAATCTCCTTGTTGGATCTATCACTTCTTTTTGATAGCTTCACCGAGAATAAATGTAGTATTATGTCGTAATAAGAGTAAGAAGAAAAGATATCCTCTTCCCTAAACGTTAAACAACAAAAGGTATGAGACACCAAGAGATTTCATGCGAAAATATAATGAAGATAAGTTGCAAACTGAAGACTATTCTTCCGATGTAGCGATGGCGGAACAAATGAGAGACATTCAAGATGAATCAGGATGACAAAAAGAAACTACCAGTTCCGCCAAACTCCTAGATTAAGAGTATACCGAGCGAGAGGAATCAAGATAATTTTCCAAAATCACAACGTTGGCCGATATAGAGTTGGAAACACAGAAGAACAAGGAGAGGAGAGGGAGTGGGCAAGACAAGAAATGGAGTCCCCCGATAAGCTACGACGACCATCTCCAAAAGGATGTCGAGACAATTATTGTCCTTAAGGTAAGTACGACTTCACTATGCTCAACACTTACATGGAACTGAGTACTAAACTAGGTACAACAAGAGGGTCTACTCTCCCGATCATCTTATTTGGTCCAAACTCCACCAGAAAGAAGATTCCCGATGCTAATGTATCATAAAGATACCATCACACTGAAGATTATTACCAGCTCAAAAGGGCCTTCGAAAGTCTAATCCAATGAGGATATCTAAAGAATCTCGTTGAAAAGGACCTAGCCAGAAGGCAATCAACTTATCACCCAGTAGGAACAAACACTGAATGCAACGCTCCTAAGGGTGAAGTAACTATCCAGAAGGTATTGCAAGAGGATCAACCTACTCAGCGAGATAAATGATAAATGCCACTGAACATCCGCAAAAGCACCTACGAGGACCAAAGATCTTCTTGGACTGAGATTTGCAAGGGGCGAAGGTCTCTCATTATTCTGTTGTTATAATCACTACAAATGTTGAAGGGACCGAAGTGAGGATATTGGTTGATACAAGAATCTCATCTGATTTAACATTTGCTTCTTGCATGCCATCAAAGAGATAGGGATCGACGAGAATGAACACAACCGAACTACAGGGCCTCTAACAAGCTTTGATAAAGCCGAGACCCCGCCATTGACTTAATCTCACTCCATATATCTTTCGAAGAAACCTCAAGGTGAGTCGTTCTCAAGTAGAGTATATAGTCATAGATGTTGAGTTACCCTATAACATCATTCTGGGATGACCATCCTTAAAAGCACTAGGAGTTATCATTTCGACTTTGCGCTAGGTGATCAAGTTTCCTACCAAGTATGGGTAGGTCAGAGTTACCAACAACCAAAAAACTTCATGCAATTGTCACTGACAACTATAAAGAATCAAATCAAGGTCGAAGTCCTCCACATTAAGTGCCAAAGAAATGTAGACGGAGTGACATCAAAAATAGCTGCCAAACTTGAAACGATGGCTCAAGCGACTAGTCGAAAGACCTCCGTCCCACTCCAACTGAAAAGACGAAATCTATCCATCACTGAGAACCCTCAAAGAAAGTTGAAATTAGCTCTTCCCTCCAATAGCCCCTCCAATCCAACATGATTTGCTTCCTCAAAGATAAAAAAAGACATTCACCTAGACTCCCAAGGACATGAAAGGAATCAATTGTGAAGTCATCTACAACCAACTAAGCATAGGTCAGACCTTCTCCCCATTAAGCAAAAGAAGCATAAAATAGACTTAAAGAAAAGAAAAGCTACCAAAGAAGTCGACAAACTCATGGTTGCAGAATGTATCTAAGTTAGTTACCCAAAATGGTTAGCTAACATGTCGTTAGTGAAAAAAGCAACTGGAAAGTTGAAGATGCACATAGACTACACCAATCTGAACAAGGCTTGTCCGATGGCCAGCTTCCTACTCTCTCAAATTGATCAATCGATGGACACAACTTTAGGCCCCCAATTACTTAGCTTCATGAATGTTAGGTGATGGGTATAACCAAATTCAAATTGCCATGGAGGATAAGGCAAAAGACATCTTCCATTTAGGAAGCACGAATACCGACACAGGTTTAGACACAAATTCGGACACGAACAAGGGTTAAGACATTTATAAAAAACGAGAACACAAACATGACAAAGACACTAAAAAAATTATAAATATAAGCATATATTCTTCTATTATTAACATAATAATTTTACTAAAACTGACAATGTATTGGTTCATATCTCTTCATTCCCTTACAAAAGACAAGTCTCGCTATCAACCAAACATCTATCTCTCCCTTGCCCTCTATATACAAAGAGACAAAAAAGAAAAGATGGTGACTATAACATATAATAAATCGGCAAAGAATGTGAATACAAAAAACATTCAATTATAGAAACTAAACAAAATTCATATCCATAAGAAAGCATTAAAGTATAAGTTCATAAATGTAAATAAGTATATATAGATAATACCAATTTAGTAATATATTTATTTTCGATTTTTCCAAACCATTTAACAACCTATAAAAAACTTGGATATGGCAATAAAACAGCATAATTTCTTTATTTTATTGGACACGTAAACGACACGGATTTTCGCGTGTCTGCAGCGTTTCTATGTCGAACACATGTCCAATACGGACACGACATCCCTAGCAGTGCGTCTATGTTTCTTAGTCTTCCATGACATATCAAAGCACACATTACTACAAAGCGATGCTTTTTAATCTGAAGAACGTTGGAGCAATGTATCAATGCCTCATCAACAAAATCTTCAAGCTCAAATTCAACTGAACTCTACATTGATAACATGGTTAACTCACTAAACAACAAACCACATTGTCGAGCTACATGAGACATTCACCATGTTGAGGAAATACAAAGATGAAACTTATATGTTTAAAATAGTACTAGAATATCGATGATATATCAGCAGTGTTTTAAATACCGATCGGTATATTGAAATTTTTGCTCAAACGATATAGTAAGTATTATTTTTCCGTTTCTTATTTTGGACCAGTATGGAGCGATATATCAGCCACTTGGCAATATATCGCCCAATAATCGGTATAAAAATACTAACTAGTATTTGTTGTTTATCGGTTTTCTTGTAAGTTTTTTGGTTGCAGCTAGAACCCATTAAAAACGACCCAACCGATTCTATTCCTTTATATTCTAACAGGCTAACCATAACCCTAACTTGCCCTAATCACCCTCCCTCTATTCGAAACCTCTTCGCCTCTCCCGTATAGCAATTCTCTCAGCCCTCTCAACCCCCAACCTCGATTCTCAGCCCTCCTGGCTCCCAAACCCAATCCTCTCAGCCCCCCGACTCTTAATCCCCTAGCTCCCCCAACCTCCCCTCCTCTAACAATACCTGACCTCGATCACCTCTTGCCTCCAACTCCTCTCCTCTCTTCTCTGCGACGGCCCATGAAAACCCTAGAAATCAGCACAACCCTAGCACTCTGCAGCACTCCCAACTCCATAGCACAGCCGCAACCCTCCTCTTCTCTCCTCATACTCAACTCCTGTAACTATAAGGTATTTTATACTATGTAAATTTTTTTATAAGTTGGGTTTTACTGAAAGTTGGATACCTTGAAGTCTTCTTACGTTCGTAGAAATCAGTATTGAAAGCTCTACCTGAAGTTAACTATTTAAAAAAACTGGGTTTGGTCAAAATTTATACCTTCTCGTTTTTCAAGAAACTTGAAGGAAACCTGACCCAAGCATGTATTTGTCTACAATTTTTCAAGAATTTTCTTTACCTTGTCCAATGATTTTAGCTTTTCTTTCAATCACGCTCAAGTAGTTGTTTCATCTTCTTGTCTCTAAGAACCTACAAGTAATCAAATCTCTATAATGATATCTAATGATGGTTTTATTTTGCCTTCTTTGTATGTGCGCTTGTCCTCAATAGAACTGCTCACTTCACAGTTTACAAGAACCTACAAGGCTACATAGTCCAATTAACCATGCATTTATTCTAGCCACTAACGCTAGTACGCTAACCGACATCGCATTTTGAAGTTGTCGTTCACAGTGGAAGAACGATCAATGAAAGGGACATTTGATAACTAATCAAGCCCTTATTCTATCTTTTCCTTATATATGCAGGTAATCAAGCTTTTGAGCTGATGGATTGGGTTAGGTTTTTTGCATAACTGAAAGAAGATATGATATTATTACTTAATAGACAATATTTGAAGGCCAAGTATCATCGGATATCTCGCCTTCAAACTGATATATCAAATCGTTTTGGTCTAAATGAAAACCGATATATAAACATATATATACGAACTAAATGTTCAATCTTCAAAACAAAAAAGAATACGTATAGAGCCATTATTGACCACCACCGTTAGTACCACAACTTGTATCGCATTTCACAATCGCCACTTGCAACGGAAGAACAGTCGATGAAAGGAGCACATGATTACTAATGGAGCCCTAGTTCTTTCTTTTCCTCAAGTATATAGGAAGTCAAGCTTACAGCTAACTGACAAGGTTAGTTTTTTTGCATAACTGAAAGAAGACATGACACTATTTATTATCAAGCGATATTTCAAGGCTAAAATATTATCAAATATCTCGCCTTTAAGCTGATTTATCAACCCATTTTGGCCCAAAATGAAAAATAATACAAAAAATGCACACACTGTATCAGTTAAGGGTAGAACACCAGGATATCGGCTTTTTTAATGGTATGTCAGCTATATTTAACATTGCGTCTAAGTGTACCTTTGTAGTCACTTCCAGTAAGTTTCTCGATTCATGGTGACATCACGAGGAATCAAGGCGAACCTCGAAAAGGTCATTGAGGGAGCCAAATACCGCAAGAGATGTCCGATCCCTTAACAAAAAGCTCATTGCTATAAGTCAAATTCTTATCCAAGTTAGAAAAAAATCCCTCCCATTCTTTAAAATACAAAGGGGCCAAACAAAGAGAATTTCATAGGCATACAATTTGAAAGGAAAAAAGAACTCAAGATATTGAATGGACTGAAGAAGCTTCGGGAGCCCTCGAAGAGCTTAAAGCCTATCTACATATACCTCCATTACTCATCCGACTTGTATTAGGTGAAGCTCGTATACCTCATCACCAACTAAGCAATTAGTTCGGTGCTGATCCAAGAAGAATCGATATTCAAAAACATATCAATTACATGAGTCGGATACTCAGATTCAATAATTACTACTCTAAGATCTGAAAGTCACCTACACTCGAGGAATCATTGCAAGAAAGCACCAACTATGTTTTCTAGGCCCACACGATTCATATGCTATCAAACAACCTCAATTGATCCACTCTTACCAAGGCTGAGAAATCAGGCCAATGCCAAATTAAAAAATCGAATTGACCGAATTAGACATCAAATACTTACTCTAATCAATGATTAAAGCTCAAGCACTGTCCAACTTTGTTGTCGAACATACTGTATTGAGAGGAAGCTAATATGGCTAGCAAGAAAGTCAATATAGCTACCAAGAAAAATGGCACTGATATGCAATAAGGTGGATGCTGACATAGCCAATGTATGGATCATATGCATTGGTGTTGCTTCGTGCAAACTCAGAAGCGAATCAAGAACGTCATCCAAGAACTAAGTGGAGAAATTTCAGCTGAATGCACTTTGATTCAGCTTCAAGACCTCTAACAGCCAAGCCAAATATGTCATAGTCACGGGACTGAAACTCACCTTGCACTCAAATGTTCGTAGAATCATCGTCTTGAATGACACCTGACTAGTCGTCAACCAGATCAATGGCGAGTACAAAGCAAAATAATAGATTACGAAGTATCTTGCTTCACCAAGAAGCTTATTAGCCAATTTGAGGAGCAAGTATAAAGGATCCTGTGAGGGGATAACGAGCAAGCTCACCCATTTGGACGCTAGCCTGCTCCACGACTCCAGAACTCAAAAAGGTCTACATTAACCTTTCTAAAAACTCTAAGCATCGAGCAAAACCAAGTGATGGACACGAACTCTCTAAACTAGACAACTCCCATCTTCCAATATTGAAGTATGACGTGTTGCATAGAGATAAATAAGAGATTGGAAAAGTCTGCAGAAGAGGGAGAGAAACAAGCACTCGATGGTAAAGTACTTCTGTAAAAATGCTTCACCGAAATCGACATTTAAGCCCTACTTGAAGTGCCCAAGTCCTGAACGAGCCAAACTCCTCCAAGAGATTCATGAGACGATTGTTACAACCAGGCGACAGAAACATGACCCTCAAAGCTCTCCAATAACGCTTCTACTCGCCGACTAGAAGAAAGGCACCTAAAAATTTGCAAGGAAATGCAACAAACGACGGATCAAAATAACCCCTTGATAAATTTGATTCTATTTGCATAACAGGGTCTTGATATCTTAGGAGCAACCCGATCACCTCTCGGCATTGGAACTACTTGATGATTGCCATCTACTACTTTACTCACGGCCAAACCTTTCGCCCCCATCTGAGCAGCACAAATTATCTCATTCTTTTGAAAATTGATATGCAAATTTGGCCTCACAAAGTCAATTTCAACAGATTACGGCACACAATTGGACTCGAGAAAAAATCACAATTTCCACAGTGGGTAACAATTCGCCCTATACTTCACATCAATCGCCCGCTTGCATTCTAACAGACTCGCTGAAGCTGTCAATAAGTAGATAATTGATACCTTGTGAAGCGAAAGGAGATGCGAAAGGAGAATGGGTAGACAAACTTTTCAAAGTCCTTTAATCCTATCAAACTATTGCACAAAAAATCCCACATGAAAACTATATTCAAACTGGCTTATGAGTCCGAAATAATGCATGGAGAAGTCAAAGCCAATTTTCTTTGAATTCGTCACTTCTCGTCAAGACGGAACAAGATGGGTCTCGGAGCTAATCTAGACTATTGGACGAGTATGCATGCATATTTGAAAAACAATTCACCTATCAATAAAAAAATCACTAGATATTATAATTGAAGATCAAGACCGGATAATTATTGAAAGGAGACCTAATGCTTCAAAACATGAAAATCTCGTGAAAAAACTAAGCCACAAAAAACTTGCAACAAGTGGGAAGGCTCTTATACTATTGAAAAAAATTCAAAATTGATGCTTACCGACTCCTAGAACTGAGGCAGGACATTGGCATATTCATGGAACGCCAAGCATTCATGCAACTATTATCAGTAGGAAGTCTAAACATGTGCTTACTCTTCTAGTTCTAGAATTTTTCAAATTTTTTTTGAGACTACATAAAGAATCTTAACTTTTCTATTTAGTTCTTTAGAATTTATTTTGGATGTGGAAACTTTGTACTTAACTAAGAATGAAACACTAGTTCAGCTTCGTCTCATTCAATGTGAATGCACAAAAATGAAATGCGAAAGCAAACAAAGTCTAAAACTACAAAAGGAATATAAGCACTCGGCAGCATGACCAAACAAAAGTACTCAGCTATGTACCCATAAAATGCAATCGGTAATACACCCTTAAAACATACTCAGCAAGAGACACTAAAGCTAAAAATGTGATACGCACAAGGGAAGTTTCAAAATTAGATATTACTATCTTATATAAAATAACTTAAAATACAAAAGGCAAAACAAAATCCCAGACTCAAAAGTGCTGAGAAAATTATACATTGAAACTCAAACAGGAGTGGCACAATAAATCTAAAAGTAGTCATCTTAGGTAAAGTGTGGAAGAAAAGATTGTACTTCACTAGTTTCCAAAATTGCATAGTCAAAGAATCTTGAACACAAAAAATACTTGAAACAAAAAAAATCATTTATTTCAAAAAAGATACAAAGGGGACAAACCCCCCAAATCTAAGTAAATATGTAAGGCTCAGTATCTCCGACCTAGTTATCGGCAACCCCTTCATCCACCTTGGAGGTGGATGGAGTCGAAGGCTTGGGGCCACTAGGGGGCCAAGCTAGAGTGAGCTTCTCCGCCTGAGTTGGTATGCAAGGGTAGAGCTCGGCCACCATTTTTTTACAGGCTTCAAAGCCTATGCCATAAAACTCCTTGGCATCAACAAGGCTTTACTGTCTTTGTATAACTGGATGATCTCCTTGCAATGGTCATTCGACTCTTATAGGGCAACTCTCTTCTTAGAAATCTTAAACTCTACTTCCTCCATCTCAGCCTTGAGGGAATCAATCATAGCAGCAAGGTTCACCTTCTCTGTGATTAAGACATCAATCACACAAGTAAGATCTGCAGCCTTCTTCACGGCCTACCCGGGTATGTTGTCCTTTCCAGACACTTTTTTAGCGGACTCATGCTCGCAACCCAGCTTTTCCACATGCTCCTCGATTGTGAATTTCCTTGTGAACGGGATCTGAGTTCACCTACCCCATTATCGCCTCTATAGCTTGGAAGTGCTTCATCAAGGGAAACATGGAAGGGAACTCCTGGTACTTTATAATGCAGCCATTCTTACTAGCCACCATGGCTATTCGATCATTGATAAAGACCATAATTGTCTTAGTCAATTAGTAAGGGGGGACAAAGAACTCGTTTGCTTCGAGCTTCCTAGCAGCGCTAACGAAGTCCTCGAACTTGAAATTTAGAACTTGAATTTGAAGAATTCCTTATCTAAGCCTGAACCTATGCTCGAAACTCTCTTCTATCTCCTAGGGGCCCAAGTATCTGTAAGGGGAAACCTTAATGTCCTACCCTTGCAGCATAGGCGACCACTTGTCGATCGACTCCGAAAGCCACCTTGGTGACTTGCCAAGCATGGGCCTCATAGTTGCATGTTCCTCCTCCTAGACCACCACATCAGGATTACTAGGAAGCGCTTCATCAAGGGAAACTTGGAAGGGAACTCCTGGTCCTTTATAATGCAGCCATTCTTACTAGCCACCATGGCTATTCGATCATTGATAAAGACCATAACTGTCTTGGTCAATTAGTGATGGGAGACAAAGAACTCGTTTGCTTCGAGCTTCCTAGCAGCTAACGAAGTCCTCGAACTTGAAATTTAGAACTTGAATATGAAGAATTCCTTATCTAAGCCTAAACCTATGCTCGAAGCTCTCTTCTATCTCCTAGGGGCCCAAGTATCTGTAAGGGGAAACCTTAATGTCCTCCCCTTGCAGCATAGTCGACCACTTGTCGATCGACTCCGAAAGCCACCTTGGTGACTTGCCAAGCATGGGCCTTCATAGTTGCCCGTTCTCCTCCTAGACCACCACATCAGGATTACTAGGAAGCGCTTCATCAAGGGAAACTTGGAAGGGAACTCCTGGTCCTTTATAATGCAACCATTCTTACTAGCTACCATGGCTATTCGATCATTGATAAAGACCATAACTATCTTGGTCAATTAGTGAGGGGGGACAAAGAACTCGTTTGCTTCGAGCTTCCTAGCAGCACTAACGAAGTCCTCGAACTTGAAATTTAGAACTTGAATTTGAAGAATTCCTTATCTAAACCTAAACCTGTGCTTGAAGCTCTCTTCTATCTCCTAGGGGCCCAAGTACCTGAAGGGGAAACCTTAATGTCCTCCCCTCGCAGCATAGGCGACCACTTGTCGATCGACTCCGAAAGCCACCTTGGTGACTTGCCAAGCATGGGCCTCATAGTTGCCTGTTCCTCCTCCTAGACCTCCACCACATCAGGATTACTAGGAAGCACCCTCTTCTGCTTCTTTGGCCAAAGATGATGTGGCCAAGGTGCTCTTCCTCTTAGGTTGAGGTAAGCAATGCTCAACCAACTTGAACACAATTCCTATGGGTTTAGGCTTCTTCACCTTCTTCGTTAACCCACTTTTGCCTTCTAAGTGCAAAGCTTATGGAAAATGGTGGTCCAATCAGCAACTGACATAATGCAGATGTTCTTGTAAACAGTATAAAAAAAAAGAATACAAATAACATTAGTAATACTTGCGAAAAGTTATAAGTTACTATTTATGATCAGCTTGAGCATTGCTCAATCCTGCAGCGACTAGAGATGACCCTCTGTCAGGAACGCAACATTCCTCCAGTAAGGAGTTTGAAGAGAGTTCACCTAAGGATACATCTCATCTAGTGCAGGAAAATCGCCATTGTTCTTTTGGCGAACACGAAAGTACATAGACACTTCAAAAGATCCTGGCTAAGATACTTAGAGATCCATAGATTTTTCCTGCCACAAAGTATTATTAAATAGGTAGTTAACGAACAAACTACTTTTCGAACGATAACAAGCTGGCGTTCTTCGACAATTTGATGTCATAGAAGAAAGTAAAAGTTTAGTGGTCACCAGAATAGTGACAAAGGAACATGGGGCAGTGAAGGAAATATCTATGCTTGCCAAATTGGGGGCTAGTTGAGCTTAAACTAACTTGGTAAAATTAGTGGAAATCAACAAGGACAGGGCCAATAGGGAACCAAAGGCCTAACTAGCAACTTGGAATATGACAGATTTAATGCTATGTTGGAGGCCAGATAATCTTGGAACCCTCTAGAAGAGGGATCTCCTATGAAAGTCCTTATGCAACAAATTATAGAATTTTAGATGTTTTCAGCTATGGCTTGATAGTAACTTAAACTTGGAGGAAAAAATATCTACCCAACCATCTCAAGGTTTAGACACCATAAGTTTTCAAACTAAAAGACAATGACCAAAACAATGGAAAGATTAGTCTTAATCCTACTTAAAAATAAAACACAAAAAAAACAAACAAGTCCCGTTCATGTCAAATTTTCTTTTTCCCACCTGTGCCATTACAAAATTCCAAAGTTACATAAGTATAATAATGATCATACTTCCATGCCACTAAAAATCATGAGTAACATGATCATAGCATTGATTGATAACAAGTTCTTCTGATGTACCTCTCTCTCACTGCTTCATTCTGCACAACAAATGATTTAAACAGGGAGCTCACCCAACCTTTACAACTTAGTCCCAAACTCGGTGCTAGATAGATTCAATTATTACATAGCTTAACCTTATCTAATATAAAACATAATTAAATGAAGAATATAACCTTCCATTAAGTATTTCCATAAGATCCTTGTGATTTAGCATTATTAGGTCCAAAAGAAAATGTTGGATTTTGATGAGAAACGAGATCATAGATGTATATCCCACTAGCAGGTGTAGTGTTAAATTATAATAGGTAAGCCAGATGGAATGACAAAAACTAAGGGCTGAAAAACTTTCTTCCAAAACAATCTTTTGGCATCTTTACAGGTAGTAAAGAAAAGAAACATGATAAGATATTTTTTTAGAATACCGTTGTCTTTATTTGCTTGCTGTTGAGCAAAAGTTTGAGCATCCTTTGTACTCCCAGTAACCTCCAATTCTATTCTCTCCCCAAATGCTTCTTTCTGGGCCAATAACTGTGAGTATACTATATAAAGTGGGGGTGGAAGCAACTCTGCTGTATTATGCTGCTTAATTTTCTTGGTATGCAGAACTCCCAGCTGCTGCTGCACCGGTAAGGATGCCTTCTTCAAAGATTTCAAGTGTGACGGGAGACTTGAGAGGAATTTCTTCCGGTTTGCTATAGTTTCCAAAAGACTTCTTTTCTGTTGCTCCAGTTTCTCACGAAGTTTGCATAGTTCTTTACGCTGTATAAGGAAATCAATAGTCATCATTGAAATGACATTACTAAATTTAAGCATTAAAGGAAAAAGGAATAGTTGAAAGCCATCATGATGAATAATTTCCACAGGAACAAGAAATCAAATAGCAGAACCAACTAACTTGGTCAAGGAAGAATATCTAATCCCCCCACAGCCTGAAGACTAGCAGATGACTGGAAGTTTCTGTTTACATTTGAGGATGTTTGGATAGTAGAAGACTATTGAAGAGTTGGAGAACTCTTTGTTCAGGTATTTTTCAAAGAACAACTTTTTGACCCCTTATTTTGGCTAGTTATGCTTTGCCTAAGTAGGAAATCTTTTGCATCACAACTTTTGTGTTTAATCTGGATCATCTTCCATAGAAACAAGGTAGACATGTGCTTAAATAATCTTTAATCATGAGATTAGTTGTTCACGTTACATATAACTGCATGATATTAGTGAACATCTAACCAATTCATTCTTGCTGGTCGGAAATACAATACATGCTTTTGGGAGGAAAACAGCTGTTTGCCAGCTATTGCTTTGTGCTTTATGGAGATATTCTTCTCAATTGTTTCCGTCAATCAAAAGACAGTTTGGAAGTTGGCCGCTTACATGATTTTCCTACAAACTGCTATCCACTGGACATACAAAGAAACATTATGCTACAATATTCCAGAAACAGCACTTCTTTTTATGCATAATCGAAAAATACTAGGTCTTGTAGAAGCAAACACTAAAAGAGGAGTTATTGACATGGATTGCTCATTTCATATTGAACGTGACGCTACTGTAATATAATAAAGGGTTTTTCAATTACATATCCCCCAAATCTCATATATTTATACATATGCCCCTCAAATCTCAATATTTAGGCACATAAGCTCCAAATTATAAAAATGACATGCAATCTCATATTACTTATGTTCAAATAGGACATATCTACCCTCACCCCCAAAATTTCAAAACATGAAGCCTCTCATCCTTTCTTCTCTCTCCTCAATTTTTCTTCTCTAAAAACAAAAGCTAAATCAAACCCTCTTCTTTCTCTTTTCATTTTCCCCTCTTTTAATGATAAAATGAGAGAGAGATAGAGAGGAATATGAGTTATTCAATTAGAAAGCATTAGTATTTGGAAATTAAAGGGAGATAATTATCTCATATTAGAATATCAAAGATGTTCCTTTTATTCCATTTGTTTCAGAGAAATGAATACTTTTGAGTCACTTGTAGTATTTGGGGGCATATGTCTAAATATCTAAAACTTGGTGCTATGCATTTAAAAACCCAGTAATAAACATGATTGGATGTTGTAGCACTTCTCTCCAGTTCAGATGGTTAGGCCAAGGAAAAAACAATATGATGAAGCACATTAACTACGATAACACAAAAATAACAAACCTCCAGGTAGTTATAGCTTCTACTGTTCATATGTGGTATCAGTTGAAAAGTAGACTTAACTTTTTATGTGAAGGAATGTAGTAAATGTTGAAAATAACGCATTATGAAATCCGTTATATTACATTATGGTACTGATTACGCTTAAAAAGTGTAATTATTTTGGTTTATTTTATGCAAGTGTAATCCAATTTTGGTGATTAATACAAAAAATTAGTAGTAAGTTATTTTTATTAATCAAACTCTCCACTTTAATACTTTTCTAGTGTTTTATAATTTTTTAAAGGGTTTTGGATGCAGGAAACGAAACGAGCATGTACATTGGAGAAAAAGATTAATATCAAATCCACTCAAGGTTTGTTGAAGCGGCTGTTGAAGTCACTATCGACAGCCCGTTTATGTTCTTGACCGTAAATTATATCCAAGAAGGGTTGTCAAAGCAGCCTTTGAAGCAGCTGCCAATAGCCCAATTGATAGCCCCCGCAGCAACATCAACTTCAAGGCCCAATTTATTATAGATACCATCAGAATTGGAAAAATTTGTGTAGGAAAAATTTGTGGAGGTCAAAATTATCTTTTCAAATTCCAACGATAGCAAAATCAGCTCAATCGGAGTTCAAACGCAAAAGTTATGACTATTTTGCTACGCAGCAAAACAGAATCTTAGGCGATTTTGTACCCGTTTTTGGATATGTTTCCTACTCATATTTGGACTTATTTTCTACTCAGTTTTGGACTCTAATATTAGCCAATGAAATCTATTGGTTGTGGATCTAATAGATAGGATTCAGGTTTTTCTTAGGAGTTTATAAACACTATAAATAGGAGAAGATGTGCCTCCCTATGAAAAAAAAATTATATGTATCCATCTTTTTTTCTTTTAACAAAAAGTACCCTTTTTTAATGGTGATGGGCTAAATTCTTGGTGAAAGGTGGAAGAGGATTCTCTAGCTCTTCAATAAAGGTTTGTCTATATCTTTTCTAATTTTGATTTTTAGATCCTTATTATTTTACATGGTTAATTAATTATAGTTTTGCATGTATTCGAAATATTCTATCTTTTAGGGCATAATTTTGTGTTTCCTTTTAGAGATTCATATCATAATTCTAGATATAGTTTATTGATTGCGCACAAGGGATTACAATAATATGATCATGAATATGATCATGAATTAAAGAAGTCTAATTTATTTTATGTTTCTTATGTAATATTTGAGATTATAATCTTTGTATATACTTGAAATAGTTTATCTATTGGGATATGGTTCATGTTTTCTTTAAATAGGGATTTGCATCATGATTCTGGATATAAATTATTGATGGGTATACAGGGTTAGATAATTTAAATATGGATAGAAAAGATCAAGAAGATGATTTCTAATATTTAGACAACCAAAGTAGAGTACCAGTAATGAATCTGCTAGCTTAGCCACTTTTATTATTAATCTTCGTACTATCAAATAATTGATATTTTCCTTACTCTTATTCCATAAACTTGTGTTTTCAACACTAAACTGTCCTCATGGATTCGAACTCGAACTTACCAAAACTATATTACATATCGATCTCTTGCACTTGGAAATGTACTATTTAAATCACAATCAGATACCTAATGTAAACTCAACATCCTCTAGCAGTCGAAAATAACCTAGTCAACCATAATGGTGTGTTTTTTATGTTATGCTATACTATGTCATTTGCTATTATCTTTTAGTAATTTTCATATTATTGTTAATTATTATTTATTTCGATTATTAGCTGATTTTTACAATTTCTTTACTGGATTACTTGTTGTATTCTTATTTAATTGATGTGAAATTGCTAGTTTGCTAATTTACAATTGTTTGTTTTTTGCTTGTTGCAGTTCCTCTTTGACTACTAGAATTTCATACTTTCTATTGATTCTATTAAATTCTTAGCTGAACTTGACTAAACAATGACAAATAACATGAACTGAGAATTACAAAAACAAATTACAACTTGGTGTTGACTCAAATTGCAATGAAGAAATTTAAAAGCTTGTTTTTCTTAATTGATGATAGCTAAAATTACGCTTACAAACTTAGATAATTTATGAAGATAGTAATTCGACAGATTTGTATTCCTATATATCAACTCATGTGGTACTTTATCATGAGATTCATATAAGATCCATCTGTATGAAAATTATTATTGAAATTTGTTAGAAACATAAAATAGTTTCTACATGTTATAAAACATTTTTAATATTTTTTAGGATTTTTAAATTTATTTTTCAATTTGTAAAAATTATTATATAGTTTTAATTTTTTTTTTATTAGATAAATAAAAATTGCATAACTATGTTATGTATCATGTTATATGCAATGTAGCCTAACAGAAACATCACATTATTACTAACATTGAATGAAACACACTAACTATGATAACACAAAGAACAAACCTCAAGGCAATTAAAGCAAGAAAGTAGCTTCTATCGTTCATATGTGGTATCGATGGAAAAGTAGACTTCAACTTTTTAAAGAGTTTGATGTGAAAGAATGTAGTAAATATTTCTAAAGTGTGATCTTGTATAGAGAAATCTAGAGCCAAACATCTAGAAGGGTCCAACACAAATATCTAAGTCTAGAAGAGTCCTAGGGATATTTCTACGAGTGTTTATAGAAGTATCTTTGAGATACCTGTAAAACATCAAACTGTATATAAAGTTGACATTGATCTGGAAAGACCACTTGGTGCATTAAAATACCCATGAGGGTCCATTAATTGTAAAAATTGTAAGAGTAGTAGGATGCAAGGTTAGGATGTAACATGTCTGAAGCAAGATGGAGTTGTAACTTGTAAGTAGAGCTGTAAGTAATAAGAAGCAAAAAGTTATCAATATAAATATATATATATATATATATATATATATATATATATATATATATATATATTATTCCTCAATAGAAAACCTTACCGTCTCTGTGAATAATAAATTGAAAATAAGCACTAATACTAGTAAGCTGCATTTTTTAGTTTTACGTATTATCTATGACAGTTTGTTTTATCAATGCTTTTGACATTTTGTGCATAATTATTGTAGCAAGTCTTGTTAAAAAATGATCATTTACAGAGGTACTTTGGAAAGAATTGGGAGAAAGATTGATTCGCAGTGATACACAAATGGTTAATCCCCATCATACACCTTGAAATATCAGTCACTATGTGCAACACAACTAGCAGGCATTGTTGATCCAGATAGTAAAACCAGCACTCAAGAAAAGAAAACAAGTAACAAATACAATTAACAGTGCATTCTTGATCTGAATAGCAAAACCAGCAATCAAAGAACCAACAGAAAAGTGCAAATTGACTACTTCTTTCTTGTCTGATAACTGATGGATGGATCCAATCTATTTTTTTTTTTTTTAGTATTTTGTTTTCTGTTATTAAGCTAATTGCAAATTTTGAAACTTAATGATGGTGTTACTAGATTCGTTATTTAAACAGAACACTGTCATATTTAAATTTAAGCAGTTTCTTCATTTTTTAATATGTACAAGATTAAGACTTCATAGATATCAAAAGATGCAAGGTGCTAATGATCACTCCTAAAATTTACATTTTATATAAAATAATAGTGAGTGAAAATTGAGCCCCTATATTTCTTGGGCATTTTTTTGTGAATTTGGATTTTTGAAGACATATCTTGCACAACGTTGGGCCACCTCGGCACCCTAAAGTATGTCTTGCAAAGGAAACCTTTCATATAAGAGTCTAACAAAAATTAGAATCCTTAATTAACTAGCATTGATAACTTAATTTTATAAAATTAATCATTAGAAAGAAAGACACATCAAGTTGGAATTCAATTATGAATCCTTAATTGACTAGAATCAATTAGTTTATTGAAAATATAATATAATTAACAAACCCTTAATTGACTATAATTGATTCATAAATCGCAATATTAGCACATTGGAAAGGAATCCAACAAACTTGAATTCAATTATGATTCATCAACTAATTAGAATTGACCACTTAATTCTAAAGTTATCCATTAAAAGATTAGCATTCCACTCCCAATAATATTGGAAACATGTTCTTATCGGACTGATGAATGTTTCTTATATCATCATTCTTCCTTTAGGGAATGTTCCGGAAAATACAGGAGAGGGGAAAGTGGAGCGATAAAATAAAAATGGGGATGTAGGCCATTAGGAAAAAGGTTTTCTGGTGTCCGAAAATGAGGAGGCACTTGTTCACTGTTCGTCAACCTTCGTCTCCCCCATTTTCCCACCTTGGTCACTCACGTAGGTTACCAAAAACACACCCTTACATGTGAACTGCACCTCTTTTCATTTGGAGATCTATTTAGAAGGTCTAAAAAGAATCAATGTGAATATATATTGCTCTGATACAAAGTTCTTTAAAAGATGAAAAGGTCATACATTACAATTGATTTTGAAAGTAAAAAGACATTTCCTCATTTTCTTCTCTCAAGGTCTAAAATTTTTTGTTGTTGCTTGCATTCCTCATCTCTCCTCCATCATCCCAAGCACCAACCCCCATAAAATACTGAGAAAAAAAAAAGAAAAATCTCCATATGAATATGTAACAGGATACATAATGTTTTTTTGGAAGCATAGCCTAACAGATCTACGCATTGAGTTTGTACATAAATAATTATTGAATGTCAGTAAAGATTAGTATTGTAGTTGATATAATTTAATATTGCTCTTTGTTAAAAACAAAAGATACAAAAAAATAAATACAACTTTTCCTCCTCTGTGCTGTTGCAGCAGAGAGAAAGGATTAAAAAATATTTTTTAAAAAAAATTCTCTCTGTTACTGAACAGAGCAGAGAAAAGAAAGAAGGAAAAAATAAAACAAAAAAAAAAACCACTGTTCAGCAAACTGAACAGAGAAATCAAAAAGAGGAAGAAAAAAAAATAAAACAACTTTTTCTTTTCCAAAAAAATATATAAATAAAACATATGGAATCCTTTACTACACAAAAGATGTAGGATTATATTTAGATGAATAGTGCTTTACTTCTCAAATCTTGTCTCTGGAATATATTTATTTAATTATAGCTTAAATTAGAAATGCATATATTAGTTTTCCTTTTTCTGGCCTAAAACTTGCACTTTTATATAAATAAAACGTGTGGCAAAATATATAATATCATTTTTCGATTGTCCAAATTGTCAACACTACTACCATCTCTCTAGTTGTCTAAGTGAAATTATATATATATATATATATATATATATATATATATATATATATATATATATATATATATATATATATAATATATAAAATCTTAAATTACAAAATAGGATTCTTAATAGAAGGGACAAATAGTTGGAATTAAAATATTGATTTTCGCCTTTTATCTCACTTGAATTAATTTATATGTGAATTAGTTTCTTATTTCCATTTCCTTATGTAATGAAAAAATTTTACCCATGTGCATGATATAAATCATCAAATAGATCTTAATTAAGTATTCTTTTACATGTAATGATGGTTGCTACAAATTCCTACAGGCTATATTCATGTGAAAAATTAAAGTTTTGAAGAGGCCCTAATCTTATATATGGCTCCAATTTTCTGCTGCTCATGGCATCCACAATGGGGGATGACCCGTTATCAATGGCAGAATGACCATCGATGGCAGAACTGTGTCATTTGATGGGCATGTGCTTGTGGTTGTGAGTACCTGCAATAGAATCTTGTTTATCAATTTTTTGTGCCATGCCACAAAAGATCATAAGAAACATATACGTTTCTAGTTATAATATTGCATGATAATTGTAAACATGTCACACTCAAAACATATAATAAATTCACAGGGTTAAGAGGGACTCAAATTATGAACTGTACACATATTTTGGAAGGTTTATATGATGAAGTTGTGCAACCAAATTTAGAAACCTGACCATAGAGGTTCTTGGTGATTACTGGATCTCTATCATTATTACAGGGTCGTGCGCCTAGAGCTTATATTCATTGGAGTTCATGTTATAATTAGTACCTCGTATATCCTAGAACAGTACCAGCAATCATGGTCGTGATTCTGGATATGCAAGAGATACTCGTAAAATATGTGACACACTACTTTTAACAGTTTTCCAAATGCATTCATAATTGACTCTGTCTCTTGTTTTAGTCATACTTTAGTTCCATCACTACTATTACAATACAGCAGTGTTCATAAACCCAGAGAATTCGTCCGAGTACTTGTACTCGAGATCGAAGAGAAAATGAGCACGAGTGGCAAAAATCGCCCAAAAACTCGGACAAAACAAATGCTCGGAGTACTCAGCCGAGTACTTGGTTGAGTACCGAGTCTCACCGAGTTCTAAAAAATGGGGCAGTTCAGTTTTTCGGGTTGATTTTGGGTCTTGTCCCCTTACCTTGGGCAATTCCGCTTTTCAGGTTGGTTTCGGATCTTATTCCCTTACCTAAACCTGAACTCTTGTTTCCTTTTAAAAGAAACAGTCGGGTTAAGGTTAAAGCAATTAACACCCAAGCCCAAATTTCTCTGATAAAAAACTCCCCGATTGAATTTCTCCGATCATTCCCTCTCTCGACGGTCTCATCAGTGATCAATCAATCCAAATCGATGATGAGATCAGGGTGAATCCCTCTCCTCTCTCAATGTCACCAATCGGGTCTCTTTGTGTTACTGGTGTTGTCTCTAATTGTTGAAATTTTTTCAGATCTCTCTTATTTGCAATGTCATCACCTATGGCATCGAATTCTAGTGTTAGTAGTGCTGCCAAAATGACTCCTAATACGAGTCAAGAGGTAAACCTGTCGGATTAGCCAAAGAGCTCTAAGGATATTGGATGGGAATATGGGAAGCTTGTGAAGGTAGGTAACTATAGAGAGGTACAATGCAGGAGATATACAAAGATAAGGTATGGAGGAATCAATAGGCTTAAGCAACACAATACCGGCATTGGTGGGGAAGTAAGCAAGTGTTTTTTAATAACAGATGAAGAGTTATGACTCTGTAAGGAGATTTTAGGGGCGGCTAAGATGAAGAAAATGGACAAAAAACGGCCGAGTTTAAAGCAAGGCAAGAGGTACAAATTTCTAAAGAAAGAGACTGAATATCCAGAAGTCTCTTATTGGCTTGAAGAAGGCTCGTGTGTTGGGTCCACATGATAGAATGGTGGACAAGAGTTTGTTGAAACAAATCATGATGAATGAGGCAGACTAAAAATAAAAGGAACGAAGTTGCTTATGAAAAGTAGAGTATGTGGGTTTATGCAGCTACAATTCCATTTCATAAATTTAGCATGCCAAACTTTGATATTACTTGAGAGGCAATTGGCAGATATGGAAAAGGTTTCAAGGGTCCAAGTGAATAGCAGTTGTGGGTGACCCTTTTGAAGCAAGCATATGTGAAGGTGAACAAGAACTTGAAAAGCAAAAGAAAGATGGGACCAATATAGATGCAGCATACTCACTAATGGGTGGACTGATATGATGCGTCACTATGTGATGAATTTTTGCGTGCACTGCAAGAATCGCACAAGCTTTATCAAATCTATTGAAGGCTGCTTCAACGCACACAAGAGTATATATTCAAATGGGTTGAGTGTATCAAAAAGATAGGAGAGCATCAAGTACTGCAAGTTACTACTAACAATGCAGTTTCCAATATGGAAGCAAAGAATATGATGGCAGTATCACGCCCTACTTTATTTTGGAGCAATTATGTAGCCCATACTATCAACCTTATGTTGGAGGACATTGGAAAGCTACCTAAGTACAAGATTGTGATCAGTAAGGAAAGTGCACTCACGGTCTTCTTGTATGTGCATCACTCGACTCTTACAAAGCTGCAGAAATACACTAATAGCAGGAAGCTTGTTAGGCTAAGTGTCACCAGATTTGCCACAATATTTCTTAGTCTGAGTTACCTACTTGATTAGAAAACCCAATTAATTGTTATGGTCTCTTCAAGCAATTAGTTAGATTAGATGGGCGAAGCATGCGACAAAGGTTTGAACAAAAGCCACAATGTACTCAGATAATTTTTGGAGGGATACAAAGGAGCTGGTGAAGGTCTATACACCATTATTCTGACTGTTGCAAATTGTTGATGCTGACCGAAGGCCATCTATAGGCATTGTATATGGTATGCTTGAGGATGCAAAAGATGAGATCCATAGTGCCTGCAACTGAAAGGAATCATCTTTCCTATCAGTTATTAAGATTATGGAGAAGCATGCAAAAGGTAGACTGGACACTCGACTTCATTTAATGGCTTATTTTCTAAATCCCTATTATTATAGGGATATGACAGTTAAAGAAAATAGATCTACGAAACCAGCTCTTCTGAAATATATCTCTCTATTATACCCCGAAAAAAATTCAAGATAAGATTGGTTGTGAGGAGTTCTTGATATATGAGAACAAGGATGGACTAATGGGGATTGGAACGGCCATTGGATACTACATGAGTTTCAATGGGACAGATAACTTTTTTCTAAGTAAATCTATACATAGTTTTTTATAAACTTCTTACGAATTTTTTATTTATTAATATTGTAAATTCTAATAGCATGCTTTGATTAATAGCTCATTGGTGAAATTTCCATGGGGAAGACACACTATATCTTTGGAAGATGGCCTTAAAGATCCTTAATTTGATTAGTAACTCCTCAGAATGCGAGAGAAATTGAAGTGCTTTTGAAGGGGTATGTATCAATATTAATATATCATATATTTTTATTGTTTACATAAACTGTTCATCTCTTTTCATAAATAGTAAGACCTCTAACTAAATTGATGCGGAAGGGAGAGAGATATATCTGGAATGAGTGCAATAGTGCATTTAAGTTGAAGCATAGAGTGACTATAGCAACAATGTTGACAATACTAGATAGATCTAAAGGTATGATAGTGTACAGTGATGCATTTAGAAAAGGTATAGGATGTGTCCTCATGATGCATGGTAAGATAGTTACTTATACCTCAGGACAGCTCAGACCTCACGAAAAGAATTATTCTTCCCATGACTTGAGTTGACAGCAGCTATCTTTGCTTTAAAGATCTGGAGGCACTACTTATTGGGTGATAGAGTAGAGATATATACCGATCACAAAAGCCTGAAATACATATGTACCCAAAAGGAGATCAATATGAGGGAGAGAAGGTGGTTGAGTTGATGACCGACTACATTGATTTGCAATACCATCGCAATAAAGTCAATATTGTACTAGATGCATTGAGTAGAAAACCAATGGCCATGTATCTTATCTAACAGATAGAGTTGGTAGAAAATACGATAAGCTTAGGTTTGGAAGTGACTATGCCGGACACTTTGAAGTAGTTCACAGTGATGCAGATTTAATCCAGGTTAAATGAGGTCAAGATAGCAAAGACAGGAGGCGGTCTACTTCAAAGGATTCGAAAATAGGTGGAGGCATGTTTGAGATTAGATTTTCAGTTCATGTCAATGTGTCACGTCGATATGGTAACAGGTTTGTGTGCCCAAGAGAGGTATCAACAGCAAGTGTTAGTAGAAGCTCATGGATCGGCATATTCGAACGTCCCGAAAGTACCAAAATGTACAAAGATTTGAAACAATACTTCTAGTGGAACAAAATGAAGAGAGTTGGTTATGCATCAAGATGTCTAGTGTGTCAGCAGGTTAAGGCAGAATATCGGAGGATAGAACTTCTTCAACCACTCCCTATACCAGAATGGAAGTGGGAGAGGGTAACCATAGATTTTGTGATAGCTCTTGAAAACTCTTAAGGGGAATAATGCTATATGGGTTATAATGGATAGCCTCACGAATTTGGCTCATAATTATATAGTTTCACGAAGGCCAGAGCACGGAATTTTTGGCAGATCATTATATCCAAGAAGTGGTCAGAATGTATGGAATTCCAATTGAGATTGTGTCGGACAGAAACACTAGGTTCAGGTTGCAGTACTGGGCCAGGTTACAGGAATTTGGATAGTTAAGCAAGTTCTACCACTTTTTATCATCCAAAAACAAATATCCAATTGGAAAGGACAATATAGATACTCGAAGACATATTGAGGACATGCATAATGAACGTTGGTGGATCATGGAAGGACCACTCGCATTTGGTAGAGTTCTCATATAACGACAGTTATAAGGCGAGTATCAAGATGGCACTATTTGAGGCTTTATGTGGGAGGAAGTGCATCTTGCTGTTGTGTTGGGATGATGTAGGTGAAAGTATACTTCTTGAACTTGAGGTAGTGACTCAGACTGTAGATAAGATTAAAGTGGTGAGAGAGCATCTCAAGGCAGCACAGTATCGACAGAAGAGGGGCAGATCTGCATTAGAGACTTTCAGAATTCGAGGTTTGTGATAAGATATCTCTCAGGATATCGACGACTCGATGAGTTATTTATTTCGGTAGGCAAGGGAAGTTGAGACCATGCTTTACTAGGTCGTTTGAAGTTGTTGAGTGGGAAAAGTGGCTTACAAGTTGGTGCTACCCTCATCTTTAGAATGTTTGCATCATGTGTTTCAGGAATCACAATTGAGCCATTATATTTCAGACAAGCAATATCTTGGATTGTTCGAAGTTGAAGTTGGATGTTGACTAATCCTTCAACACAAGGCTTGTTGCGATTCTAAATCGACAAGAAAAGATGCTGAAAAACTGGTTAATTCAATTTGTTCTAGTTGCTTGGGACCAACATTTGCAGGAGATGCTACTTGGGAGTGTAAAGAGAATGTTCGGAAAAAAAAACCTTACCTCTTCACCAATTTCAAGTAAGTTATTTTTTTTCCTCACTTTTGTTTTTGAATTTCGTGGACAAAATTTCTTTTAAGGTGGATAGATTATAATGCTCCTATCCCACTATACCCAAAAATTATATTTGTATGGCTTAAGTAAATAATAATATGATTATTTTAGAGATATAACTATTTCAATATATTTTATTGTTTAGATTTAACTTATTATTGTAACTACTCTCATGAGATAAAATAAATTAGTTAAGATTAGTTTTTAAAATTCAAACTATAACAATTAATCTTATCTAATAACCATAACTTATCCCAACAACCCCAACACCCTCTTCCACTCTTATTCACGTTAGAAAAAACAAAGAAAAAGAAAGAAAAAGGTCAGTAGAGAAAAAAAAAAGGGAAAAAGAAAACTTACCCCCACAAACTTTTCAATCATGACAAAACCATTGGTCCATAGATTCTTTCCATCTACGAAAACTTATATGCAAGTGCTATCTTCATCCTCCTCTTTTTTTCCTTTCGTTTGGTCACGTATTTTATTTAAAACAATTGTTCAAATCTTTTCCCCTTTCATTCTAAATACTTTTATATAAAAGTTTGATATTTGTGTGTAAATGCGAGTGCATTCTTCTCTCTACCTTAATCTAATATTTGGCTAGATTCGAGAATTTTAAATGACCTTATAATAATGATTAATAATTATAAAATGTTTTTGAGACTTATCATAGCATATGCTTTATACTCAGACATTTGTCTTTATCCTTCTTATAAAATTAACTATTATTCTATTTATAATTGTCAGATCATGAGATGACCGTCGTTTGAGTGCATGCAAGCAAGCCTGAGCATTTTTTTCACAATGAACTAGTGCTCTCCATATATGAAAAATATTCATATTTAACCGGCGCTCTCCGTATATGAAAAATATTCATACATTTCTCTATCGAAGAGAGGGAAGTACTCCACTTCTGATTGCCTTTCTTTGGGGATTGGTTGCATTAGTTGTTCAAGATTTACTTCACTAGCAAATAAGCATGCTATGATATATCTCAAAAACATTTTATGATAATTAATTATTATTGTAAGACCGTTTGGAATGCTCGAATCTAGCCAAATATTAGACTAAGCTATAGAAGAGATGCACTCATTTACACATAAATATTATAACTTTAAAAAATATTTAAAATGAAAAGGAAAACGATTTGAGCAATTGTTTTTAATAAACTACAGTATGATCAAATAGAAGGGAAAAAATGAGGAAAATGCCGATAAAACTGGCCTAGAAGTCTTCGTAGATGGAAAAAATCTACACTCCAATGATCTTATCAAGATTGAAAAGTTTGTGGGTGTGAGTTGTCTTTTTCCCTTCTCTCTCTCCACCGTCCTTTTTCTCTTTTAGTATTATTTTTTCTAATGTGAATAGGAATGGAAATGGTGTTGAGGTTGTTGGGATATGATAGGGTGATTGGGTAAGATTAATTGTTATATACTGGACTTTAAAAACTAACCTTATCTAATTTATTATATCTCATGAAATTAGTTACGATAATAAGTTAAATCTAAATAAAAAAAATATATTGAAATAGTTATATCTTTAAAATAATCATATTACTATTTATTTAAGCAAGATAGAAACTTAAAAAAATAATTTTTCAATATAGTGGAAGGATAGCATTCAGCGACATATCAAAAACAAATACTACGTCAAGCCTTAAATTTATAGTCAACGAGTAAATATTAATGCCACTTTACCACATATAGACATATACATGAGATAACAACATAGAACAATAAATTTATTTTAAAAAATGCCGATCAAGACAAGTCAATGAGAAGACTAAAACAGATCCTTATTACAGCATCGAAAAAATTTAAATTTGAAGAAACATCATAAAGATGATCAGTAAAGTTTTCCCTTATTTAAGAAAATTAATAATAGAAAGAGTCTATCATTTTCTTCTCGCAGCATAAGCACCTACTAAGCTCCTTCCTCTTTCTCAATATAGAGGTCCAAGTTTGTGGGTCTTCTCCTATTCCCTACATATTAGCATCGTCTGAGCATGCCAAATCAAGATCATTGGAATGACCTAGCAACTAGTACAAGAAAAAGGACGTAACACACAGGCTCACATTGTGTGATACACATATAATATACAAAATATAAAAGAAATAAATAACATATGTAAGTATTATAAGAATCATGTTATGAATGAGTAAAGTTGTAAATTCGTATCATACTTGTTTTTAATGTCGGAGATTATAAAATGGAAGAATGTACATGTCATGTGGTTACTATATTATAACAATATTAGTAATATAGTAAAACTATGACTAAAACAAGAAACATATGATTGGAGTCAATTATGAATGTACATGAAACTATTAGAAATAGTATCACATATTTTACGAGTATCTTGTGCATACCTGGAACCATGCCATGATTCCTGGTACTATCTCAAGACATACTGTTAGGTACTAATGGCAGCATGAACTCTATAGGCTTTACCATTATGCTACTGTGACGTTTGCAACTTTATCATTCAACGGGCTATATGTTGTTCTAAATAACATGCATTAAGGGTAGTCGCATTGATATGAACACCACATGTTGAGATCATATCCCCGACATCCTTGTTTAATTTTTAATATCTTGTTTAATTTTTAATATCTAATATGAAAAACCTCCAACCGAATACAAACCTTATCAATACTTAAAACCTTGGATATATTAGTCTAAAAGTTCAATACACAATGTGCTTTAAAAAAATTGCAAAGCTCATGTGGCACCATACTTCTTGCAACTTCTAGATCAAACAACTATTTGAAACAATAAACTATATGCAATTCCTCCATTTACCAAAACCCAATCATATAGTCTCAATACAATGCGCGGGTGGGCAGCCGCCCCCTCGAAAATAATTAATCTAACCTGGTTTTTTTATTTTTCCCAAAAAAATTGATGTCGCCCCCAAAATCCTCAATTTTACAATTCCATCCCTCCAAAATTTTAATTATAAAAATTGTTATTATACGAAATGAATGACTCAATGATTGTCTGAAAATATCTTGTTTTCTTGAACTGAATAAAATAATTTTTTGATTTTATTTTGAACTCCAAAACACAATGGAAAAACAAAATCTTTGAGTTTTGATCACTTTTGAAGTCTGCAACTCTTGCAGGTGCAATGTGGGTGAATACACCTGCTTACTTGTTTGTCTGGCCATTCTTAAATTACACAAAAATTATTAAAAAGAAATATAAATTTAGACTATATTACTATTCACAAATATCAATTATCAAATGAGGTAGACATCTTGTTAGTATAGTAATGGTATTGTAATGTCATAAATTTGCATAAGAAATATAGAACAAACACATGATATTTTTGGGGCTGGGGGCTCCACCACCACACAATGTTTCGTCCCCTACACCAACAATGCAACCGGAACCGAATGACTCCGCCCGTGCTTGAGTCGGCCCTGTTGGCTATGACCCTAGTATAGGGATTTATCCCAATTTTAATGGACAAAGATCTGCAACAACTGTAAAAGGAAACAATTGAAAATTAATAGGGACTGAAGATTACCTGAAACAGCTCAAAAGTGAGCCTCTTCAGCATCAAATCATGCTCTGGGTCCATGGCCAGTGCTTTCCCCTTAATATCCTCTGGTGCGCTAGCAAAGAATTCCTCCTCTGGCACGAGTTCGATATCAGGATACTTCGATTTGAAATCCTTGCAAGCCTTGATGGCCTTCATGTAGTGGTTCTTCTCGTACATCAGGTTGTGCAGCTGCAGCGTTGTGAAGTCGACAGGCACCTTTGCGCTCTCCGTCTCCGCCTTAACCCGGTCCTCCTCCATCAATATTGTGCGATTCACCTACCAAATTAAATTAAAAGTTATTTTTTTTAGAAACCCTAACCCTAGCTGGATTTTTTAAAAAAAAAAAAGTTATTAGATTGATAGAGACCTGGCGGAGGGTGATGAAGAGAAGGGACATGTTGGTTATGAGCTCTTTGAGGTCGGATTTGGGGCGAGCCTCCTTCTTGATGAAGAGTATCTTGGCGGCGATCTCCTCCATCGCCGCACGCGTGTCCTCGAGGAGATCGAGCGCCGTCCTCTGAGGCGGCGACTTCGCTGCTGCCGCTGCGTCCAACTCCATCTCCAAGGATATGAGATCTTATTTGGGTTTGCTTTTTGCTTAAAACCCTACCGCTGCGAACGGGGAGAGAGAGAACGACGGGAAATTCTAAATGGGCACCGCATTTTACTAGTGAGCACCGCATACTATATGGTAAAGTGATTTACAACATAGGGGAAAATGGTGCTCACTAGTAAACGATGGTGCGCATTTAGAATTCCCAAGGACGACCGATGGGCTCGTTAAGTGGTTCGGGTCATATCCAGTCTGGACTGGAGGCTTGTCAGATTAGTAACCCGTCCAGTTAACTATTCTATTAGGGAAATTATAAAGGCGTATTTAGGGTATGGAAGAGCACTTCCAAGTTTACCCTCTTCTCCCTCTCTTTCTAAATTTGGGTTTTCTTATTGTTATCGCTTTTGTCAATAGGTGGGCCGAAGAAGAAAACAAGGGTGATATTCGGGTGTGAGAGAGGTGGTCAGCCAAAAAAAAAAAAAAGGAAAAGAGTACAAAGGAATCCAAAACAAAAACAAATCGGAAAAAATGTGGTTTTCCTTTCACTCTAAAGGATCATAGGCTCATTTCGCATACAAATAGGTGGATAATAAAAGTGATTTGTGGAGTTCATAATCATGCATCTGCAGAATATATTCGATATTCAATCATATGAGTGAGGATTCTTTACAAATTGAGATGTCATAGAATCATCTCCTGCCAAATAACATACTCACAACATTAAAAATGAATAATCTAAGAAATATTTCAACTGCAAGTGCAAGTACGGTGTAAAATGCATGACCAAAGCATAGAGTGCTTGAGCGCAATGGGAGAATGAAAATGCAACTTCTCATTAAAGTATCAAAAAAATCAAGTACACCGAGTGACATAGGATATGCCAAGATACAAGTGTCATGAAAGACTTGTCTTGGGCTCACTACGTAAAGTTGACATGTTGCATGCATTTCCAGGTCTTAATATTATAGATTGTACGGACAAGACCAATATGTAACGTTACCTCTTGTTGTAGATCATTGGCATGAAATCTACAAACTTAATATTTATTGTTGCATTAGCTTTTCCAGAGCATGAGAAGGGAGAAAATCATTCATGAGTTTTGGATAAAATACGATAGTTATTTGGCGATCAATTTCAGGCCATGGTCATTGTCAGCAATAAAGAGTTGGGTCTCGTGAATACTATTGAGAATCAAGACACCTGCTATGCAGATGGGCACATAAATAGGACCACGCTGACAAAATGCAAGAAGATGCTCGAGAGTGATAGTAGGTGGGTGAAATTTATATCTAGCTGGAATGCACGGATTTTATCTAACAATCATAATGAATATACTAAGAACGTAACATCATTGTGCCGAGTTCAGTAGTTATTCTAAGCCATTCATTATGTCAGCTTAATTGGACCCATACAAGGAAAGGTTTATGGCGTTATGGCTGGATACATGCTGATACCGTTATAATGTAGCATCTAGCATGTAACAATTTATAAATCAATGTTAAATCTTTTATTTTCGTTATGCTTAACGGTATACTTGCATCAAATAAGTAAGGTTGATAGCGCGCATATGAAATTTAAATGACAGCTAGGAATAAGCTAAGAAAATTGGGAGAGGTGCAGAAACAAAATACATTCTCTTAAACTACAACATATATAGATTAAAAGCCTCATTCCAGAAAAGCACTACGGTTGTGCAGAAAGACTTTAGAGTGCCTGAATTTTGAGGCTCAGGGGATAATCCCCATTTGTGCACATAGTATGATTACGAGTATAAGCAATCAAATTCTACTGACGTTGAGCTGGTAGCGTGTGGTTGTGTTCTTCCATACCTTACAACTTACCGTGTGCTCACGAGCTTACGATGTATTAGAGGGACGGTAGACCGATCGCACTTGACTTCATTAATAGTAACCAGAGCAAATTTGGTATGTTGTCATGTCTGACAGCTATCTCCATAGGCATTTCCTATGTATCGGAAATAAAAATAATTCAGGAATCAGTTTGAAATGGCAAACAATGATGAAAAGCTTATTTTACTAATGAAAATGAGGGAAATATTTACTACTACTTCCACTCTTGGTGATCCAATAGTCAAGACAACCGGGTGGGGTTGAAAATGCAGACTTAATATCTCTACGTGGTGTGATTCATCCACTTTTGAACTTGTTGCCTCTAAATATGACAGTGCTTCACGTTAGCTTAAACTACCATGGTGGAGAGAAGAAAAGGCATTTTAAAGTTGCCGATCATAAAACTATGAACCGAGAGAGAAAAATATTATTGTATTCTGAGGTATATATAAAATGTTACAATACCATCTTTTTATAGATAAAGAAGGCGAATATAAAAGGTAAAAATAAGAGAATATATAATTTGATTCTAATTGCATATAATCCTAAATCAGTATAATCAGCCTAAATAGAGATATTTAACAAATATACTAATTTAGAAAGATATCTTGAGATATATTAATAAATTAGAGAATTTATCAAATATACTAATTTAGGAAGATATCTAAAATAGTGAGATATTTTAATATCCCTCATAAACTCAAGATGGTTTGGAAAATGCCAACTTGAGTTTAAAAACGAGATCATTATGACAACCAGGAGGATGAGCAGCAGACAGGATCTCTGGCACAGGAGACGGCGACGGAGGCAACAGACGGAATCATTGAAGGAGGAGACAGAGATGATAAAACCTACATCATTGAAGATGATAGTGACGATGGAGCAGGAGTCGAAAATGACACACTAGATTTCTGCGACAGAGCAGCAAACAATATCTCTGGCACAGGAGGCGACGACGAAACAACAGATATAGTCACCAGAAGAAGAGACAAAGTTGATAAACGCTGCACTTTTGAACATGGCGATGACGACTGAGCATGAGTCACACTAGATTTTGGCAATAGTGCATTAGATAGGATCTCTATAATAGGAGGTGGCGATGAAGAAACAGACAGAGTCACCAGAAGATGAGACAGAGATGAGAAATTCTGCATCTTTGAAAATGGCGATGATGATGGAGTAGGAGCCCACACTAGATTTCGCCAACATAACAGCATACAAGATCTCTGTCACAGGAGGCGGCAATGAAGCGACAGACAGAGTCATCAGAAGAGGAGACAGAGATGACAAAGGCTGCACTTTTGAATATGGCGATACGATGGAGCAAGAACCCCCACTAGATTTTGATGACGGAGTAACAGATGGAGTCACTGAAGTACGAGACGGAGACGGTAAAGGTAATGCTTGAAGATGGCAGTGACGGCAGAGCAGGACCCACCATAGATCTAGGAGTTGCAGCTGGTAATAGCGAGACAGTGGAGTTGGCACGCAGGGGACAGAGTAAGGACTATGCTCGTGGCAGAGGTAACGCTGGCGCCAGCAAGCAATGCAAGTATCATCACATCTCAGTTTATCTCTAATACCATGATAAAACTATAAACTGAGAGAGAAAAATATCATTGTATTCTGAAGTGTATATAAAATATTACAATGACAATCCTTTTATAGATGAAGGAGGCGAATATAAAAAGTAAAGGCAAGAAAATATATAATTTGATCCTAATTGTATATAATTCAAAATTAGTATAGTCAGCCTAATTAGAGATATTTGACAAATATACTAATTTAGGAAGATATCCTGAGATATACTAATAAATTAGAGGATTTGTCATATATACTAATTTAGGAAGATATTTTAAAATAGTGAGATATTCTAATAAAAGAGACCACCAAGGCCTAAAGTAAAATATTATTGTATCATATCACGTAAAATTATATCTAACCAAGTTCTATAAAAATTAATTAACTTTTATATAGGTCCCCAAGAAATTAACCGTTGAGTAGAATGTCATCAAATATACAGATTAATTTCTTGTTAAATTCGCAAGATATATCTCGCAAATAGGTGATGTCATGGCAGATGGCAACTGCAGCTTTAGATTTATTCCCGGTTCAAAGCTCAATGTGGATCCCCAATCACTTGCAATGAGTTATAATGAAATAAGCAAACAAAAGTTCAAAAATATGAGAGAACATTTCACACTACTATAGGCTTCTTTCAACACCTTGCGCATAGCTCGCAATTAGTCACTAGCAATAACCCCATGATCTTGTTGACTCAATCATCGACATGCGAGCTACTTATCCATCGTGTATTTCAAGTCATGAATAGGCATAACATTAGAAAAGTACTCAAAATCCATGCATGTAGAAGAGTTAGGTAATCGACAAACTATGCATCATTGGCTCTGGATGCAAGCCCAAGATGATGATACAGATATGCTAGGGCTTTAGCTCCCTATGCATATGTATGGATAGAATGGACGTCTTGTAGAAGTGACAGAAATGCTAAGGATACACAGGTACTACTCTTATCACTAAAGCGTGTGCAACCAAGCAGATACCTTGTTTTGGGTTGTTGTCTCCACCCTCTTGTGCTTCGTTCCTCTCATGATCAAAGCCCTCTTCCCAAAGGACAAGAGCATTGGACCGTTATTATGGCATCTCATCTTTCGCAATAGGTTGTGTTTGTTCCTCCTAATTTCTCCTCCTGTATGATACTATAGGGCCAGTACTACCTATCTTAACATTATCTATATTTTTTTTTTTTGGTGAAATCAGATTTTCCTTTCATTGCCATTGATATGAATTATAGTGTTACCAAAAATACAATAAAAAAGGAAAAAACGAAAACAAAACGAGAGGATTTATAACTAATCTCACTCCTTTTTATAGAATCGTGGACTCTTTACGTGTATATGAGGTTGTTTTGACCCTCGTTGATGATGAAGATGAAGATTTGATGAAGAACAAATGGCCGACTCTCTTTATTCTCTACTGCTTAGAGACGTTTCATGAGCTTTTGTGCAAGATCTCAAATTGCCAAAGGATCTTTTAGAGTCCTCTTGAATGCCTATTTATAAGCCCCAAGTAGTTATGGTGGTTTTCTTAAAGATGAGGATGATATTTTGTTATAATTTAATCAAGTATTTGATCTTATGTTTTAATTGGATTTGATTATGTGATTCGTTGTATATAGTCTCGATTTTATATTCAAATTAAACATGGAATTAACAAAAATTTCAACTAGAATCCCATTAGGATTCTATTTGATTCTGCATGAAGGAGATATCTTCATTGTGCACGAGGCTAAATAGCCTTACATGCGCGAGGCCATTAGTCTCGCGGCATGCGAAGCAAATAGCGTTGTGGCACGTGAGACTAGTAGCTTTGCACAAGATTTTCTTTTGCTCAAATTTTCTCATATTTTATAAGACCCTCTCCAAAGTTTTTGAAATCTCGTTTTCAAACTCTAACGAGTTTCGAAATAAGTTGGATTCCCATTCTTTCGTCATAAACTTGTAAAGGGCTTACTTCTCCATCTAATACTTCTGTGGCTCAGGTTTTCCTAGCCTCTTTCCTTTGACACGAGGCTATTGATCTTCCATAAGTCTCGTGTTCACTTATTCATAAGTGGGTCTTTTAGTCCCGTATAGATAACTTTATATGTGAGGTTATTAACCTCGCATTCATTTATTTGTATGCGAGGCTTTTAGCCTCACGCCTGCTAGGCGGTGAGTGACTGATGGGCTTCTCTCAAGATTTTTATCTCAAATCTGGACCATTCGTTAGAACATGCCCTCTTTTAAGATGAAATTTCTTTCATCTTCCCCCTCAGAATTTCTTTGAGTTTTCCAAAGAACCCAAAAGAACTTTTGAATTTTCAGAGAATCCTGAAAATTCTTTGAATTCTGCTCAATTTCTCCTTCTTCAATGACATCTCCATGATCTTCTTCCAATCATGGCAATTCCTCTGGCCTCAAGCCGTCGAGCACCATCGTCGGTGGCCATATTCCTTCGATTGGAGGTAAGCTTATGATTCTTTTTCTTTGAGGAATTTCAAATTTCTTGTGTAGACTGTCCCTCGGCGAGCTGCTGTCACTGTCCTCCCCCTAGCTTTTGGAGCTTCTGTGAAAATTTTAAGAGTTTAAACTCGACATTCCTTTATGCGGGGTTGTTATAGCCTTGCATTCAGCATGAGGTTATCTTAGCCTAGCGTTCAGTGCGGGGCTACCTTAATTACAAGACTATCTTAGCCTCGCACAGCGAGGCTATCATAGCCTCACGTTCAACGCGAGGCTGTCTTAGCCTCGCACTATGCAAGGCTATTGTAGCCTCGCATTCAACAGGAGGCTACCTTAGCTACATATAGCGCAAGGCTAACGTAGCCTCGCGTTCAGTCCGAGGCTGTCTTAGAATCTTGTTTTGTCATGACTTAGTCATTTTTTTTTTCTTTCCCTTTTCTTCTCTTTTGCTCAAATCTTCTTTTCCCTTGATGCAGTGAACTATTCCAATGCTACGATACCCAAGTGCGATTACTTTGAATATCATAGAAGATCTAATGGCACTGTTCAGTGTCATTTCAAGGTGCCCATATCATCCTTTACTCCTAGTAGTAGTAAGAACTGTGTCGAGAAGTTTTCTTAGGACAATCTCACTACTCTTGGGAGATGATCATTGATGCCCTTTTAGAGGGATCAGACTGCTGTGGAGAAGTCTACCTTTCTTTTTGGTGATCAGGTAATGACTTTCGATGAAGCTTTGTATATCAATGAATATTAATGGCTTCAAAAGATGGACGGTGTCAGCGTATTTTCTATCTGACATGACAAGAATCTATTCATTAGCATATCTTCAATAACTCTCTGTTTCTTAGTGCATGAATTGGAATGTGACCAAGATCGAGTGGCGGTAGGTAACTTCGATACCATAAATGTCTACCAGGTCCTAACAGATTCATAAATGGGTTGCTTTTGGGGAGATTAAATAAAGACTATCCTATCGGCGAAGTTCCTTGCAGAGCCAATATTTTTCTGAATAATTTTTTATCTGCCAAAGAATAATATCCCCCTCAGCATTTCAGAACTCTAGGCTAGATTCACTTAACAAAAAACATGAGGTGGAGCAGGATGATAGATTTTATATTGAGTGCTTTTGGAGATACTCTGCAAGATCTTGGGCTTTATGGGGCAATCAGGAATGTCCAATTTGGTCTCTCACACAGTACTTACCATCTATTTAACATCCTCGAGACGTACAATCCATCTTTAGCCACCTTCTTTACTACAGTAGGAGAGTTGGGCTTTGCCCTCTATGAAATTTTGATATCTTACTTTGGTCAATGGGAAAATTGCCATATGAAGAGTAGCCATCCGTTGAAGAGTTGAACTAATTGAAGGACAAGGATAGATCCATATATGAGACACATTGGGAGATGTACGATTTTAGAATTTGTACTGAGGTTTTTGGAATGAGGGGCCAAAGAGTTGGGCAAAAGACCTGGGCTTTCTACGTCTTCCGTAATTTGGATCAAACCCACATTAAAATTGTGAGGCATGAAGATTTAAGTGAGGACGCCATACTGAAGAGAATTTTAGATCTGGAGACCATATCCTCTGTTATTGAATATGATGAAGATAGATTCAAGGTAGGCATGCAATTCAAAAGCTTCCATTATCAAGTAAAGTAGCAAAATTCTAACAAAGGACTCATTACCGGTTTCTTGATACTTTTGGCTCAAGAGATGTGTCATGCCTTCACTCGCTAAGGAAGCTATGACCATCAATGTGGTACATCCTGCTATATTCTTTGCTCACGGTTAATCTCTTGGACTCCTACCTACAATGCTCTGCAGTCTCCAAAATGGTTTAAGAGAACTGAATTATGTAAGGTACAAATTGTTGATAATGATGAGGGAGAAGTGACGTATAAAACTCCCAACCCTCGAGTCGAACTACCTTACACTTATCTGATGGCTTGGCATGTGCTTCACTGTCCCAACCCGATGACAGCTTCAACCTCAGAAGATCATACTCATCTTTCTTACGTTGAATGATATGAGAAATCCGACTTGACAAGTTACTATATGTCAGCTATTTGTAGGTTTTTTCAGAGTCATCAAAATTATCAGATCTATCATTGCTTCCCTGAATTCCCTGGTGGTAATTATGGAGATGATTTCTATGATATTTAGGGACTAGATGGCTTCACAACAATATCCTCAGGCTGTTTTTGGTGGTTAATCAACATTTGCCCTTGACATCTAGTGTAACGTCAAGAGATCAGCCACATGGAGCCATATCTCCTAAGCAGATTTGCCCTCCAGTTCGGTTATTCTCAATTATATATTAGTAATTTGAACTCGCATATTCGTTATCAAGGAAATCTTTTTGAGGGAACTCGTGCTTGGTATCATTTTTGTGTTGGCGGGACTGGCGCTCAATTCATTCTCCCTCATAAGAATTTGACTTTATATCTCTCTTTAGGCTTCTGCACTTAGTATCATGTTGCCAATGCAGTCATAAACTTTCTTATCAACTACGACTGCTTCAAGGAGGTTGAAACCTTTTATTCGAAGAAGAGATGGGCATAAAGGACTAATGTCAAGGCATGGACGAATTTTTGAACCTGAGGGATGATAACGAGGTTGGGGATGAGGAAGGGGCTATCGGGATTAGAGAAGAAGCAGCAGCCAGAGTAGGAGAGGAGGCAGGAGCAAGAGAAGAAGAAGCTACTATTAGGGGTGTTGCTCAAGAGAATACTCAGAAGAGGCCCTGATCTACTGGAGCTAGCTCTTCTATAGGTCACAAGACGTCTCGACCTGCTTCCAACTTTGTGACGACCATAATTACAGGAGAAGTGCTAGTGTAAGAGGCAACGTTCCCTCAGAGGAGGCTGCAACCCTATCAGCTGCCGTTGCTTCCGAGGCACCAGTACCAATTGGTGATATTACCATACCTGCTTCTCAAGCAGACGACATTCGTGCTCCTCCGTCGCCTCCGGCTCTACTTCCTTTCACCACAGCACCATCCACTAGTCCTACTACTGGGCTAGTTTCTCCAGTAGAAAAAGTATATTGACGCTTTTGTTATGTCAGCCAGATTAGGGAACTGATTTTCTTCTTCTCTCCATTTTTTATCATTTTGTATTTTAGGGGCAAGTTCTTCTAATGTTAGCTCATCTTCAGTGCAATCAAACTCGCTTGAGTTAGTAGGCTATTCTGGAACTAGTAGTCCGATCGAGAACGTTGGTGGCAATGATGCTGGTGATAATATTGATACTCATGAAGAAGATTATTTCCAATCAGACATTAGCAAGCATAGTCACCTTTGATCTAAAGATCTAGAGCAGACTGGTCATGAGAGTACAATCCCTTCGACTGCTGATATGACAAGTACTAATCTTACTCATCTTTTTCTTTGATTTATGCACTAGTCTTACAAGGGTGTTGATTCTAAATATAGATTAAGTGGTGGCTAGTTTGCCTTCTCCGACCCCTGCTGCTTTTGCTGACCACAACACCTGCTGTAATACCCCAAAAATTCAAGCTATCTGTATTGTTTTTTCTAGACTAGTAGTACCGAATAAGTTAACCGAAATCAATTTTAGACACCGAAATAATTTTCGGTTAACATAACTTTAAATCCACAAACCCAAATGACATTCGGTCTTCCCAAGTATTAGTTTTACAATATTTAGGATTTTTCGAGATTTTTCTTACGAAGCCGAAAAATACTCCCAAAATTGCTAATTTAAGAATATTAAAATTATCTTTCTAATTAATTTGGAATTTCGGTTCATTTATTCCGGACATCGAAACAACAAACGGATAATTTTGTAGTGTTCCCCTCATCGAGCACTACATTCTACATAAATTTGGTAGTATTTGGAGAATGTTACACGAAACCTAAATTATTAAATTATTAAATAAATAAATTTAAAATAAATATAACGTGAATGTGTGGTGCTGTCGTGATTATGAAGCGGAGTGGCAGCTGCGGCTAGGTGGCAAACCCATGTCAACATTGGAAAGGAAAATAAAAAATAAAAATAAAAAAAATAAAAATAACCTTATCTCTGTCTCACTCTCTCCCTTATCTCTGTCTCACTCTCTCCCTCCCTCGCTTTCTACTTCTTTCCTCATTCTCTCTGCCTCAACATAACCGAGCCGAAAAAAAAAAATAAATAAATAAAAAGAGAAGAAGAGGAAAAAATCAAACCGAATCGAGGATTCGAACCGAATATTGGAGATCGAGCCAAGGCAAATAACACTACTATTTTTCATTCGTTTTTTTTATATTTAATTTCTATTTGTATACGGAATTTTTTTTGTGAAATACTTAGTTCATTTTTTGAACTATTGATTGATATTTAGGACTGAACTAGGCCATTTGGTCAATTTTGACATATGTAAATATTGTATTACTTATTTATAAAATAAAAATAAAAATAAAAATAAAAAAGGGGTAGAAGAAGAAAAGAGAGAAGAAAGAAGGAGAGAAATGAAAATATATTGCATAAAAAAAATTGTATTTTTGCATGGGAAAAATGAAAAAAAGAAAAAAGGGAAAGAAGAGAAAAGAAAAACAAAGGAGAGAGGACAGAAGGGATGGGCTGCAGTTGAGAGGAAGGAAAAAAAAAAAAAAGAAAGGAAAAAAAAATGTAATGGGCTAGGACCCATTTCTGTGGCTGGAAGTAAAGAAAAAGAAAATAATTGGGCTTGAAAAAGAAAATAATTGGGCTTGACGGGCTGGGCCGAAAGAAAACAAAATAAAAGAGAAATTCGATCTGGCCCAACCCAGTACAGAAAAAAAATAGTAGCAGTGGGCTGGACTTGGGCCGATTTAAAAAAAGGGTAAAATACAGTGGGTCTTATTTATAATAATATAGGCCTAAATAAAAAAAATGCAGCAGGCCTAAATAATGAATGTGCAATGAGCCTTATAAATAAAATGCAGTGGATCTTAATAAGTAAATATGCAATGCACTTAATAGGTAAATATACAGTATTAATACATGATACATTTGGTTTGCAAATTGGGCTATATAAATTTAATGACGCAAAGTTTATTATTAAAGTTTATTTATTAAAGTTTGCATGGCTTGGAAAGCAGTATCTTTGCAAATAAGGAATATATATATATATATATATATATATATATATATATATATATATATATATATATATATATATATATATATATATATATATATATATATATATATATATACATTTTGCATGGAAAAAACTTGTTGACTTTCAAGCTGTATTTTGGAAGAAAAAAAAAATCAAAGTCACTTTAGGCTAATATTGAAGAAGTAAGTTTGGGTTTGTACTGAGTTTGGGCTAAATAGGTATTTGCATAAAAGTCCAAAACCCACACTCTCCAAATTATAATATCAAAATCCAAAGCTTATAATTTTCAAATTGGGTTATTGATTGACATTAAGAATTGAACCAAATTATTAAATAATTTTAATGAGATGCATTGTACAATTGTGCACTAATATCTATCATGCTACAAGTCATGTGCCTTGATATTACAAATCATGTGTACGAATATATCATGTGTTAATTTATCATGCTATAAGTCATGTGTTTTACATGTCATGTGTTTTGATATTACTAGTCATGTGTTTTGATATTACAGATCATGTATTATGATACTATATGTCATGTACAGTCCTGGAAATGCAAGCATATTATCATGAATTGAAAAATAATTAAAGAAGGATTATAAAATTTTAATGTGCATAATTAATTATGAACACGGGGATGGGAGAAACTATATGATGGATAAGAGTCTTACCGTATAAGGATTGATTGTATTGTTAGGGCCGGAATTCTATTACTGCAGTGGCCTGGGTGATTACTGGATAACCAATTAATAACTACCAGAGTGGTAAGTCCGTCACTGTTATACAGTATGGAACGTGATTGAGTGCCCAGCGGCATGTCATGGTTCAGCGCCATGAATATTTGGGCTGGGTCCCAGATATGCACGGGCACTTATACGACAATGGAGAATAGCGCTATCTTATCCATTAATACAGTTTCAAAATTTAATTGGACGACGACTGAGACCAATAGAATATATGATTAAATAGATAGAGTAATTATTGATATGCTTATTTATATATACATTTATTTATGCTTGCCTTCATGTTAATTTATATGTTGCTTTCATGTTAATTTATATGTTGCCTTCATGTTAATTTATATGCATACAAACAACACTGACATAAACATGCTCATGCACACTGATATTCCTGTACTATGATAGTACACAAATTCTCTTTTTAAATGTGTTACTTGCTGGGTTTAATCCCCTGGATTTTGAACCCAGATTTGGAACGTGAAGAAGGAGATCCAGCCTCAGTTGAAGACCCGTATTTCGTTGGACATATCGAGTGACAATAGGCAAGCAAAATACCCCTGAAGAACTTTTGTATATTTTGTTTATATTTCCTTTTGTCTGGGCACTGCTTTTCTCTTTTACTTCTTTTGTGTTCATATTTAAAGCAGTGTGCCGTTTTATGTAATAAACTTTTTGTATAAAGAAATCATTTCAGTTTCAGACATGTTATTTATTCATCTGATTGTGGTAGTAGTTACGGTTATTCCAAGATCCTGTGACTGCTGGGTTGTCTAGTGAAAATAAATAGTAACGTCCTCCGTTTTGGAAACCAGCTGAAAATCGGGGGCGTTACAGGGTGGTATCAGAGCCTTGGTTTAGGTGGAAGACCATAAGACTACTGCCACATAAGAACATGTCTGCGATTTATTCGTAATAATAATTTCTTATTTTTTGATATCTATCAGATCTAGTATCGTGCATATACTATTGTTTTCTATTCGTTTGAGGTATCTATCTTGAATTCTTTTTATTGATTCTTATCTGGACCGTTATAGAACAATATCGATCCAATTTTCGACTAATATGTCCCTTAATGAAGAATTTTATGCCAACTTGCTAACTATTAATAGAAATGGACATGATGTCATTCTAGACATGAAATAGTTTAATACCTTCCACGTAGTAATAGAATGCAGTAAAAGAAGAGTAGTTGAATTTAGAATTTGCCCTTAAGCATTATAAGAAAAAAAAAGAAAAATAATATTATGCTTATATTTTTCTTGAAGATTGAGGAGATATAAATGTTGATGAATTACAATAATCAATATTTGTAGACTTGATAGAGAAAGTATAGTTGGCGAGATTAACTAGTCAAATGAATTATAAAAAAAAAAAACAAGCTATGGAAGAATAAGTGTAAAAAAAATATAAAAAGATCTTAGAAGGTTGAGAATTTTATAGAATTAGTTAAGTAGAAAGTAGAGGACAAGAAATTGATAATGAACTATAAAAAAAAGAGATATTTTATTAAACCAGAATATAGCATTATATCTTGTTACTCAAGTTAAATTTATCTTTCCAAATGATCGTCCTATTCCATTACTTTTTGTTGATCATTCCCATTTGATATTTTGTATCTTCTATCTGAATATTATTATAATACGATTCATGTCTTGAACCTTTATACATCATAAGTTTTATTGAGTCGGCGAGACAATTGTAGAGAGATATTCTCTGGCGCCAGCAATTGCAGTAGCTTGATAAGATCATCGTGTGTGATTGATTTCTGTAGTCATGAATTCACTTTTATCCTATATCCCTACCATTTATAGTCTTGTTATTTCGGTATTGTAATAGTTCTGATTTATTTTCTCTTATAAAATCCATTACAATATGTAATAGGACCCTAGAAATGGACTCTATAAAAATATTTGTCACTTGTATCTTTTCCATTACTTAATCAGGATGGCGTGGCACACCGACTTGGTAGCAGCTATTCCTGATTCAACTCTATCTTGCTTTTGTGTTCTTTCACCCAAATAAAACTTCAAGAATAAATTGGGAATCTTAACTATCCATTATCATTCCTATAAAAAATAGAAGTTAATAATGATGTATTCTATATATCATAATTGAGAAAGCGTTTAACTAGAAGTACAAAAAGTGAATCTATCAAAAATAAACTTGAGAAAAGAATTAAAGTTTTATGATTGTTCCATAAGAAATGAAACAAAAATATGAAAAGCGATATGTAAGGATTATTAATTAATGGGAGAAGTCTTGAAGAATAACATAACATTATTAGTTCTTATTTTATGGGATATACAACACTAAGAGATTCAGTTTGGAGCTTGAAAAGGGCATAAGGATAAAATACATATACCCTTTCTCATGATCAAAAACACCAATTAAATTTCGAGGATGAAATTTTTTATTAGGTGGGTAGGATGTAATACCCCAAAATTTCAAGCTATCTGTATTGCTTTTTCTAGACCAGTGGTACCGAATAAGTTAACCGAAATCAGTTTTAGACACCGAAATAACTTTTGGTTAATATAACTTTAAATTCACAAACCCAAATGACATTCGGTCTTCGCGAGTATTAGTTTTACAATATTTAGGATTTTTCGAGATTTTTCTTACGAAGCCGAAAAATACTCCCAAAATTGCTAATTTAAGAATATTAAAATTATCTTTCTAATTACTTCGGAATTTCGGTTCATTTATTCCGGACATCGAAACAACAAACGGATAATTTTGTAGTGTTCCCCTCGTCGAGCACAACGTCCTACATAAATTTGGTAGTATTTGAAGAATGTTACACGAAACCAAAATTATTAAATTATTAAATAAATAAATAAATAAATAAATAAATTAAAATAAATATAACGTGAATGTGTGGTGCTGTCGTGATTACGAAGCGGAGTGGCAGCTGCGGCTAGGTGGCAAACCCATGTCAACATTGGAAAGGAAAATAAAAAATAAAAATAAAAAAAATAATAAAAATAAAAATAACCTTATCTCCGTCTCACTCTCTCCCTTATCTCTGTCTCACTCTCTCCCTCCCTCGCTTTCTACTTCTTTCCTTATTCTCTCTGCCTCCAACATAACCGAGCCGAAAAAAAAAAAAAAAAAAAGAAGAAGAAGGAAAAATCAAACCGAATCGAGAATTCGAACCGAATATTGGAGATCGAGCCAAGGCAAGTAACATTACTATTTTTCATTCGTTTTTTTTATATTTAATTTCTATTTGTATACGGAATTTTTTTTGTGAAATACTTAGTTCATTCTTTGAACTATTGATTGATATTTAGGACTGAACTAGGCCATTTGGTCAATTTTGACATATGTAAATATTGTATTACTTGTTTATAAAATAAAAATAAAAATAAAAATAAAAAAAGGGGTAGAAGAAGAAAAGAGAGAAGAAAGAAGGAGAGAAATGAAAATATATTGCATAAAAAAAAAATGTATTTTTGCATGGGAAAAATGAAAAAAAGAAAAAGGGAAAGAAGAGAAAAGAAAAGCAAAGGAGAGACGACAGAAGGGATGGGCTGCAGTTGAGAGGAAGGAATAAAAAAAAAAGAAAGGAAAAAAAATATAATGGGCTAGGACCCATTTCTGTGGCTGGAAGTAAAGAAAAAGAAAATAATTGGGCTTGACGGGCTGGGCCGAAAGGAAAATAAAATAAAAGAGAAATTCGATCAGGCCCAGCCCAGTACACGGAAAAAATAGTAGCAGTGGGCTGGACTTGGGCCGAATTAAAAAAGGGTAAAATACAGTGGGCCTTATTTATAATAATGTAGGCCTAAATAAAAAAAAATGCATTAGACCTAAATAATGAATGTGCAGTGGGCCTTATAAATAAAATGCAGTGGATCTTAATAAGTGAATATGCAATGCACTTAATACGTAAATATACAGTATTATTACATGATGCATTTGGTTTGCAAATTGGGCTATATAAATTTAATGACGCAAAGTTTATTATTAAAGTTTATTTATTAAAGTTTGCATGGCTTGGAAAGTAGTATTTTTGCAAATAAGGAATATATATATATATATATATATATATATATATATATATATATATATATATATATATATATATATATATATATATATATATAAATCAAAGTCACTTTAGGCTAATTTTGAAGAAGTAAGTTTGGGTTTGTACTGAGTTTGGACTAAATAGGTATTTGCATAAAAGTCCAAAACCCACACTCTCCAAATTATAATATCAAAATCCAAAGCTTATAATTTTCAAATTGGGTTATTGATTTGCATTAAGAATTGAACCAGATTATTAAATAATTTTAATGAGATGCATTGTACAATTGTGCACTAACATCTATCATGCTACAAGTCATGTGCCTTGATATTACAAATCATGTGTACGAATATATCATGTGTTAATTTATCATGCTACAAGTCATATGTTTTACATGTCATGTGCTTTGATATTACCAGTCATGTGTTTTGATATTACAGATCATGTATTATGATACTATATGTCATGTACAGTCCTGAAAATTCAAGCATGTTATCATGAATTGAAAAACAATTAAAGAAGGATTATAAAATTTTCATGTGCATAATTAATTATGAACACGGGGATTGAAGAAACTATATAATGGATAAGAGCCTTGTCGTATAAGGATTGATTGTATTGTTAGGGCCGGGATTTTATTACTGCAGCGGCCTGGGTGATTACTAGATCACCAATTGATATCTACCCAGAGTGGTAAGTCCGTCACTGTAATACAGTACGGAACGTGATTGAGTGCCTAGCGGCATGTCATGGTTCAGCGCCATGAATATTGGGGCCGGGTCCCGGGTATGCACGAGCACTTATACGACAATGGAGAATAGCACTATCTTATCCATTAATACGGTTTCAAAATTTAATTGGACGATAACTGAGACCAATAGAATATATGATTAAATAGATAGAGTAATTATTGTCATGCTTATTTATAAATGCATTTATTTATGCTTGCCTTCATGTTAATTTATATGTTGCCTTCATGTTAATTTATATGGTGCCTTCGTGTTAATTTATATGCATACAAACAACACTGACATAAACATGCTCATGCACACTGATATTCCTGTACTATGATAGTACACAAATTCTCTTTTTAAATGTGTTACTTGCTGGGTTTAATCCCCTGGGTTTTGAACCCAGATTTGGAACGTGAAGAAGGGGATCCAGCCCTAATTGAAGACCCGTACTTCGTTGGACATATCGAGTGACAATAGGCAAACGAAATACCCCTGAAGAACTTTTGTATATTTTGTTTATATTTTCTTTTATCTGGGCACTGCTTTTCTCTTTTGGTTCTTTTGTGTTCATATTTAAAGCAGTGTGCCATTTTATGTAATAAACTTTTTGTATAAAGAAATCATTTCAGTTTCAGACATATTATTTATTCATCTGATTGTGGCAGTAGTTACGGTTATTCCAAGATCCTGTGACTGCTGGGTTGTCTAGTGAAAATAAATAGTAACGTCCTCCGTTTTGGAAACCAGCTGAAAATCGGGGGCGTTACACCTGCTCCTACCAGAGTTATCCCTACCATTGCGATCACAACTCCTTTGGTAGTGTAAGCACCTCTATTGGGGATGCAAGTGTTCCAGCTCCAAGAGCAATATATGCCACCTCTCATGCTTCCCTATGTTCTCCTTTGAAGCTGCCTCCAATGCACGGAACATTTTAGAGGAGAGCCTGCCTTCTGAGTCACTGCTGATAGAGACTAGTGTTGTGATGTGAAATATCTACTACAAGCGCATAGTATCGGTGTAGCGCTGTACATGTCGTTTCCACAGGGATTTAGAGTGTTTTGCAATTCTTACTAATTCGTTAGTTCTATCGAATTAACTAGACGTTTCTAAATTGAGATGGTTGGTTTTAAGTTCTAAAAATTAGCTTAGGATTTTGAATTCATTAGAATAATAACCTAATAATAAATTATCTTTTTCTTGCTAACTTTTTAATTATGCATGATCAAGTAACACATTAGAAAGGTAATATTTTTAATTTGATTTTAATTAAATGCCCCTAAGTATGACCTATCAAGTGACGTGAAAGTATAGATCATCAAAGATAATATTTTTCTTAAAAACAAATTATATCTAGTAGATAATCTTATAAACAAAAGTAAAAAAATAAACTTCAAGCTCTAATTTAAGCATATATTATCAAAAGACCAAACTTAAGTGTAACCTATCAAAAAATTTAGATTTACGAGTTTTATTCTCTTCAATTTATTTATAGGAAAATCTTGTTAATGATTATATAAATAAAATCAAAGAATATGAATTCCAAATCTCATCTAAGTATAGATTATCAAAATATGAATTAAACAAAATCTATCAAAGAATTATGATTTACGAAATCTATCTTTTATTTATTTATAGAAAAATCATGACTTTATTTATTTTTAGGAAGAAGATGAGATAATTCCATATTAGATCTATTAAACTAATTTCATCTAAACCTTAGGGCTAAAGAAAATTAGTTACTCATAATTCTAGTTAGCAAAATCCTATTTTTATTCATGAAAGCGAAGAAATCTAATCTAGAAAGCAATATAAATCTAAAATAAAAAGCAATTAAAAGAGAATTAGCTAAGAAAAATTGAAGAACAATAAGAAATACCTCTGGAGCTCGGTATGGCAGCCATCATCCCTTCAACAAACCCTAATTTTATTAATTAAAAATTTGAGTACAAAACTATATCCTATTTTCTCTATTATTCTACACATGAAATCCTAGAATACAAGGATACGGGGAAAATCAAATCCTAATTTTGATACAACTGAAAAACTAAAAAATTACATCGAAGCCCCCGTAGAAATTTCACCCAGTGGGGCCCACTTTCTGTCGCCAATTGGCAGCTAATGCCACTAATTAGAGGCATTATTATGATAAAATTGCTTGAAATTTCTTTCATATGAAGTTCTGGTCCTTTGCATTTGATATTATTGACTGTATTGTACTTTGACTTTCTAAAGCATCGTTGTCTTATAGTTTTGCTCACTTTTAACACTTTTCTGGACTTGATTTCCTTATCTGGCTCTGATTTTATGTCATCTCCTTGTAGGAATTGGATTAGCTAAAAACAAACTAAAAATACCCGAGTATCATTATTTAAATACAAAAATAGATAATTTGGAGACTATAAATATGCAATATATGACACTCATCATGTTGCTATTTTGAACGAAGCTACTACATCAATTATCAATCGCATAACAGTTAGTGTTCTTCTAGTCACTGGCTCCTCATCTAACTAGACTCCTTCCTCAAACAGTCGCCACTACACTACTCCCCTCCATGTCTTCTACTATCACTGCGACCGTGCCTTCTTCTTCTTTGATTTGTCTGGACAACCTTATGGAGGACTTCCTTCAACATTTCATAGGAGGCTTCCATCAGTTGTTGTATTGTTGCATCTCCATGATTTTAGTTGGATTGGATTCTTATGATCTGAACCATCCGATGTTGCTGAATTATATTGAGAATATCGAGCAAATTAGTGGTGCAGATCGAGCTTCCCTTCATAAAGCACATCTTCAAGCCCATAATCAAGACCTCATTCCCTTAAATAACTTGCATTGGGCAGATGTTGTTGTTATTGCAGAGAATGAAGTAGCTCATGTTCACACTGAGTTACATCTTCTTTAGGAGTTGAAGAAAAAGAAAGAAGTATGGGCTCATGAAGATCAAGAACTGGCAAATGCTCAGAGCAGGATTGATAACGAGCTAGAGAGGGCTGAGCTCGAGATGGAAGTTACTCAGAGAAACATAGCTCGGACTCGCCACGCCATTGCTATCACCCAAGGAGTCCTTAAAGCTGAAGAATTGAAATTCAGTAAAATCATGAGATGTCGTGAGGAATTAACTAATAAACAGGCTCAAATCCAGCAATAGGTGATCATGAGGAATAAAGCTTTGGAGGATGCTCGAGCTCAAATAACACAGTATTCAATTGTTGATGAAGATGAGCTACATCGTCAACCTATGGTTGACGCTAAGGAAACTCGTCTGAAAAATCTGAGGGAGATGGAAGAGAGGATGAGAGCTTTTGGGGAGTCCTAGAAATCCCTTTGTATCATTTTCTTTATTTTGGTCTGTTTAATGCTCTCTTCTCTTTTTTTGTACTTTGTAATGGATAACGAATTTTGTGGCTTGTTCTTCTTCTTTCCCTACACACATGAGTAAAGAAATACTTCAGTTGCCTCTAATTTATTGCATTACCCTGAGCTTTTGTGTGATGTATGATTGTGTTGATATGTGAGCAGACATGAAAGAGTTGATGATTGGTTGACGGAATTTAAGGAATATAGAAGTTGTTAGGGGTGTGGGGTTACCTTAACAAGTTGATTATTTTGATTGTGATAGATATAATGACCAGGTTCTAGGTAGAGGCACATTGTTGCACATGCTAAGAAGACTAGATCATGATGGTGGGGGCACTTGCCTGGATGACAGACATAGCCAGTAGGCAAAGACACATTATCACAATACCAAAATGATTGGGTTAGGATCATGGGGTGACTTGCCTAGTTGATAGATAGAGCCAGTAGACATAGGCGCATTGTCACACATATTAAGATAATAAGGTTAGAATCATGGGGTGACTCGTTTGGATGACAGACAGAGCTGGTAGGCAAATGCGTATTGTCGCACATACCAGGATGATCGGATTAGAATCATCGAGTTACTCGCCTGGATGACAGATATAGCCGGTAGGCAGAGGCGCATTAGAATCATCAGGTCCCTCTGAAATTTCGTTGACTTCGATGGCTTCATCCAGGATGACATTGTAGAGCTTAGAATTTTTCGGGATGGGGTGTTCTGCAAGGAGGTTTGCTATTGCCTGTCCCTTTACTGCTTTCTGGCGTATAAAGTGTATATCATAAGGCGACAAAAGTAGTACCCAATTCGCCAATCTGCCATTCAATGATCCTGGCTTCGTCATGAGTAACCTTAGTGGGTTAACTCGAGAGATGACATGTATTGTTTGGCTAGTTGATGTGATAAATTTACTGCAAGAGTATAGTATTAGTTGTAACGCTTTACATGTCGTTCTCACATGGATCTAAAGTGTTTTTGCGTACTTACTAATTCTTTAGTCCTAACAAGCTAATAAGGGTTCTAAGTTGAATTCGAGTTATTCTAATTAGCTTAGGATATATAATCCACTAGTTCACAATCAAATATTACTTTTATTATTTTCTTTCTATCATAAAAACTAATCTCTTAGTCTTTATCTTTTAATTAAAGTATTCTAAGTATGAGTTATCAAGTGGTGTGTAAGTATAACTAATAAAAAATAATACTTTTCATAAAAGTAAACTAAATCATTAGATAATTCTATGAAACATATGAAAATCAATAACTCCAAACCCTAACAAGTATAGGCTATCAAGAAACTTAACTCAAGTATAACCTATCAAAGTATTAATCTATGAGTTATTGTATTATAATCTTTTCATGGAAAAATCATATCTTTATTATTTTATTTTAGAAAGAAAATAATAAAAAGCAATTACATTGTTAATTTTTAGTTTCTTTTACATCCTAAAGCCAAACTAATTTAGCTACTCATTGTTCTAATTAAAAATCCTATTTTTTTTCGATGAAAGCAATTAAATATCTAAATTAGAAAGCGAATAAATTTATCTAAAAAGCAAATAAAATATCTCTACTTACAAGAAAGAACTTGAAAATAATGGAGTCACTTCTGGAGCGCAGTATGGTGGCCGTCACCTCTTCGGCAAAATCCTAATATTTATTGATTAATCAATAGTACAAAATTACATCATAATCCTAGATTATAAGAACATGGCCAATATATAGGTTTCGAAGAACCAAATCCTAATCTCAGTACAAGTGAGCAGCCGTAAAAATTTCATCCAATGTGGGCCCCATAGGGCCACTAAATAGCAGCAATTGCCGCTAAATAGCCGCAAAGCAGTGAGTTCTAGGTTTTAACTCTCTTCTGCATGAAGCTCTGAGCTTGTTCTTTTAATTTGAATGACTGTATTTGGCTTTGGCTCCCTTTGGCTTCGTGTTCTTGTAGTTTTATCCTCTTTTTAACTTTTTTCTGAACTTGGTTTCCTAATTCGGCTTTGAGTTTATGCCATCTCCTTATAAGAATAGGTTTCAGCTGAAAAACACACTAAAAATATTGGAGTAGTATTATTTATATACAAAAATAGATAATATAAAGGTTATAAATATGCAATATACGACACTCATTATACCCTCACATCTATGTTTTGCTAGTTCTCGAGGAAAATGTAGACCTAAAAAGAAAAAATCCTAACTCACGTTCGCAGGAATCGCGGTTGCACTTAGAAAGTGCAACAAGCCGTTAAACTCCTAAGTTACCCTAGTGGATGAGTTGTGTCTCATGAGTATTGGCAGTGAATATACCCACAAAATTCGCAAAAAATGTAAATTAAGAAATAAAGAAAAGAAAAATAAGGATAAACAAAAATCAAGAAAAACTAAAATTTTATACGAAAGAAAGGAATTTTTTTTAATATTTTCTACAATTAATCTCACTAATATTCAAGAACGCATTTAGATTATCAGTTTTCAAGTCCTATTATTTTAATAAAAAATTCAAATTTTATCTTTCAATACTCACTGATAAATAATTAATTAGCTTCTATACATCTACGTGCACGTTTGATAGTCTACTTCGGCTTTAAATTCAAACTCTAAATCATGATTCATCTCTTCTCTCTAAACAAATTTTATTTTTTTTATTTTTTTTCTTTTTTTTTGTGAATATTTCACCTTTCATGCGAAAATTCACGCTTACTTAGGCGCAAATAGCTGATTACTTAGATCATACTCTGATTATTTTTCATTTATAAAGGATTATTGTTTTAAATATTAGGCTCACCCCTTCCTTTTTTTAAGGATTATTGCCTTAAATACCAAGCTCACCTTTTTTAAAGATTATTGCCTTAAATATCAGGCTCACTTTTTTTATTCTTTTTTCTTGTTTAGAGAGAAAAAACTACTCAATCGTTACTATCTTTGTTGTTAACCTAATAAACTATTGTGAAGTAAAAAATAGATATATACTTACCTCAAATTTACTATTAGCAGTATCTATTTTTTGGATTTTAATATTTTCATAAAATTCTAAGTATATTATCCAATCTACTCTCCTATCAAATTTCAAATCTAAATTTATTATTTTATTTGTAATTAGGTTGGTTTATTAAAGAAAATATATTTTTTAACTTTTTTTATTTTCAGTTTTATAACCCCTTTTTTTGATTTTTTTTCTTTTTATTGTGCCCTAAAAACTACTCAAAGTATAAAATAAAGAAATCCAAAAATAAAATTAAAATCCTAGAAAAAATACTAAAGATCGTAGAAAAACATAAAAATCTTTTAACCCACCCCCACACCTAAACTTGTGTATGCCCTTATATACGAACCAAGATGATAAAATAAATATGAAAACTATTGTACAAATATTATACAAATAATAATAATCGTGAAAAGTCACAATCTCAATATTGTCACCCTATTAATGCATGGAAAGCGGTTACGACCTCTCGATCACTTCCCACTTTCATAGTGTGTGCATTTTAAATGTGAAGTGGGTGCATTATTATGTCTCATCATCCTCCTTGAGTTGCGAAATTACTTTTTTGCGTCTTATGCTGTCCTCGCTTTTTCTTTGTCCACATGTACGCATTAATAATTGGGTTATAACATTCTTTATTATAAACTTGCCAATCATAGTTAATAATAAACACACATATAGGAATATCATGAGGTGTGAAGAGTGCAACATGATCAAGTAAACCAACTGTGAAGTGTGGTGGCTCTTCTAACTCACGAAGTAATGCAAGCTCTTCTGCAAACAAATTCTCAAAGGTTTGCTCATAAATGAATGGCACACTTGTACAAGCATCATCACATGTAGAGTTAGTATATACCAATTTGTCTAACAGCATGAGCTCATCTTTGAAAATTTGCTCAAATGAGGATTCATTATCAGCGCAAGAGGTAAAATGAGAGTGCAAACTATGAACCATGTTTATCTCAATAAGAGATCTCGTTATGTGCTCATCAATATTAAATATGTTCAATGCCACAATTATATTCCCAAATGATAACTTCATGAGGTCACTCCTACAATCAATTAATGCATTTGAAGTTGTAAGGAATGGTCTGTCCAAAATAACGAGAATTTGATTTCATAGATTAAAAATCGGCTCAGTTTCTGAAACAATAAATCTACAGGAAAGATAAACTCGCCACTTTAATGAGCATATCTTCAGTCATACCAAGTGGTCTCTTGATTGAATAATCAGCTAGCTGTAATGTGACCCAGTTGCTGATAAACAGTGTAAGAAAGCAATTTGACACTTACCCCTAAATCAAGCAATGCCCTATCAAATGTAGTGTTCCTAATGGTGTATAAGATAGTGGGGGAACCTGGATATTTGTATTTAATAGACAAAAAGTTACAGAGGATTTGCGATATATTTGTAGTAAGAAAAACTTTCTCAAGAATGTTTTTTGATCGTTTTTTAGTATACAAATTCTTGAGAAACTTGGCATAAGTGGAAACCCGTTGTATAATATCAAGGAGTAGAATATTAATCTTCACCAGCTGAAATATTTCAAGAATATTTTCTACATGTGGAGAAGGCTTCATAAGTCGATTGGAATATGGTGCTTTCGCCTTAGGAACAAGTTCTTCCGAATGAGCATGTGATGGTAATGGAGATGGACATGGAGAAAGAGATGAAAAAAATAGTGTAGAATGCGAAATAGTAGGAGTGAGATCAGGGGGCATGGCTACATTATTATCCACTTGCTTGCCAGATTTGAGCGTGTGAATGATGTTGCATTGGTGAATATTGGATGAAACAAATTGAGATGAGTTAGAGTTGGGATTCATTATTGGTTGGCTCGGAAAGATACCCGGCCTCCGCTCACTCAGCTGTATGGCTAACTGTCCAACCTACTGCTCTACATTCTTGATCGACTGAGAACTTACAAGAAGTTGTTGGTCGGTTTATTATATAAAGTCAATAGACACTTTCATTAAATTTTACATTTGTGTGTCTAAATTGAACGTCGTCTTGAAAAGGTTCTCCAAATTCCTTTCAAGTGTCGTTAGCCATCTATCATAATCATTGTTAAACTCCTGCTGTGGATATGATTAATTATGTACAGGTGATCTCTTTTGGTTGTTCTCTCGATTCATAGCATTTGGGTATTGATATACACCCACATTAGATCTCGAGAACTGACCATTAGGTAGAGGCTGGATATTAGAATTGGGGGCTCCCTGATATTGCACTTGACCTCATAAGAGATTTGGGTGATTCCTCCAACCCGGATTATATGTATGAGTGTAAGGATTGTTCATAAGTCATTGATTTAAAGCGTTAGCCTGCTCAAGCGTTGAACCCATGGGATTCACTAATAATGGACACTCTTTCATAACATGATTCGGAGTTCCGTAGGTAAAGCATGTGAGAACTTGAATTTGATTGATTTTACCCGTCGGTGGAGCATTAGGAGTCTCCAATGGCTCAATTCTCCTTATAAGGGCTGTAATCTTAGCTTTGACAGCTATAGAGCTATCAACGCTATGGATCTCACCCTTATGTGCAGAAGTTGATGTATTAGATTTTTCAACGGGACTCTCCCACTGCATAGTTTTTCATAATAGGTTTTCAAGGAAGTCCCATGCTTCATCCTTATTCTTTCTCATAAACTTCCTCTGACACATAGACTCAAAAAGAATTTTGGATGTGTAATAAAATCCTTTATACATGATTTGACAAAACTGCCACTTTTCTAGCGCATGATGGGGGTACTGAGCTAAAAAATCTTTGAACCATTCCAAATATTTTCAGAAGGGTTCTCCCGATACTTGACAAAATTGATTAATTTGATTTCAAATTTTTTCCATCTTGTGCATGGGATAATACTTCTTAAGAAAAAATGTAACGAATTCATCCCAAGTAGTGATTAAATCGGTAGGCATACTGTACAACCACTTATTGACATTATCTTTAAGAGCGAATGTAATAAAATGAAGCTTAATTGCATCCTCTGACAATGTTTAATTATCACGTACACTTCTTGAAATTCACTAATAAAGAGATATGCATCCTCAGAATTAGAACAAGTGATTTAAGAAGTATGCTAATGTACCGCAGTTTCAGTTCATAGTGATTACCCGTTGCGTGTGGAAGTTTGATGCATCACGGTAGTGATGTGCGCAACGGGTAACATCAATCCTGAAGGATCAAGATCGGTTGGTCCATCTTATCTTCCATGAATAAATCTGATATCACAAATTGACCAAATTGATCATGGGTCCAATATGACATGAACCAGCAGTCGTGAATTGATGCGTGAATTTCCTAAACTAATACAAGAAGTGAGGTGTGGTAAGATGAAACGATGGAAGAAATATGATAAAAAAATGTGATATCTTACAGTTTCTAATTTTTTTTATTTTTTAAATTTTTTTACAGAATCAGAGATCCAAAACATAGAACGAGAGAGAAAAAGAGGAGAAACTCACCAAATTTGCCGTTAAATAGCGGCAATTGCCGTTGTTTAGCGGCAAAACCAGGGAGTTTGGCTCCCTGGTTTTTGCAGTGTACTTCTGATCTTTTCTCTTTCCTTTTTTCTTCTTGTATCTTAACTTCCAGGTCCCTGCACATTCAACATACACTGTTAACCCGTAAAATGTTAGAAAAGTAAGAAAATATCGTCGATCCCCGACAACGATGTTAAAAACTTGATGTGATAAATTTACTGCAAGCGTACAGTATCGTTTGTAGCGCTTTACAGATCATTCCTATAGGAATCTAGAGTGTTTTTGCATTTATGCTAATTCTTTAGTCCCAACGAGCTAATAAGGGTTCTAAGTTGAATTCGAATTATTCTAATTAGCCTAGAATATAAAATCCACTAGTTCACAACCAAGTATTATTTTTATTATTTTCTTCATATCATAAAAACTGATCTCTTAGTTTTAATCTTTTAATTAAGTATTCTAAGCATGAGCTATCAAATGGTGTGCAAGTATAACTCATCAAACATACTACTTTTCATAAAACTAACTAAATCATTAGATAATTCTATAAAAAAGATAAAAATTAACTCCAAACCCTAATATGCATAGGCTATTAAGAAACTTAACTCAAGTATAACCTATCAAAGTATTAATTTACGAGTTATTGTATTATAATCTTTTTCCTGAAAAAATCATATCTTTATTATTTTATTTTAGAAAGAAAATAATAAAAAGAAATTATATGGTTGATTCCCAGTTTCTTCTACATCCTAGGGCTAAACTAATTTAACTACTCATGGTTCTTATTAAAAATCCTATTTTTCTATGAAAATGAATAAATATCTAAACTCGAAAGCGATTAAATCTATCTAAAAAGCAAATAAAATATTTCTACTTACTAGAAAGAACATGAAAACAAGAGTCACCTCTGGAGCGCAGTATGGTGGCCATCACCCCTTTGCAAAATCCTAATCTTTATTGATTAATCAAGAGTACAAAATTACATCACAATCCCAGGTTACAATGATACAACTAATATATAGGCTTCAGAGAACCAAAGCCTAATATGAGTACAAGTGAGTAACTACAAAATTACATCGAAAATCCTGTAAATTTTTCATCCAATGTGGGTCCCATAAGGCCGCTAAATAGCAGCAAAACAGTGAGTTCTGGGCTTCAATTCTCTTCTGCATGAAGCTCTGGGCTTGTTCTTTTAATTTGAATGACTGTATTTGGCTTTGGCTCCCTACGGTTTCGTGTTCTTGTAGCTTTATTCTCTTTTAGCTCTTTTCTTGATTTGGTTTTCTAATCTAGCTCTGAGTTTATACTATCTCCTTGTAGTAATAGGTTTTACCTAAAAACATATTAAAAATACCCGAGTAATATTATTTATATATAAAAATAGATAATATATAGGTTATAAATATGCAATATATGACACTCATCACCAGTTAAATAGTGCCGCATCTTTTGGATTGTGAACACTAGTACTAAATATTCTTTCTCAATCAGATTGTATCGATGTTCGGCACCGATCAATGTGCGGCTTAGATAATATATAGCTTGCTCCTAACCCTATTCATTATGCTGTGCCAATAAGGTATCCAGAGTAGGATCCATTGCTCGCACATAAATTAGAAAAGGTTTTCCCAAGATGGGGGCTATTAGCATAGGTGGTTTTGTAAGATAGTTTTTGATGTCTTCAAAAGCTTATTGATATGCCTCATCTAAAACAAATGAAATACCTTTCTTCATGAGTTTTTTGAATGGCTGGTATCTTCCTGACAGATTTGCTATGAATCGTCGAATGCAAGCCAATTTACCTTGTAACTCCCTGAGTTCCTTCAGGTTCCAAGTGGTTGCATTTTCCAATTTGCTTTAACCTTGTCGGGATCAAAATGGATTTCGTTTGAGGTCACAACATATTCTAGGAATTTACCGCTGGATACCCTAGAAAGGACTTAGTGAGATTCATTTTTCAGCTAATGTATCCTCATGATATTGAACACTACTCTCAAGTTCCGAAAGTGGTCTTCCTTTCTCTTACTTTTAATGGCAAGATCATTTACATAGCACTCGATGGTTTTAAGTAGATGTTCCTGGAGGATAACGATCATGGTACGTTGGTAAGTGGCACTGACATTCTTCAATCCAAAGGGCATTACTACGTAACAATTTACCCCCAATGGTATTCTAAAAGTCGTGTGTTTCTCGTCTTCAGGATGCATTTTGATTTGGTTGTATCCCGAGAAACCATCCATAAATGACATCCTCTTGAATTCGTAGGTATTATGGATCATGACACCGGTGTTCAGAAGAGGAAATTCATCTTAAGGACAAGCGGCGTTGATATCCCGGTAATCTATGTATATCTATATCTTGTCGTTTTTCCTGATTATAGGAATGATGTTGCCACCTAATTGGGGTGCTGTTCCTCACGAATGAAGCATGAGTCTATCAGTTTCTTCACCTTAGCTTCTATCACTTCCATTAACTCTGGTCATAAGCATCTTTATTGTTGTTTTACTGGTTTGACATTTGCTCTGATATTGAGCTGATTTATAGCAACCTAGAGATCTAAACCCGACATATCTTCATAATTCCTGGTGAAGATATTGATATACTCTGAGCTACAGGGTTTTCTTTTTCACGAGGAGTTAAACTCTCGCTTATAAAGATAGGTTAAGGGTTTTCTTTGGTTCTCATATTGATTTGGGTCATCTTGTCTTCAGTAGGTGGCTCTCACTGCTCAAATTAGATATCCCATTGGATATCCCTATGCTGGTCCCAGGAATCATTTGATTAGTCATGACCCACTGAAACCATATTTGAAGCAAGGGCTTGGAACACTACACCTATACTGACATCAAAATCCCAATCTATTGTCCGTTATTATCTTTTAAACAAGCTAGTTCTTTGAGTTCCTTTTCTAAAGATGTAGGAGTTGTGACATAACCCAATCTCCTATGGGTTTTGTGGTAATGGTAAGGGTTCTTTCCCTTTGGTACAAAAGGACATAAGAGACTTGTCGTTGTTTGCCAAAGTTTAAACCTTGTATCAAAATCAGGTCGTAACCTATCTTTCTTGTCATCTAATGGGAAATTTATTCGTAGTGGTTAAATTGAGGTGCCGCTTGATTGTCACTTTCGTTGTCTTTCTTTAACTCGGACCGTGACTCTACTTTTCTAAATATTATCAAAAGTTGGTCCTGTCACCAAGTGGGCGCTTCAAAAATAGCTCCTTTTGCATCAAACATCCCGGGTTGTATAGTGAGTGATGACCATATTGATAAGTAAAAAGTTGCTAATGTTTCTAGTTCAGACAGGCTATACACCTCTGTGCTAGTACAAGGTGTGGAGTCTGAAGCAACAACAAGAACATAGTGAAATCTAAATTTTCATTAATAAACCATTCACCTGCTTCATTACGGTGTCAGTTACATCCAACTTGTCAATACTTATTACAAGTGGGTTTATTTCATACTCGAAGTCCTCTTCTTTGGTTGGCTCAGGTTTGAAATATGCATTGTTGCCATTATCATAGTTTTCCCTACAGTTAGTTGAATCTCCAGAAGCCTCTAGGATGTCTTCATACTATATGATATCTTTGAAGTAATTCTCCACCCCATTAAAGGGTGCAAACTTCTCCTTATTCGTCGCAATATTTTATATATTGGTGGAGAGTTGATCGGACCACCATGTTAGTGTGAATTCAAGGATGCCCCAAAAGAATATTGTAAGATGTCTCCGCATCAATGACGTAACATTTAACTTCTATATTTAGGTCTCCGATTTGGCACTGAAGTCGAATTTTGCCTAGGGGATGGCTGCCATTGTCATTGAAGCCAAAGATGGTAGTATTGGTAGGCATCAATCGATTTACCGGGATCCCTAATAGCTGCAGCAACCTCCGTGGGATGATATTTAAAGCGAAGCCTAGATCGACCTGGACTTGGTTCATCTTATTTGAACCGACAAATATTGTATAGTACAATGGCCGATTATGCTTTATGTTCTTCACCTGTATATCTTTTGGTAAAAATGTAATATATGGGATTTTGCTTCATCACTTGATGCTAGTGGGAACAGGAATCCTCGACATCTATAGATGGCTCTGTAATTTGTGCTAATAAGGTGTCAGAGTCAGCTAACGCTTCTCTCAGCTTGTCTTTGGTTGTCTTGGATAACCGTAATAGTCATAAAGCATTATGTGGGTGAGGATATTGGCCAACTATACTAACACGTCAAATTGGAAAGGCGTGCGAGTTGTCTTACTATCTTTTTTCGAACCTTTTTCGAAGCGGAGCTCTTTTTGTTTTGTAGTTGGCTCTTCGGGTGTTTCCGCAGGTTTTCTTTGTCCTATTTTTGAGTAGTCTCTGAAATATTTCTTTCCAAAACAGGTGCCTGATGGACTTGCCTCATCGAGATGAGTGGCCATGACTGTCATCTCAACCTTCAAATCTGTTATTGTTCTGGTCCCAATGTGGCCTTCTTTGAGGAATTCAGAATAGCATTACAAATACACATATTTCCTTTGGCTTTCCTTTGGTTGTATGGTGAGGACAATTGTTCATTTTTAAGAGGTCTAGGTGCACCCACATGATCTCTCCCTTTTTAGTGGAGACTGATGAAATTCCTTTTCGTCTTAAAATGTGCAGGTCATGGTTGACCAACACCATTTTTCCTGATGGTATAGGAGTTGCACCAGCCAGGAATCCATTTGTCCCTACCGTAATGCCATGTTAGCCGATACCTTTTTCTTTTCTGGCTTCAGTTTGATTACTGGCTTCTATTAGTACTTGGATTTTGCTCTTGAGCATATAACACTCTTTAGTGGAGTGCCCCAGGTTATGGTTATATAGGCAGTATCTGGAATCATCAGTTTTTCTAGCTTCTTCTGCCCTCGGATTGTTTGGAAAATGGAGCATGCCTCTTTTTTTGAGTAGATGGAACATGGTCATTGTTTGCTCATCTTTAAAGGTGTATGTGGGCACGAAACGTGATTTAAAAGTGCTTTTTTCTTTCTGACCTTGAGGCTTTTGATTTGAAATCATCCCTGCAGCCATGACTTTCTTTTCCTTATACCGAGAGGATTGTGGATATTGTTAGCAAGAGTGTTTCTCATAGAAAGCTATTCTCTTTTGCGGCGAATCATATCTTCTGCCTACTCCCCATGTTTGATTATCTCTTTCCAAGTTTTGGACTTCATTGCTCCCATTTTGATAAGCACTTTAGTCTAAAATTTGTGTTTCTACTAGCGTTTCTTATGACACGTCATATGAGCATTGTACTAACATTTCTCGGAAGCACTCCACGAAACTCTGACTGTTTTGTCTTCCTTTTGCTTAGTTGCAAGAAGGGAATTGACAGATATCTTAGCATCATCATCAAAAAAATGGCCTAAGAATTCTCTTTCTACATCTGTCCATACTTTGATAGTCTCCGGAGGCAACTGCATAAACCATGTGAACACAGGCCCTCGCAGAGTAATTGCAAATATCTTCTACATTACAGGGTCATTACCCATCAAGCGACCTGTCTGATATAGAAAGCAGTAATAGGTTGGTTAGGAGATCTTTTCCCATCGTATGATTCTAACTTCAAAAACTTGTAATTTTCAAGAAAGGGGACGAACTCTTACTCTATTGGGTAGGGTCTAGTAACTCCTGTCTTTTGCAGATCCTTCTTATGCATCAAAGCTTCCAGCTGATTCTAGAGTTTTTCCATCTTCGCTGTGTGAAGGTTAATGATGACTTTGAATACTTCTTCTCCACTTGAAGGAGGCACTTCTTCATCTTCTTCGATACACTTAACCTTTACGTCTTTGTTTGACAAAGGTGGTTCCAAAAAAGAGCCCCCCGTCTTGCTTTCGAGGCCTTTTTGTGAATTCTCTAGAATTTTCATGAGCATTGTTTTGAGTTCATCAATGATCTTCTGCTGCTCTTGGATCAACCATTCCTGGGTCTCCATTCTATGGTTCATTTCATTTGGTCCATCCACCATATGGGCCATTGCCCCGCCTTATCGAGAAGATTCATACGAACGTGGCTGAGTATACTCTTCAGCTGAACCCCCCACCAATCTTCTATAATTTCGGGATGCCAGCACACCTGCTTTGAAGAATGTATAATGATGCTCTTTTTCGGTCTCCCTATTCAATGATTGTCCTTCAATGACTAGCTTCTTCCCTTTTATTTACCATGCTTCATGTGACAACTAGTAGGTCATCATCGGAGTCCTGCCTTTGCTTTTGCATGCACCTTTCTTTGATCTATTAAGTTCTGGTGCCTATATACAACTGAAGACAGATGACCCTTGAACCACAATAATAGTCAATTAGTAATGCTGAAATCAGTTGTGCACAGCGGCATGGCAGATGAAACTGTGTAGTTCTTTTATTTGTGAGCTAGTCTTGCAAATCAGGAGTTTCATTAGCAGACACCGACAGTCATATTTTGTGTATGGGCCCCACCTCTCATGCGAGACCTATTTGGCCATGCGCGGAGTCCTGAGGAGTTTCAGAGACCGCATGCTTCTCCGTGAGTGAATGCGCATGACTGTTGGTTAGCCTGGCACCCAGTGAACTACATTCTTGAGTTTTAAGTGTTCTTCATAGGGCTGCGCATTAGCCTCGCGTTTTAAGGCTTCTATACGAGACTAAGAGTTAGCTTCGTGTTTTAAGGCTTCTACACGAGACTGAGTGTTAGCGTCGCATTTTGATTCACTTCTGTGGTCTGGGTTAGCCTCACGCGCTGGCCTAGTCATGTGCACTGATTTTTTTGTACTGGCCTGAGACTTAGTCTTGAATTCTTTGTCATGCTAGACTGAAACTTAGCTTGGCGTTCTAATCATTTACACTAGATTGGGACTTAGCTTGGCATTCTGTTTCATTTACACCAGACTAAGACTTAGCTTAGCATTTTGGATTATTTACGCTGGGCTGAGCCTTAGTCTAACATTCTGGTTCATTTATACCAGGCTGAGATTTAGCATGGCATTCGAAGTTATTTATGCTGGGCTGAGACTTAGCTTCATGTTATTAGTCATTTCTAGCAACTAAAAGTTCATGGGGCCTCCAAATAGTCTAACGCTGCTTAGCCCTAAGTTGAGCGCTGGCTTTGAGTGTTCTACGATTCCGATTCTGAATTTGAGTTCATTTCCAACTGGAAATTAGTTCTCCTTTGGCATTGAATGTAGCGATTTACCTAATAATAGGGAAAGATGGGGCATGTCCCAATGACTTAGGATTCGAAAATCCGACTGGCCCCAATGAACGGGAGTTTCCTCGTCATTCAAATTTATAGGATTAAGGTTTGAAAATCCAAGAAGTTTCTGATGAACGAGAATCTCCTTGTCATTCAGTTCCATCATCCTTGTACTTACGTGGCAATAGCATCGCGTCTTGGCTGGGCTGGTTGATCTCGAGGATATGTAATCTTCGTACCTATGCGGATCAACTTCATGACTAGCATTTCTATAGTTTTCTCAATTGTTTTGACATCAGATTGGGCTACTATCTCATGTTCAGTATAGAAGACTTCTCCCACTGTGGTTGCCATTTTCTTTTCGGTGAAATTTAATTTTTTTTCATTGCCATTAATATGAATTACAGTATTTCCAAAATTACAATGATAAAGAAAAGAAACGAAAACAAAAAGAGAGGATTTATAACTTATCTCTCCTTTTTACATAATCGTAGACTCTTACATAGCTATGAGGTTGTTTTGACCCTCGATGACGATTTGATGCCATGAAGATGGAGATTTGATGAAGAACAAATGGCCGACCTCTCCTTCTTTGCTGCTGGTCGGAGAAGCTTGATGAGCTCTTACGCGAGATCTCAAATCGTCAAAGGTCCTTTTAGAGTTCTCTTAGATGCCTATTTATAGGTCCCAAGTAGTTATGGCAGCTTGCTTATAGATGAGGATGAAATCTTGTTATAAACTAATGAAGCATTTGATCTTCTGTTTTAAATTGGATTTGATTTTGTGATTCGTTGCATCTGGTCTCGATTTTATATTCAAATTAAATATGGTTAACCAAAATTTCAACTTGAATCCCTTTGGGATTCTATTTGATTCTGCGCGAAGCAGATATCTTCGCCATGCGCAAGGCTAAATAGCCTCACAGTATGTGAGGCCATTAGCCTTGCGGCACCCGATGCAAATAGCTTTGCATGAGACCTTCTTTTGTTCAATTTTTCTCATTTTACACATATCTGCAATACAAGAAAAGTCATTGTAATTAACAAAAATTGATTCAGAAAATTATAATGAACTTTATAACCATCCATCTCAGCAAATCCCCCTAGCACAAGAAATTTGCTTCATTTCATAATAAAAATAAACTATAATAAGTATATCTCATAAAGAGATTATAGAATATGCTAGTTTCCTAATACAATAATCTCAACATAATTTGACTAGCAAAATAAAAATAATAGTCTCAACATAGCTACAGTAAATGAATTATTTATTCCTAATGTAGAAGGAACCCAGTATATGTAGAGTGGAAAGTTAATATGGCTATTCTCTAGTTTTGAGTTGCAAATTTGATGTAACACCCCACTTTCCATGGTGTGGATAACTAAGGCGTTCGGCATTGAATGACAGCTCGACAAGCCTAAAAAATATTATAGTCACAACACAACAGATTATGAATAGCAAATAACAATAAACGATAATTTTTTCCCAACCAAAGTAATAATAGGTTTCCTTTAAATAAATCAAACAATATATCACTACGATAAAATTATATCTAAATAAAAGAAATATCTCAAATAAAACTAGATAAAGTGTCATATACACTTATTACATTTTCCTAATAAGAAAGTAGTCAACTAAAAAAATGTTCATCACTCCTGTAGATCTGCATGTTTCTTAAACTATGCCATATCCTGCTCTGTTTCTGGTGGATCTAGCTCTTGATAAATATCTACATCTGGTCATGCATAACTATGATCATTAGTAAAGCGATCCAGTAATAAATAGCAAAACATAAAAAATAACAATAATGTCTCAGTATCATGAACAGTCGTATGCAAATAAACGATAAAAAATCTCATATTTGAACGTTTTACGTGGTTATCATTAGTTTTTTTTTCAATTAATGTCTTTTAATTATGATATTTGAAAATTTAGGAAAATATGAACTTGACTAGTCTAAATGTATCCCCGTCTACCCCCGAAAAAATGGAACAGTAATATTGATCGAAATCTATCCCGATCCTTCCAAAACGGAAAACAGTAGTAATTATGATCGGAGCCTATCCCGATCCTCCCAAAATGGAAAACAGTGGCAATTATGATCAGAGCCTATCTCGATCCTCCCAAAATGGAAAACAGTAGCATAGTTGCGTCCAACAATCAAATTCATATAAACCCTAATTTTTTTCCAATCCCAGTGTATGACGATTCCAGTATAAGTTATTTAGTTTAGTTTAATAGATTGGTGATCATCATTAAATTCAGTATTCTATGGCAATAATGTATCAATAAAGAACAATATACAAAACAATATTTAATGATTTATCACCAATCCCATGTTAGAACAATTTTCGATATCTTTTTAGATTTCGTTTCCAATATTCATTTTTCTCTTTCTTTTGTGAGAGCATAAAACATTCAATTTAGAAGTAACTCACTATGTAAAATAAAAATTTTAAAGTCATAATATAGATATCTCGGATTTAAAAATTTTACATAAGAATTGAATACGAATATGAAAAATAGATCATTCTAAAAAAAATTCCAGTAAAGAAGAAAGTGAATTCTTAATTTAGCTATATTAACATCTGCACGCAACTTCACTATAACTAATCCCAAATTTTACTAAAGCCCAACAACAATCAAAAGCAATCAAACAAATTCAAGTTACAAGGCGAAATGTTGTACAACGAACAACCTGTAACAACCTACAAGTCCAATAAGGTGCAGTAGAATTTTTATCGCATTCTTGTCTTTACCAATGATATACAGATATCACCTCCTGAACCTTATTTAGCAACACAATTTCCTTAAAAATTAAAGTACAAGTGCAGTGAGGGGATCAGAGTATTATGCCGAGATAATTTAAACAATCATATAGGCTTCCTTTTCTTTTTTGAGACGATACATTCTGTTGTTTACTCATAAGTACGTTTCCGTGTAGAGAAAGTGCTCTATTTATGTCAAGAGTCTTCAAACCTCTCAGACAGTGATGTATTTGAGATTTATGATGCTAAATCGCCCTAAGCCTATGATATGGTAAGGTATTAAAGTGCTGGTGATTAAATACCCACTTTTTAGCATTAGGAGTAAGAACAGATCACAGTGTTAAAAGTTGGTTCCAATTAGTGTACAGTATAATTTTGCTTCGCAGAAATAGTATCCAAAAATCTTTAGAGTAACAACATTTTAAGGGTCATTTGGTGTTCAAGTTACTGTAGTAATGAGGAGAAACAAAATCACTTCAACAGGTTTGGGTTGTCATGCTGTAGTGCTGTAACTATTCTTAAAATAAAAAATACACTCCAGAAAAGGATAATAACTATAATTTATAATAATTTATATCAAGCCTTATCCCTCCTATTAGTTCAGCGGCACTACAGGACTTGCCTTAAAGTTGTCAATATACTGTAGTGGTATCTTTAAAAGAAATGAAAAGAAAAACTATAAAAACAAGAGAATAATGTCAAAATTATACAGTAAGCCAGCTTTGAATATTGAATAATACAACAATGGTGTATAAAGCATCTTTTAGGTATCGTGATTGCATTTTGTGCTATCCAAAAAAAAAAGCAATATATTTAAACAGAAGGCACTAATAACAAGCCATAATTTTATGAGAGTATCTATCCATAAATCTATACTTTAATTAAATAAAACAGGAAGTATATAAAAAAATAAATATAAATAATAGCATATTAAAGTGAGTCAAAAGAACTCAACTTTGCCTGGTTAAAATTTTTTTTTTCCTTTCTTTTTTTTTCTTCCTTCCTTTCTCCCTTACATTCTGTATTTCTCTGTGTTTGAGAAGAGAGGAGTTGATTTCGTTTTTATTTAATTATATGAGATTAGTAATTAATAATAGAGTCCTATTAGTTGGCATCTAAATAACTAATTTTTGGATAGAGTCAATCCAAGAATTTAGTTTAGATTCAACATCTTTTTTTAAATCCTCATCCCATTAGATATGAATTATATAAAAAATCTTTTTTTTAACGAATATTATTAGAAGAAAGTTAAAAATTCACGCATAATAAAAGTGGTTGTTACATTTGGTATGATATCCTAATGTAACATGGAACAAACAAAATGCTTAGCTGTATTAAAAGGATAGCTAAAGAAATATTCGGTAAGTCGAGAGGTGGTGCTCCACTATGTAAGAATGCATCATGATAGAATGATGAGGTAAAAAATACTATTAAGATCAAGCGAGACGTTTATAGAGATTTGAATAATAATAATAATAATAGAATAAGTTTTGAGAAGTATAAACTAGCAAAGAAGGAGGCTAAGAAAGCTATTCAAGATAAAAAAATAAATTATATAAATAAGTGTACGAGAAGTTGGATAATAAAGAGGCAGAAAATGATATATAGAGTTGCTCGAATAAGAGAGAGAGTCTAAAGACTTATATACTGTAAGATGCATTAAAAATGAGGATCAGACGGTTCTAGTTCGAAAAGAATAGATTAAAAAAAGATGAAATAATTATTTTGATAGATTATATAATGGTAGTTTTACTCAAGATTTGGGAGATCTTACTATTCAATGTGAGGATATGAATCGTAATTTTATACGCAGAATTAAAGAGTCTGAAGTAAAAGAGGTTTTGAAGAGGATGAATTTAAGAAAAACTGTTGGTCCAGATGAGATTCCTATAGAGGTATGGAGATATTTAGGAGGGATTGGTGTGAGATGGCTAACAAATTTTTTAAAAAAGATTTGGTAAATTAAGAAAATGCCAAATGAATGGAGGAAGAGTACCTTAGTATCTCTGTATAAGAATAAGGGCGACATTTAGAGTTGTTCTAACTATCGGAGAATAAAACTCATGTGTCACACTATGAAGCTTTGGGAAAGGGTAATTGAATATAAATTATGAAAAACTATTAAAATATCGGAGAACCAGATTGACGACAGAAACTATTCATTTACTTTGTCAACTTATAGAGCGATTCCGAGAGAAAAATAGAGATTTGCATATGGTATTTATTGACTTAGAGAAAATCTATGATAAGGTTCCATAAGAGATATGGACACTGATGAAGAAAATAGTTCCCATCAAGTATATCGATATAATTAAGGACATGTATGATGGAGTAATGGCTAATGTCAGAACATGTGGTAGTTTAACAAGTGATTTTTCTATCACAATTGGATTGCATCAAGGATCTGCATTGAGCCATTTCTTATTTGCTATAGTGATGGATGAGCTTACTAAAACCATTTAGAATTAGATACCTTGATGTATACTATTTGCTGATGATATTGTTTTAGTTGATGAGACAAGAGTAGGGGTAAATACCAAGTTGGAGTTATAGAGGTATACATTAGAATCTAGAGATTTTAGATTGAGTAGATCTAAAACATAGTTTATAGAGTGTAAATTTAGTAAACGACAGTCCATAGACTATAATACTATAAAACTGGATAGGCAAGAGATACAAATAAGTAGTCAGTTTAGATATTTAGGCTCTATTATTCAGAATAATGGAGAGATCGATAATAATGTTAACCATAGGATATAAACTGGCTGGTTGAAATGGAGGAGGGTAACGGAAGTTTTATGCGATCGTAATATTCCATTAAGATTGAAAGAAAATTTTTATAGGACTGTTATTAGGCCAGTTTTATTATATGACACGAAATGTTGGACTATAAAGAAACGTCATTCACAGAAAATAAGTGTAGTAGAGATACACATACTCCGTTGGATGTGCAGCAACACTAGGAGAGATAAAGTGAGAAATGAAGATATTCGTGCTAAGCTAAGTATAATCGTTTACGATAGTTTGGTCATGTGCAACGTAGGCCTAAAAGTACACCAGTTCGAAGAGGGGAGTTTATCAATATAGGACAAATTAAAAGAAAGAAGGGAAGACCGAAGAAAATATGGATGAAAATGATATGCAAAGATATGAAATTTAGAGGTTTAAATAATGAGATATTACTTGATAGAAATCATTGGAGAAGGAATATCAAAGTAATCGATCCGACGTGATTCTTTTTTTGGTTCATGTAGCCTACCCCAAGTACTTGGGATAAAAGACTTAGTTGTTGTTGTTGTTGTTGTTGTTGTGTTGTTACATTTGGTATGATGATATGTGATTTATATAGATTCATGAAAATGATTGTAGATTCGAATGGTTTTAGTCTTGAAGTTTAGTTATGTATGTCGTATTTTAGATTTGAATCGAATCTAAATCTGTTGAAATGAGTTTAATTTAAAGATTTTCTACAATGTGAGAAATCCTGATAAGATAGTTACGATTTATTGTTTCTTATTCGATGCCTCGAGAAGAAATTTTGACCTTTCTACTCGACGATGATCCTCTCTCTCTCTCTCTCTCTCTCTCTCTCTCTCTCTCGCCCCCTCTCCCTCCCTCCCTCTCCCTCCCTCCCTCACAGTTCTCCTGGTAGGTTTTAACACGAGCCTACGCACTTTCCTTACAAATACTTACATATATGTGCCTAATATAATATAAATTATATGTTTATTTGTTGTCCTTCATTGAATTATTTCTTATAATCTAAAATGTAATTATTAAGTTCAGGTTTCTAAAAATAAATGACTAAAAGTATTAATTTGACTATATAGGGTGCCATTTGAAATGGAAAAGTCAACTTAAATTAAATTGGGGTTCCTTTCAAATTAAATGTATTTATAAGTTTTATAAATTAAAAAATTATTATTATTACTGCATAGAGCGCTTTTTGAAAATAAAACCCGAGTCAAAATTTAATATAGTTCTTTCCAGAAAATGAAACTCAAATCAAAATTTAAAAACCCTATTTCTAAAAAAAACTCAACTAAACATTCAATTGAGCTTTCTCCTAAAAAGAATATAATTTTAAACACTATACATTAACTTTAGTACTAGTACGTAATTAGACATGCATCTAATGTGTGTTTGCTTAGGCTATCAAAAAAAGTAATTTGAAGTTCTTCCCTGGAAATTTCTTAAAGGATATGTTCTTTCTGTTTTCCTCCCAGATGCAACATAGTTTAATCTATATGTTGTTGAAAAAATAATAAACCTAGTCCCAAGGCAAAAGTCCACTAGGCGGCAAGCCTAAATGAAGATTTCCTATAAGTTGAGAAAACTATTTGTAAGAAAACAAACCGATATAGGTATCAGTCAAGTCATATGACTATTACGTGATTTCTTTTATAAAGAGACAAGGTCAAACTCAAACTACTGTCTATAATTATTTGTGAAAAATCCGATATCTATCAAAACTTTCATGAAGAAGGAAATTATATTTTCCAAGCATAATGAAACATATATTCCAATGTAGAGAGATGAAGTGCGAGGAATTTTATCACTGGATGCAGATATAGAGAATACTGTTTTCAGGACAGTTTCGCATCAATTGCTATTAACTTGAAATACCCCTTCCTTCAAAGGAGGAGGGGGGCGACAATCAAGAGACAATTCCTTTATTTTCTATAATAGGGAGGGAGTTGAGAGAGCTTGTAATTAATCTTGTGAAATAAAGAAACCTTGTAGCCAAGTCCTTCAATAAAAAAAATAATTGACTCTTCATTTGAGAACGTATCGATTAAACCTCATAAACCTGGTCAACTTGTTCTTTTTTGCCTTCTTTTTAACACCATTCTGCAAGTTATTCACCCAAAAGCTTGCATCTTGGAAACTTGCATCCAAATTCGATTTACTTTAAGTCTATCTTAAACCTAAACCTATTTGGTGTTTAAGTTGGTCCGGCTAACCTAGTCCAGCAAAATTGTCATCTAACTAATGTAAATAACCTTGACCAAGTTAGAGTTGAAAATATAAAGATTAAGGTTTGATGTCATGTATTTGCTTGTCCTTGGTTATTAATTCTAATCTTAGAAGTGCATGATGAGTTTGAGAAAATGTAGAGTATTGATAAGTTACAATTTTAATGTAAAAAATAGTTGAAAGTCATACTTTATATTATTCTCTTCTTGAATACATATTCACTAGAGAATAATATACCATTTACATGCATAGATTCAAGGGAGAGTTAAAAGGGATTATTGCCCATCTTGATCGGATGAACTCTTGACATGTGTCTAACACTAACACTAAGGTTTTGTTTGGTTTGAAGGAAAATAAAAAGAAAAGAGAAGAAAATAAGAAAGAAAAATATTTTCATTGTTTGGTTTGAGAGAAAATTTAGAGGAAAAGATTGGAAAAAAGCAAGGGAAAGTAGATATAAAACTTTCTCTCTATTTCTCTTCTCTAATCTAGAGATAATACGAAAGAAAATCGTTCTTGGTATTCCTATCTTATAAAATCACAGCAAGAGAGTTAATGGAGTTTGTAGCAAGCCTTTTCTTAATCTTTTCATTTTTTATTTTTTATTTTTATGAAATTTTCTTTTTTAGTCTCTTTTCATGTAAGTTTAATGCCCCTGTGTTTCAGCTGCTTTCCTAAACGGAGGACGTTAATTAAAATCTCATTAGATTACCCAACTATCACGTGATGTTGGAATAACCGTAACTAATATTATAACAAATAAATAAATAACATGTCTAAAACTGAAGTCACATTTATAAAATACAAGATTGATTATAAAAAGGGGCATACTGTTCTAGATATGTACAATAAAATAATTAAAAGAAGAAACAGTGCCCAACCAAATGAAATATGAATAGTATATAAAAGATTAATAGTTGATCAACCATTTACTAATGTTCGGCCTGATCGACAAAGCATGGGTTTTCAACTGGTGCAGACTCTCCTTCTATTTTTCCCAATACCTGAGTTCAGAGCCCATGAGATTAAACCCAGTAAGTAACACTTAAAGGAAGAAAAATATATACTATTATAGTACATGAGTGTTAGTGTAGGTGCACATACTTATGTCAGTATTGTCTGTGAACATACAAGATTAAACATGTAAACAAGTATAAATAAATAAATAAACAAACATAACGAACAATTGCTTTATGTATTTTAATCATGTATTCTATTGATCTCAGTCATCATCCAAATTAGTTGTAAAAACTGTATAGATGGATAACATAGTGCTATTCACTATTACCGTATAGGTACCCATACATATTCATGTCCCGATCTGAATCGCATAGCACTGAACTATGCCATATCGCTAGATATTACAATTCAATTCCCACTATATTACAGTAATGGACATATCACGTGGATATCAATTATCACTCGGTGATTCAGTATCACCCAGACCGTTGTAGTAAAAGATTCTCAGCCTAACATTACAATAATTCTTATACGACATGACTCTTACCCATTATAGAGCTTTTCTCTATTCCCGAGTTCACTATACATATATATATAGTACACATGGCCTACAAAGACATCATGTTGCGTGTACATGTCCACTAATACTGTATTATATGACTACTAGTTATTTTATTATTTATTTTATTTTACTTTATTTTCTTTAATAAACATGCTTCTCATATTTACACAATATATGATATCTGCACCTCTTCACTTAAACCATCGTTTAAACAAGACAATTGGATTTTTTTTTTTTTTTCCTTTAGATAAACATCAAGATATATAGGACACTTTTCTATATAATCCATCATCTGATTAACATCAAATATTTAATTAAAGTGAGATGACATAGTATTAGTGATATTTTGCCTTAACCCGTCACAAGGTCCTAATACTTGGAAGTTAACAGTGATAGTTTACCTAAGCTTAGCACTTCACTTGTCCTGGCCACTTCTCTCTATATAATCAACTTATCTACATTTTTTTTAAAATTATTTTTCTAATTATTATCATCATGCTTCTTTGCAACATTCAAGCATTGTGTAGACGAGGATTCTTTTACGCTTATTTGAAGTATGGTTTCAGAACAAGTTAACCACACACTTTCCGTTAGGCTTAAATCAGTGTCCTGTAATCGTTATTTTAACACGATAACGTATATAAGTTTGAAATGGTATACTCATGCTTGCAAAAAATTCTAAGGAATCAAAAGTTAGCAAAAAATAGCGGAATAATACTAATGCAACAACCAGCGAAATCAAATAGTTAACCAAAGAGAAAAATAGCAGAGACAGAGACATGCAGATTTAACGTGGTTCGGCAATATGCCTACGTTCACGGGGACACGATCGAAAAACTTCTACTATATCAAAAGAGAATTACAACTTTCTAGTTTTTCAACCACAAGAGAAATTACAAAGAAATCACACAAGATTTTGAGATCAAACCCTAACCTCTTATTGCAGTGATTTACCTCTTTGCTTCAGCCGCCGAAAATCCAAAGGAAGATAACCAAGCAGCTGCAACCCTGTCCTTTTGATTCTGCCGCAACTTAAAGGAACCAGCAACAATTCCTTCTCCTTCTTTATTTGATTTCGGCCACACCCAACAAAAAGAAATCCGCCTTTATTTCTTTTGTTTGGCCGAAAGCACAAAAGAACAGCACTCTTCAATTTGCAGCCGCCCCCTTCTCTTTTTAATATCGGCTCTAATTTTAAGCTCGTTTGGCTCAATCAAAACCCTAGCACCACACCCCATATATATATATATATATATTATATCATAACGAGTTTGGGCCGGTTTTGTACCCGTTTCGTGTACCGAAACCCATTTCGGCAATGGGCTCCATTAGCAACAATCTCCCACTTGGAGACCTATTGATAAAAATGTAATCTCTATACATGATAATCCCAGTGTCCAAAGTTTTTTTACCTCGATCGTTTAAAGTCCACTTTCAGCATTCAACACAAATGCACCAAAGTTGAGCAATAGCTCAACTTTTTCCCATCAACCGGCTTTGTCAACATATCTGCAGGATTATTGCTGCCCTCAATCTTCTCCAACTTCAATTGGCCATTCTCTAACAAGGATCTAATAAAGTGATATTTCAAGTGAATATGTTTAGTCCGTAAATGATACGCCGAGTTCTTAGCAAGATGAATTGCACTTTAACTGTCACTGAATAACCTGCAATCCACTCCATCGAAACCCAACTCATTCATCAATCACTGAACCAAATAAACTCCTTACTTGTTTCTGTAGCTGCAACATACTCAGCTTCTGTCGAAAATAAAACAACAATTGATTGTAATCTTGAAACCCAGCTTACTGTTGTACCTCCTACAGTAAAGATGTAACCAGTAGTGCTCCTGCCATTGTCTCTATCACCCGCATGGTACGAATTCACAAAACCTTGCACATCAATGTTATCACCCCCAAAACATAAACAATACTTTGAAGTACCTTTCAAATATCTGAAAATCCACTTCACCGCTTGCCAATGTTCCTTCCCAGGGTTCTTCATGAATCTACTCACTACTCCCACTGCATGTGCAATATCTGGTCTTGTACTCACCATTGCATACATAAGACTCCCAACGGCCGATAAATAAGACACATTCTCCATGTGTCTCGTCTCCTCATCTGTCTTAGCACCTTACTCTTTTGACAGTTTAAAGTGACCACCAAGAGCTATAGTTACCGGTTTTGCATTCTCCATATTGAATCTCTCCAACGCCTTCTTGATGTACCCCTCCTGAGATAACCACAATTTCTTGTTTTTCTTATCTCGGGTAATTTGCATTCCAAGAAGTTGTTTAGTCTCACCCATGTCCTTCATAGAGAATCTCCCTGCCAACTTTCTCTTCAGATCATTAATTTTCTTTATGCATGTACCTGTCACAAGTATATCATCTTCATACAAAGTAAGTATAATAAAGTTACCATCCTTAAACTTTTGCAGATTTACACAATGATCTGAATTGCTTCTGATAAAACCCGAATCCAACATAAACTTGTCGAACTTCAAGTACCATTGCCTCGGCGCTTGTTTCAATCCATACAAGCTCCTTTTCAGTCGACATACCCAATTCTCCTTTCCTTTAACTTCATATCCCTCCGGTTGTTCCATGTATATTTCCTCCTCCAAATCACCATGAAGGAAAGCAGTCTTCATATCGAGCTGCTCTAAATACAGTCCTTTCACAGCCACAATACTTAGTGTTGCTCTGATAGAAGTCATTTTGACAACAGGTGTAAATATTTCATTGAAATCAATACCTTTTCTCTGACCGTAGCCCTTCACCACAAGTCTAGCCTTGAACCTTTGTGTCCCTCCTGCCTCATATATGTTTACCCTGTATACCAACTTGTTATGCAATACTTTCATCTTTTTCGGTCGCTTCACCAATTCCCATGTGTGATTCTCCTCCAAAGAAGACATCTCATCACGCATAACTTACTCCCACTTAAGACGAAATTTATCCTGCATAGCCTCTTGGTAACTCTCTGGTTCACCTGCATCAGTATACAAAATATGATATAATAGAAGACAAAGTTTTTGGGTTGGCTTCCTTATCCTCGTGCTCCTCCTCAAAATAGGAACACTCTCTGATAAAGTACTGAAACCATCTGCTTAAGTCAATGGCTCTCTTTGCTGCTCGGTCTCATCTAAAACTTGTGTATTCTCAGGTGTAGTCATTTCTTCTCCTTCAGATGTAAGTATTTCTTCCTTTCTTTTATCCATGGGATTCATCCCATCCTGTGGCTCATCCAGCTCCAAGTGCTCTTTTTCCACTGCTTTTTCACTTTTACTTTTCATTCGGTCTTTATACATACAGCCATCATTAAATACTACATCTCTGCTACGAATTACCTTGTTATGCTCATAATCCCATAAGCGATAACCATATTCGTCGCCACCGTATCTAATGAATGCACACTTCTGAGATTTAGAATCAAGCTTCTTTCTCATCTCATGATCCACATGTGCATATGCTATACAACCGAACACTTTTAAGAATGAATAATTCACAGTCTTACCAGATCACACCTTATCTGGAATTCCTCTATCAAAAGCACTAGCTGGACTCCTGTTGATCAGATAGACTGCCGTATCTACAGCGGCTCCCCAAAGTTGCAAAGGCAAACCTGCTTGTAGTCTCATACTCCGAGCTCGCTCCAAAATGGTTCTATTCATCCTCTCAGCCACGCCATTCTGCTGCGGTGTCCTCGGTACAGCCTTCACTCTCCTGATCCCGTGGGTAGAGCAATAGTCATCGAACTCTCTATTGTAAAATTTCCCACCATTGTCTGATAACAGACATTTCACCTTCAAACCTATTTCATTCTCAACAAGAGTTTTCCATACCTTGAAGATCTTGAAGACATCGGATTTCTGTTTAAGTGCAAACACCCATGTTTTCCTGCTTGCATCATCTATGAAAGTGACAAAATAAGAATTACCTCCAAGAGACTTCGCCGAAGAAGGCCCCCATACATCTGTATATACTAACTCCAATCTCTCGGTTTTCTTCTCCATGCCATCCTTCATAAAGCTAACTCTTTCTGTTTTCCAAACACACAGTTCTCACAGAAATCAAAATTAGCATCTTTCATATCTGTCAACATACCTCTGGATTGCAATACCCTCATGCCGCTTTCGCTCAAGTGACCGAGCCTCTGATGCCATAAGGTAGCCTTCTCATTCTTCACGGTGGCCAAAGAAACAACGTGATCCCCCGAGCTTGAGAGTAAATATAGAGTTCCCACTCTCTCACCCTTGACCACTACCATTGCTCCTTTACTGATCTTCCATTGTTTCCTCTCAAATGAGATTTGATAACCTTCACCATCCAGCTTGCTAACAGATATCAAATTCTTCTTCAAATCCGGTATGTGTCTGACCTCTTGTAAAAGCAACTTTCTACCATTGTGCAACTTTAACCGAATTGTCCCTTTACCGATAATCTTGCATTCCTGCCCATTACCAACAGTCACATGCCCAAAATCACTTTGAACATAATTCTCAAACCATTCTCTGCGAGCAGTGCAATGGAACAAAGCCATTGAATCGACAAACCATGGATCTCACCTTGATTCTGTATGAGCAGACAAGCACAAATCATCATACTCTTTATTTGGATTCACAACATTCGCTCCTTCCTTGTCTTTGTTTGGACAATCCTTCTTCATATGACCATCTGTCTTAAATTTTCAACACACTAACTTTTTCTTGAACTTCTCCTTAGACTTTGATCTTCCTCTTTGTTTCGACTCTCTACTTAAACTTCTACCCCTTTCTTTTCTTCTGTCATTATCAACCGACAGAGCAGTACTTGTAGAAACTGTGCTCTCACTTATGCTCTTTTTCATCAATTCATCATTTATGATTGTACTCACAATATCATTAAATTTAAGAGCAGTATTGGAAGAATTGTTGATGACCATAACAACATTGCTCCAATTATCCTGTAACGAACACATAAACATCAAAGTTTTAATGTCATCAGCAAAGACAAAATCTAAGGATTCAAGTTGTGCCCATAATGTGTTAAATTCGTTCAAATGATTAACAGCTGAACTATCAGAAGGCATTCTCAAGTTGAACAATTTTTTCATTAGAAACAGTCTATTTGAAGCAGACGGTTTTTCATAAAATTTAGCCAATGCTGACATCAAACCTGAAGTGGTTTTCTCCTTGGTGACGTTGAACACAACCTGCTTTGTCAGGCACAATCGAATCTGCGTCAAAGCCCTCCTGTCCAACAATTCTCACTCCTCATCTGTCATCTTTTCTGGCTTTTCTCCAAATAGTGGTTGATGTAAATTCTTTTGATATAAATAATCTTCCATCTGCAACTTCCACCATTGGAAATCTGTCCCATCAAAATTTTTAATTTTTCCCTTCCTATCTTCCGCCATAACTCCCACTCAAAATCAACATCAATCTGAGTGAAATCTGACCCGAAACAGGGCTCTGATACCAATTGTTAGCAAAAGATAGCGGAATAATACTAATGTAACAACCAGCAAAATCAAATAGTTAACCAAAGAGAAAATAGGAGAGACAGAGAACACGCAGATTTAACGTGGTTCAGCAATATGCCTACGTCCACGGGGACACGATCGAAAAACTTCCACTATATCAAAAGAGAATTACAACTTTCTAGTTTTTCAACTACAAGAGAAATCACACAAGATTTTGAGATTAAACCCTAAACTCTTGTTGCAGTGATTTAGCTCTTTGCTTCTGCCGCCGAAAATCCAAAGGAAGATAACCAAGCAGCTGCAACCCTGTCCTTTTGATTCTGCTGCAACTTAAAGGAACCAGCAACAATTCCTTCTCCTTCTTTATTTGATTTCGGCCACACCCAACAAAAAGAAATCCGCCTTTATTTCTTTTGTTTGGCCGAAAGCACAAAAGAACAACACTCTACAATTTGCAGCCGCCCCCTTCTCTTTTTAATATCGGCTCTAATTTTCAGCTCGTTTGGCTCAATCAAAATCCTAGCACCACACCCCATATATATATATATTATATCATAATGGGTTTAGGATGGTTTTGTACCCGTTTCGGTGTACCGAAACCCGTTTCGGCAATGGACTCCATTAGCAACAATACTCATGCTTGCAAAAAATTCTAAGGAATCAAAAACAAAATCGAAAAATTGGATCTATGTCCAACGGATCACACCTATCGAAAAAAAGTATTTTGTTTTGGTTCGACCCGTAGTCACATATGAAATAGCTGATGGGATAAATTTAGCAAAACTTTTCCCTCAAGATCTCTTGCAGGAAAAAGAAAATGTCCAGCTTAGAGTTGTCAATTTTAGGTAAATGCCATGCCAAATATAATCATGATAGTTGGTTTATTCATGTTTGTAAGACTCTTAGTGAGCATTATTCTTAAAATTCCTATTAAGTAGTCTATTACTTATTTTCTGGTTTTAACCTTCATTTCAACGGACATGAATTTATATTCATGTTTACTTATGACTTGATTTGGTTGATGATAAAACTTAAAGATCCGTGACAAATATAATCATGCACTCATTCTTACTATTTGGTTTTCTTCCTTTTTATTTTCTTTTTATTGTTTTTTCACATAGAGTATTCCAGGAAAGTACAGTAAATTAATAGTCTAAACTGTGAGCCAAGTACGATCATAAAATAAAATAAATTACTTACATAAATGCAAATTAAATAAATTTTCTAATGAAAGGATTGACAAATAGGAATATTATTTATCTTGGCTTTGCTTTCTATTTTCGATAGAATCCCCTGACTTCTTCTATAAAATCTCTTTGTTGTGCTATGTATTGAGGGAAATGTGAGAATTGAACTTATTATTTTCTCTCTTTCTCTTCTTTTTCTCTCTTTGTTTTTTTTTGCTCCAAATAAAGCTTTAAGTCCATGTTTGCAGTGAAGTGTTGTTTGACGTTAGAGTTACGAGGTGAGGGGGAGGGAAATTAAGGGGAAAATAGCAGGAAAGTTGGAGAAGGAGCGAATTTATATGTGTTGGTGGCAGTTTTGTAAATAACTCAACTTATTGCCTAAGCTTTGTCTAAAATGAGGCCACATCACCCTTTCATTCTTTCCCACCAAATGCTTCTCAATAGCCACCTTACAAGCTTCGGTCACATTAATCTCTTAGTTGACACCTCATGTCCTGTTGACTTGTCTTAGCACCGCCATAGGATGGTGGAAATAATTTTTTATTTTTATTTTATTTATTTTATAAAATATAATTTTTATTCTGTTCAGTATCCTCCAAAAATAGCACAATGTAGAGGTTGACGAGAGAGAGTAGTACTAAAAACTTCTCCATATATTTATTCGATATCCAAAATGAAAGATATTAAATACCGATATAATAGTCAGATTACTAATAATACTGAACTAAGATTTATAATGAAAATAATACAATACACATGAAAAAAAGTCAAGATAATACAAATAAGAGAAAATTTAGAACTAAATTTAGAAGATGCTATTTGCTTTTGGAGAAGAATTTGTTACAGTCCCTTTATTCTCCCGTTTTACGTTTTGGCTAGATAGGGAAAGGAAGAAAAGAAAAAAAAAAAAAAATCAAAAGAAAAAGAAAATGTAAAAGTACTTGGGGCGGAAGGTTTCTATTGGTATATAGGGTAAGAATGAAATGGTGTGTTTTGAAGAGAAGCTGTGGAATGTGTGAGGAGAAATATTTTGAATATATATATATATATATATATATATATATATATATATATATATATATATATATATATATAGTTTGTTAATTAATTTAATTATATATGAACATATCCAGAACCTCTCCATGTACTCCGTGTAGCGATACCTGCCAACCCAACATACCACAACAAGCCTCCATTTGATAACTCACAGCCTATTTTTAGGATGCGCCCTTAGAAATCTAGTTTAAGGTAGAGGTGTGCAGAAAGAATTTTTTTATTTATTTAATATTTTATTAATATCACTCCGGTAAATATTTTTCAAATACTACCAAATTAATATAGAACATAGTGTTTAATGAGAAAACACTACAAAATTATCCATTTGTCATTTCAATATCTGGAATAAAAGAAATAAAATTATGAAATAATTAGAAGAATAATTTATATTATAAAATTAGCAAAATTCGGAAAAATTTTTGGGCTTTCCAAAAACATTTCTTAAGATCATAAATATTAGAAGAATAATAACTGCAAAGATCGAATGTCATTAGAGTTACGGATTTAAAATTATGTTCACCAAAAATCATTTCATTGTCCAAGTTGACTCGCGGTGTCCCAATTTAGCATGATCAGACCCAAAAAGAGGATACAAATAGTATGAATTTTAGGATATTACACTAAGCAACTAAAAGAATCGTATTTATTTTTCCATTTCCATCTTCGTATTTATTCATGTTGCCCATTTAAATTGGGTTCAAAACATCTAATTCCTATACCTCCTTTGAGGAAGAATTAGGAGCAGATAGATTCTAATCGTTATTTTTGATATGTCATCTCAAGTCCTCTAACTCTTCTCTTACAACGTCATAAATCCTAATACCTAAACTCCTTTGCTAATTGAAACCAAATTTTCTCTTCATTCAACATCTTGATATTAGGAAATAAACTTTTAACTACTCTAATTTTTTAGATCCTCTCCTTTCTATGAGTTTTAAATGGGCCATTCAAGATGTTATATCGACCATCTATTTTAAGCTTTCTATTACTAGTGCAAATTATTACCATTATTGTCACCATATAATCAATATTAGGAGTCGTTCTGAAAATTTCAATAGATTATAATCAAGGGTAACGAAGTATTGCACCCATAAATTCTGAAAGCTACAACAAAGACAAAGCAAGTAATCTCGGCAATCTCCCGTATATAATGTACAACATAAAAAATGACCAACTAAATTATGAAATAAATTTATAGATTGATTGTTTATCAAGTTAATTATATATTTCTTTCCTATAACCATTGTAAGTTGGTAATGAATATGCACGAAATAAACAATTAGAAAAGAAAATATATATAATTTACTCTTTCAATATCCAGTCATTATTTTATTTCAATTAATCTTACTTGGATTAGTAATCTAAACATTATTACACAGAAGTACTATATCATAGTGAAATATTAGATGAAATACGAGATAGTTTCGATAGAATTGAATAAGCAAAATAAAAATATATACATTTAAGATAGGTCAAAACTACCAAATGCTCCCTAGTATTTTTTTTTGTGAAGACGTGACCTCAACGACTCTACCCTCTCGTAATGAAATTCAGAAACATCCATGATTGTGAGGTTTATAAGCCATTGAGGAAAATTTTCCTCCCAGATAATCTTAGCACCTAATATAGTTTCCTCACTTATTTTAAAATCTAATGTTACCTTTGTTAGCAAAAATAGTAGAATAATACTAATGCAACAACCAACGGAATCAAATAGTTAACCGAAGAGAAAAATAACAGAGACAGAGAACACGCAGATTTTAACGTGGTTTGGCAATATGCCTATGTCTACGGGGATACGATCGAAAACTTCCACTATATCAAAAGAGATTGAAGCATCCTAGCTCTACACCACAAGAGAATTGATAAAGAAATCACACAAGATTTTGAGATCAAATCCTAACCTTTTGTTATACTGATTTTCCTCTGAAAATTCCAAAGGAAGCCGCTAAAACACCTCTGGTCAAAAATTCACCTTCGGCCAAAAATAAATGCAGCAGTTGCACACAAATTTGTTTTTCCGCCAAATTTCTTTTGGTCACAAATTAATAGCCGCTTTCTTTCCTTTGGCACACCAAAAAACCTTAGCAGCCACTGTCCAAATTATTTGGACCCTTTGGCCGAACCAAGCAGCACAAACAAACAATTATTTCTCTTTCTCTCTCTAGCCAAAAACAGCAGCCGCCTCCTTTTTTCTTGTTTTTTTTTTTTTTTTTTCTGGTTTATCAAAATCCTAGCACACAACCCCATATCTATATTATATCATAACGGGTTTGGGTCGGTTTTGGATCCGTTTCGGTGTACCGAAATCCATTGCGGCAATAAGGCTTCATTAGCAACAATCTCTCACTTGGAGACCTATTGCAAAAAATTGTAATCTCTCTATATATGATAATCTTAGTGTCCAAAGTTTTCATCTCGATCGTTCAAAATCTCAATTTCAGTATTCAACACAAATGCACCAAATTTGAGTAATAGCTCAAGTTTTTCCCGTAAACCGGTTTTGTCAACATATCTGTAGAATTCTTACTGCCCTCAATTTTCTTCAACTTCAATTGGTCATCCTCTAACAAGGATCTAATGAAGTGATATCTCAAGTGAATATATTTAGTCCGTGAATGATACACCGAGTTTTTAGAAAGATGAATTGCACTCTGACTGTCACTGAATAACTTGCAATCCACTCCATCAAAACCCAACTCACTCATCAATCGCTGCAACCAAATAAACTCCTTACTTACTTCTGCAGCTGCAATATATTCAGCTTCTGTCGAAATTAAAGCAACAATTGATTGTAATCTTGAAATCCAGCTTATCGCTATCCCTCCTACAGTAAAGACATAACTTGTGGTGTTTCTGCCATTATTTCTATCACCCGCATAGTCCGAATCCACAAAACCTTGCACATCAATGTTATTACCCTAAAACATAAACAATACTTTGAAGTACCTTTCAAATAGCTGAAAATTCACTTCACTGCTTGCCAATGTTCTTTTCTAGGGTTCTTCATGAATCTACTCACTACTCCCACTGCATGTGCAATATCTGGTCTTGTACTCACCATTGCATACATGAGACTCCCAACGGTGGATGAATAAGACACATTCTCCATATGTCTCATCTCTCATCTGTCTTAGCACCTTACTCCTTGACAGTTTGAACTGACCACCAAAAGTTTTAGTTACTGATTTTGCATTCTCCATGTTGAATCTCTCCAACACTTTCTTGATGTACCCCTCCTGAGATAATCACAATTTCTTGCTTTTCATATTTCGGGTAATTTGCATTCCACGAAATTGTTTAGCCTCACCCATGTCCTTCATTGAGAATCTCCCTGCCAACTTTCTTTTCAGATCATTGATTTTCTTCATGCATGTACCTACCACAAGGATATCATCTACATACAAAGTAAGTATAATAAAGTTACCATCCTTAAACTTTTGCAGATATACACAATGATCTGAATTGCTTCTGGCAAAACCCGAATCCAATATAAACTTGTCGAACTTCAATACCTTTACCTCGGTGTCTGTTTCAACCCATACAAGCTCTTTTTCAGTCGACATACCCAATTCTCCTTTCCTTTAACTTCATATCTCTCGGCTGTTCCATGTATATTTCCTCCTCTAAATCACCATGAAGGAAAGCAGTCTTCACATCGAGCTGCTCTAAATACAATTCTCAAATTGGAAACACCCTCTGATAAAGTACTGGAATCATCTACCTCAGTCAGTGGCTCTCTCTTCTGTTTGGCCTCATATGAAACTTGTATATTCTCAAGTGTAGCCATTTCTTCTCCTTCAGATGTAGGTATTTCTTTTTTTGTTTTATCCATGAGATCCATCTCATCCTGTGGCTCATTTAGCTCCAAGTTCTCTTTCTCAACTATTTTCTCACTCTTACTCTCCATTCGGTATTTATATATACAATCCTCATTGAATACTACATCTCTGCTACGAATCACCTTATTATGCTCATAATCCCATAAGCGATAACCATATTCGTCGCTACCGTATCTAATGAATGCATACTTCTGAGATTTATAATCAAACTTCTTTCTCATCTCATGATCCACATGTGCATATGCTATACAACCGAATATTTTTAAAAATGAATAATTCACAGTCTTACCAGACCACACCTCCTATGGAATTCCTCCATCTAAAACACTAGCTGAACTCTTGTTAATCAGATAGACTACCGTATCTACAGCGGCTCCCCAAAGTTGCAAAGGCAAATTTGCATGTAGTCTCATACTCCGAACTCGCTCCAAAATGGTTTTATTCATCCTCTCAGCCACGTCATTCTGTTGCGGTATTCTTGGTACAGTTTTTACTCTCCTAATCCCGTGGGTAGAGCAACAGTCATCGAACTCTCTATTGCAAAATTCCCCACCATTTTCTGACAATAGACATTTCACCTTCAAACCTGTTTCATTCTCAACAAAAACTTTCCATATCTTGAAGATTTTGAAGACATCAGATTTCTACTTAAGTGCAAACACCCATATTTTCCTGCTTGCATCATCTATGAAAGTGACAAAATAAGAATTACCTCCAAGAGACTTCGCCGAAGAAGGCCCCCAAATATCTGGATGCACCAACTCCAATCTCTCAGTTTTCTTCTCCTTGTCATCCTTCATAAAACTAACTCTTTTCTGCTTTCCAAACGCACAGTTCTCACAGAAATTAAAGTTAGTATCTTTCATATCTGTCAACATACCTCTGGATTACAATACCCTCATGCCGCTCTCGCTCAAATGACCGAGTTTCTGATGCCATAAGGTAGCCTTCTCATTCTTCACGGTGGCCAAAGAAACAACGTGATCCACCGAGCTTGAGAGTAAATATAGAGTTCCTATTCTCTCATCCTTGACCACTACCATTGCTCCTTTGCTAATCTTCTACTGTTTCTTCTCAAATGAGATTTGATAACCCTCGCCATCTAGTTTGCTAACATATATCAAATTCTTCTTCAAATCTGATATGTGCCTGACCTCTTGTAAAAATAACTTTTCACCATTGTGCAACTTTAACTGAATTGTCCCCTTACCGATAATCTTACATTCTTGCCCATTACCAACAGTCACATGCCCAAAATCACCTTGGACATAATTCTCAAACCATTCTCTGCAAGCAGTGTAATAGAACGAAACCCCTGAATTTACAAACCACAGATCTGACCTTGATTCTGTATGAGCAGACAAGCACAAGTTATCATACTCTTCACTTGGATTCACCACATTCGCTCCTTTATTGTCTTTATTTGGACAATCCTTCTTCATATGATCCTCTATCTTATATTTCCAACACACTAACTTTTTCTTGAACTTCCCCTTAGATTTTGATTTTCCTCTTTGCTTCAATTACCTGCTTAAACTTCTACCTCTTTCCCTTCTTCTGTCATTATCAACAGACATAGCAGTACTTGTAGAAACTGTACTCTCACCCATACTCTTTTTATCAATTTATCATTCATGATTGTACTCATAACATCATCAAATTTAAGAGCAATATTGGAAGCATTGCTGATGGCCATAAAATATTACTCCAACTATCCGGTAACGAACACATAAATATCAAAACTTTAATGTCATCAGTAAAGACAAAATCTAAGGATTCAAGTTATACCCATAATATGTTAAATTCGTGCAAATGATTAACAATTGAACTATTAGAAAACATCCTCAAGTTGAATAACTTTTTCATTATAAACAGTCTATTTAAAGCAGATGGCTTCTCATAAAATTTAGCCAATGCTGATATCAAATCTGAAGTGGTATTCTTCTTGGAGATGTTGAACACAACCTGCTTTGTCAGGCACAATCGAATCTGCGCTAAAACTCTCCTGTCCAATAATTCCCACTCCTCATCAGTCATCTTTTCTGATTTTTTTCCAAACAGTGGTTGATGTAAATTCTTTTGATATAAATAATTTTTCATCTGCAATTTCCACCATTGGAAATCTGTCCCATCAAAATTTTCAATCTTTCTCTTCCTATCTTTCGCCATAACTCTCACTCAAAATCAACACCGATCTGAGTGAAATCTGACCCGAACCAAGATTCTGATACCAATTGTTAGCAAAAATAGCAGAATAATACTAATGCAACAATCAGTAGAATCAAATAGTTAACCGAAGAGAAAAATGACAGAAATAAAGAATACGCAGATTTTAACGTAGTTCGGTAATATGCCTACGACCACGGGGACACGATCGAAAACTTCCACTATATCAAAAGAGATTACAGCACCCTAGTTCTCAACCACAAGATAATTGGCAAAAAAAATCACACAAGATTTTGAGATCAAACTCTAACCTCTTGTTACAGTGATTTTCCTCTGTGCTTCGGCCGTCGAAAATTCCAAAGGACGCCGCTAAAACACCTCTGGCCAAAAATTCACCTTCAGCCAAAAATAATTGCAGCAGTTGCACACAAATTTGCTTTTCCGCCAAATTTCTTTTGGTCACAAATTAATAGCCGCTTTATTTGCTTTGGCACACCAAAAAACTTAGCAACCACTGCCCAAACCCGTTGGCCGAACCAAGCAGCACAAACAAACAATTATTTCTCTTTCTCTCTCTGGCCAAAAATAGCAGCCGCCTCGTTTTTTCTTGTTTATTTGGGCTTATCAAAACCCTAGCACACAACCCCATATTTATATTATATCATAACGGGTTTGTGTCGGTTTTTGACCCATTCGGTGTACCGAAACCCGTTGCGGCAATAGGGCTTCTTTAGCAATAACCTTCCCGCCATATATGTTAACCATGAACTTCAGAGAAGAGACTATTTAGAAAGCAAGCGTTTTAAAGTAATTGATGATAAACAAGAGTCATGGGTGCATGAATCGAGTCAGAATATCCAAAGCATCATCTTTCAATATAATTTGGTATTGTTAAATTTTCTACATTATCCATACAAGAACCTCCTATAATTCTTGAATTTCAATATTCAATATCAAACTGCACATAACTAGAATGCTACCAGAACCAACTGATCCTTCATGTAATGCCCCAGTTTTCTAGCTGTTTTCCAAAACGGATGACGCTAACTAAATTGCATTGGATTATTCAACAGGCACATGATCTTAAAATAACCGTAACTACTAGCACATTCAGCTTAATAAATAATATATCTGAAACTGAAAAGAACTTATTTATATGAAGTGATAATTACATAAGATGGCACACTGTACTAAATATGAATACAAATGAATTAAAAGAACATAGGATTAAAGCAGTGTCTAGACAAAAGAAATATAAACAAATATGCACAAAAGATCTCTAGATGATACTCTACTATTTACTGTCGCTCAGCTTGCTTGAGTAATTATAGATCATTGGTTGGGGTTAGTTTTCCTTCCTAATCTTCCAGGCCTGAATTCAAAATCTAGGAAATTAAACCTAGTAAGTAACACTAAAAAAGAGAAGTTGTACTATCACAATACTGAGAATATGTGATCATGAATATGCTATGTTAGGGTCAATCGTATTAGCATAAATCAAGAATAATGTAAATATATTTGGAATCACAATTACATTAGATATCTGAGGGTGTGTAGATTAGAGGTAGGTAATAGATCTCGTTCAGGTTTTTTTTGTCAGATATCAGATCTAGACATATAATTAATTATTTAGATATTTCAAACTACCACTAATGGATAAGATAGCTAGTTGTAACGCCCCACATTCCAATATACGGGTAACATTCGGCGATGTATTATATATGAATATGCCATGCCTTAAGAGTATAAATATTAGGTATAAATTACTGCCACATCAGAATAAATATACATATTTTGAAAAAGACACATGAGACAATAAAAGATTTATTGAATTCATATGAAAAACAATATCGGATATAACAGATAACTCAAAATTTTATTATAATTTAGAACAAAATTTAAACATAAAGTATAGATAAAAGTAAACAAAATATTCTTTATTAGGTACTTTTAAAATAAATGAGAAAAAACTCATCTTAAAACTGGAAACCTATAAAATTCCTTTATTTTTCTTGGTGTACACTTACAAATTTGAAGGTTCTCTCTCCTTGATTATGTGCAAATTTGTTTCTAGGCGTGCCACACCAAGGTCGATAGAATAGTCTAACAAGTGCTAGAAAAAGAGGGATAATAGCATACATTCATATTATGCGTGATATATATACATTATGCACAAATATTAATAAAATATGAAACGAATGAGGGCATCACGTAAAATACGTCTTGTAAAATGAATCATGAATTTTATTATACTTATGTTGGAGATGATAATGTCAACAGGTGGCATATGAGTGTTATGGATGCTATTATTTAAATATAGAAAATGGAAATATGCATGCATATAAACCATGATATGCCATATTATGTTATTGTGAATTTATTTGGAAGTATCAGGAGGACTGATCATATATGTTAAGAATGTCCCATACATACCTGGGACAACAGCCTCATGACTCCTGGTACTGTCCTAGGACCATGCCACTAGGTAGTAGAAAAACACAATGGACAAGCTTATGCTTCTAGGCTCGAAGCCCCTATAATATGATATAACGGTAATCCAATAATCACCACAGGACTTCCTATGTTAAGTCCCTAAAATTCGGAAGCAAAATAAACCTCCCAAAATATGTATTCAAGTTTCTCCATCTAGTCCCCCTTTATCCTCATTATTTGTGTTCATGCTTTAAATATATAAAGAAATAATACTAACATGTAATGCAGAGTTGAAAAGAGCATGCACATGCGATTTTAATTAACAAAACATACAAATGTAAATTTGCACAAGGGATTAAAATGATATATTAAGAAATCAAACACCAGACTTGATAATACATGAAAGTAACTAGATGAAAATACTACAATATTTTTGTTATACTTACATAAAGAAGATAATTTTATTTAATTTTTTTCTTGACCTTTAAAATAATTTCCCTTTTTTAATGAAGTTGTAAGTTAGAAAAAAAATATTGTTACTCCATTATGTATAGGGAAGTAACACATTTTTTCTTTTTTTTTTTTAAATTATTTCTTCATTTCTTTGTTAGATACATTCATTTATCTCTACCAAAAAATAGAAATTAAAGAACAATGAACATAAGCTTTTGTTTTCAGGTACAAATTTTTTATTTCTTCTTTAACCATAGCCTAACTTGTATTTTATTTGTAAATTATTATTATTATTATTCTATTATTCATCTTTCTTTGTGCTGTAACAACACAGAGAAGAGAAACCTTATCTTTTGTATTTTTTTGGTTGCTTTATTTGCCTTTTATCTATTTTTCCTTTCTGTTCTGTCTCTAAACAAGGAGGAAGAGGCTTTTTTTTTGTTTCTTTTCTTTTCTTTTTTTTAAAAAACACTACTTGCATAAATGTTGCTACGGTAAATGTTGATAGTAATTGATTATTATAAAAGAACTAACAGTCAGGTACAACAAACATGAATTGCCAACTAATTAATTATAAAATCAATCTTTGAATATCATGAAGAAAATATAATTTAATTCTTACTATTAATTATTACAATAAGTATTATTATTATTATTATTATTGAAATTATACCCAAATGATGGACTGACATAATGTTATATTCAAGTCTATGACCATAAGAAAATGGATAAATTCATCACTCTAAACCATCTTTAATAGGTGCCAATATTGATACTTTCAACATTAAAGGGAAAAAAATTATTGGGTCAAATACTTGCTTTTGCTCCAAATTAATTACAAAATGACTCAAAAGAAATTAACAAAAAAAAAAAAAAAAAAGAAACGATAGGATTAACACTTCCCTTGATAGAAAATTCAAAGATGAGATGGATCTCCACTTTGGCCTGCATGATGTTTTCCTCCCTTTCTTCTTCTTCTCTTTTTTTTTTTTTCCTCTATTATCTGTTGCTCTTTTATTTTTTATTTTTTTCTCTTTTCCTCATCTTCTCTTCTTCTTCCTCTACCTCTTTTCTTTGCAGTAGTTACTTGTTTTTCTACTTTGTTCAGCAAGCCGCAAAGCTGAATAGAGGAGATTTTCCCTTTTTTTTGAGTGTTGATCAGTTTGTTAATTTATTTTTATATACATTTAGGTTAAAATAAAATTAGATATGATAAATTTAAAAATTAATTGAATCCAAACTAATTAAATTTGTTACTATTAACTTAATAGTATTTTAGATAAATACAAACTTTAAGATAGTTAAAGATAAGATTTGTTAAATAACAATATTATCAACACTATCATATTAACTAATTGGATAATATACTTTAAAATAAATAAATTTAAAAATAATGTATAGTTAAATACAAAGTTATTGTAGAGAGAAGGATGGGGTGTTGCAATCTACCCACCTTAAAAGAAATTTCATTCTCAAAATTTAATTTAAAGGTGAAACAACTTTATAGATATAAATTAGAAAAATATATCATGGAGAATGGTCCATAGTTTTCGCTGCGCATTCTGCTATCAAATAGAAAAGAGGAAATGATAGTCAACTATAAGATAAAAACACATGGAATTTCTGGGCAAGTAACGAGATAAACTAGTAACGGATGGATTTTTTTTTTTGAAGAAACTAGATAGGATAAAGACAAAATAAATAGACAAATATATATGTGTTTATGTGGCAGTAATCCTAAATAGAAACCCCTAATCAGAGGCCTAAGTAGAACCTGGCTATGATACCAACTATAACGCTCGCAATCCAAGATATGGATAATATTCGGTGACGTATCATATATGAATACACTAAATCTTAAAAGTATAAAAATTAGATATAAATTACTGTCATATACACCAGGTGCACATATTTTGAAAAAGAAATACGAGCCAATAAAATATTTATTGAATTCAGATAAAAGGCAATCTCGAATATAGAAGAAAACTTAAAATTTTATTACAATTTAGAATAAAATCTAAACATAAAGTATGGATAAAAGTAAAGAAAATCTTCTTCATTGAGATACTTCAAAAAAAAAAAAAAAAATGAGGAAAAGACTCATTGCATCTTAAATCTTTAAAGTTCCTTCACTTTCCTTGATGTACACTTCAAAATTCGAAGGTTCTCCCTCATTGATTACCTGCAAATTTGTGTCTGGACATGCCAAATCAGAACTGTTAGAATGACCAAGTAAGTGATACAAAAGAGGGATAGTAGCACACATGCACGCTATGTGTGATATATATACATAATGTATAAAATATTACTAAACTATTAAATAACTGAGGGCATCATGGAAAGTACATTTGTAAAATGAATCGTGGATTTTATTATATTTATCATGAAGATGATAATGTCAAAAGGTAGCATATACATGTTATGGATATTATTATATTAAATATAGTAAAAAGAAATAAACATGTATATAAAACATAATATTTCATATTTTTTTTATTATGAATTTATTTGGAATTATCGGGAGGAATGATCACATATTTTTAAGAGAGTCTAGTACATACCTGTTTGCCATAAAAATCGTAAATGATTGTTTATTGAATTTTCTCAATAAAAAAATTACAATTTTAACGATTTCCCGTTTACAGAAGATGAGGAAAATCTAATTTCCTCTTTATTTAAAGCTGTGTTCTAGATTAGCTATGGAGGACGATCTTGCTCTCCGTGGGCACTTCGTATAAAATTTTAGTTGGCAAGAGTTTCGGACTTTTCATACTATTAGCACTTGGATAGAAATGACTCTCTCTATAATATTGATCTCCAGATCACTTTTTTTTGCCTAAACTTTGGTTATTTATAGAGGTTTGGATACTCTTGAGTTGATGTAACTGTCCAACTGTTGGTCTCCATGATTTGAGAATTAACTTCCCGCCTTTCGATCTGGTGAATTTGTATTAAATCTCAAGAATTTATAACCGACATCTTTAATTCTCTGGATCGCAACTGAAATGCGGAACGTGAATCTCAAGGTTTAGATTCGCATTTTCTTTAAGTCACAACCGGAACACGGATCTCAGATCTTAGATTCGCGGCTCTTTTAGATTACATTCGGAATGCGGATCTCAAACTTTAGATTCGCGGCTCCTTCAGATCACAACCGGAACACGAATCTCAAACTTTATATTTGCGATTCTTTTTAATCACAACTAGAACGCGAATATCAAACGTTAGATTCACAGCGGTTCTTTTTAATCAAAACGAGAATGCGAATCTCAAACTTTAGATTTGCAGTGGTGTGATGGAAAGTTCGCTGCTTTGAGTCCTTTGAAAAAATAAAACACAACCCTGTGAAGGCTATATTTTAATTCTTCTTTAACTTACATCCGCAGATCTGAAAGATGATCATCATAAATGGAAATTTTGCCAACAAAACCCCCTTCAAAGTTTTCAAACTCTATGGTTTTAGAGGTGTTTTGAAATACTTTGGATAAGTTTGGCAAAATACAACTCTAACAATGTGAATTTGTCCTTAAAAATTGCAATCTTTGCAAAGAAACACGATTTTGTATTTCATGCTTTTTAGAATAGCACGACTCTATGTTAGAGCCATGGATTTCACACTTTTGAAAAGAGCACGACTCTGTATTAGGGCCGCAGATCTCGTATTTTTGAAAAGAGCACGACTCTGTATTAGGGCTAGGATCTCGCATTTTTGAAAAGAGTACGAATCTGTATTAGGGCTGCGGATCTCACTTTTTTGAAAAGAGCACGACTCTGTATTAGAGCCACGGATCTCACATTTTTGAAAAGAGCACGACTCTGTATTAGGGTCGCGGATCTCACGCTTTATGCGTTATACCTGGGATATTGTCATTTCTCTGAGCTTCATTAATAAGGGGATCCTTACGAGATTTGGACCAATGATCTCATCTATCAAATCATTTGTTATAAAATTTCAAACTCATCATTAGAGTATTTTTAACACTTTTGGAAAAATTTGAACTCCGAATTTTCTTCAAGTTTTCTAGACCCTTCGTCTTCAAGCTCCTTCTCACCCTAAAAAATCTCCAGGCTTCTTTTGCATCAAATTTTCTTCAAAACTTTCAAGAAGATGATGAAAAAGACTTCAACCTCTAGTCCGTCTGGTAATAGTTTCCAAAATCCTCAAGCTGCCTTGGCTCTATAGTAGTTTGGCAGGAGTCTCTGGTTGGAGGTAATTTCCTTGCTTCATATTAGATTTGCAGTCTATGTTCTGATTTTGAGAGAGAATCTACTTTCTCACAATTTTATTTTAATTCTTTTCTCTCCTCATGCAGTGAATTATGCTTCAAATCCTTGGCCGAAAGATCACTATTTTGGCCATACATGAGGATATGATGGTGAGAAACAATTTAGACTCTCCATAATTTTTCCTGCTTGCGTAGCCTCTTACGGTCGAGAGAGAAAAAGTAAAATTTTAAATTCTCTTTGTCCTACATTGCGGAAACTCATGACGACTGCTCCTTTTGAGGGGAAGGATAGGATCTTATTGAACAAGCCTCCTTTTCTATTTGGTGATTGCTTAGATGATTGCTTGATGATTGCTTAGATGATGGGGAATATAAGTGGCATCACCAAGTTAATGGTTATAATTTGTTTCTTCCTAATATGGAGAGGTCTTACCCATTCTTGTATCTCCAATCTCTTTCTGTTCTTAGAACCATGGATTGACATTTAAACAAAGTGCAAGATGGGATGTTGTTGGGCGGATTTAATGCACAAGGTGCATTTCCTCTTTCTACTGGAAGACATGTTTCTAGATTGTTTCCAGGATCCTTTAAACAAGAGCTTCCTTTAGGTGAAACTTCGGTGATTTCTCGAACTTTCCTACATCGATTTGTTGAAGCACAGGGAGAATTCTCAGTTCAAGATTTTCGCCCAATTGGATGGATTCATTCCTCTTCAAAAGGAGAATGGACGAAATTCTTCTTAAGGGCTTTTGCGGACCAACTGAAGCACATAAATCTTTATCGTGCTATAAGGGCAACTCAACATGGAATTCCTCCCGGTCGATTCTATTTCTTTAGTTTGTTGGAAATGTATTACCCTGATACTTGTACTTTCTTTATGCACTGTGTGAACTAGGGCTTGCCCTCCATGAAAAGCATGAGATTTCAGGACTTCCCATGAGAGACATTCCTTATGAAGAATATGTTCCCACTAGAGAAGAACTTCATTTGCTGAAAGCTCAGGATCCCATGATTTATGATACTTATTGGGAATTGTTTTGCCAATACCACATTTGTGCTCACATGTCTAATGCTCGCAATGTGAAGCAAACTAAGTGGTTGCAGTATTTTTTCCCCAAGTTCGCAAAGAACAATTCTGATTTCACCCATCTTTCTCCAGTTTTTGAGCAAGAGGTTGAAGAAAGAATTGCTCGCTATGGAACAGATGCATTCATTGCTAAACTAGACGAGAATGTCTTTATGGTCGGGACATCTTTTGAGAGTTTCCATTACCAGGTCTTACAACCTTTATCAGATTCTGCTTTGTTGGCAGGTTTCTTAATGTTATGAGTAAATAGATGCATGGTTCCATCAGCACCACAAGAATCTCTATCAGTGAGAGTGATATACCCGACAGTCTTCTTAGCATTCGACCATCAACTCAGTTTATTACCAGCAATGGTTTGTGGAATCCAAACTGGATTGAGGAAACTGGTCGATAAATTTTGTAACATCAAGAAAGAGCATGATGATAATAGAAACTTAATTGTCAAGACTCCAAATCCGCTGGTGGAACTTCTATATACCTATTTAATGGCTTGGATAGTTCTGTACTGTTCTTCATTGATGGGTCCAATTAACGCTCAAACAGACTTAAGTTCTCCCAAAATTCAACATTATGAGAAATCACAATGGAAAGGAGGTTATATGGCTGCGATCCGCAGAACACTTCGACATCATTCCAACTATGAGCTATACAAGTGTTTTCTTTATTTTCCAAATGCTGACTATGGTGATGAATTCGCGGATGTAGCCAATGTTGATAAGTTCACCACTCTGTCTTCTAGGTATTTTTGGTGGCTAATAAGCATTCGTCCAGGGCACCTGGTACTCCGCTTAGAGAATCATTGTTATATTGAACCCTACTATCCAAACCGCTTCACTCGATAGTTTGGATATGATCAATTGTATATTGGGAATCTGAATACGGACATGAACTTCATCGGGAATCTATTCGAGGGAGCCAGAGCTTAGTTTCATTTCATCTCTGGTGTTACAAAGGCCAAGTTTAATATTCCCCTCAGGACTCTAAATTCATCCGTGACTTTTGGTTTCCGTAAATGGTATTCGGCTGTTCATTCCGTGCCACTTGTTTGAAAGACATTAGAGCATGGTATGATCAAAAGAGAGAAGCTGACAGCACTAAAGTGGCTGGAATAGAAAATTTTGGAATAGAGTATGACTTTGAAGGATTCGACTTAAGCGGAGATAAAGGTACTGCAATAGTCCCAATGATCATTCTGTATCTCCCACCATGCTAACATCTCCTCCTCCTATGGCAAAGGGAACGTCTTCTGAATCAGGATCTCCTCCTCGGAAAATTTCTTATAAGCGGAAGAGATTGAGCCGTCTTAGTGACTTGCCAATCATTTCAGAGGCTGCATTGGCTGAAACTGATGCAAAAGTGCTTAGTTCGACTCCTAAAACTGCTGAAGAGGAACAAGAAGAGGATGATGACACGAATTTGCATCCTTGTTCTTCTAAAAAGTGACGGAGTCAAGGACCTGTTTTTCCAAATGACCCCACCACAAAGGTTCCTTCTACTGCATCGGTAGCTGAACTCCTTTCAGTAACTCAGGTAACTAATTATGATGATGTACAAATTGTTGGAGAGACCCGCGTACTACGCTCTTCTTCAATGGCAGTAGCTCCTTCAGAAGACCTTAATAATGGTGGTGATGATAATGCTGATGATGATGTTGACAGTGATGATATTTGCACCTCTACTCCTCCATTAGAACATGGTAAATATACCTTTCTGACAGCAAAAGTGAGAGCTGAAGTATATAGGCCTGGAGAATCCAGTACCTAATCTCAAGGTTTATTCTAAATTTTAATCATTTACATCATCTCCCATTTCTTTCATCATCATCATTTTTTACCTATTTCCTTTTTTTTAGAAATGATTCCCTCTACTCCAACTTCGGGGTATGTACTTGAATGTGATACTTCATTTACTGATATCAAAGTTCAACCTGAAGTTGTATCTGGAATTGCTGCAACTGCTACCTCTGATGAAGCCAATGAGACTACTATGTCTACTGAAGCTGCTGCATTTGTCAAAACTAAAGCTATTAAGACTGTTGCTCCTGTCGAAGCTGAAGCTATTGCACCTGCTGAGGTTGCTGCCCCTACTAAAATTGTTACTTCGTTATCTCAAAGTGTAGTATAGGTCACATCCACTCTTGTTACTACTTCTGCTGCTACTACTTCTTCTTCAACAAATTATGCAGAAGTTGATTCTCTTGAAGACGACTTGCTTCAGCATACCGTTAAAGTCTTTTTTGATTTTGTGGATCGTTGCATTGTCAAGATTCTAAAAGGGAGTTATTCTCAATTGCCAGTGTCCGTGGCTGGTGTAGCAAGTATTGGTGGAGAGGAAAAAACAACTCCTTATAGACTCATAGTAACTCAACTTCAGAATCATGCTGACTCTTTGTTAAAAATTCAAAGTGCAGATAAGTCAGAAATAGTTGAGGCTACTTTCCAGAAATTTATGGTGGAACAACTCAAGTTCCAGAAGGAGATAAAAGAAAGAAACTGATGCTTATCAGGTCCGTGTTGACAGAAATCAATTAACCAGTCAATGTTTAACTTCTCAGATAGAAAGTGCTGCAATAATTTTTTTTAATATTGTTCAAGGAGCTCTAGTCAATCTTAAGTTGTAATAAATTTTTTTAATATTGTCCAAGGAGCTCTTGTAATCTTCTCATTTTGATAATGCAAACTCAAGTTAGTCTCATGGATGTAATGTTTCCTTCTGATTTTGTCCAAAGAATTCTTGTAATTTTAAATTTGATAATAAAACTTGGAATAATTTCTGTTTGTCATCTCATTGAAACTTTGAGCTTAATTAATCTTCACATGTCTTTAAACTTAATTTTGACAAATTTGCATATTAAACTTGACTTTGTGCTCAAAAAATACGACTCTACATCTGGATCTGCAAATTTATATTAGAAACGCAACCCTGCATTTAGATTCATGCGTCTATAGCTTCTGACTTCAAATACGTGAGTTTTTGGTCCAACTCTATGAGCTTGTGTATGAATAAGATTCTAAAATCTGATTTACAATAAGTGCAACCCTACATTAAGATCCGCGGGTTTACATGTAAGTGTAACCCTGCGTTAAAATCCATAGGTTTACATATATTGAATGACTTTCCATCAATTTAATTGACCTTTGGTGCAAAGATCTAAGCGCTGTATGCATCCATTATTGACAGGATTCTAATCGAAGATCTCAGCCAAAAATCTCATTTCCTTTGGTGTAGATACCTAAACATCCCCTGCAATAATAATAAATTTTATTTAGATTCAAGTCAAAGATCTCAACCGAAGATTTTGCCTATAAAATCTTTTGGCTGAAGATTTTGATCATAAAATTCTCTATATAAAGCGCTAAGCCTTTATTCAAAAAGTCATTCTGACTTGCTATCCTGACTTGAATTCTTCTCAGGGTTTCTATGAAAAAATCTTCATCCTTTAATCAACCTTTTTGTATTCAACCTTTTCCAAACGCTTCTGTCATGCTTCCGCCAATTCTTCATTCTTCATCTTTCTTTTTATTTAATGGAATGAGTTGCGATTGGCATGTAACAAGGCCTCCAGATAATTTAGACCTATTTGTTCATGGTTTTCTACCAGGGTCACTGGGGAAGGAGCATCACATTGAAAAGATTCTTATGACCGTAATTATTTTTCTTAACTACGGTAAGTTTTCTTATTATGAATATAAATCAAGTATTTTCTTTTATGTTTCTTAACAAGATTCTGGATCTGTTGTAGGATATAAGCGTAGTTATTTTCCTTAATAATGACCCACACCCGACTGGTTCTCAAATATTTCCAATATTTTTGGAAAACCAATAAATCTCATGTATTTTCATGAGAAAAAAGATTTTAGGTGTGTGGCATTGTTGATTTCCTGCCTAGCATTTTTATATTAGGATGGTAAATGGTTGTCGGAAAATCCCAATTTTAGCAGCTCCATAAGTTGTATACTTGGGAATATGCATTTGGTGCACCCAGTTTTAAACTAATTATGTCACTGGCAACATTGATCATAACTGAGAGATCAAACTTGGAAGTTCTTAACCATTGACAAGAGGAGGCTACAGAACCAAACTTTTTGTTTTTACTTATGAAGCTATCCTATTAAGGATAATAGATGTTGACGAAAAATTTTAATGTTTTCTTGACTCAATGATTTGTACTCATTTTCATTCATTGTATGATATCAAGGAACTCTTTGTAATATTGATTTGGTAATGAATATTTTTTTTTTAATTTCAAGAATTTTCTTATCTTTCATTCAGAGGTAACTGTTAACTTGATGAATGATATTGATGTTGATTATTAGAGGTAACTGTTAACTTGATGAATATTTTGATTTTGATCATCAGAGGTAACTGCTAACTTAATGATTATTTTGATTTTGATTATCAGAAGTAACTGTTAACTTGATAATTATTGACTTTCCAGAATATTGTTCAGAGGTAATTATTAAGTTGACAATATAAAATTATTATTTGAATGCCCAAAATGGATTTTATCACGAATGAATAAATTTCTTGAATCAGGATAGAAGTAACTATTAACTTTCATGAACAAGTTAAAATCTGGACTGTTCAGTGACTTATAGTATAACAACTTTTGAATTGTTAGAGATAATTTTTAACTTAGCAAATTTAGAAGAAAGGAAATTTTATTTGCTAGAGGTAATTTTTTAAACTTAATAAATTTAGAGGAAAGGAAATTTTGTTTGCCAGAGGTAATTTTTTAACTTGGCAAATTTGGAGGAAAGGAAATTTTGTTTCCTAGAGGTAATTTTTTAACTTAGCAAATTTGGAGGAAGGAAATTTTGTTTGCCAGAGCTAATTTTTAACTTAGTAAATTTGGAGGAAAGGAAGTAGAGCACGATTTTATGAAAATTCACACTTTTAGAATTCAAGATCGCGTTTCTAAACTTCTTTTATTATTAAAACGTGACCTTATGAAATTTACGTTTTAGGATCCTTTGACTCCAGAATCGCGAATCTCAAATTTGTCAAAGACAAGAACTTATCATGATAAGTTCATGGGATTTTTAGCAAACCCCCAGCTATAAACGGATTTGATTAGTTTTTACCAAATGCCATTTGTGTTGGACTAGCAATACTATTCCCCTCAGTATGATGAGTTGTCGAGAATTTCATTTGGACTTTAAATGTCAAACTTTCCTCTTCTCTAAATCATAATGGATTAGAGTTATTCATGCATTTTACCCGTAGCACAGTAGGGTTGTCGAGGATGTCATTTGTTAAATGTCAAACTTTCCTTTATCCTTAGTCATAGAGACATAGGATTCATTCGACATTTCACGCTAAAACTCGTTGAGAATGAGATTTTCCTTATAGATGAGCTCTATTTAATTGGTAGATAAATTGGTCTTGTTTTTGAGATAATAGTGCCAAGAATCTGACACATTCATTAATCTCTTTATGGACTTCGAATATCCGACATTCGAATAGATCAATAATCAAGTCGTAATGTTGATTTTTCCTATTGTTAGAGAAAAATTCAAGTATGTGTATCAAATGATTTGATACTTCTATATTCTCTTCTTTGCGATGTCGGTAAGAGATGTAATTGAGGGTTATAGAAGAACATATGTATCTTAAACCACTCAACCCTTAACTTTGTTGTTTCTTACTATTACATAAGCTATTTTACCCTTTTTTTAAAAAAAAAAGTCTAAGGTCTTTCTCTCTAATTAACAGTTAGCAATAATATTTCTTCGGAATTTTTTCATTAATTGGTATCATTATTTTGTCGTCATTATGTTTTGCCAACCAATATGAATCATTAGAATAGAATGCATCAATGATAAATGGTCTCTCCCATTTTGGCTGAAACTTTTCTTTGGATTTTTGATTAGTTATAATTGGTCTTCTTATTGAAAGGACCAGATCACTTTTCTTGAAAGTTCTATGCTTAACCTTTTTATTAAAGGTCTTGGAAATCCGCACTTGGTAGAGTTCAATACTTTGTTGGGCTTCAAGACGTTTATCATCCAGAGCTTCTGATTCTCGAAGTCTCTGTTGATGTCTTTCTTCTTGCATCATTTTAGTTGCTAATGTGACTCGTAATGATGGAATTTGGATTTTCAAGGGTAACACTGCTTCAGACCCATACACCAAAGAAAATAGCATAGCATTAGTAGGAGTTCTGATAGTAGTTCGATATGCTCAAAGACATTCTCCAAGCTTTTCGTCCTAGTCTCATTGATTGGATGAAACGAACTTTTTAAGAAGCTTCACAATGGTTTTATTGAAAGCTTCTGCTAAAATATTGGCTGCATGATAGTATGGAGATGAATCCACACTTTCAATCCTATATTTATTACAAAACCTAGTGAACGATTGACTCACAAACTGAGCTCCGTTGTCATGAATAATTCTCTTAGGCACTCTATAGTGGTATATAACATGATGTTTGATGAGCTTAATAACATCTGATGACTTTACTACGGTTAAGGAAACAACTTCAGTCCATTTTGAGAAGTAAACTGTTATGGCTAATATGAATTGATGCCCCCTCATTGATGGTGGGAAAATTGATCCAATAATGTCCATTCCCCATTGTTCGAATGGCTATGATGTAGCTGTTGGGTGAAAATATTCTGGAGCTTGATGTATGAAGTTTGTATGTATTTGGCAGGCTCTACAGTTTTAGCATAAATAACTGCGTCTGTCATCATCTTGGGCTAGTAATAACCCATTCTTTGGAGTTTATCCTAGAGTTTTGGTCCTAGTTGATGTGCTCCACAGATGCCGCTCTGAGCTTCTTCAAGTGCTTCTTGAGTTTCTTTGTTAGAGAGACACCGAAGCAAAATCCTATCATAAGATTTTCTATATAATATTCGAAGTTTGGCATTGTAATAGAATTGAATAGTTTTTCTTTGAATTACTGCCCGTAGGATCTTCTGGCAATATCACATAAAGAATATAGTCTATGTAAGGAAATCTCTAATCTCTTGGCTCGAGATCAGACTCAAGAATATATACTTCATCTGCTGAATTTAGCTCCACTTCAAGCTCATTTTTGGGCAAAACAATTCCTTACTTCCCACTGTTATTCACTTACTAGCATTTTTGGATAATGCTAAAGTAACAGTTAAGGAAGCTAGCAAATCTGCATAACTATTCTGATGGCACGCCACATGACTGATATAGAAACCATTAAAACTATCAGTCATTTTTATGACTGCTTAGTAATATGGTAAAAGGTTCTTATTTTTGACTTCATATTTCTCTCTAACTTGATTTATGACAAGTTGGAAATCTCCATATATTTTTAAATATTTCCCCTCAGCTATTTGACTATTTTCAAGCCAATCATTAGGGTTTTGTATTTAGCAATATTATTAGAATATGAGTTTATCAATGAGTATGCTCTAGGAATGATGTGGTTGTTAGGAGAAACAAAAACGACTCCCACTCCCGCTACCATCTTTCCTTTGAGTCCCATTCTATAGGCACCATTGAAGAAAAGTTGCCACACATATTCTGTAACAGTATTTACTTCAGCAGTTTCCTATAGAATATTTTACTTTAAAATTGTTTTTCCTTTAATTATCTCGCCAGGGATATCTTCATATAATTTTGAAGATGCTGGAATTGGGTATTTAGCCAGGAAATCACCTATACCTTGTCGTTTAATTGATTTTTGTGGGATAAAATGCATGTAATATTGCGATAGCAAAATAGCCCAATTGGATAGCCTTGAATTTAATGACCCTGACTTAGTCATTAATATTCTTAACGGATTAACTCTCGATATAATATGAATTATTTGCCTAACTAAATAGTGTCGCATTTTCTGTACTACGAACACCAAAACTATGCATTCTTTTTCCACTGGGTTATATCGATATTCAGCCCCAATCATCATTCTGCTAAAATAATAAATGGCTTGTTCATGCTCCAATTCATTCTTTTGCGCCAATAAAACTCCCAAGGAATGATTCAAAACTTTTACATATAACATGAAAGGTATTTCTGAGACTGGAGCTACGAGAATAGGTGGTTTAGTGAGATACTCTTTGATTTCTTCAAAAGCTTTCTAAATGCATTATTCCAAATAAATGATACCCCTTTCTTCATCAATCTTGTAAAAGTTGACACGTCCCAGATAAATTTGATATTAATCTGCGAATGTATGCCAACCGACCCTATAGTCCTCTCAATTCTTTAAGATTCTTAGGAGATGACATATCTTGGATTGCTTTAATTTTGTCTGGATCAAGATGATTTCCTTGGGAAGTGACTACAAAACTAAGAAATTTTTCACTTGAAACTCCCAAAAAAGATTAAGTAGAGTTCATTTTAAACTGGTGCTTCCATATAATGTCAAACATTATTCTCAGATCATGAAGATGATTATCCTTGTTTTTACTTTTAATTGCCAGATCATCTACATAGCATTCTACTATTTTTCATAGATGTTCTTGGAATATAGTGTTCATAGTGCGTTGATACGTGGCGCCAACGTTCTTTAAACCAAATGGTATGACTGTATAACAATATATCCAAGTAGCGTTATGAAAGATGTATGCTTTTCATCATCATGGCACATCTTGATTTAATTGTATCCTGAGAATCCATCCATAAATGACATCTTTTCATAGCCTCAAGTGTTGTCTATCATGACATCTGTAATAGTTAAGGAAAATTTGTTCTTTGGGCATGCTTTATTTAAATCTCTAAAATCAATACAGACCCTGATTTTTTCGTTCTTTTTAGTTATAGGGACTATATTCGCGACCCAGTCTAGATGTTATTCTTCACGAATGAAACTAGACTCAATTAACTTTTTGATTTCATCTTCGATCGCCTCCATAATTTCAGGACAGAATCTTTATTGTTATTGTTTTACTGGCTTTACATCCAGTCGGATATTTAATTTATGAACCATGACTTTTGGGTCAAGTCCTGGCATATCTTCATAATTCCAAGCGAAAACATCAATGTATTCTCGAATGAGAGATATCATTTTTTCTTTTTCCTCTGTAGATAAATTTTCACTTATAAATATGGATTTAGGATTAATTTCGTCACCCATATTTATTTGGATCACTTTATCTTTAGTCGGAGGTTCTCATTGTTCAAACTGAATTTTCCACTTCATATTGAGGTATTTCACACAAGGACCATCATTGATTAGTGATATTTCGTCAGTGTCTTCTTTTTCTTGGTTTGCAGAGACCATATTAATAGAAACCTCGTGAAAAATGCACCAATGCTTACATCTAAATCCCAACATGAAGATTTTGACGAATGAGTTTACTGCCTTTCTTCATATTTCATATCCAAAATATCTTCAGAAGTGGTAATATATCCCATTCCCCTGTCAGTTTTATCGTAGTAATCTGACATCTTTCCTTTTGGAACAATAGGTTGAAGGATTGCTTTCCTCCATTTTTCGAAATTTAACCCCTGTCTTTTGCTAGGTTGTACCCCATTTTTCTTATTAACTTATAGAAATTTTCATTATAATGGAAGAACTCGGAATTTCCCTGTTCTTCCTCAGAATCTAAACACTTTTCTTTATTCTTGTTATATTCTTTTCCAAATATTATAGGTTTTTGATCTTTATTTTTAGGAAGAACTTCAAAAATAGCTTTATTTGCATCTCCATCATCATCTCTTTGTATATAAAAGGATGATCGAATGGGTGCTTGAAATAAAGCTAAAGCATATATTTTATCTATGTGATCACTGACCACGTCAGCACTAGTACTTGAGGAATCAAAATCAATACTAGAAGAATAAGCAAACTCTATATCTTCATTGTTTATCCACTCGACATTAGAATTGGCGGTGTCATTTACATCAAGACCTTCAAGGCTCATTACAATGGATTCTCCATCCTAATTTATATCATCGGATTCTAAATTTTCGAATCCTGATTCTGTCAGCTTCGTTGCCGCTATCAAATTCCTCTGGAGCAGGTTGTTCAACTGTTTCAAATATGTCTTGATACAGCAACGCATCTATAGAGTAGTTTTCAACTCCTTTAAATGGTTGCTTCTCTGCAACCACGGTCTTCACATTTCCATCTTTATCCACATACTTCATGCATTGATGAAGTATATACGGAACAATGAGATTGATATGAATCCATGGCCTTCCAAGCAGAAGATTATAAGACGTGTCAGCATATATTATATAGCATGTGACCTCTGTCTTTAGATCATCGATCTGACACTTTAACTTTATTTCGCCCAGTGGTCTACTACCATTAGACCTTGGTTGCTTCTCTGCAACCAAGGTCTTCACATTTCCATCTTTATCCACATACTTCATGCGTTGATGAAGTGTAGACGGAACAATAAGATTGATATGAATCTATGGCCTTCCAAGCAAAAGATTATAAGACGTGTCAGTATCTATTACATAGTACGTGACCTCCATCTTTAGATCATCAATCTGACACTTTAACTTTATTTTGCCCAGTGGTCTACTACCATTAGCATTGAATCCAAAAATGGTAGTATTTGTTATTGCTAATCTATTTATAGGGACCCCAAGATATCGTAATACCCGTCTTGGCATTATACTTAGAGCAGATCCAGAATCAACTTGAATTCGGTTAATTTCTGATGACCCTATGTATCCGTTGTAATACAAAGGATGATGATGCTTGTTATTCTTGACTTGCATATCTTCTGGAGAGAAGCTTATGCAAGGAATCTTTTTTAGAAGCATGATGATATACTGCACAAATTTCTTCTTCCTCTTCAACTGTTTCTGATATTTATGCCAGAAACACTTCAAAATCTTACAGAGCTTCTCTTAAACCTTCTCTAGTTTGTTTAGAGAGTTTTAGGAGCTCATACAAAGTAATTCTTGCCGAAATATTGGTCAATTGCACCAATACGTCAAATTGAGATGGCTTCTTGAAATTTTCTGCAAGTTCTTTGTTTATGTTTTTAAGAGATTTGTCAAATTTAAGCCCTTTTTACTTGTTCTTCTCTGGAGGCGGCTGAGGTTCTACTACTTGATCGTAATTCTTCAAGTGATCTTTTACTGAACGAGTCTTAGAAGGCTTTGGTTCATCGACATTAACTGCCAAAGAATCTTTGACTTCTTCTTCTGAATTCGAGAGAGGAGAAACTTCTGTATCATCTTTATGAATTGCAGTAACAACATTAGAATTAAAATTTTTTCTTCTTGACTTCTTCTTAGATGCACTTGAAGTCCATTGCTTATCTTTAAGGAGGTCTAGATGTACCCACATTATTTCTCATTTAGAAGTTTTAAAAGGATATAACCCTTTCTTTTGTTGTTGATGAGGATCATAATTCATAACCCTCATCGTACCTTTAGGAATGGGTTGAACTCTATCTTGAACGGTTGATTCTATCCAATTGGGAGCTTTTTCAAATCTAAAAGTCACCATGTTTGCGGTTACTTTCTTCTGATCTTTCTGCAACTTGATAATTTTGGCATCTAACAGAGCTTGAATCTTATCTTTGAGAATATAATAATTTTTTGTAGGATGATTAATAATCCTATGATACATATAGTAATTAGGATTATTAACCTTTCCTGCTTCTTCGGGTCATTTGATTCTGACAATTTGAGCATATAAGAGTCATGAGCAAATTAAAGATAGTAATGGTATGCTCATCTTTGAAAGAATATTGTTTCTGAGGAATCCACGATTGGGGAGGAGCCTTTGGAGAAGATTACGCAGGATTCGGAGTATCAGTCGCCATTGTCTCTTTCACCTTGGGTCGAGAAGACTGATGCTGTCTAGAATTATTTTGTTTTTGTTTCTCTCCTTCTTCAGTCTCAAGGCTCTGTGTAATTTCTTCAGCTTCCTCAGCTTGTAATGAAAGATCTTTCCAAGTAGAAGACTTTAGAACCTCCATTTTGGAAAGAATTTTAGTGGAGAGATTGTGTCTATAAGTTTCTACCAATATTTTCTCTGGCATTCCATGCAGACATCTCAAAGAATAATTTCTGAATCTTTTAATGAAATCTTGAGCAGATTCTCGCTTCTTTTGTTTTGTAGCGAGGAGCACTGGCATTGAGATTTTCATGTCATCTTCATAAAACCTTGTAAAGAAGGATTTTTCCAAATCATTCCACAAATTGATGGTTTTTAGTTCTAATCTCTGGAACCATTCACATGCTAGACCTGTTAAGGTACTAACAAAGACTTGCATAATGATTGGATTATTCCCAGTTAAGTGTTCCGTCTGAGATTTGAAATAGTAAAGATGCTGATTCGACAATCTTTTATCATCAAATGATTTGAGCTTCAGTGGTTTGTAATTCTCCGAGAATGGTATACTTTTCAATTCTACCGGATATGGCCTCACAACCCCCATCTCTTGCAAATCATTCTTATGCATAAGAGCATTCAGTTGATTTTGAAAACTCTCCATCCAAGTAGTGTTTGCATTTTCTTCCTGATTTGAATTTCCTTCTTGGTGATGGGAGTGCACGGAATGATTATCTTCTTCTTCGCGATGGTCTTCATTATTTTCATTATCATTTCTCGGAGGAATGCGAGATTAATCTTCTTTATTCTTTGCTCTATCGTTCATCGAATCATGAGGAGTTTTAGAAGAAGATTCACCTTTCTCTTTCCTTCTTTCTTTTTCTAACTCTAGTAAGAAATAAATTATATATCTGATTTGATTAATAGTATTTTGCTATTGTTGGATGGTTTTGTCTTGCTCATCTATTTTTTCATGAACTCTTCTAGAGTTTCTTGTACCATATGTGCAAATGTGGAATCTTTGATGAACGAGTCCGATGTCAGAGATTCGACCACAGTTAAATTTATTGTTTCTTCTTCATCATCGGAAGAAACTCTAGCCATTCGTTTGTAATCTACAGGCATTGTTACTCCTTTCTTGAGTCTTGTATTCTGAAAAACACCCCGTATCTCGCTGAATATACTCTTTAAACCTGAAGAGCATTCAGAGTCAGAAGAATCTGTTCTATGGGGAATCTTTGTCTTCTTCTTCTTCTTCTTCTTCTTTCCCTTTAAGTTTATCATATTGGATAATACTTCGGGGTATTCAGGTTCAGAAAATTCTTGTTTGTTGCATCTCCTCTTTTTAGATGGTTAAAGTGAAGATGTTGTAAGTCGATTAAAAACAGACTATTTAGCAGGAGCCGCTACACAGTAACAATACGATAACACCACATTGATTAATCATTCACAATGACATTAAGACACTCGAGATTCTTCTCTCTTTTGTTTAGAGTTTCCTGAGGTCTCTTGTATTGGAACTCATTGTCTTGTTAATAGAAACAACATTGCCTCCAAATGATATCTTTGGAATAGGATTTTCTATTCCTTTAAAGATTCCATGAGCGAATTTCACTTTAGCTGTGGTGGTAGATGGACAAGCTTCTACCGAAATTGGAACTCGAACTTTAGAAGTCAGTTCACGATTATGATAATCATGCTTTTCTGTTGGTATGCGAATTTGAGGTCCGCATTTATCTGCGAAAACACATTTATGAAAATCACATTTTGTTTCCAAGACACGAGGGTGGGACCCTCGTCTTGCTTGTAGAACGCGGATGTAAACTCCACGTTTGAAATCATATATGAACTTGGTAGGTGTACAACGTTTCTTGTAAGAAACATCAATAAACCCATCTGCATCTTGATCTTTTTTCTCTCTGGAACAACTACTTCGCTTTTGAGTCTCCATACTTGAACTGGAGGTCTTCGCACTTTTGGTTCAATAGATTTTTTTATTTCATGGCTCTACGGATTGCGCGAGCCTTACTTCTTCTAAGGTTCCTTCTCACTGTGCGGGTGAGAGAAATCTTGTTCTCTGGTTTGCCATTTTGATAATCAGAGAATGGTCGTTTTTCCTTGTTAATACGGGGATCCTGATCCATATTCTCAAGGAGATCAAGTGGAGCAGACCCTAAGTCTTGTGCTGGTAAAGGAGATGATTCTCTTTTGAGACCAGACTAATTTGAAGAGTCCTTCGATAGGACCGGGGCCTTTGAAGCTTCTTTGGAGGCTGAGTTGTTAGAAACCTTATGGCATTTCTATGAGGAATTAGGGCTTCTTGAGCAAGAGGTGAGAAAATCTTGGTATTTCTCCTGATCGAACTCGATAATGAGCGACTCGACCATGCTGCTGACTGGTATCTTATCGAATTGAGCTATCACCTATTCATCAGAGATGATAGGGGTCCCTAGCGGTGTCGCCAATCTTCTATTCGCCATAAAAAACATAAATGATTCTTTATTGAATTTTCTCAATAAAAGATTACAATTTTAACAATTTTTTGTTTACAGAAGATGAGGAAAATCTAATTCCCTTTTTGTTTAAAGCTGGGTTCTAGAGTAGTTATGGAGGACGATCTTGTTCTCTGTTGATACTCTGCATAAAATTTTAGTTGGCAAGAGTTTTGGGCTTTCAATAGCATCAGCACTTGGATGGAAAAAGACTCTTTCTATAATTTTGATCTCCAAATCCCTTTTTCTGTCTAAACTTCTGTTATTTATATAGGTTTTGAGACTCTTGAGTTAACGTAATTGTCCAATTGTTGGCCTCCACGATCTGAGAATTAACTTTTCGCCTTTTGATTTGGTGAATTTGTATTAAATCTCCAGGACATGTAACCGACGTCTTTAATCCTTTGAATTACAATTGAAATGCGGAACGCGAATCTTAAGTTATAGATTTGCATTTCCTTTAAGTCACAACCGGAATATGGATCTCAGACCTTAGATTCACGACTCATTTAGATTACATCCGGAACACAGATATTTGACTTTTAGATTCGCGGCTCTTTTATATCACAACCGGAATGCGAATTTCAAACTTTAGATTCACGATTCTTTTTAATCACAACCGAAACACGAATCTCAAACTTTAGATTTGCAGCGGTTTTTATTTTAATTACAAGCGAAACACGAATCTCAAACTTTAGATTCACAGCAGTGTGATGGCAAGTTTGCTACTTTGACTCCTTTGAAAAAAATAAAACACAATCCTGTGAAGGATATGTTTTAATTCTTCTTTAACTTACATCTATAGATCTGAAAGATGATTCTCATAAACAAAAATTTTGCCAACAATGCCCTCTACTGCAACCTCATGACTCCTAGTACTGCTTCAGAACCATACTGCTAGGTACTAAAGAAAACACGATGGGCAAGTTTATGCTCCTGGGCCCGAAACTTTATTACATGATATAACGGTGATCCTATAATCACTAGGAACCTCCTACGTTATGCCCCTGAAGTTTGCCTGTGCAACCTAAAAAAATAAACCTCCCAAAATATGTGGTTAACTTCCTTCATCCAGTCCCCCGTTTATCCTGTTATTTTGTATTCATACTTTAAGTATAGAAAGAAATAATATTAACATGTAACACAAAGTTTAAAAGAGTATACACATGTGATTTTAATTAGCAAAACATACAAAATGTAAATTTGCATAAGGGATTAAAATGAGATATTAAGAAATCAAACTCCAGAATTGATAATACATGAAAGTAACTTAATGAAAACACTACAATATTTTCGATATACTTACACGAAGATGATAATTTTATTTAATTTTTTTTAATTTGCCTTTTCTATGAAGTTGTAAGTTAGGAAAATTTATTCTTACTTCATTATGTAAGTTAGGGAAGTAACACATTTTTTTTCTTTTTTTAAAAATTATTTCTTCATTTGTTTATTGGATACATTTATTTTATTTCTACCAAAAAAATAAAAATTAAAGAACAATTAATAGAAGCTTTCAATTTTAGGTACTAATTTTTTATTTCTCTCTTTCACTACAGCTTAATTTGTATTTTTTTGTAAATTATTATTATTTTGTAACTTATCATTCTCTGTGCTATAACTACATAGAGAAAGAGAAACCCCATTTTTTTTTTTGGTTGCTTTATTTACTTTTTTTTTCTTTCTGTTTTTCCATTTTGTTCAATCTCTGAACAAGGAAGAAGAGCCATTTGTTTTTGTTTTTTTAAAACACTATTTGTATAACTGCTCCTACGGTAAATATTGGTAGTAATTTATTATTATAAAAGAATTAATAGTAAGATCCAACAAAAATGAATTGCTAAATGATTAATTATAAAACCAATCTTTGCGTATCATAAATAAAATATAATTTATTTTTTACTATCAATTATAATATAATAATAATAATAATAATAATTATTATTATTGAAATTTTATCTAAATGATGGATTGACATATAGCGTTATAGTCAAGTCTGTGAATAAAAGAGAATGGATAAACTTATTACTCTAAACCATCTTCAATAAGTGTCAATATTGATACTTTGCAACATTAAAGGGAAAAATTAGTTGGGTAAATACATGCTTTCGTTCCAAATTAATTACAAACTAACTCATAAGAAATTAACAAAAAAAATGAAACAACAAGATTAGCACTTTCCTTGATAGATAACTCAAAGATGACATGGATCTACACTTTGGCCTACATGATTTCTCCTCCCTTTCTTCATCTTCTTTTTTATTTTTTTCCTCTGTTATTTGTTGCTCTTTTATTTTTCTCTCTTTTCTTCTTCTTTTCTTCTTATTCCTCTATCTTTTTTCTCTTCACTAGTTGCTTTTTTTTCCCCTTCACTGTTCAGCCAGCCACAAGGCTGAACAGAGGAGAGATTTTCTTTCTTTCTTTTTTTTTTTTTTTTTTTCCTTTTTGAGCGTTGTTAAGTTTGTTAATTTTTTTATTCATGAATATTTTGGTTAATAAAAAGATAGATATGATAAATTTAAAAATTAATTGAATCCAAACTAATTAAATTTATTATTATTAACTTCTAGTATTTTAGATAAATACAAATTTTAAGATATTTAAAGATAAGATTTGTTAAATGACAATATTATCAATACTATCACATTAACTATTTTGATAGTATACTTTGAAATAAATAAATATAAATATAATATATAGTTAAATACAAAGATATTGTAGGGAGAAAGATGGAGTGTTACAATAGCGCAATTACCCACATCGTATAAGTGTCCATACATATTCGAGACCCAACCCAAACTCATGTTGCTGAACCAGGACATACCACTATGTACTGCTAGACAAATTCTGTACCGTAAAAAGTAACATATATAATCCATTACGAAAACTTAAATATCAGACTGTAGCTCAGTACCACACAGTATTAAGTAGTGTAAGTTTTTAGCACCTAACTATAAACAATCAACTAGATACTCATACGATACAGTTCTTATCCATCACGTAGTTTTTTTCCAAACATAATGTCACTGATACACAATACATATGAACCAATAGAATCATGATGGCACGCTAATTCATATTATGTAAATGTCTTTTATTAGAAACTAGAATTCAAGATAACGTACACATGTATTACAAGAATACTTTATTTCCATATAACCAAGATATATGAATTTTGTCATCATGTAGCATAAATGATCATGTCCATTGTGTATCTGGTATGTCAATAGTTCATTCAATAATGTCAAGTATCGAGTCAAATTATGATAAGCTAAATGGTTAAAAGAATATGTGACTGTAAATATTATATAGACAATGTAAACCATTGGTTTTCTCAAGCCAATTAGTTTTAGTGAAACAAATTTATGTAAAACAAAAAAGACAAAATTAGGATGTAAATATAACATCTTGAGGTATTAGAACAGACATGGTTTCAAATGCTTTGTAGATCTACTTTTCAAGCAACCAATGTAAAAGCTACAAATGATGTTAGTTCTTTCTTTAATAATAGAAACACTCTTGTTAAACATTATTAACATAAACATAAGTTGGCTTATCAAGCTCAACCAAGATTAATGACCTAGCACTACAAAGAATATAGCCAAATATTCAAAAATACAGTAGAGAGATAGTTAAGTATTATTATTATCATCAAAATTCTTCTATTTTATCATATAATTTACATTAAATAACTTAATGGCTGGAAATTGCAAATCCTAATTTATATAGAATTTTGGATAGCATTGAAGGGTCATAGGCCTACTTGCTGCCAAGATTATCAGAAGTATTTAAAGTGTTTCAAGTATATAGGCTTCAATACGGCAATGATCATGCAATAATTTAATTTACTGTATATAATCATAAAGAAAATATAGAAAGATTAAAGTGTTACTTACATAATATTTATCCAATTTAATCAATATGATCCCTAATTCTAGGCCTCCATCTTGGCTCCGCAGAAGTATGTAGAGAGAGTTTCTTCCTGTGAGCTTGTGAATTTGTTTGTGAAAAGGAAGAAAGAAAATGAGAAGATGGTTTATATTTAGGCCAAATGGCAAAAATGTAATTTTTGTTATCTTACCCTACAAGCGAAGCTCTCTAAATGAGCCACATGACCTTCCATTTGCCACTCTTCTTATTATTGATACAATAGAGCAACACCTCATGTTCTAGGGTGTGCCCTCAAAAATTTATTTAAGATTGTGGTGTGTAAAATGAAATTTTTTAATTTATTTAATATTTTAATATTTATGGTTCCAATCAAAATTTTTCAATTACTATCAAATTAACATAGGACGTAGCGGTTAACGAGAAAGCACTAGAAATAAGAAATATGAATTGTGCAAGAAATTAGGAAGATGCATTACTTGCCTTTATTTTTCAATCTGCTAAAGATATTCTTGCTAAAGATATTGATGCTTGCTGCCGCAACATGTAGTGAAGAGAAGGTTTGTGAAGAATGGAAAAAAAAAGTAAAGAAAAGAAAATTGAATAAGGACTATTGAAAATCAAGCTATGTTTGCATGGGAGGCTATATTTACATGGGATGTTTAGCCACCTCATCCCTATCAAATCTATATTTACTTCTTTCCGTGACACTTAATCCCCTCAAATATGCCACAATTATTCTCCTCTCTACAGCACATCACCGCCTCAATTATCTATTGAAAGAAATGACAACTAATTTATTTATCTAAATTAAGATATTATTTTATCAATTACAGTTCCATTCAGTATTCTCCAAAAATTACAAAACATAGTGACCAGTGAGAGGAGTATTATAAATTTTTCATACATTATTCTGACATTCAGAATGAGAGATATAATTTATTGAAATTATTACAGAAATAATTTACTATTCCAAAATTAGCAAAAATTCTGGAATGTTTTTTGGATTTTCCAATTTTTTTTAAAAATTATAAATATTAAAAAACTAATAATTGCAAAGACCGATGTCATTTGGAGTTTTGAATTTAAAAGTTACACTCACCAAAAGTCATATCGGCGTCTAAATTGACCCTTAGTAGTTTTAATTTGGTATGATTAGACCCAAAAAAGTGCACGAGTAGTATGAATTTTAGGATATTACACTCCAGTATCATTCCTTACTACAAACTCGGTCCTCGCTTTATTATCTTGCATAGAACCATCAAATTTAACTTTAAACCACTCCCTAGATGAAGGATTTCAAGACACTACCTAGCCTCAAAGGATCAGAAACCAGTCCACCTAGTCCCTTAATATCCAGAGATTAGTAATAGATGGTGGAATAGTAAGCTCTCCTTGACAATTAAATCTCGTTAGTCGCAATGACTATCGTAAGAGTCACCCTCTATGATATAAAATGTTCTGACTCAAATAGCAACCTATTACTGTCCTTTCGAGTATCCCAACTTGTGTACATAGGGACCAATTAGATAAACTGCTGCAGTATGGTGGCACCCGAACCCCGTCTAGATATAGTAGACAACCAATCAATGCTTCCAAATTGGCCAAATGAAATGCAAATTCAACTCAGTATCCACGCATGTCCAAATCCTCTTAGAGGGGGCAATGAAGGACAAGTGGTTTAAAGACTCTTCTGTAGCCCCACACCAAGAGCAATCAAGGTAACCGTGATTCCGTGTTGACATATGAAGGACCTTATAGTCATGCAATGTAGCATAACCTTCCAAATCCATGTGCAGACTTGGGCAACACCAACAACCATCATATCCGTAGGGAAGTCAAATTGACATATGTATTATAAATAAGTGATGCTGATATCTTGTAGAGGAATACCATTCTATACAATTAAGTCCTCATTAGCTCGACGAGGAATTAGAATAGACATAGTTGCAACTATCACAATTAGATGGAAGAGTTGCTCCAACCTATCTATATCCCATGCGTGGTTTTATAGGATAAAATAACTCACAGTAGTACCCGAAAAATTCCCAGTGATATCAAAAGTTGAAGCATTTTTTGATGAAGGTAGCTTAGAAAACCATAGATCCTCCAAAATCCAGATGGACTACCCATTTGCCATCAACCATCGCTAATCGTCTTTTAATGTCTCCACACTACTCGCGATAGCATGTTATGTCCACAAAGGGGCTTGTCATTTCTGCAAGTTCTAAATAGACCTTATGTGACCTACAGATATGTTTTTATCTGACTAGAGGCATACTCTGAGACCTATCACTCCTACCCTATAGAAAATGACAAAACTCATCAAGAGTATATCAAGAATAGTTTTGGGAACCCAGCTATTAGTAAACACAAAACTTGATATGGCAGAAAGGACCAATCAGAGCAGTACCTTCTTAGCCACTAAAGACAACATCTCACACTTCCACCACTCAATTTACTTCGAGTCTTAGACATTAATCCATCAAATTAGTTCATTGGGGCCCTTCAACCTCCTAGAAAACACCAAGGTACTTGATTGACATAGTTCCCATGTGAATCAAGAGAAATTTAGAGATCCTCCTCAAAATTCTAGCATCTACATCTTTTCCAAAATAGATAGCAAATTTGTTGAGATTTTGATTAGTATCATATATTGTATTTTTCCTCCCATATTTTATCTATTTTTTATATATAAATAATTGCTACTCGGGTATTTTTAGTTTGTTTTTAAGATAATCCTAGTCCTACTAGTCCTACAAGGAGATGGCATGAAATCAGAGCCAGATTAGGAAATCAAGCCCATAAAAGAGTTCAAAGTGAGTAAAACTATAAGACAGTGATGCTGTAAAGAGTCAAAGTCCAATACAGTCAGAAAAATCAAGAGATCAAGACAAGAGACTCATGCAAAAGAAAAATCAAAAAATTTCTCCATATTAATAGCGGCATTTTGCCACCAATTAGAGGCAAAAAGAGGTGCCCACTAGGTCATTTTTCTTCGGGGCTTTGACGTAATTTTATAGTTTTTCAGTTGTATCAAAATTAGGGTTTTATTCTCCAAAACCTATTTATTGGCCATATACTTGTAACTAGGGAAGAATTCTTTAATTTTGCATTCATATTTTATTTAATAAAATTAGGATTAGGGTTTGCTGAAGGGAGGACGACCACAATACCAACTCCAGAGGTAATGTTTGTTGTTCTTCAATTTTTCTTAACTAATTCTCTTCTAAATGCTTTCTAGTTTAGATTTTTTTGTTTTCTATATTAGATTTAATTGCTTTCATGAATATAAATAGGACTTTGCTTACTAGAATTATGAGTAGCTAATTTAGCTTAGCTCTAAGATATAGATGAAACTAGAATCCACCATGTAGTTGCTCTCTAATATTTTTCTCCTAATTAAAATAGTAAAGACATGATTTTTCTGTAAAAAGATTAAAATACAAGAACTCGTAGATTAATACTTTGATTGGTTATACTTGAGTTAAGTTTCTTGATAGCCTATACTTAGTTAGGGCTTGAGGTTGTTGATTTTCATCTTCTTTATCAAATTATCTAATGATTTAGTTTGATTTCATGAAAAGTAATTTCTTTGATGAGTTATACTTGCACAATACTTGATAGTTCATGTTTAGAGTACTTTAAATAAAGATTAAAATTAAAAGATCAAATTTTTATGATAGAAGAAGATAATAGAAGTAAATATATGGTTGGAAACTAGTGGATTCTAGATTCTAGACTAATTAGATAATATCAATTTCAACTTAGAATATTTGGTTAGTCCATTAGAATAATAGGAATAGTAAGAATCGCAAAACACCTGAGATTTCTGTGGAACGACTTATAAAATGCTATAACCGATACTGTACGCTTGCGGTTAAATTATCACATCAAGTTTTTGGCGCTGTTGTCGAGGATCGACGGTGTTTTTCTTTCTTTTTCTAACATTTTACAGGTTAAAAGTGTGTGTTGTGTGTGCAAGGACTTAAAAGTTCAAATATAGGAAGTGAAAAAGGAAGAGAGAAGATTATGAAGTGCACTGTAAAAAGTAGGGTTCTAGATTCCCTAATTTTGCCGCCGAATAGCGGTAATTACAGCCATTTGGCGGTAGTTTAGGTACAAAACTCCACCATTTTCTACCGTTCTATATTTCGTGTCCTTGGTTCTGTGAAAAATACCAAAAAAATTTAGAAATTGTATTACATTACATTTTGTTTATTTGATTATATCTATTCCACCGTTTTATTTACAGCACACCATACTTCTTGCATTAGTCTAGGAAATTCAAGTATTCATTCAAGGTCGCTGGTTCATGCCATATTGGACCCATGATCAATTTGGTTGACTTGTGAGATCAAATTCATTCATGGGTGACAAGATGGACCAATCGATCCCAATCCTTCAGAATCAATGTTACCCGTTGTGCACATCATTACCATCATGCATCAAACTTCCACACGCAGTGGGTAATCACTATGAATTGAAACCGCAGTACATTAGTATGCTTCCTAATTTCACTGGTTCTAATTCAGAGGATGCATATCTCTTTATCAGCGAATTTCAGAAAGATGCATGATGATAAAACTGCAGCACTTACCGAAGGATGCAATTAAACTCCGTTTCATCCCCTTTGCACTCAAGAAAAATGCCAAGAAATGGTTGTACAATATGCCTACTAATTCAATCAGTACTTGGGATGAATTCGTTACAGTGTTTCTAAAGAAGTATTATCACATGCATAAGATGGCAAGAATTCGAAATCAAATCAATCAATTCTATCAAGTGCCGGGAGAACGCTTCTAGAAATACTTAGAACGGTTTAAGAATTTATTAGCTCAGTGCCCCCACCATGCGATAGAAAAGTGGCGATTGTGTCAAATCGTGTATGAAGGGCTCGATTACACATCCAAAACTCTTTTTGAGTCCATGTGTCAGGGGGAGTTCATGAGAAAGAATGAGGATGAAGCATGAGACTTTCTTGAGGACCTATCATGGAAGACTATGCAGTGAGAGAGTCCCGTTGAGAAACTCATTGCAACAACTTCTGCACATAAGTGTGGGATCCATAGTGTCGATAGCTCTATAGCTGCCAAAGCAAAGATTGCAGTCCTTATGAGAAGAATTGAGGCATTGGAGACTCCTAGTGCTCCACCAATAGGTCAAGTGAATCAAATCCAAAGTCCCATATGTTTAATTGCGGAACTCCAAATCACGTTATGGAGGAGTGTCAATTATTAATGAATCCCATGGGTCCCACACTTAAATAGGCTAATGCCTTGTATCAACAATCCATGAACAATCCTTATGCTCCTACATACAATCCTGGCTGGAGGAATCGTCCAAATCTCTCATGGACTCAAGGGCAATATCAGGGAGCCCCGAACCCCAACATGCAGCCTCTAGCCACTGGTCAGTTCCCAAGACCAAATGTGGGTGCTTTTCAACACCCAAACGTTTCAAATTATGGTAACAATTAGAATAGACTACCTGCACAAAACCACTCACATCCACAACAGGGTCTAATAATGATCAAGAAAAGTGACTTCAGTCACTTGAGAAGAACGTTGAAAATCTTCTCAAGTCTCAATCCAACCTTGACACACATATGTCCAGTCTTGACATGTACATGCAAAATCTTATGAAAGTGTTAACTTATTTTATTCAAAGAACAGATCAATATCTGCTCGTGAACTCTTAATCTATTAAGAATGTAGAGCAGCAGGTTGGACAATTAGCTAGTCAAATGAGTGAACGTGGAAATGGTACTTTTCCAAGTCAACCCTTAACAAACCCTAATACCAGTTCCTCAAACTCTAATCAGTCGCGTGTTCACCAATGCAATGCCATTCACACATTCAGATTTGGCAAGTAAGTGAACAATAATATAGCCATGCCCCCTGATCTCACTCCTACTATTTCGCAGGCTACACCATCTTTTCCATCTCTTTCTCTACGACCATCTCCATCACCTCCATCACCGTCACATACTAATTCAGAATAACCTGTTCCTGAGCTGAAAGTACCATATCCCAATCGGTTTAGGAAACCTTCACCGTAAGTAGAGAAGATTTTTGAAATATTTCAGTAGGTGAAGGTATTCCACTCCTTGACATTATAGAATAGGTTCCTACTTATGACAAGTTTCTCAAGAATTTGTGTACTAAGAAACAAGTAAAAAACGTTCCTGAGAGTTTTTCTTATTGCAAATATATCATAAATTCTCTCTAACTCCTTACCTATCAAGTACAAAAATCCAGGTTTCCCAACAATCTCATGCATCATTGGGAACACTATATTTGATAGGGCGTTGCTTGATCTAGGGGCAAGTGTCAACTTGCTTCCTTACACTCTTTATTAGCAACTAGGGTTAAGAAAACTTTAACCTACGAAGGTCATATTACAACTAGCTGATCGTTCTATCAAGAGACCACTTGGTATGGTTGAAGATCTGCTCATTAAGGTTGGCGAGTTTATCTTTCTTGTAGACTTCATTGTCTTAGAAACTGAGCCAATCTCCAATCAACGGAACCAAATTTTCATTATCTTGGATAGACCATTCCTTGCAATACCAAATACATTAATTAATTGCAGGAGTGGCCTCATGAAGCTATCATTTGGGAATCTGACTGTGGTTTTGAACATATTCAATATGTATGAGCACACAACGAGCTCTCTCATTAAGGTAAACATGATTCACAGTGTGCACTCTCATTCTTCCTCTTACACTAATGATGTACCCTCATTTGAACAACTTTTTGAAGATGAACTCATATTATTAGATGAATTGGCACATACTGATTCTATGTATGATGATACTTTAGTACGTGTGCCATTGATTTATGAGCAAACTTTTGAGAATTTGTTTGCAGAGGAGCTCACATTATTTCGTGAGTTAGAAGGGCCACCACCACATTCACTTGGTTATATAGCACTCTTTTCACCTCACAATATTTCTACATGTATGCTTGTTACTAACGATGATTGGCAGGTTTATAATGAAGAATTCATTAACCAAATTATTAATATTTACATGTGGACAAAGAAAAATGTGAGGACGACATAAGAAGCACAATAAAGGTAATTTCGTAACTTGTAGGAGTACGATGAGATACAATAATGCACCCACTTTACATTTAAAACGCACACACTTTGAAAGTGGGAAGCAATCGAGAGGTTGTAACTGCTTTCCATGCGTTAATAAGGTGATGATATTGAGATCGTAAATTTTAACGACTCTCATTATTTGTATAGTATTTGTACAATAATTTTCATATTTATTTTACCACCCTTGGTTTGTGTACGAGGGTATACACGAGTTTAGGTGTGGGGAAGTGGTTTAGGAGATTTTTCTTCATATTTTTTCTAGGATTTTTTGGATTTTTATTTTTAGATTTTTTTTTTGGGTTTCTTTATTTTACACTTTGGGTAGTTTTTAGGGTAACTAACTAAAAAAAGGTAGAAAAATTGAATTTTTTAATATATTTTCTTCAATAGATCAACCTAAATACGAATAAATGAATAAGTTTAGATTTGAAATTTGATAAGAGAGTAGACTGGACGATACACTCAGAATTTTATGACAAAGATTAAAATTCGAAAAATAAATACCGCTAATAGTAATTTTGAGGTAAGTATACATCTACTTTTCACTTCACAATAGTTTATTAGGTTAAGGATAAAGATGATGACGATTAAGTAAGTATTTTCTCTCTAAACAAGAAAAGAAAAAAGTAAGAATGAAAAAAATGGGGTGCGCCAGATATTAAGGCAATAGCCTCGAGAGTGATAAAAACAGGGGGTGTGCCTGGTATTAAGGAAATAGCCTCAAGAGTGTAAAAAAAAGAGAGTATGATCCGAGTAATCAGATACTTTGCACCTAAGCAAGCGTGAATATTCGCATGAAAGGTGAAATATTTTTAAAAAGAAAAAAGAAAATGAAGAAAATAAAGAAAAAAGGAAAAAATTGTTATGAGAGAGGAGATGAATCATGAGTTAGAGTTGGAGTTCAAGGCCAAAGTAGACTATCACACATACATGTAGATATATAGGAGCCAATGGATTATCTGTTAGTGGGTATTGAAAGATAGGATTTAAATTTTTGATTAAAATGATAAGTGTATCTGATATAACACTCAATTTGAAAATTGGTAATCTAAATGCATTTTTGAGTTTGTATATTAGTGAGATTAATTGAAGAAAATATATTATTAAAAAAATTTAATTTTTTCTTTTTGTTGTATAAAATATTTATTTTTCTTGATTTTCAGTTATCTTTATTTTTCTTTTCTTTATTTCTTAATCTATTTTCTTCACGAATTTTGTGGGTATATTTAGTGTAAACCCTTACGAGACACAACTCGTCCACTAGGGTAACCTAGGGGTTGAAACGCTTGTTGCACTTGCTAAGTGCAATGGCGATTCCTGCGAAAGCGAGTTAGGATTTTTCTTTTAATTTTTAGGGTTAGGTTTTGCTCGAGAAGTAGCGAAAGATAGGTGTGGGGGTGTGTTTAGTATCATATATTGTATTTTACCTCCCATATTTTATCTATTTTTTGTATATAAATAATTGCTACTCAAGTATTTTTAGTTTGTTTTTCAGGTAATCCTAGTCCTACAAGGAGATGGCATGAAATCAGAGCCGGATTAGGAAATCAAGCCCATAAAAGAGTTTAAATTGAGTAAAACTACAAGATAGTGATGCTGAAAATAGTCAAAGTCCAATACAGTCCGAAAAGTTAAGAGATCAAGACAAGAGACTCATGAAGAAGAAAAATTAGAAAATTGCTCCATATTAATACCGCTATTCAGCGGCATTTTGATGCCAATTAGCGGCAAAAAGAGGGGCCCACTGGGTGAATTTTCTTCGGGGGCTTTGATGTAATTTTATAGTTTCTCAGTTGTATCAAAATTATGGTTTGAGTCTCCGAAGCCTATTTATTAGCCGTATACTTATAACTAGGAGAGAATCCTGTAATTTTTTACTCGTATTTAATTTAATAATATAGGATTAGGGTTTGTTGAAGGGGGACGACCACAACACCAACTCTAGAGGTAACCTTTGCTGTTCTTCAATTTTTCTTAACTAATTCTCTTCTAAATGCTTTCTAGTTTAGATTTTTTTGTTTTCTATATTAGATTTAATAGCTTTCATGAATATAAATAGGATTTTGCTTACAGAATTATGAGTAGCTAATATAACATAGCTCTAGGATGTAGATGAAACTAAAATCCACCATGTAGTTTCTCTCTAATATTTCCTCCTAATTAAAATAATAAAGACATGATTTTTCTATAAAAAGATTAAAATACAAGAACTCTTAGATTAATACTTTGATAGGTTATACTTGAGTTAAGTTTCTTGATAACCTATACTTAGTTAGAGTTTGGGGTTATTGATTTTCATCTTCTTTATCGAATTATCTAATGATTTAGTTTGCTTTCATGAAAAGTAGTTCTTTTGATGAGTTATACTTGCACACTACTTGATAGCTCATGCATAGAGCACTTTAAATAAAGATTAAAATTAAAAGATCGAATTTTTATGATAGAAGAAAATAATATAAGTAAATACATGGTTGGAAGCTAGTGGATTCTAGATCCTAGACTAATCAGATAATATCAACTTCAGCGTAGAATTTTTGGTTAGTCCGTTAGAATAATAGGAATAGTAAGAATTCCAAAACACCTGAGATATCTGTGGGATGACCGGTAAAGTGCTACAATCGACACTGTACACTTGCAGTTAAATAATCACATCAGATTTATAATCTAATTACATGCTTCACAATATCTATCTAGTACTTGCTTAATAATCTTGGCCTCCTATAGGGTTGTCTGAGCCACAACAAGGCAATTATCTGCAATAAAGAGGTGTGTCATTAAGTCGCCTGCACCATCTATAACTGCTCCCACAAGTCTCCCATAGCCTTAGATAGGACTTCTAATCCAAAAAAGATAAATATGATGATAGGGAATATTCTCGATGCAAACCATAATAGATGGGAGCCACTCCGTTGGAGATCCATTAATTAAGAAGGCAAAGAAGCGATCCCGAATACAGCCTATCACTCACCTCCAAAATTATTGGATGAAGCCAACCTGCTTGATACCCACTCAATGAATCTCCAGCATATTCGATCATAGGCTCTTTCTATATCCATTTCAGACCCACATGTTCCTTAGAAATTGGTTTTGGCAAAAATTTCTTCAATCGGACAATAATAATCTTAGCAATCAATTTGTAATGGAAGTTACATAAGATGATGAGTAATAATATTTAGGAAGTGCTGGATTATCTATCTTAGGAATCAAGGTCATAAAAGTCACTTTCCACTGCTTTGGAAGAACAGTAGTAGCAAAGAAATATTTGATTGCCGCCATTGTATCTCCCTTAATAATCTTGTAGTAGTATTTGTAGAGGTAACCTAATAATCTGTCCAGCCCTAGGACTTCATTGGTATGCAATGACTGAAGTACTGTTATGCATTGTAACCGATCAACAAAGCTCAATATTATCCACCTCAGAAATTAACTCATTGATCAAATTATGGACCAGATTATGAGCACCTATAGTCAAAGTATCACTAGTCCATATAGATTTAAAGTACAACAAATCTTGTTAGCTATCTATAGTACAAATCTTCCCATCTGTCTCCTAAACACCAACTACTTGATTTTTGGATTGTCAAACCACAGCAATACAATGGAAGAAATGAGAGTTAGAATCACCCTCTTTGAGCCAAGCTAGGCAAGACTTTTGCCTCCACATAGCTCTTTGAACTGTAAAACTTTGCCCAACTCCTATTTTGCCGAATACAAAAGCGCATTTTCCTTCTTGGTGATGCCACAGTCAACCTTCCTAATTTGTATGGACTTAACATGAGATTGGACGAGCTTGCCTCTTAGCTATATGTTCCCCATCTCAACATCTTTTAATATTGCATTGCCTCCATCATCTTTTTATTCTTTATGGCGGGGCGATGGGTGAACCTATTACAATCACACCTCAACTCTCCCTAATGATGTCAAAAGAATGGGGCATATAGACCCATATGCGCTTGAACCTGAATAGTTTTGGCTCCCCACAGTCACCCCTCTCTATATTGAGTAGTAGAGGGTAGTGATCTGAGGCCACTTGAGCCAAATGTCATGCAATCACATTTTTGAAATAACTCAAGTTATCTTGGAGTGCACATAACCTGATCTAACCTCTTCAACCTCTTCCAAACCCCCCTAATACTTGCGTCAAAACAAGTGAGGATTTTTTAATTAGGAAATAATGAAATTTTAATTTAGTTATATTAATATCTTTGTATGATCGGATTGAGGCTTTTTGGATAAAGAATAACTTTTGGAATTTAGTTTTATTATCGTTTTCTTTTCTTCAATACCAGAAGTTGAGAAAGTGAGCAAACATTAACAAGATAAAAGAAAATTATGTTGTGATTTAATGAAAAATGGGACTTCATATGATTTAATACTCAATAAAAATTCTAAAATAGAAAATAGGGACTATGCTACTTATATATCAACAATATAATGTTAAAGGATAGATTCCAGAATGCTACCGAACCATGTCAGAAACTTAAAAATCATACTATGCCACAAGAACATAGTATTTGTTTTAATCCGTACTACAACTTATTCATATTCAATAGAAGAGTTTTTAAGATATAGAACTTTAACAAATTTCATATTTGTATATTAATTCCTATTAAGTTATTATTACAATATTAGTCCCTGACAATGTGCTAGTTACCTTATAATAGTCATTCTATTATATGTTTCATTTAAAATACTAACTAATCTTGATCAAGAATTAAATATGGTAATACAAACTTAACTAATTAAATTAAGTTGCTAATTATCATTCAGTCTACCTACCTTTTTTTTCTCTATATCTTCATTTTCTTTTCAACTACTTTAATTGCATAAACATAAATAGAATGAAAAAAATTTCATTAATAATTGATATGAGTTATATCTCTAATAACAACTAGCAAAAATATTCCGGATGACTGCGAATATGATATAACAATTTTTATCAATAACAAAATATGCCTCCCAATGAACCATAAGGACCATAAATTTTGATCAGTCAAATGGCAAATTCATTTGGCCCTACACTATAATCTTAAGATCTTAAATTTCATTGTTAGTAGATTGGGTTATCATAGAGTAAATAGAGTTGAAGGACTCTTAACAAATGATCATAATATTATTTGGGGTTATTATAAAAATGTTAATTTGTTATGGACAAATATCCAAATATAAATTAATTATGGACCTATATCCTAAAACTGTAAGTAGAACACTTCGAAGTTAAGATTTGGAGCTATGAACAACATCATAGGGAAAAATAAAATATTGTTATGGATTTTGCAATGTAAATTTGCAATTTTTAACCAAAATAATAATCCAAAGTACTATACGTGTTGATTGTGTTTATTGGAAGGATTTGGAATGAATTAAAGTTGAAGACAAATGCAAAAACCAACGTTATATGTAGTCCTATGTAAGTCAGCAACTTCAAACCAAATATTTGATAAGTATAAATCCATTCTAAAAAGTTATGAAGGATAAATTTTGGAGAATTGAATTATCTTTCTAACAATAGCTGAATCAGCTCAATAGAAGATTGATGTAAAAATTGGTTGTTTTACTGCAACATTGTGTAATGAATTTTCTAGTAGAACTCGAGTGGCTCAAGTGGTGGATCCACCAATGAGTCCTCCAGTGAATCCATAGGTGGCTCACTGCCCTACACGAGACAGAGAGGCTAAATTGGTGGAATCCCCATTGGTGGATTCATCAATGGTCCTGGGTTGTGAACTCTAAATTAAACATGGATTCGAAGGTTTTAAGTTAGTTCCTTGGATTCATTTATGACAAAGGTTTCTGCCTAACAATCTTAGCTATAAAAGCCTTTTACTAAATTATTTGGGAACTTTGGAGGCTTTGGAGATCTAATGAAAAGGAGGCTCTGGATTGAAGGAGTTGTGAAGGGATTCTAGGGCTTGTTCTTGAAGACTTTGTAAGGAATTACTTGAAGTTCTTTTTTGCTTGGATATCTAGTCATATTTGTCATCTCCATTAAATGAACGTCAATTTGTATTTATCTAGTAACTTTGTTGATATCTAAAATCTTTATGATAATTTTCTTCTCTCTATTGTAATGCGTGATTCGTTTGTAGTGATTAAGATTCCTGTTTCTAATTTTTGGATATTAAGCCAAGTTAGAGAGATAAGTTTTAGATCATTATTAGTAGTTGTGGGAGTCTAGCAATTGTGGAGCAAAAGACTGTGAAGGCCTTTTCATTATAGTGTAGCTTCTAATCCATAGTTTTTTAGTTTTGTGGCTTATTTCTCTAATGGGATGTAGCAACACATATAGGGTTCTCGACATGGCAGTCGATAACCCTAGCTATAGTCATAGCAACTGTGAGGCTTAGGTGACCTGTGGTTGAAGTTGTTGTCAACATTACATTGGGCACTGTCGATAGCTTGTGTTTGACATGCAGATTTCGGGCATGTTCTAGACTCAGAATTGATTAAATCTAACTCTATGTCATCAAGCATTTATGCAAACATACCTAACTATATATGGGGATTAGATATGACTTTTGCATGTTAAATCTTTTGCATTGGAAGAGATCTTTTGTAAACAGAAAAACTCTTTTACATCATTTTTTGTAGAGTTCTATTTATTTGTCTTCTCAATTTGAGATCTTTGAGAGATTTGATAGAGATTTCATGATATACAATTTGCAAATATTATCTAATAGTAAAATTTGATTCGGCCCATGGACACAAAACTCGCTCCGAATTACGTAAACTCTTAATGCTCTATTTGATTTTCAAAATTAATTTCCCTCGTAGCTTTTTTGATTTTAGTTGATTTATCTATTGAATCTTAATAAAATCTAGTTCTCTGATTTGGATTATTATTTTTATTTGGTGAAATAAGTGGTATCAAAACTCTTATTGATTTACAATAAGTGGTGTCGGAGCATCTTGATTTGATTTCTTGGATTTTGGGAGAATGGAGTTATTATAGTTCTGGAAAGTTGAAGCCTTTTGTTAAAGCATACCAGAGACTCAATTTCAAGTTTGTCGGTGTCACAATCGACTCCAGGAGGGTCTTCAAAATCTTCAACATCCTCAAAATCCTCCATGACAAATGCCAAGTCCAAGGTGGTGAAGTTCGATGAAATGAACAACTTCGGCATTGTGGTAGTATGAAATATTGGATATCTTGTTTCAATAAGATTTGTAGATGGTATTAGAGAAGGATAAACCCAAATACATGATAGAAACTGAATGCCAAAAGGTAAATGTCTGGCTTGTGCAACAATGAGGCTTTGTTTGGCAAAAGATCAGAAGTAAATTGTGAGGAGGCAAACTGTAGCAAGTGATATTTGGCAAATGTGGGAAGACAAGCATATGAAGAAGAGCATAGAGAACCATCTTTATTTGAAGAAGAAGCTCTTTCGATTCCAATATGAATCATGTACTTCTATGTCTGAACATCTCAATAAATACAATAAGATACTTGCTGATTTGCAGAATTTAAATGTAGAAATTTTTAATGAAAATAATAGCTTTATTGTTATTGATTCACTACCAATTCATATGAGCATCTAAATACCACCCTACTATATAGAAAAGTCTTTATAAATGTATCTAATGCCTTGATGAAGAATAACTATCGAAAACTCAATAAGAAAGTTCATCACGACTCGAACTAAGATGTGTTAATGGTACATGGTAGATTTGAAAATAAGAATCAAGGTGGACACAAAAGATCTCAGTTGTAGTAAAAAAAAACGTATCTTAAAAAGGATGAGTTTTACTATTATCGAAAAAGAATCATTGGATGAAAGATTGTCCCAAGTTGGCCAAATGTAAGAAGAATCTGGACTCGACCGTAGATGTTGCACATGACATAGATGAAGTGTCATATATTGCTCTAACAAGTTCATCTGCGACTGGCCACAAGGATGTATAGATTTTGGATGTGAGCTGCAACTATCTGTTTGATTTGGCCATAAAGAATTGCACTTGCCTACTACTCTAAGGATGATACAATTTTTCAAGCTTGTGAATAATAGAGTATTTTCTCGTAAGTTCTTCAAATGACCTATTACAAAAATGTGTTCTATTGTCACTAATAATAGCATAAGGGGAGCCAAATCATAAAAAAGATACTCTTTAGAGAGTTTAACAAAACGTTTGTTGTCATTAGATTTATATACAATTGCGTGAACCTATTTGGAAATGTAATAAACTGTAAGGAAAATATACGGTTTCCAAATAAATTAAGTAAAAGATCCAAAAAGTTAATCCTCAATACATCAAACATCTCATCCTCAAGAGTAGATTATAATGACATCATGTTATGCCTAGTGGTTTTGCCTAATTGTTGATAACATGTACAACTCCTGTAGAAAATAACTGCATCTTTAAGAAGAAGTTATAAAATACCACACTGCAATACATTTTTAGTTGTATTATTTGGGCCAAAATGGCCTCCACAAGCCTAATTTTGACAAAAAGGATACAAACATTTTGAGTCTCATTATCAAATACTCATTGCCTCAAGATTTGATGCGAACAATATTTTAACAAGTGAGGACCAATCGAATAGAAGTACTTCATATGGGAAGGAATCGGTACTGATCTTGCCATGACCATTAAGATGGAATCTCTTTGGTGACAAGATAGCTCACATTATCTGTGAATAAGGGTTTACAAAGGAATACAAGTAGTTGCTCTTTAGGAAAATACTCATTGATGGAGATATAAGCTATTAGAGCAATAGATAAGCGTGACAAATGATTAGCTACTGGATTTCAGCGCCCTTCTTATATGTAATCTCAAGAGCAACTCCTGAAGTAAGAGGTTCCATCGAATGATTCATGTTTTTTTGTCTTTCATAGTCATCAAATACTTTAAAGCGTAATGGTCAGTATACAAGATAATTTTTGATCCAATTATTTATGGTCTAAACTTTTCAATCTTGAAGATGATTGCTGGAAACTCTTTCTTTATGGTAGAGTACTTCAATGTTCTACTTGAATAACAAATAACATGTGATTTCTTTTCAATACATTGACCTAGAATTGCATTGATTGCGTAATTTGATGCATTACATATAGCTCAAAAGCCGACACCATAAAATTCTGTACTCAATTTTAGGACTATGCTTTGACACTCTGATAAAAATCGCATATTAATTTCTTATCATTTCGGCCTCAAACTAAAAATTTTTCTTAGCTGCACCAGTATCAGACCGGTCATGAGCTGTATACTATAGTGAGTAGAATTGTATCAAATCACCATGGATCACTACAAAATTTTGTATTCTGTTTTCAAAGTATATGTTGACACTCGCATAAAAGTTTCACATTAATTAATTGAGATTTTGATCTCAAACTAAAGATTTATCTCAGCTGCGCCGATATTAGTCTCGTGCCTGAGATATACAATACATTGAGTAGAAATTGTATCAAACCACTATGAATCACTATAGAAATTTCAAGTTAATTTTTTACATTCTGACCTCAAACTAAAGATTTTTCTTAGTTACACCGGTATTAGACCAGTGCGTGAGCTGTGAACTATATTTAGATGAAATTATAGCAAATTACCATAGATCACTATAAAATTTTATATTTTATTTTAGGAGTATGTGTTGACACTCTCATAAAAATTTTTCATTAATTAGCTGAGATCATTAAAAAAATTTTACTTTGTTTAGGAGTATATTTTGACACTCTGATAAAATTATCACCTTAATAGCTTGACATTTTTACATCAAACTAATTTTTTTTCAACCGCACCAGTAATAGTCTAGTGCATGAGTTGTGAATTATATTAAATTGAAATTATATAAAATCACTATGGATTACTGCAAAATATTCTATTCTATTTTAGGCATATGTCTTGACATTCACATAAAAAATTTACATTAATTCATTGAGATTTGACCACAAACTACAGTTGAAATTGTACCAAACCACCATGGATTACTATAAAATTCTGTATTCTATTTAAGGAGTATATTTTGAAACTATGATAAAAATTTCACATTAATTTCTTGAGATTTTAATCTTAAACAAAAAAATTCTCAGCTGTACTGATATTAGACCGGTATGTGAGCTGTGTATTATTTTGAGTAGAAATAATATCAAATCACCTTAGATCACTACAAAATTTGGTATTCTATTTTAGGAGTATGTGTCAACTTTTTCATAAAAAATTTACATTACTTAGTTGAGATTTTGACCTCAAAATAAAAATTTATCTTAACTGCACCGGTATTAGTTTGGTGCTGGAGCTGCCAATTATATTGTGTAGAAATTGTATCAAATCATCATAAATCATTATAAAATTTTGTACATATTTTAGGAGTATATTTCAACACTCTCATAAAATTATTACATTAATTACTTGACATTTTGAGCTCAAACTAAATTTTTTTCTGGTATTAGTCAAGTGAGTGAGTTGTGCACTATATTAAGTAGAAATTTTATCAATTCGCCATGGATCATTACATAATTTTATATTCTATTCTAGGCATATGTTTTGATACTCGCATAAAAATTTCATATTAATTGGTTGAGATTTTGAACTCAAACTAAAGATTTTTCTCAGTAGAATTAATATTAGTCTGGTGCGTGAACGGTCTACTATATTGAATAGCAATTATAGAAAATCATCATGGATTAACATAATATTTTGAATTTGATTTTAAGAGCATGTTTTGAAACTCTCATAAAAGCTTCTCTTTAATTTATTGTTATTTTAACCCAAACTAAAGACTTTTTTTTACTACACCAGTATAAGTCCGTTGTATGAGCTGTGTATAAGTAGTAATTTGATCAAATTATCATAGATAACTATAAATTTTTTTATTCAATTTTAGGCGTATGTGTTCATATTCACATAAAAATTTTACATTAATTGGTTGAGATTTTGACCCCAAAATAAAGATTTATCTAAACAATACAGATATTAGTCTAGTGCGTAAGCTATATATTACATTAAGTAGAAATTATATCAAATCACTATTGATTACTATAAAATTATGTATTCTATATTAGGGGTATATTTTGACACTCTGATAAAAATTTCATATTAATTTCTTAATATTTCTACCTCAAACTAAACATTTTTCTAAGTTGTACATGACTTAGACCAATACGTGAGCTGTGTACTATTGAGTAGAAATTTTATCAAATCACCACGGGTTACTAAAAAAATTATGTATTCTATTTTATCAGTATTTATTTCAATTCTCAATTTTTTTAATATTAATTAGTTGAGAATTTGAACTCAAACTAGTTTATCTCAACTGCACTATTATCAGTATGGTACGTGATCTGCCTACTATATTGAGTAGAAATTGTATTAAATCATCATGAACCACCATAAGATTTTGTACTCAATTTTTAAGAGTATGTTCTGATACTCTCCTAATAATATCATATTAATTTCTTGACATATCGATCTCAAATTAAATATTTTTCTCAGCTACACTGATATTAGTCTAGTACGTGAGTTGTGTAGTTTATTGAGTAGAAATTGTATCAAATCACCGTTGATCACTATAAAATTTCATATTATATTTGAGGAGTATGTGTTTACACTTGAATAAAAATCTTACATTAATTGGTTAAAATTTTAACTCAAACTAATGATTTATCTCAGCTACACCAGTATTAGTCTAGGCACATAAGCTATATATTATATTGAATAGAAATTGTATCAAACTAGTATAAATCACTATAAAATTATGTATTCTATTTTAAGAGTATGTTTTTATACTCTGATAAAAATTTTACATTAATTTCTTGACATCTCGATATGAAACTAAATATTTTTCTCAGCTGCACCAGTGTCAGACTTGTGCGTGAGCTGTTTACTATATTGAGTAAATTATATAAAAACACCATGGATCACTACAAAATTTTGTATTTTATTTTACGAGTATTTGTTGACACTTGCATAAAAATTTTATGTTAATTATTTGAGATTTTGGCCTCAAACTAGAAATTTGCCTCAGCTACATTAGTATCAGTTCAGTGTGTGAGGTGTCTACTTATTGAGTAGAAATTGTATCAAATCATTATGGATCACTATAAAATTTTATACTATATTTTAGGAGTATGCTTTGATAATTTCATAAAAATATTACATTAATTTCTTGACATTTTGACCTCAAACTAAAAATTCTTCTTTGCTGCACTGTTATCAGTCTGGTGCAGGAGATATGTATTATATTGAGTATAAATTATATGAAATCACATGGATCACTCTAAAATTTTGTATTTTCTTTTAGGCATATATTTTAACACTCACATAAAAATTTCACATTAATTTGTTGAGATTTTGATTTCAAACTAAACATTTATCTCAGCTGCACTAGTATAAGCCCGGTGTATGAGATATCAAATATTTTAAGTAGAAATTATATCAAATCATTATGGATTACCATGAAATTTTGTACTTTACTTTAGGAATATATTTTTATGCTCTCATACAAATATAATATTAGGTGCTTGATATTCGACCTCAAACTAATGATTTTTCTCAGCTGCACCGGAATTTGTCCAGTGTGTGAGCTGTGCACTATATTGAGTAGAAAATTTAAACTTGCATAAAAGTTTTGTATTCTATATTAGGAGTATATATTTATACTTGCATAAAAATTTCATATTAATTGGTTCATATTTTTTGCTCAAACTAAAAGTTTATCTTAGTTGCACCGATATTTGTCCAGTGCGTGAGTTATATACTACATTTAGCAGAAATTGTATCAAACACTATATGATTTTGTATTCTATATTAGTAGTATATTTTTACACTTTGATAAAAATTTTATATTAATTTCTTGACCTTTCAACATCAAACAAAAGATTTTTCTTAGTTACACTTGTGTAAAATCGGTGCGTGAGCTACTACATTGAGTAGAAACTGTATCAAAATACCATGGATCACTACAAAATCTTATATTATATTTTAGGATTATGTATTGATACTCTCATAAATATGGTAGAGATTTTTAGTTCAAACTAAAAATTTATCTCAGCTGCACCGGTACCAGTCCGATGCGTGAGTTGTTTACTATATTGAGTAGAAGTTGTATCAAAACATCATATATCACCATAAAATTTTGCATTCTGTTTTAAAGAATGTTTTGGCACTATCAATCAAATATCACATTAACGTTGACATTTTGAGCTCAAACTAAAGATTTTTTTCAGTTGCACCAGTATTAGTCCGGTGTGTGAACAACATACTATATTGAGTAAAAATTGTATCAAATCACTATGAATCACTATAGAGTTCTATATTATATTTTGGAGTATGTTTTTACGCTCAGATAAAAATTTCACATTAGTTTCTTGATATTTCGAGCTCAAACTAATAATTTTTCTCCGCTACACTAGTATCAGTCCGGTATGTGAGCTATACACTATACTGAGTAGAAATTGTATCAAATTATCATGGATTTCTATAAATTTTTATATTCTATTTTATGAGTATGTGTTTACCCGTACATAAAAATTTCACATTGATTGGTTGAGATTTTAAGCTCAAACTAAAAATTTATCTTTGCTGCACTGGTCTAGAGCATGAACTGTATACTATATTTAGTAGATATTGTACCAAAAAAATATGGATCACTATAAAATTCTATATTCTATATTAGGATTATGTGTTGACACTTAGATAAAAAATTTTACATTAATTTCATGACCTTTCGACCTGAAACTAAGGATTTTCTCAGTTGCACTAGTGTTAGACCCGTGCATGAGCTGCGTACTATATTGAGTAGAAAATGTATCAAAACATCATTGATTGCTATAAAATTTTATATTCTATTTTAGGATTATGTATTGGTACTATTATAAATTTGGTAGAGATTTTGAGCACAAACTAAAGTTTTATCTTAGCTGCACTAGTACTAGTACAGTGCATGAGCTGTCTACTATATGGAATAGAAATTATCAAATCTTCATTGATAATCATAATTTTTTTTACTCTATTTTAGAGCATGTTTTGACACTATCATAAAAATATCACATTAATTACTTGAGATTTTGACCTGAATCTAAAACTTTTTTCTCAGCTGTACAATTATCAGTCCGGTGCGTAAGCTGTATACTATATTGAGTAGAAATTGTGTAAAACTACTGTGGATCATTATAGAATTCTACATTCTATTTTTGGAGTATGTTTTTACACTCTGATAAAAAATTCACATTAGTTTTTTGACATTTTGACTTCAAACTAAAGATTTTTCTTTGCAGCATAGGTATTAGTTCGGTGCATAAGCTATGCATTTTATTGAGTAGAAATCATATCAAATCACCATGGATCAAAATAAAATTTTGTATTATATTTTATTCATATATTTTAACACTCAGATAAAAATTTCATATTGATTGATTGAGATTTTGACCTTAAACTAATAATTTATCTAAGCTAAACTTGTATAAGTTTGGCGCTTGAGCTGTCTACTATATTGAATAAAAATTATACCAAAATATCATGGATCACCATAAAATTTTGCACTCTATTTTAGTAGTAAGTTTTGACACTCTCATAAGATATCATATTAATTTCTTGACATATCGATCTCAAACTAATATTTTTTTTTCAGTAGCATCGATATTAGTCTGGTGTGTGAGCTGTGTACTATATTAATTAAAAAATTTATCAAATCACTATGGAGACTACAAAATCTTGCATTCTATTTTAGGAGTATGTGTTTACACTCGAAGATAAATTTTTTACATTAATTGGTTAAGATTTTGAGCTCAAATTAAAAATTTATCTTAGCTGCATTGGTATTAGTTCAGTGCATGTGTTGTATACTACATTAATTAGAAATTATATCAAACCACTATGGATCACTATAAAATTCTTTATTCTATTTTAGGTGTAAATTTTGACACTTTAATAAAAATTTCATATTAATTTCTCTATATTTCAACCTCAAACTATAGATTTTTTTTAGCTACACTAGTGTCAAGCTTGTGCGTGTGCTGTTTATTGTATTGAGAAGAAATTATATCAAAATATCATGGATCACTACAAAATTTTGAACTCTATTTTCAGAGTACATATTGACACTTGCATAAAAGTTTTACAATAATTGGTTGAGATTTTGACCTCATAATAATGATTTATCTCTAGTGCATCGGTATTAGTCCGGTGCATGAGCTGCCTACTATATTGAGTAGAAATTATATCAAATTATAATGAATCTCCATAAAATTCTGTACTCTATTTTAAGAGTATGTTATGACACTCTCATAAAATATCACATTAATTTCTCGACATTTCAACCTGAAACTAAAATTTTTTCTCCGCTGCATCGGTATCAGTCCGATGCGTGAGCTGTGCACTATATTGAATAGAAATTGTATCAAATAACCATGGATCACAACAAATTTTATATTCTCTTTTAGGCATATATTTTGATACTCTCATAAGAATTTTTCATTAATTGATTGAGATTTTGATCTTAAACTAAAAATTTATATAAGCTACACCAGTATTAGTCAAGTGTGTAAGATATATATACTATTGAGTAGAAATTATATTAAATCACTATGCATTACTAAAATTTTATATTCTATTTAATGAGTATATTTTGACACTCTGATAAATATTTCACATTAATTCTTTAATATTTTAATCTCAAACTAAAAATTTTTCTCAGCTTTGCTGGTATAAGACTCGTGCATTAGTAATGTATTATATTGAGTAGAAATTATATCAAATTATCATGGATCACTATAAAATCTTGTACTCAGTTTTAGAAGTATGTTTTAACATTTTCATAAAAATATCACATTACTTGCTTGACATTTCGACCTCAAACTAAAATTTTTTCTCTGCTACACCAGTATAAGTCTGGTACATGAGCTGTACACTATATTAAGTAGAAATTGTATCAAATCACCATGGATCATTACATAATTTTATATTTTTTATAAATATATGTTTAAACTTTCATAAATATTTCACATTAACTGGTTGAGATTTTGAGCTCAAACTAAACATTTATCTCAGCTGCAGCAGAACTAGTCTGGTGCGTGAGCTGTATACTACATTGAGTAAAAATTGTATTAAGCAACTATGAATTACTATAAAAATATATATTCTATTTTAGGAGAATGTTTTCTCACTCTGATAAAAATTTAACGTTAATTTTTTGATATTGCTATCTCAAATTAATGATTTTTCTCAGCTGCACCAGTGTCTAATTAGTGCGGAGCTATTTACTCTATTGAGTATAAATTATAGCAAAATACTACGGATCACTACAAAATTTTGTATTCTATTTTAGAATTATTCGTTGACACTCTCATACGAATTTCAATTTAATTAGTTGAGATTTTGAGTTCAAACGAAAGATTTATCTCAGCTGCACCAGAATAAGTCTAGTGCATGAGCTGTCAAATATATTGAGTAGGAATTATATCAAATCATCATGAATAAGTCTTGTACTCTATTTTAGGATTATATTTTGACACTCCCATAAAATATCATATTAATTACTTGATATTTCGTTCTCAAACTAAGGATTTTTCTCAGTACACTAGTATTAGTCTGGTACGTAAGCTGTATACTATATTGAGTAGAAATTAAATCAAATCATACATCACTACAAAATTTTGTATTTTATTTTAGAAGGATGTATTTTGTATTCTATTTTAGAAGGATGTGTTTACACTCACATAAATGTTTTACATTAATTGATTGAAAGTTTGACCTCAAACTAAAGATTTATCACAGTTACATTGGTATTAGTCCAGTGCGTGAGCTGTGTATACTACATTGAGTAGAATTTGTATCAAACCATTATGGATCATTATAAAATTTTGTATTTTATTTTAGGAGTATGTTTTGATACTCTAATAAAAATTTCAAATTAATTTCTTTACATTTTGATCTCAAATCAAAAATTTCTCTCAGTTGCACTAGTATCAGATTGGTGCATGAGCTGTATAATAGATTGAATATAAATTATAACAAATCACTATGAATCACTACAAAATTTGGTATACTATTTTTACAATATGTATTGACGTTCTCATAAGAATTTCACATTAATTAGTTGAGATTTTGACCTCAAAATAATGATTTATCTCAACTGCACCGGTATTAATCAGGTGCATGTACTGTCTACAATATTGAGTAAACAATGTATCAAATCATCATGGATCCCATAAATATTGTACTCTATATTAGGAGTATATTTTGACACTCTCATAAAAATATCATATTAACTTCTTGACGTTTCGACTACAAACTAAAAATGTTGCTCTGCTGCACCGTTATTTGTCCAGTGCATGAGCTGCATATTATATTGAGTAAAAATATTACCAAATCACCATAGATCACCACAAAATTTAGTATTCTATTTTCAAAGTATGTGTTGATATTCTCCTAAAAATTTCACATTGATTAGATGAGATTTTGACCTCAAACTAAAGATTTATCTCTGTTATACTGGTATCAGTCCCGTGCATGAGCTATCTACTATATTGAGTAGAAATTGATCAAAACATCATGGATCACCATATAATTTAGTACTGTATTTTAGGATATCTTTTTTCACTCCCATATAAATATGATATTGACTGCTCGATATTTCGACCTCAAAATAAAATTTTTTCCTTAGCTGCATCAGTATTAGTCCGTTACGTGGATCTCTACAAAAATTTGTATTCTACTTTAGGAGTATGTTCTTATACCCACATAAAAATTTCAAAATAATTGGTTGAGATTTTGAGCTCAACCTAATGATTTATTTCATCTGCATCAGTATTAGTCTAGTATGTGAGCTATATGCTACATCTATCAAACCACTATGGATAATTATAAAATCTATATTATATTTTAGGAGTATGTATTGATACTTGGATGAAAATTTGACATTGATTTTTTGGCATTTTAACCTCATACTAAATTTTTTCTCAACTGCACCAATATTAGACTAGTGCATGAGCTGTATATTATATTGATTAGAAATTGCAGCAAAATACCATAGATCGCAATAAATTTTATATTCTATTTTTAGAGTATTGGTTGACACTTGCATCCAAATTTAATATTAATTAGTTGAGATTTTGACATCAAACTAAAGATTTATCTCAATTGCACCAGGATAAGTTCAGTGTGTGAGCAGTCAAACATATTAAGTAGAAATTATATCAAATAATCATGGATTACAATAAAATCCTGTACTCTATTTTAGAAGTATATTTTGACATTCTCATAAATATATCATATTAATTACTTGACATTTCTAACTCAAAATAAAGATTTTTATCAGCTGCACTAGTCCGGTGCCTAAGCCGTGTACTATATTGAAAAGAAATTGTATTAAATCATTGTGGATCACTATAAAATTTTATATTCTATTTTTTGATCATATGTTTACACTTATATAAAAATTTTATATTAATTGATTGAGATTTTTGACTTCAAACTAAAGATTTATATCAACTGCACTAGTATTAGTTTGGTGTGTGAGTTGTATACTATATTGAGTAGAAATTTTACCAAACCACAATAGATCACTATAGAATTGTGTACTCTATTTTAAGAATATGTTTATAGACTCTGATATAAATTTCACATTAATTTCTTGACATTTCAATATCAAACTAAAGATTTTTATCAACCGTATTGACATTAGACTAGTGAGTGAGCTATGTACTATATTAAGTAGAATTATACCAAATCACTATGGATTACTACAAAATCTGGTATTTGATTTTAGAAGCATGGGTTGACGCTTGCATAAGAATTTTACATTAATTGGTTGAGATTTTGATATCAAAATAATGATTTATCTCAGCTTCACTAGTATTAGTTTAGTGCTTAAGGTGTCAATAAATATGCGTAAAACAAAATTTTGTAGTGATCGTGATTTGATACAATTTTAACTTAATATAGTACACAGCTTACTAACCCGACTAATATCAATGCAGTCGAAGTTTTTTTACATTGAAGTCAAAATATCAAGTAATTAATGTGATATTTTTATAAAAGTGTCAAAACACACTCCTAAATAGAGCATGGTGATTCAATATTGATTTGATATAATTCCTTCTCAATAGAGTCGATAGCCTAGGCACCGAACTAATACCAGTGCAGCTAGGATAAATATTTAGTTTGAAGTCAAAATCTCAGCTAATTAATGTGAAATTTTTATAGAGTGTCAAAAAATAATTATAAAATAGAATACAAAATTTTGCAATGATTCATAGTGTTTTAATATAATTTTTACTCAATATAGTAAATAGCTCATGCATTAGTCTACCACTAGTTCAACTAAGAAAAATGTTTAGTTTGAGGTCTAAATGTAAAGAAATTAATGTAAAATTTTAAGCATAGTGTCAAAAGATACTCCTAAAATAGATTACAGATTTTTGTAGTGATGCATAACGCTTTGTTACAATTTCTACTCAATATAATATATAACTCATGCACGGACAAATACCAGTGCAGCTAAAATAAATTTTTAGTTTGAGGATAAAATTTCAACCAATTAATGTGAAATTTTATAAGAGTGCCAATAAATACTCTTATAATAAAATACAAAATTTTGGAGTGATCAATGGTATTTTTATATAATTTCTACTCAATATAGTAAATAACTTATGCTCCAGTCTAACACTAGTACATCTGAAAAAAATCTTTAGATTGAGATTGAAATATCAAAAAATTCATCTAAAATTTTAAGTAGAGTGTCAAAATATGCTACTAAAATAGAGTATAAAATTTTACAGTGATCCATAGTGTTTTGATGCAATTTTTACTCAATATAGTATACAGCTCACGGACTAAACAAATAGTGCAGCTGAGATAAAACTTTACTTTGAGCTTACAATCTCAACCAATTAATGTGAAATTTTTAATGAGTGTCAACACATACTTCTAAAATAGAATATATAATTTTTAATTCTCTATGATGATTTATATAATTTCTACTCAATATAGTATACAGTTCATGCACTATACTAATACTGATGAAGTTGAGAAAATCTTTAGTTTGTTGTTGAAATGTCAAGCAATTAATGTGATATTTTTATAAGAGTGTCAAAACATACTTCTAAAATAGAATAAAATTTTTTATAGTGATTTGATATAATTTCTACTTAATATAGTATATACAATTATGCAACGGACTAATATTGGTGCGGCTTAGATAAATCTTTAGTTTCTACGCAATATAATACATAGCTTAAGCACACAAATGTATTGAAATTATATTTTGTATTCTATTTTAGGAGTATGTATTGACCATTGCATAAAAATTTTATATTGATTAGTTGAAATTTTGATCTAAAATTGAAACTTTATCTCAGCTGCACCAGTATTAATCACGCATGTAAATTATATACTATAACAAGTATAAATTGTACCAAACCACTATGGATCACTATATGATTTTGTATTATATTTTAGGAGTATGTTTTGACACTTTGATAAAAATTTCACTATAATTTCTTGACATTTTGATCTCAAACTAAAGATTTTTCTTTGCTGTATCAGTATTAGATTGGTGAGTGAGCTGTGTACTATATTTAGAATAAATTGCATCAAATTACCATGGATTACTACTAAATTTTGAATTTTATTTTAGGAGTATGTGTTGGCACTCCTATAATAATTTTACATTAATTAGTTGAAATTTTGACCTCATAATAAATATTTATCGCAACTGCACTGGTATTAATCCGGCGCATACATGAGTTATCAAGTATATTGAGCAGAAATTGTATTAAATCATCATGAATCATCATAAGATTTTGTAATATATTTTAGGAGTATTCTTTGACACTCTAAAAAAAATATCAAATTAATTCCTTGACATTTTGACCTAAAATGAAAGTTTTTTCTAAACTACACCGGTATTAGTTCGGTGTGTAAGTTGTGCACCGTATTGAGAAGAAATTATGCCAATCACCCTGGATCACTATAAAATTTAGTATTCTATTTTAGGAGTATGTTATACTCACATAAATATTTCACATTAATTGATTGAGATTTTGAGCTCAAACTAGATATTTATCTAAGCTGTACCGATATTAGTCCGTACATAAGCTATATACTATATTGAGTAGAAATTATATCAAGCCATTATGAATCGCCATAAAAATTTGAATTCTACTTTAGGAGTATGTTTTTACATATGATAAAAATTTTAATTTTTCGATATTTAGACTTCAAACTAAAAAGTTTCTCAGTTGCACTGTGCTAGACTTGTACGAGAGTTGTTTACAATATTGAGTAGAAATTGTATCAAAACAACACAGATCACTCCATAGTTTTGTATTCTATTTTAAAAGTAGTTATTTACACTCATAAAAATTTCACATTAACTAGTTGAGATTTTGACTTCAAACTAAAAATTTATCTCAACTATACTGATATAAGTCGGTACGTGAGCTGTCTACTATATTGAGTAGAAATTGTATCAAATCATTATTGATCTCCAAAATTTATTTTATTCTATTTTAGAAGTATAATTGGACACTATCATAAAAATATCATATTAATTGCTTGACATTTCAATATCAAACTGAAAATTTTTCTCAGCTACACCGATATTAGTCCGGTGTGCAAACTCAGTACTATATTTACAAGAGCTTGCATCAAATAATGGATCAAGACAAATTTTTGTATTTAGGTTTACACTCACATAAAAAATTTATATTAATTTGATAAGATTTTGATATCAAACTAAAAATTTATTTCAGCTACCCCGATATTAGTCTAGTGCGTAAGCTATATATTATATTGAATAGAAATTATATTAAACCACTACGTATCACTGAAAAAAATCTATATTCTATCTTAAGAATATGATTTGACACTGTTAATAAAAATTTCACATTAATTTCTCAATATTTTGACCTCAAATTTAAGATTTTTCTAGGCACACCAGTATCAGAACGACGCGTGAGTTATGTAATATATTGAGTAGAAATTACATCTAATCACCATAGATTACTACAAAATTTTGTATTATATTTTAGGAGTATATGTTGGTACTCTCATAAATATTTCACATTAATTTGTTGAGATTTTGATTTCAAGCTAAAGATTTATTTTAGTTGAACTAGTATTATTCTGGTGCATGAGCAAACAAATATATTGAGTAGAAATTATATCAAGTCATCATGGATCACCATAAATTTTTGTACTCTGTCTTACGAGTATGTTTTGACACTCTCATAAATATATTACATTAATTTCTTGATATTTTGACCTTAAATTAAAGATTTTTCTATACTGCACTGGTATTAGTTTAGTGTGTGAGCTCTGCACTTTATTGAGTAGAAATTGTATCAAATCACCATCGACAAAATTTTTATTTTACTTTAGGAGTATGTGTTTACACTCGTATAAAAATTTCACATTAATTGATTGATATTTTGAGTTTAAACTAAAGATTTATCTCAGCTGCACCTCTATTAGTTTGGTGCGTGAGCTGTATACTATATTAGGTAGAAATTGTATAAGCCACTATATGATTACGCTTGAAAAGTGCAATTATTTTGGTTTATTTTATATATGCATAATCCAATTTTATTGATTAATGATAGAAATTAATGAAAAATTATTTTTTTATAATCAAATTCCTCACTATTATGTTTTTCTAGTGTTTTTATAGCATTTTATATCGAAGCATATCTCAAATATTAGCTTAAAACTGTGAGTTTATAGGACTGGGTGTCGATAGCCAATAGATAGCTGTCGATAGCAGCTGGCTATATGAGGAATCTTATAGTTGTTGTCGATGGATTTGTCAAAGGGAGTTGCCGCAGTTTGCTTTTCTTGAGAGTTTTTGAGAGAATTTAGAGTTTTTTTGTAAGTAGATTTCCTATTAGAATTTTGTAAGGTTGTAAAAGCCAATGTAACTCAAATTTTACAGGCTTATGAACGTTTTGAGTTGTTATTGTTTTTTTATTCAAGATTTAGTTTTTTACTTATTCACAGAAAACAATAAAAGAATTCTTTTTCTCTTTATTCATGGCTATGATTAATATGAAAGGCTAAATTCTTGAGTTGGTTTAGATAGAAATAACAAGCCCTAGGTCATTTACTGCTATGTAAATCTCTATGCTTATTGATTTTAATTGATTTATGTAAAATTGATATATTCGTTTCTCCATTATCTTTGAAGGGATTAAGATATGGTTATGAGTCTTTGATATTTTAATATTTGATGATATATTCGTTATTTAGTTTTTGATATACTATGGATTCTTTAGACACAGTGTATACTTAGATTTTGAACGTTTATTTTTATTATTCATATTGCATTCTTAATAAACTCAAATTCATATAGGATTAACTGCGAAAAGTTACTTACTATATCAAGTATGCAACTTTATATATTTTTTGCTTCATTGATTTATTTCTCGATTGTAGAAAGACTACGTGATCTATGCAACTGAGATAAAAAATCATAAATATATCCAATAAATTATTCTATGAGAGACTAACATCCATCTGACCAATAATTTTAATTAAAGTAAATTTATATCCTTGTTAATTTAGTTTTAGTTCTTAGTTAATAAAAATCTTATCTTTATTTTCCTTCAGTTCCGTAATTTATTCTTAATATCACACAGTAACAAAACAACTCTCGAGAGAATAATCTTGGATTACTACCCTTGTACTGTTTGTCAATCTATTGCACCTGGGAGTGTATGATTTAAATAGCAGTCAAGTTTTTGACATCATTCCTAGGAATCATACTATAGTTTTATACTTTAGTATATATTACGGTTCCTATGTCATTAATTTTTACGATTCTAAATTTGCATAACCAGTTGGAGGAGAACTTCATACAGTAGACTTATTCGATTGTACTCAAATCCATATATACTTCCAATCTACCAAACACCTTACGACATTAGCACTAATAATAATAATAACAATATAAATAATAATAATAATAACCATAGCTATCATGGAGATAATGAGAGAACTTTACGAGATTATTTACAACCTAATAGGATAACCCAATCTTCATGCATTGCATTTCTTTCGAATATGTGACACTTCGAGATTGAATCTGGAGTAGTTCAACTTTGCCTAAATTCTATGCGATAGATTCAGAGAAACCATATTTACACCTTCGAGAATTTGAAGAAGTTTGCTCTACCCTTAATCTTTAAAATATTACTGCATAGCAACTTAGGCTTAAACTCTTTCTATTCTCGCTTAGAGATAAAACAAAGACATTTCAACATACATTATATCACAATTCAATAGGAAGATGGGATGAGAAGCAAAGATAATTTTTAAAGAAATTCTTTCCTTCACATCGAACAAATTACATGCGAAAGCAAATTCTCAAATTTCAACAAAAAGAAGATGAACCATTGTATTAATATTGGGATAGATTTAAAAATTTGCTACTCTTATACCCACATCACGGTTTTGAGATATGGAGGTTGTAAGTACCTTCTATCAAGGGCTAAACACTACAACCAGATAATTCGTAGAAAATATGTACAATGGTGGTTCTCGAACAAAGATGCTGAGAAAGCATGAAACTATCTTGATTCACTTGTTGATAATTTGCATGCCTGTGAAACTGAACATATTTCGAATAGACACCAATTAAAAGAGAAACTTTAGAATAGAAATAGACTTCTTAAATTGGAAAAAACTAAAAATATAATTGCATGATTAATTTCTATTACTAAAAAATTTGAAGATTTGCTTGCGAATAAAACTTAAACAGTTAAGGCAATAGATGAAATTATGAAACTTTGTGATATTTGCGAATTATAAGGACACGTGACTTGTGAATGTCCAACACTTCCCTTTTTGAAGAAGCATTGAATGAACAAGCCAATGTCTTAAATATAGCTTCTCAACTAGCAAACTACCCATATTCACAAACATATAATCCTAATTGGGGAAATAATTTGAATCTTCAATGGAAGCAGAATCTTCAATAATAATTTAATAATCAAAACAAGCCACCCACTAGTCCACCTCAACAATCCGTCCAACCTATTAATCAACCTTTTGTATACAAACCACACCCGAGAGAAATTTTGAGGGTAATTTCCTGCAAATACAACAGAGAAAAGATTAGATGATCCAAGTGCAACAGCAATTTACTCAGTCACAGTAAACAATCAACAGTTAGAATGTGGCAACCTTCAGTGATATCTACTAACAAATAATCCACCTTAATTCCACATTGCAAACAAGGAAAAAGGTACGCTACCATCTCAATTGGAGGTCAGCATTTCAGATAAAGTTGAAGGTATAAATACTATTACCTCTTCCATTAATAATGATATACTTAAGATAACTGTAACAATGAATTTGAAAAGTGGTAAAGTGCTTGATGAGCCTGATAGGTCAGGAAAGCTTTCATAAGAGCATTGTGGAAGATGTTCTAGGGCAAATCAAGATCTTTTAGTTTCCTTTGGATTTTATAGTTATTAACATTGTATCTGTAAAGAATTCATGTCTTCATATTCCAATTATCCTTGGTCATCCATTCTTACCTATACCTAATGCGGTTATAAATTGCAGGAATGGTGTAGTGAATTTTTCATTTGGAAATATGGCTCTTGAACTTAATGTTTTTAATATTTGCAAACAACCAAATATAGATAATGATGAAATGCAAGATATTAATTACATTGAACAAATCCGTGATGAAAGAGATATCCTAATATTGTGCATGTCTGATCCTTTGGAGATGACATTAACAATGAATGGTGGCTTCCTTGATTATCTCAAATTCGAATATATCCCTGAAATCATAAAATATTTAACTGATGCTCAATGTTTGAATATCATGGGACGGATCCGTACAAAAGAAGTGTATGAAGAGTTACCTCAAAATATAAAGAAATTGACATCATCTAACATCTAAGCACCGATACTTGAGCTAAAATCGCTATCTGAGGCTCTCAAGTATGCACTTCTGGGACCTAAGAAAAATTTTCCAGTGGTCATCTCAGTGCATCTTGATGAGAGTCAGCAAGAGGAACTACTATCAACATTGTGAAAATATAAAGGAGCTCTTGGATAGAATATAGCGGACAATAAAGGTATAGACCCCTTATTTGTACACATCACATTATTTTGGAAGATTGTGCCAAGCCTATTAGGCAAATACAATGAAGGCTTAACCCTGCCATGAAGGAAGTGATTAAAGCAGAAGTGTTGAAACTACTTGATATTAGCATCATCTATTCAATTGTTGATAGCAAGTGGGTAAGTCCAACCCAAGTTTTTATGCAAAAGGAGTTAGATAACAGTTATTAAAAATGAGAATGGAAAGATGATACCCAATCGAACTACTACGAGTTGGCGTATGTGCATCGATTATCGAAAGCTAAACCAAGTAACACGTAAAGATCACTTTCTGTTATTATTTCTTGACCAACTACTTGAAAGAGTTGTTGGGCATGAGTTTTATTATTTTCTTGATGGTTATTTTGGCTAATATTAAATTGAAATTGCTTTAGAAGACCAGAAAATGACAACTTTTACCTGTCCTTTTGATACTTTTGCTTTTAGAAGAATGCGATTTGGATTATGTAAGGAGCCCACAACATTTTAAAAGTGTATGTTAAGTATTTTTAGCAATATGGTTGAAGATTATCTAGAGGTATTCATGGATGATTTCTCTGTATTTAGAAACAATTTCAAATCTTGCTAATTTAGAGTTTGTGCTTAAAAAGTGTCAATAGAACAATATATTTCTAAATTAGGAAAAATGCCACTTCATAGTTACAAAAGGTATTGTGATAGGCCATATAGTTTCAATCTAAAGAGATGGAAGTAGATAAGGCTAAGGTTGACTCTCTTTCCAAAATACCGATACCTAAAACTGTGAAAGATATACGTTCATTCTTACGACATGCAAATTTCTATAGAAGGTTCATAAAGGATTTTAGTACTATTGCTCGACCCTTTCCTCACTTCTTGTGCAAGATATGCTGTTTGAATGGACGCAAATATACCGAACAGCTTTCGAAACCCACAAGGAGATGCTCATTACCACGTCAATAATGCAACCTCCTGATTGGTCACTTCTATTAGAGACATGTGCAATAAGAGTGATTATGCAAATTGGAACAGTACTAGAGTAATAAAAAGATAAAAAATCCTACGTAGTCTACTATACTAGCAAGACTCTCAATAATGCTCAGATGAATTATACCACAAAAGAGAATGAGTTTCTAACTATAGTTTTTGCTCTTGATAAGTTTCATTCATATATTTTGGACTTATATATAGTGGCTTTTATAAGACATTAGATGCTCAAATATTTTTTGTCAAAAAAAAATACAAAGCCATGACTAATTCATTGGATACTGCTGCTTCAAGAGTTTGATCTTGAAACTAAAGATAAAAAGGAAGTAGAGAATATGGTTGTAGATTATTTTTAAGTCTTTCTCTTATTTTTTTAGTTTATATATTTACTAGGGACTAATAAAACTCAAGTTAGGGGTGTGACTATGCTTGAAAAATATAATATTTTTTGTTTATTGTGTACAAGTGCAATCCAATTTTATTAGTTAATAAAAGAAATTAATAAAAAATTATTTTTATTAATCAAATTTCTCACTATGATATTTTTCTAGTGTTTTCCAATATTTTTGTAGGGTCTTCTATGCAAGAAAATCGAAGTATTAAAACGTATCTCAAATATCAGTTCAAAACTGTATATTTTTAGGAATGACTGTCGACAGCCACTTGCCTGCCATTGACAACTGTCGATTGCAAACAATACTCGAGAGCAACTGCCGATAGGCCTGTCGAAGGGAATGACCGTCGTCTATTTATCTTGGAATTTTTGAGAAGAAATAAGTACTCCTTGTAAATAGAATTCTTATTAGGGTTTGTAAGGTTATAAATAGTCAATGAATCCTAACTTTTGTAGATGCTTTAGAGGAAATCATATAGAGTTTTTATAGTTTTAGATTCAAGATGTACTTTTTGAACTCATTGATAAAAATCAATAAAAGAATTCTTTTAATTTTTATTCATGGCTATGATGAGTATGAGTGGCTAAATTCTTGAATTAGTTCAGATAAAATAGGTGATTTACTGGTATGCATTTTTATATCCTTATGTATTTTAATAGTTTTATGTAAAATTAATATTTTTGATTTTTTGCTATCTTTAAAAGGATTTAGATATGATTTTGAGTCTTTGATGCTTTATAATTTGACGATAAATTCGTTACTTAGTTTTTGATATATCATAGACTTTTTAGGCACGGTGTATGTTTAGACTTTAAATATTTATTTTTATTATTTATATTGTATACTTAGATAAATTCAAAATTCATATAGGATTAACTGGGAGAAATTAGTAAAATTATCAAGTTCACAAATTTATATATTTTGTGCTCAATTGAATTATTTTTCAATTATAAGAAGACCATGTGATCTATGTGACTGAAATTAAAAATGTATGAATATATCCAGCAAATTATCCTATAAGAGAGCATCCATCTGACCAACAATTTTAATATAAGTAAATTTTCCATCTTTAAATTTAGTTTAGTTAATAAAAATTCAATCTTTTTAGTTCCGTAATTTATTATAGTGTCACATTATTAACAAACGATCCTCGAGGTAATGATATTAGGTTACTACCCTTGTAATACTTATCAATCTCTTGCACTTGGGAGTGTACAGTATAGATTGTAGTCAACGATTTAGTTATTGGTATTTTAGAAATATACTCAATCTTAGCCTTGTCAACTTCCATCCCTTTAGATGAAACTATGTGACTCAACACAATGCATTTTGTAATCATGAAGTTATACTTTTCCCAATTCAGGAGTAGATTTTTTTGTTGACGTCTTTCAAGCACAGATTTTAAATTAGTCAAATAAGATTCAAAATTATTTTTAAATACAGAGAAATCATCATAAATACCGCATGATAATCTTCCACCATATCGCTAAAAATACTTATCATACATCTTTGAAATATTGTGGTTGCATTAGATAATCCAAATAGCATTCTTCTAAAAGCAAAAGTGCCAAAGGGAAAGTAAAAGTTGTCTTTTCTTGATCCTTTAAAGCAATTTCAATTTGATAATAATTAGAATAAACATCAAGAAAATAATAAAATTCATGCCCAACAACTCTTTCAAATACTTGGTCAAGAAATGTAAGGGAAAGTGATCTTTACATGTTACTGGGTTTAACTTCCTATAATCGATGTATATACGCTAACTCTTAGCATTACGAGTGGGGATTATCTCACCATTCTCATTTTTAATTACTGTTTTCCCACTTTTTTTTGGAATAACTTGGGTTGGACTTATCCACTTACTATCAGCGATTCAAATTTCCAGCATCAAGCAATCTCCATCTTCCAAAGTAGTGCGGTGTGCAAATTAGGGGGTCCATACCTTTAATATCCGCCATATTCCATTTAAGAGCTCCTTTATACTTTCGTAATATCGATAATAGTTGTTCTTCCTGATTCTCGTCAAGATGTGCTAATATGATCACCAGAAAATTTTCCCAAAAATACATACTTGATATCTTCAAGTAGTGTTTTTAGCTTAAGTACCGGTGCTTGGATGTCAGATGGTATCAATTTCTTTGTAATTTGAGCTAACTCTTCATATACTTCCTTTATTGGAATTCATCCTGTGATATTCGAACATTGAACATTAGTTAGATATTTAATAATATCATTGATATGTTCATATTTGAGATTTTCAAGGAAGTTATTTTTCATTGTTAATGCCATCTGCAAAGGTTCAGACATGCACAATAATGCGATATCTTTTTCATCACGGATTTAATCAATGCCATTAATGTCTTGTAATTCATCATTGTCTGCAAACATTAAAAATATTAAAAACCAAATATCTTTCATCACATCATCACATATATTTTGTTGTTTGCAAACATCTAAAATATTAAGTTCAATGGTTATATTTCTAATGAAAATTTTACCACACCATGCCTGCAATTTATAACTGTATTAGCCGTACCTAAACATCGACATTCAAGGATAACTGGAATATGAAGATTTGAATTCTTAATAGTGCAATATCAATAACTATAAAATCCATAGGAAGATAAAAGTTTTCGATTTGCACTAGAACAACTTCTATAACGCCCTTGGAAAGTCTTTCTGACCTATCAGCTAGTTGTAATGAGAGGGGTGTAGATTTAAGTTCTCCTAAACCTAGGTGCTTGTAAACCGAAAATGGTCAAAGATTTACACTAACCCCCAAATCAAGCAAAGGTTTCTTTATATTATGTTGCACTATCATACAACAAATAGTGGGACATCCAAAATCATTATATTTGAGATGCTATTCAGGATGAAATGATGCACTTACCTATTTTTTGAGAAATACTTTCTTCTGGATGTTGTGCCTTTTTTTATGGTGCACAAGTCTTTCAAGAATTTTGCATATAACGAGACTTGCTTAATTATTTCCAGCAGAGCTATATTGATCTGTACTTATTTGAAAATCTCCAAAATATCAGCATAAAATTCATTAATATTCTTATATTTTAATTTTTTAGGAAATGATACAGATAGTTTATAATTATTAGAATTGCGTTCTTTAGAATTATCTTTTTAGATTGTTGCACTGAATCATTGTCTTGTTTCTCCTTAGTATTTTCTTTCGAAATTGGCTCATCAAGTACTTTACCACTTCTCAAATTTATCACAACAGTTTTCTTAAGTATATCATTATTAATGAAAGAAGTAATAACATTTATACGTTTGACTTTATCTGAAGAACTGGCCTCCTATTTAGGTGGTAGCTTACTTTTTCCCTTTGTTTGCAACGTTGAATTAAGGTGGCTTATCTGCAAGCAAATATCATTGAAGGATGTCACATTTTGACTATTGATCGTTTGTTGCGACTGAATGAACTATTTTTGTGCTTGGATCATCTAATCAATTTTTTTGCTGTATCATTAAGAAATTATCCTCAAAATATTTCTTCGATGGTGGTTGGTACACCGAATTGTTGAGGATTCTGCTTCAATTGAAGATTTGTATGATTCCTCTAACCAGAATTGTGAATATGAGCAATTTGCTGGTCAAGGAGTAGTGTTAAAAATATTAGCTTGTTCATTTAATACGTATTTAAAAGCAAGAAGTGTTGGACATTCGGTAGTCACGGTCCCTTGCAATTCATAAATGCCATAAACTTTCGAAACTTTTCTATTGTCTTAATTGTTTCTGTTTTCTTTACAAGCAAATCTTCAAATTTCTTAGTGACGGTAATCGATCATGCATCTATATCTTTGGTTTCTCCCAACTTAAGAAATCTACCTCTATTCTAAGGTTTCTTTTAGTTGGCGTCTATCCAAAGTATTCTCAGTTTTCTAGACTTGTGAATTTTTGGCAAGTAAATCGAGATAGTCTCATCTTCCTCAGCATACTTATTTAAGAATTTACCATTGCGCATAGTCTCTATGAATTACCTGGTTATAGTGTTTAACCCCTGATAGAAGGTACTCACAGTCCTCCATATTTCAAAACCGTAATGTGGGCATGAGATAAGCAAATCTTTAAATCTATCCCAACACTCAAAGAAGGGTTCATCTTTTTTCTGTCAAAAGTTTAGAATTTGCTTTCACATAAAATTTACTCGATGTGAAGGAAAACATTTCTTTACGAATTCTTTTTTGCATTTCATCCTAACTTCCTATTGAATCGGGACATAAAGAATGTAGTCCTGTCTTTACTTTATCCTTTAGGGAGAACATAATGAGCTTAAGTTTAAAGTTGCTTAAAATAATGCTATGAAGATTAATGGTACAATAAACTTCTTCGAATTCTTGACGATACAAATATGGGTTCTCTAAATCCATCCCATGGAATTTAGACAAAAGCTGGACTACTCCAGATTTAATCTCGAAGTGTCCCACATTCAATAGAAATATAATGCATGAAGGTTAGGTTATCCTATGCGGTTCTAAATAATCTCATAAAGGCCTCTCATTGCCTTCGTGATGGTTATTGATTATCATTTGTATCTCCAAATCCATTATTATTATTGTGTTGTTGTTCATACCATTATAATTATTAGTGCTCATGTCTTGAAGTATTTGATGGATTAGAAGTGGTTGTAGATTTGAGTATGATCAAATTAGTGTACCATTTGAAGTTCTTCTCCAACTGGTCATGCAAATTTAGAATTGCAAAAATTAGTGACGTAGGAACCGTAATCTATACTAAAGTGTTACATAATAGTATGATTCCTGGAAACGATTCTAAAAACTTAACTGCGATCTAAATCGTATACTCTCAAGTGTAAGAGATTGACAAGCAGTACAAGGTTAATAACCGAAGATCGTTTCTCGAGGATTGTTTGTTAATTGTGTGACAGTAGAATAAATTACGAAACAAAAAATGGATTTTTATTAACTAAGATGGAAAATTTAATTATATTAAAATTGTTGGTCAGATGGATGTAACTCCCTATTGGATAACTTACTAGATATATTCATGCTTTTTTTATTTCAGTTGTATAAATCACGTGGTTTTCTACAACTGGAAAATAATTCAATTAAGCTCAAAATATAAAATGTTATGAACTTAATAATTTGACTAATTTCTCCAGTCAATCCTATATAAATTTTAAGTTTATCTAAATATGCAATATGAATAAAAATAAATGTTCAGAGTCTAAGTATACACCATGCGTAAAGAGTGTATGATATATTAGAACTAAGTAACGAATATATCATCAAATTATAAAGTATCAAAGACTCAAAATCATATTTAAATCTTTTAAAGATAATAGAGAATCAAAAATATCAATTTCATATAAAACAATTAAAATCCATAAGCATATAAAAATACATACCAGTAAATTACCTAATGTTTGTTATTTAATCTGATCCAACTTAAGAATTTAACCACTCATACTTGTCATAGCGATGAAAAAAGCTAGAAACAATTCTTTTATTGACTTCTATGAACAAATACAAAAACTAAATCTTGAATGTTAAACTATAAAACTCTATATTGTTCTCTCTCTCAAAACCTTACAAAACTTGAGATTTATTGGTTATTTATACCCTTACATACCCTAATAGAAATTCTATTTACAAGAAAACTCTTAATTATTATCAAAAATTTCCAGAAAAAAGATCTGCGACCTCTCCCTTTGATAGGCCCATTGACAGCTGCTCTTAGGTGTGGTTTACAATCGACAACTGTTGACATCAAGCAGGTGGCTATTGATAGCCAATCCTGGTTGTGTACAGTTCTGAGCTGATATTGGAGATATGTTTTGATATTTTGATTTTCCTACCTATAAAACTCTACAAAAACATTGAAAAACACTAGAAAAACATCATAGTGATGAACTTGATTAATAAAAATAATTTCTCATTAATTTCTTGTATTAATCAATAAAATTGAATTACACTTGTAAAAAATAAACCATAAATAATTACACTTTTCAAGCGTAATCACTATACTAAAGTATGACATAATAGTATTGATCCCTAACAATGACATCAAAAACTTGACTGTGATCTAAATTGTACACTCCCATATACAGAAGATTGACAAGTTGTGCAAGGTTAGCAATCCAATATCATTCTCTCGAAGATCATTTTTATTATTGTGTGACACTAAAAAGAGTAAATTATGGAATTAACAACAAATAAAGATTGGTTTTTTATTAACTAAAATTAAAATTAAACTAAATAGGATATTAATTTATTTAAAATAAATTTGTTAGTCAGATGGATGCAGCTCTCCCATAGAATAATTCACTGGATGTGTTAATGCTTTTTATATCTCAATTGCATAGATTACGCGGTCTTCTTATAACTGCAAAATAAATTAATGAATCATAAAATCTAATAAAAATGTAAACTTGATACTTTGAATAACTTTCCCAATTAATCCTATATGAGTTTTGAGTTTATCGAAGCATACAATGTGAATAATAAAAATAAACATTCAAAATCTAAGCATGCACTATACCTAAAATATCTACGGTATATCAGAAACTAAGCAACAAATACATTGTCAAACAATAAAACATCAAAGACTCAAAATCATATCTTAATCCTTTCAAAGATAATAGGAAATTAAATATATCAATTTTATATAAATTAATTGAAAACAATAATCGTAAAAAATCACATATCAGTATATTTTATAGAGTTTGTTATTCTATCTGAACTTAAGAATTTAACCACTCATAATCATCATAGCCAAGAATAAAAGAAAGAGAATTTTTTAATTTATTTTTATGAAAGAGTACAAAAACTAAATCTTGAATCTCTAAAATATTCACTACTGAAAAAGCTCTCTCCGACCTTCACATTACAAAATTCTAAATTACATCTACTATTTATAATCTTACAAAACCCTAACAGATATTCTATTTACAAGGAAACTCTATATTTTTTCAAGAAATCTTCAAAAATATCAATTTGCAGCTTTGGCCTTCAACAACCATATCGACAGCTGCTTTCAAATTTTAATTATAGTCGACGGCTATTGACAACTAGAAGACAGCTATCAATAGTCAGACCTATAAAATCATAGTTCTGAGTTGATATTTTAGATATGCTTTAATTCTTAGATTTTCTTGTATATAAAACCGTTCAAAGATACTAGAAAACACTAGAAAAAAATCATAGTGAGGAATTTGATTAATCAACAAAAATTGGTTATACTTGCATAAAATAAACAAAAATAACTATACCTTTCAAGCATAATTAGAGGTCAAAATAGCAAGAAATTGATGTGAAATTTTTTTGAGAGTCTCAACACATACTCATAAAATAGAGTACTAAATTTTATATTGATTTATGATGATTTTTTAAAATTTCTACTCAATATAGTACACTGCTCACATCGGACTTCTACTAGTGCATCTGAAGAAATTTTTCAGTTTGAAATTAAAATCTTAACCAATTAGTGTGAAATTTTATGATAGCACTAACACATACACCTAAAATTGAATACCAAATTTTATAGTGATTCATGATGATTTGATATAATTTTCTCTCAATATAGTGTAGAGCTAATAAACTGGACTGACATCAGTGCAGTTGAGAAAATTCTTTAATTTGAGGTCAAAATCTTGAGCAACTAATATGAAATATTTATGAAAGTGTCAAAACATACACCTAAAATAGAATACATAATTTTATATTGAACCATGTTAATTTGATAAAAGTTTTGTCGAATATAGTACATAAGTCATGTACCGGATGGATATCAGTGTAGCTGAGAAAATATTTAGTTTAAGGTAAAAATATCAACTAATTAATGTAAACTTTTTAGAGTGTCAATACATATTTTTGAAATAGAATACAAAATTTTATAGTAATCCACTATGATTTGATATAATTTTTACTCAATATAGTACATAGCTTACGCATTAGAATGATACTGGTCTAGTTGAGAAAACTTTTTAGTTTAATGTTAAAATATAAACCAATTAATATGAATTTTTTTATGAGAGTGTTAACACATATTTAAAAAATAGAATACAAAATCATGTGGTGACATATGGTGGTTTGATACAATTTTTACTTAATATAGTACACAGCTTATGCACTGTACTAATATCAGTATAACTAAGAAAAATTTTTAGTTTGAGGTCCAAATTTCAAGAAATTAATGTGAAATTCTTATTATAGTATCAAAACATACTCCTAAAATATAATATAATATTTTTTAGTGATCCATGGTTAGTTGATAAAATTTATACTAAATATAGTATACACAGCTCACGCACTGGATTGATATCAGTGCAGTAGGGAAACATATTTAGTTTAAGATTAAAATATCTATAAATAATATGAAATTATAATTAGAGTGTCAAAAAATACCCCTAAAATATAATATTTAATTTTATAGTAATTTATGGTTGTTTGATACAATTCCTTCTCAATATAATATATATATCTCACGCACAAGATTGATACAGGTGCAATTGAGAAAAATCTTTAATTTGATGTCGAAATGTCAAGCAATTAATATAAAATATTTGTGAGAGTGTCATGATAATTTGATAAAATTTCTACTCAATATAGTACACAGCTCATGCACTAGACTTATACTAGTATAATTAGAAAAATCATTAGTTTATGGTCGAAATGTCAAGTAACTAATGTAAAATATTTATTGGAGTGTCAACACATACTTCTAAAATAGAATACAAAATTTTATAGAGATCCATAGTTGTTTGATACAATTTCTATTCAATATAATTACATAGCTCACACACCTGACTAATACCGTTGCATCTGAGAAATATATTTAGTTTGAAGTCGAAGTATCAAGCAGTTAATGTAAAATATTTTGAGAGTATCGAGACATATGCCTAAAATATAATACAAAATTTACAGTAATCCATGATGATTTGACAAAATTTCTACTCAATATATAGTACACAGCTCATGCACTCAACATATACTAGTGTAACTGAAAAATATCTTTACTTTGAGGTTGAAATGTTAAGAAATTAATGTGAAATTTTTATGAGAGTGTCAACATAGACAGAATACAATATTTATAGTGATCCATGATAGTCTATTAAAATTTTTATACAATATAGTACACTGCTCACGCTCCGGACTAATACTAGAGCATTTGAGAAAAACATTTGAGTTTGAAGTCAAAATCTCAATTAATTAATGTGAAGTTTTTATGAGAGTGGCAACTCGTACTTCTAAAATTGAATACCAAATTTCATAGTGATTCATGGTATTTGATTTAATTTCTACTTAATATAGTACAGAGCTCATGCACTAGACTTATATCAGTACAACTAAGAAAAATATTTAATTTGAGATTGAAATATCAAGAAATTAATGTGAAATATTCATAAGAGTGTCAAAACATATTCCTAAAATAGAATATAAAATTTTATACTGATCCATGCCGATTTGATAATATTTTCCACTCAATAAAGCACTCAGGTCAGGCACCAAATGAACACCAGTGCAATTGAGAAAAAAAATCTTTAGTTTGAGGTGAAAATATCAACCAATTAATGTAAAACTTTTATAAGAGGTCAAAACATACTCCTGAAATTAAATACAAACTTTTATAGTGATTCACGATGATTTGATATAATTTCTACTCAATATAGTATATTGCTTATGCACGGGACTGATACCGGCCCATCTTAGAAGAATGTTTAGTTTGATGTCAAAACCTAAACCAATTTATTTAAATTTTTTATGAGAATATCAACATATACTCCTAAAATTGAATACTAATATAGTGATCCATGGTAATTTGATATAATTTTAACTCAATATAGTATATAATCTCACGCACCTGACTAATACCGGTATAGCTGAGAAAAATCTTTAGTTTGAGGTCAAAATTTTAAGAAACTAATTTTAAATTCTTATCAAAATGACTCTTTAGTTTGGGGTTGAAATATTAAGAAATTAATATGAAATTATTATCAAAGCATCAAAATATATTCCTATAATAGAATACAAAATCTTATAGTTATCAATAGTACTTTGATACAATTTTCACTCAATATAATATACAACTCATGCACCGAACTTATATTGGTGCAACTGAGAAAATTTTTTAGTTTGAGATCGAAATTTTAATCAAATAATGTGAATTTTTATGAGATTGTTAACACATACTCCTAAAATAGAATAAATTTTTTAAAGTGATCTGTGATGATTTGATAAAATTCTTCTCAATGTAGAACACAGCTCACGCACTGAGCTGATACCAGCGCAGCTAAGATAAATTTTAGTTTGAGCTTAAAATCTCAACCAATTAATGTGAAATTTTTATGAAAGTATAAGAACATGCTCATAAAATAGAATACAAAATTTTGTAGTTATCTATATTGATTTAATATAATTTCTACTCAATATGGTATACAGCTCACACATCAAACTGACACCAGTGTAGCTGAGAAAAATATTTAGTTTGAGACCGAAACATCAAAAAATTAATGTTGAATTATTATTAGAGAATCAAAACTTACTCCTAAAATAGAATACAAATTTTTATAGCGATCCATGGTGGTGTGATACAATTTTAACTCAATAAAATAAATAGCTCAAGCGCCGAACTTATATCGATACAGCTAAGAAAATATTTAGTTTGAGGTCAATTAATATAAAATTTTTATGAGAGTGTTATCACATAATTCTAATATAGAATATAAAATTTTATAGTGATCCATGCTGATTTGATAAAATTTCTATTTAATATACTATACAGCTCACGCACTGAATTAATATCGGTGCAGCAGAGATAAATGTTTAGGTTGAGATCAAAATCTCAACAAATTAATTTAAAATTTTTATAAGAGTTTTAGACATACTCGTAAAATAGAATACAAAATTTTGTAGTGATCCATGATGATTTTTACAATTTCTACATAATATAGTATACAACTAACGCATCGGACTGATATTGCTGTAGCTGAGAGAATCTTTACTTTGAGGTCAAAATATAAAGCACTTAGTATAAATCTTTTATAAGAGTATCACACTACAAGAAAATGGGTCTTTAGTGATGATATCTTAGTGAATATTAAATATGTCACTGCAATTGAGTATTTGTGACAAAAATTAAATGTTGTTACAAATATTGTGTTTTCAGTGACAGAGATAAATAATTGTCACAAAAATATAATTTTTTGTGACAACTGATAAAAACTTGTCACAAAAACATAGTTTTCAGTGATGAGAACGAAATATCACTACTAAAATATAAATGTTTTAGTGACGACGACTAAAACGTGTCACTAAAAAATAGTTTTCAAAGATACTAACTAAAACTTGTTGCTAAAACTTAAATATTTCAGTGACAATAAAGAAAAATTGTTACTAAACATAACTTTCAATAACGAAGGCTACAAATCATCAATGAAATTTTTTTTTTTCTGTGACAACTAAAAAAATTGTCACTAAAACTGAGTATATGGTGTGATAATTTAACTGTAAACGTACAGTGCCTGTGTAGTGCTGTACAGGTCGTTCCGCAGGAATCTAAAGTATTTTTGCGTTCCTTACTCTTTCCTTAGTCTAACGGACTAACTAAGAGTTTCTAGATTGGATTTGTTACTATCTAAATAGCCTAGGATTTAGAATCTACTAATTTCCAATCATATTCTTACTTCTATTACCTTCTGCTATCATAAAAATTTGATCTTTTTAGTTTAATCTTTATTTAAAGTGCTCTAAGCATGAGCTATCAAGTGGTGTGCAAGTATAACTCATCAAAGATACTGCTTTTCATAAAAATAACTAAATCTTTAGATAATTCAATGAAAAAGATAAAATCAACAATCCCAAACCCTAACTAAGCATAGGCTATCAAGAAACCTAATTTAAGTATAACCTATCATAGTCTTAATCTTTGAGTTCTTATATTTTATTTTTTTATAGAAAAATCATGTCTTTATTTATTTTATTTAAGAAGAATAATAATAGAAAGCAATTACATGGTGGATCCTACCTTCATCTACATCCTAGAGCTAAACTAATTAGCTACTTATATTTTTAATAAGCAAAATCAAATTTCTATTCATGAACGCAATTAAATCTAATGTAGAAAGCAATTAACTGTATCTAGAAAGCAAATAAAGATCTCAAAACAATGGCTTACCTCTGGAGCACGGTGTTGTGGTCGTCACCCTTCAGTAAAATCCTAATTTTATTAATTTAAAACGAGTATAAAACTTACAGGATTCTCTCTAGAATACAAGGATATGACCAATATATAGGCTTCCGAAATCAAATCATAATTCAAACAAAACTAAAAATCACAAAATTACATCGAAGCCCTTGAAGAAATACCGTCTGGAATGGCCACCTTTGGGCCGCCAATTGGCGGTAAATACCGCTAATATGCGGCAATATTAAGTGAAAAAATCTTGAATTTTTGTCCACGTGAAATTCTTGTCTTGTTCTCTTGTTTCATTTGACTGTATTTCACTTTGATTCTCTGAAACATCATAGTCTCGTAGTTTTACTCACTCTGGAAACTTTTCGGACTTTGATTTTCTACTCCAATTCTGATTTCATGTTGTCTCCTTGTACGAATAAAGTTCCTGAAAAACACACTAAAAATACCCAAGTAGCATTTATTTATATACAAAAATAGATAAAGTGTGGAAGAAAAAATATAATATATGATACTCATTACACCCCCACACCTATTTTTTGCTAGTGCTCGAGCAAAACCTAATCCTAAAAAGAAAAAGATAAATCCTAACTCACATTCGCAGGAATCATGATTGCACTTAGCACGTGCAATAAACCTTTAAACCCCTAAATTACCCTAGTGGACGAGTTGTGTCTCGTGAGGGTTTGCAGTGAATATACCTACAAAATTCGTGAAGAAAATACATTAAGAAATAAATAAAATAAAAATAAGAATAACCAAAAATTAAGAAAAATAAAAATTTTATACAAAAGAAAGAATTTTTTTTTATAATATTTTCATCAATTAATCTCACTAATATACAAACTCAAGAATGCATTTAGATTATCAATTTTTAAATCGATTGTCATATCAAATCACTTATCATTTAAATTACCTATTTTTCAATATCAACTAATAGATAATCCATTGGCTCCTATACATCTACGTGCACGTGTGATAGTCTACTTCGGTTTTGGACTCCAACTCTAACCCATGATTCATCTCCTCTCTCATAACATTTTTTTCTTTTTTTCTTTTCTTTTTTTAAGAATATTTCACCTTTCATATGAATATTCACGCTTGTTTAGGCTCAACGTACCCGATTACTCAGTTCGTACTCTTTTCTTTTTTTCTTTTTCTTCTTTTAGAATATTTCACCTTTCATGCGAATATTCACACTTACTTAGGCGCAAAGTACCCGATTACTTGGATCATACTCTTTTTTTTTTCACTCTTGAGGCTATTGCCTTAATACCAGGCGCACCCCATTATTTTATCACTCTCTTTTTTTTTTTTGTTTAGAGAGAGAAGACTTACTCATTCGTTATCATATTTGTATTTAACCTAATAAACTATTGTGAAGGGAAAATAGATGTATACTTATCTCAAAACTACTGTTAGTGGTATTTATTTTTCGAATTTTGATCTTTTTCATAAAATTCAAAGTGTATCATCCAATCTACTCTCCTATCCAATTTCAAATCTAAATTTATTCTTTTATCTGTAATTAGGTTGATCTATTAATAAAAATACATAAATTTGTTGCTAAATTTTTTGTTTATTTATTTTTTTAGTTTTTAAAAATAATTTTTTCAGTTTTTTTTTTCAGTTAGTTACCCTAAAAACTACCCAAAGTGTAAAATAAAGAAATCCAAAAATTATCTAAAAATAAAATAAAATCTTAAAAAAACTAAAATCTTGGGAAAACACAAAAAAAATATCCTAACCCACTCCCCCACACTTAAACATATGTATGCCCTCATACACAAACCAAGTGTGGTAAAATAAATATGAAAACTATTATACAAATATTGAGAGTTGTAAAAGTTACCATCTCAATATCATCACCTTATTAACGCATGGAAAGCTGTTCGATCTCTCGATCGCTTCCCACTTTCATAGTGTGTGCATTTTAAATATGAAGTGGGTGCATTATTATATCTCATCAACCTCCTACAAGTCATAAAATTACCTATCTGCTTCTTATGCCGTCCTCACTTTTTCTTGGTCCACCTGTAAGCATTAATAATTGGGTTAAGAAATTCTTTATTATAAACTTGCCAATCATCATTAGTAACAAACATACATGTAGAAATATCTTGAGGTGAGAAGTATGCTATACGATCAAGTGAACGTGGTGGTGGCTCTTCTAACTCATGAAGTAATGCGAGCTCCTCTGCAAACAGATCCTCAATTTGCTCATAAATCAATGACATACTTGCACAAGTATCATCATACATAGAATCAGTATGTGCTAATTCTTTTAATAATATGAGCTCATCTTTGAAAATTTGCTCAAATGAGGGTTCATCATAAGTGCAAGAGGTCAAATGAGAGTGCAAACTATGAATCATGTTGACCTCAATGAGGGAGCTCATTGCGTGCTCATCCATGTTGAATATATTCAATGCCACAGTCATATGCCCAAACGATAACTTCATGAGGCCACTCCTGCAATCAATTAATATATTTGATGTTGCAAAGAATGGTCTACCCAAGATAATAGGAATTTGATTCCGTGGATTGGAGATGGGCTCAGTTTCTAAAACAATGAAGTTTACAGGAAAGATAAACTCGCCGACCTTAATGAGCACATCTTCAACCATACCAAGTAGTCTCTTGATCGAACAATCAGCTAACTGTAATGTGATCTTGGTAGGTTGAAGTTTTTCTAACCCCAGTTGCTGATAAACAGTGTAAGGAAGCAAGTTTACACTTGCCCCCTAAATCAAACAACGCCCTATCAAATGTAGTATTCCCAATGGTGCATGAGATTGTAGGAGAACGTGATCTTTGTACTTGATAGGCAAGGAGTTAGAGAGGATTTGCGATATATTTGCAGCAAGAAAAACTTTCTCAGGAATGTTTCTTACTCGTTTCTCAGTACACAAATGCTTGAGGAACTTAGCATAAGTAGGAACCTGTTATATAATATCAAGGAGTGGAATATTAACCTTCACCTGCTGAAATGTTTTAAGAATCTTTTCTACTTGCGGTGAAGGCTTCCTAAGCCGATTGAGATATGGTGCTTTCGGCTTAGGAACAGGTTCTTCATGTGATCATGATGGAGGTGATGGACATGGTCGTGGAGAAAGGGGTGGAAGAGATGGTGTAGCCTACGAGATACTAGAAGTGGGATCAGGGGGCATGGCTACATTATTGTCCACTTGCTTTCCAGATCTACGCATGTGAACGACATTGCATTGGTGGACATGCGACTTATTAGAATTTGAGGAACTGGCATTGGGGTTCGTTATAGGTTGACTTGGAAAGGTTCTCTGGCCACGTTCACTCATTTGACTTGCTAATTGTCCAACCTGTTGCTCTACATTCTTAATAGATTGAGAGTTCACAAGCAAATGCTAACCTGTACTTTAAATAAAATCAGTTGACACTTTCATGAGATTTTACATGTGCGTGTCAAGGTTGGACATATGCATGTCAAACTTGGAATGAGACTTGAGAAGATTTTCAACGTGCTTCTCAAGTGACGGAAGTAGCTTTTCTTGTTCATTATTAGACTCCTGTTATGGATGTGAGTGGTTTTGTGTAGGTGGTCTATTCTGCTTGTTCCCATAATTTGATGCATTTGGGTGTTGATAAGCACCCATATTTGGTCTTGGGAACTGACCATTGGCTGGAGGCTGCATACTAGGGTTAGGGCCCCCCTGATATTTCCCTTGACCCCATGATAGATTTGGATGGTTCCTCCAGCCATGATTGTATGTAGGAGCGTAAGGATTGTTTATGGGCTGTTGATACAAGGCGTTACACTGTTCAAGTGTGGGACCCATGAGATTTGTTAATAATGGATACTCCTCCATAACATAATTCGGAGTTCCGCAATTAAAGCATGTGGGAACATGAATTTGATTTACCTGACCCACCGGTGGAGCACTAGGAGTCTCCAATACCTCAATTCTCCTCATAAGTACAGCAATCTTAGCTTCAGTCGGTATAGAGCTGTCGACGCTATGGATCCCACCCTTATGTGCAGAAGTTGATGCACTAGGCTTCTTAGTGGGACTCTCCCACTGCATAGTCTTCAACGATAGGTTCTCAAGAAAGTACCATACTTCATCCTCATTCTTTCTTATGAACTTCCCCGATACATGGACTCAAGAAGAGTTTTGGATGTGCAATTGAGTTCTTCGTACACGATTTGATACAACCGCCACTTTTCTATCGCATGGTTGGGGCACTGAGCTAATAAGTTCTTGAACCGTTCCAAATATTTCCAGAAGGGTTCTCCCGGTACTTAACGGAATTGATTAATTTGATTTCATATCCTTGCCGTCTTATGCATGGGATAATACTTCTTAAGAAATACCATAATGAATTCATCTCAAGTAGTGATTGAATCTGTAGGTATACTATACAAGCACTTCTTGGCATTATCCTTAAGTGCAAAGGGGATGAAGCGGAGCTTAATTGTGTCCTCCGATAAGTGCTGCAGTTTTATCATCACGCATACTTCCTGAAATTCACTGATAAAGAGATATGCATCCTCTGAATCAGAACCAGTGAATTTATGAAGCATACTGATGTTCTGTGGCTTCAATTCATAGTGATTATCCGCTGCGTGTGAAAGTTTGATGCATGATGGTAATGATGTACGCAACGGATAACATCGATCCTGAAGAATCGGGATCGGCTGGTCCATCTTGTCACTCATGAACAAATCTAATCTCACTAGGCAACCAAATTGATCACGGGTCCAATGTGGCATGAACCAGCGACCATGAGTATATGCGTGAATTTGCTAAACTAATGCAAGAAGTGGGGTGTGGTGGAGATAAAACGGTGGAAAAGATATGATCAAATAAAAATATGATTCCTACTATTCCTAATTTTTTTTTGTTTTTTTTTATAGAATCAGAGACATAAAATACAGATGCCAGGAAAATTTTGTGGGGTTTTGTACCTGAAGAGCCGCCAAATGGCTGTGTATACCGTTAATTGGCAGCCAAAACAGGCACTCTTATACTCTTCTTTTTTCAGTGCGCTCCAAATGATTACTTAGTCCTGTTTATTTTCCTGTATCTGCACTTTCTTGTCCCTGCACACTCAACACACACTGTTAATCCTGTAAAACGTCAGAAAAAGCAAGAAAAACACCGTCGATTCCCAGCAACGACGCCAAAAACTTGATGTGATAATTTAGCTGTAAGCGTACAGTGTCAGTGTAGTGCTGTACAGGTCGTCCCACAGAAATCTAAGGTGTTTTTGCATTCCTTACTCTTTCTTTGGTCTAATGGACTAACTATGAGTTTCTAGATTGTATTTGTTACTATCTAAATAGCCTAGGATTTAGAATCCACTAATTTCCAACCATGTTCTTACTTCTATTATCTTCTTCTATCATAAAAATTTGATCTTCTTAGTTTAATTTTTATTTAAAGTGCCCTAAGGATGAGCTATCAAGTGGTGTGCAAGCATAACTCATCAAAAATACTACTTTTCATAAAAGCAAATTAAATCTTTAGATAATTCAATGAAAAAGACAAAATCAACAATCCCATCCCTAACTAAGCATAGGCTATCAAGAAAGCTTATTTAAGTATAACCTATTAAAGTCGCAATCTTCGAGTTCTTGTATTTTAATATTTTTATAGAAAAATCATGTCTTTATTTATTTTATTTAAGAAGAAAAATATTAGAAAGAATTACATGGTGGATCCTAACTTCATCAATATCCTAGAGCTAAACTAATTAGCTACTCATTTTTTAAATAAGCAAAATCAACTTTTTATTCATGAACGCAATTAAATTTAATCTAGAAAGCTATAAAACCTAAATTAGAAAGCAATTAACTCTATTTAGAAAGCAAATAAAGATTTGAAAACAATGGCTTACCTCTGGAGCACGGTGTTATGGCTGTCCCCCTTCAGCAAAACCCTAATTTTATTAATTTAAAATGAGTACAAAAATTACAGAATTCTCTTTAGAATACAAAGATACAGCCAATATATAGGCTTCGGAAATCAAACCCTAATTCTAACAGAATTGAAAAATCACAAAATTACATCGAAGCTCTCGAAGAAATATCGTCTGGAATGGCCACCTTTGGGCTACCAATTGGCGGTAAATACCGCTAATTGCGGCAATATTAAGTGAACAATTCTTGAATTTTTGCCCACTTGAAACTCTTGTCTTGTTCTCATGTTTTATCTGACTGTATTTCACTTTGACTCTCTATAACATCGTAGTCTCGTAGTTTTGCTCACTCTGAAAACTTTTGGATTTTGATTTCCTACTCCAATTCTTGTTTCATGCCGTCTCCTTGTACGAATAAATTTTCTGAAAAACATACTAAAAATACCTGAGTAGCATTTATTTATATACAAAAATAGATAAAGTATGGGAAAAAAATACAATATATGATACTCATCAGTATACAGTAACGAAAACTATATGTCATCACTAAAACATAAATATCTTCTGTGATAATAAAAACCGCGTCACTAAAACTGAGTATTCAGTGAAGAAAACTATAGTTCGTCACTAAAATATAAATTTTTTCTATGACAAGTAAAATAATTGTCACTAAAACTAAAAGTTCAGTGAAGAAAACTAAATACTATCACTAAAACATAAATTATTTTTGTGACAACTTAAAAACTTGTCACTAAAACTAATTGTTCAGTGATGAAAACTAAATATTGTCTTTAAAACATAAAATATTTTAGTAGCAACTAATAGGAAAATTAAATATGATAACTAATACACAAATTTTTAAGTTACAACGAAATAGAGTTGCTACTAAAACATGAAAATCAATTACAACTATTTTTAATGGTCACATACAATTTTTTGTGAGGAATTATATTGTCACAAAATTTATTTTTATTTTTAATTACTTCTATAAAATTATTAACTTACAACAATCATGAGACTTCAATTATTTATTTTTTTAACCTAAACCCTATCTCAGTCGTCTATCAAGATCCTATGATAAAATAACTCCTCAATCTATTATAATTATAATACAAATAGAATTATAATGCAAATGTAATTATTATCATTATATAAAACCTAAACAGCAGCAACAAATTCCACGTAAACTTCACGATAATGTTTAAAATAGCGATAACGGTAACGTAACGTTTTGCCTTTGTTAGGTTATGTCACATATAGCATAACGCATAACGTAGGTTACGCAATTTACTATTTATTTAATAAAAATAAATATAAAACTATTTAAAATAATCTTTATAAATTAAAAAATTCTAAAAAGAATATATAATAATTTTATAATACATAATCTATTCTAATTTTTTATTAATTTTTACAATAAATTTTACATTTATCTTCATAAATTATATTAAGTCCGCAACCGTAATTCCAGTCATCACCTAAACAAAACATAAACAAGATTACAATTCTTTATTTCAATTCTAGTTATTATCATTATTGTAATTTATATTTTTAATTGTTCAATTTATCTTATTTGTAATAATTGATTTCAATTCAATTAAAAATTCAATAGAATCAACAAATATAATATTTCAGCAATCGTATAGGAACTACAACAAGCGAATAAGGAAACAATCGCTAATTAGCAAGTTAGTAATTCCATAAGCAATCAAACAAGCCAAATCAAGTAACAAAATTTTAGTAATTCGCTAATAATTAAAATAATAAGCAACAAAAATATAGATATTACCTAAAAAAATAATAGTAAATAACGTAACATAACGTAATTTAATATAATGTTACGTAATATAACGTAAAATAACATAAAAAACGTATTGTTACAGTGCATTGAGTTATTTTCAGTTGTTACGTAGCGCTGAAGTTCCATTAGGTTACGTAATGCAATATAACGGGTTTCATAACGTGTTATTTTCAACATTGCTTCACGATATTTGATCGATTCGGCCCCTCTCCAACTGATCCATCTCCCTATGCCCGTTCTCCCTCAGATCAGCAAGGAGTAGTGCCCTCTCTCCCTCAGATCTGCAAGGAGCAGTGTGGTGTGATAAATCTACTTCAAGTGCATAGTGTCGGTTATAACGCTAACAAGTCGTTTCCACAGGGATCTAAGATATTTTTGCGTTTTCGCTAATCCTATTATTCTATTGGACTAACAAAGAATTCTAATTTGAATTTGAGTTATTCTAATTAGTCTAGGATATAGAATCCACTAGTTTTCTAAGATGAGTATCATATATTGTATTTTTTCTCCCATATTTTATTTATTTTTTATATAAATAAATACTACTTGGGTATTTTTAGTGCGTTTTTCATGTAATCCGATTCATATAAGGAGATGGCACGAAATCAGAGCCGGATTAGGAAACAAAGCCCGGAAAAAAGAGCAAAACTACAAGATTAAAATAGTTTAGAGAGTCAAAATCAATACAGTTAAGAAAATCAAAATTACAAGACAAATTCCTCATGATAAAGAAATTTAATTCAATTTTCTCAAATTATTGCAGCTAAATAGCGGCATTTGCCGCCATTTAGCGGCAAAAAAGTGGGATCACATGTTGCGTTTTCTTCTAGGGCTTCAATATAATGTTTTAGTTTTTCAGTTGTATTAAAATTAGGGTTTGATTTTCAAAGCCTATATATTTGTCGTATCCTTATATTCTACGGTTTTTTTTTGCAGTAGTTAATATAGAATTATGATATAGTTTGTAGTTGTTTTTAATTTAATAAAATTAGGGTTTTGCTGAAAGGGTGATGGCCACAATACCGGACTCCAAAGGTAATTTTTTTTGTTGTTTAATTTTTCTTAGTTAATTTATTTTAATTGCTATCTAGTTTAGATCTATTTGCTTTCTAGACTAATTTAATTGCTTTTTATGAATAAAAATTTGATTTTACTTGTTAGAAATATGAGTAGCTAATTTAGCTTAGCTCTATGATGTATATGAAGTCAGGATTAACCATGTAATTACTCTCTAAAATTTTCTTCTTAAATAAAATAAATAAAGACATGATTTTTCCATGAAAAAATTAAAATATAAGAACTCGTAGATTAATACTTTGATAGATTATACTTGAGTTAAGTTTCTTAATTGCCTATGCTTAGTTAGAGTTTGGGGTTGTTGATTTTTATCTTCTTCATCGAATTATCTAACGATTTAGTTTGCTTTTATGAAAAGTTGTATCTTTGATGCGTTATTCTTGCATACCACTTGATAGCTCATGCTTAGATTACTTTAAATAAAGATTAAAACTAAAAGATCACTTTTTTATAATAGAAGAAGATAATAGAAGTAAATATATGGTTAGAAACTAGTGGATTCTAAATTTTAGACTAATTAGAATAACTCTCAACTCCATCTTAGAATTTTTTATTAGTCCGTTAGACTATAAAATTAGTAAGAATCATAAAACACCTAAGATCTCTGTGGGACGACCTGTATAGCACTACAACTGACACTGTACGTTTGCAGTTAAATTATCACATCAAGTTTGTGGCGCCGTTGCTGTGGATCTGATGGTGTTTTTCTTGCTTTTTCTAATGTTTTACGGGTTAACAGTGTGTGTTGCGTGTGTATAGATCTGGAATTTCAGATACAACATGCAGAAAGGGACGAAGAGAGTCTCGGAAGCGCATTTCAAAATCCAGGAAGCTAAACTCTCTGGTTTTGCTGCTAAATAGTGGCAATTGCCACTAATTAGCAGTAATTTTAGAGACTTTATCTCCCAAATTTTGTCTAATTTTGTATGTAGGGTTCCTGGTTCTGTAAAAAAATATAAACAAAATATAAAAATAAAATTTTTATTTTTATATTTTTTCTTTTCCATCTCTTTCCCTCTCCACCTTCTTCAAAAAAAAAAGATTTAAAAAAATATTTCAAAATCCAACTGGTTGCTATCATTATCATGATACATATCATAATTATTATCAGTGTCCATGGATAGGAAGTTCGTTAGGATTAGGTCATAATCAATTTCACACCATATATAGTGAACCTACGAGTACTTCCTATACACAAAATTTCAATTGTGTTTGGATGAATCAATCTAATTTTGTATATAATCAAGAGCTGTACCAAGAGAGTTCTCCATCTGATTCTTTCTTTATGGGCTATTCATCTTCATGTTTTAAATTCAATCATGAATAAAATATTCAATTGAACATATTAGATGAAAGATTAAAAAGATTAGAAGCGAGATATGCATGTCATGAGAATCTATCTTCAACCACTTCATATCTGTCATCAAATATGTACATGGATCCATTATATCATTCTTCAAATTTCACTCATGATCTGGAGATGCAATCATTTGAGGAAAATAAGAAAAATTACGATCACGAGTCTGAGGAACGAAGACGTGGAATAGAAGAAGATATAGAAACTTTGCTAAAATCATCATCTCAAAAATCATCCTCTCAAATTGAATCTTTTATGGAAGATATTCTCAAAGTGATTTCTCAAACTAAATTTTTTAGAGATCAACCATCTAATAGTTTGAACATATCTTACTCCAATGAGTAACCACTTCAGTCATCTTTTGAAGTAGATAGGATTCGAAATGAGTTAAATAATTTTGTGCATGAGGAGTCTATAATTCAACATTGTGATCAACCTATTTTAGACCATTATGACAATAATTATGAAGAAACCAGTGATAAAGAAAATATTTTTCTTGATGATTTACCTCATGGTGGGCATGCTAGTGACACATTATCATTTGATTTTTTTGATGAAAATTGTGAAGAATAATTTTTATCCCTTCATAATAGTTTGACTAACGATAAGTCCACTAGTATGGCATTTTCTTTTGAGAATTTTGATGACAGATTTGAAGAAAATTTGCATGACGAGCCTAGAACATTAGAAGAATGGAAGAACCTTAAAAAGAAGAGATCATGATACCTAATGATTTGAAAGAGCCCTCCAACATCGAGCTTATAATTCCACAACACCAAAGTGAGTATGTTATTTTACAAGTTGATGAAATCAAAATACTTATTAATATGAAAGATACTCGTAGATGGAATATGAACGATGGTAAATGTACGCTTTCCAACCTCAAAATTTTACTATTGAATAAAAAAAAGAAGGGTAGGAATAAATTAAGAAAAATCAAAAATAAGATGGAGAGATTAAATGCAGAACTGACAAAAATGCTAAGTTCATCCATATCAAAACGTAAAAGGACACATTACGAGAGTGGAAAGCGGCCAAGAGGTCGTAACCGTTTGAATTTTCTAATAAATGTATAATATTTGTATAATAGTTTTTTTATTTATTTTACCACCATTGATTTGTGTATGAGGGCATATACAAGTTTAGGTGTGGGGAACTAGGTTAGGATATTTTCTTTATGTTTTTCTAGGATTTTTAGTTTTTTTTAGAAATTTTATTTTATTTTATTTTTAGATTTTTGGATTTTTTATTTTACACTTTGGGTAGTTTTTAGCATAACTTGCTAAAAAAAATTAAAAACTGAAAAAAATAATAAAAAAACTGAAAAAATTATATATATGTTTTCATCAATAGATCAACCTAATTACAGATAAAAGAATAAATTTAGATTTGAAATTGGATAGGAGAGTAGATTAGATGATACACTTTGAATTTTTTGAAAAAGATTAAAATCCGGAAAATAAATACCGCTAACAGTAGTTTTGAGGCAAGTATACATCTATTTTTCACTTCACAATACTTTATTAGGTTAAGGATAAAGATGATAATGATTGAGTAAGTCTTCTCTCTCTAAATAAAGAAAAAAAAGTTAGAATAAAATAATGGGGTGAGCCATGTATTAAGGCAATAGTCTCGAGAGTGATAAAATAATGAGGTGCGCCTGGTATTAAGGCAATAATTTCAAGAGTGAAAAAAAAGTATGATCTGAGTAATCGGGTACTTTGCACCTAAGCAAGCGTGAATATTCGAATGAAAGGTGAAATATTCTTAAAAAAAGGAAAAAAGAGAGAAAGTATGATCCGAGTAATCGGGTACTTTGCGCCTAAGCAAACGTGAATATTCGCATGAAAGGTGAAATATTCTTAAGAAAAAGAAAAAAAGAAAAAAAAAAAATAAAATGGAAAAAATTGTTATGAGAGAGGAGATGAATCATGAGTTAGAGTTGGAGTCCAAGGCCGAAATAGACTCTCACACGTGCAAGTAGATGTATAGAAGCCAATGGATTATCTGTTAGTAGGTATTGAAAGATAGGATTTAAATTTTTTATTAAAATAATAGGTGTATCTGATATGATGCTCGATTTGAAAATTGATAATCTAAATGCATTCTTGAGTTTGTATATTAGTGAGATTAATTGATGAAAATATCATAAAAAAGATTTTTCTTTCTTTTGTATAAAATTTTCCGTTTTCTTGGTTTTCGGTTTTTCTTTTCTTTATTCCTTAATCTATTTTCTTTATGAATTTTGTGGGTATATTCACTGCAAACCCTCACGAGACACAACTTGTCCACTATGATAACCTATGGGTTTAAAGGCTTGTTACACGTGCTAAGTGCAATCACGATTCCTGCGAAAGTGAGTTAGGATTTTTCTTTTTCTTTTTAGAGTTAGGTTTTTCTCGAGAACTAGTAAAAGATTGGTGTGGGGGTGTGATGAGTATCATATACTGTATATTTTCTCCCATAATTTATCTATTTTGTATATAAAAAAATGCTACTCGGATATTTTTAGTGTCTGTTTCAGATAATCCGATTCATATAAGAAGATGACATGAAATCAGAGCTGGATTAGCCCAGAAAAGAGTTCAAAGAGAGCAAAACTACAAGATTAAAAATACTTCAGAGAGTCAAAGTCAAATACAGTCATGAAAATAAAAATTACAAGACAAAAGCCTCATGCAAAAGAAATTTCAACCAATTTTCTCAAAATAATGCAGCTAAATAGCGGCATTTGCCACATTTAGTGGCAAAAAGGTGGGATCACATGCTAATTTTTCTTCGAGGGCTTCGATATAATTTTTTAGTTTTTCAGTTATATTAAAATTAGGGTTTGATTTTCGAAGCCTATATATTGGTCGTATCCTTATATTCTACGGTTTTTTTATGCAGTAGTTAATATAGAATTAGGATATAGTTTGTACTCGTTTTTAATTTAATAAAATTAGGGTTTTGCTAAAGGGGTGACGACCACAATACCGGACTCCAAAGGTAATTTTTTTTGCTTTTTAATTTTTTCTTAGTTAATTTATTTTAATTGCTTTCTAGTTTAGATTTATTTGCTTTCTAGATTAGATTTAATTGCTTTCTATGAATAAAAATTTGATTTTGCTTATTAGAAATATGAGTAGCTAATTTAGCTTAGCTCTAAGATGCAGATAAAGCTAGGATTCACCATGTAATTACTCTCTTGAATTTTCTTCTTAAATAAAATAAATAAAGACATGTTTTTTTCATGAAAAGATTAAAATGCAAGAACTCGTAGATTAATACTTTAATAGGTTATACTTGAGTTAAGTTTTTTGATAGCCTATGCTTAGTTAGGGTTTGGGGTTGTTGATTTTTATCTTCGTCATCGAACTATCTAACGATTTAGTTTGCTTTTATGAAAAGTTGTATCTTTGATGCGTTATACTTGCACACCACTTGATAACTCATGCTTAGATTATTTTAAATAAAGATTAAAACTAAAAGATCACTTTCTTATGATAGAAGAAGATAATAGAAGTAAATATATGGTTGGAAACTAGTGGATTTTAGATCCTAGGCTAATCAGAATAACTCTCAACTCCAACTTAGAATTGTTTGTTAGTCTGTTAGACTATAGAGTTAGTAAGAATCGCAAAACACCTAAGATGTCTGTGGGACGACCTGTATAGCGCTACAATTGACACTGTACATTTGCAGTTAAATTATCACATCATCCAACCATAAATACTTCTATTATCTTCTTCCTATTATACAAATTTGATCTTTTTGTTTTAATCTTTACTTAAAGTGTTCTAAGCATGTGTTATCAAGTGGTGTGCGAGCATTACTCATCAAAGAAACTACTTTCCATAGAAACAAACTAAATCATTTGATAATTAGATGAAGAAATTGAAAACCAACAACCCCAAATCCTAACTAAGCATATGCTATCAAAAAATTTAACTCAAGTATAACCTATCAAAGTATTAATATACGAATTGTTGTATTTTAATCTTTTCGTTGTAAAATCTTTTCTTTATTATTTTATTTAGGAAGAAAATATTAGAGAGCAACTACATGGTGGATTCGTAGTTTCATCTATATCCTAGAGCTAAACTAAATTAGCTACTAATAGTTCTAATTAGCAAGATCATATTTTTATTCATGAAAACAAGAAAATCTAATCTAGAAAGCAAGATTAATCTAAACTAAAAAGCAATTAAAATAATTAAACTTACAAGAAAGAACTTCTAAATAATGGCGTACCTCTGGAGCACGGCATTGCGGCCGTAACCCCTTCAACAAAACTCTAATTTTATTTATAATTAAGTGTACAAAATTATATTCTATATGAAACCCTAGATTACAAGGATATGGCCAATATATAGGCTTCGGAGAATCAAACCCTAATTTGAGTACAAGTGAAAAAACTACAAAATTATATCGAAGCCTCCGTAGAAAATCACCTAGAGTGGACCCCACTTTGGGCTATTTGGTGGCTAATGCTGCCAAATAGCGGCAAAACCTTGGATTTTTCTTCTGGTTTTTCTTCTGCATGAGTCTCGTATCTTGTTCTTGATTTTGATGACTACATTAAACTTTGACTCTCTGAATCATTTTATTCTTGTAGCTTTACTCACTTTTAACTCCTTTCTGGACTTGGCTTTCTAATCCGGCTCTGAGTTTATGCCATCTCCTTGTAGGAATAGGTTTGCCTGAAAAGTACACTAAAAATACCCGAGTAGTATTATTTAAATACAAAAATAGTAAATATAGAGGTTATAAATATGCAACATATGACACTCATCACAGCACACGCTCTCCCTCAGGTCCGCAAGAAGCAGCGCCCGCTCTCCCTCCCTCAAATCCGATCGGCAAGGAGCAGTGCCCGCTCTCCCTCTGATCTACAAGGAGCAGCTATCTAGGTTCGGCTGCTCTCCAATAGATCCGTGAGGAATCGCTAGGTATGAAGTCACACGAAAACATCTATGCCTTAGTGTCAACTCGAAGTCACAATTTATAAGCTGATGGTTTTTTTATCTCAAAGAATTAAGAATGTCTAGATGTCTAAGCTATATCCCTTTTTGTGTTACATTCAGGTCTGCATGTGAACCCCTTTTTGTTTTCCTTATTCCCTTCAAGCAGCGGGAAAAATCCATAGGGATTTTAGTTTAGTAGTACAAAAGATCAGGATGGATAGTAACAAAATATAGATAATGACATCTGATATGATAATTCTACTGAAAACGCACAGTGTCGGTTGTAGCGCTAACAGATCGTTCCCACAGGGATCTTTTGCAATCTTGCTAATTCTATTATTCTAACGAGTTAACTATGCGTCTAGATTGATGATTTGCAATTCTACTTATCCTAGGATATGGAATCTATTAGTTCATAACCAAATATTATCTATTTCGTCCTCTTTCTTCCATAAAAATATGATCTTTTAGTTCAATCCCTACTTAAAGCGTCCTAAATATGGACTATCAAGTGACATTCAAGTATAATGCATCAAAGAAATTACTTCTTTATAGAAATAAACTAAATTGTTAGATAAATTCAATAAAACAAATAAAACCAATAACTCCAAATCCTAGCTAAGAATAGGCTATCAAAATACTTAAATTAAGCATAACATATCAAAGTTTTAATCTACGAGTTCTTGTATTTTTATTGTTTCATAAAAAAATCCTATCTTTTTTATTTTTATTTTAGAAAGAACACAAATAGATTAATATGAGGTTGATTCCTAATTTTGTTTACATCCTAGAACTAAACTGATTAGCTACTCATACTCCTAATTGGTAAGATCATATTTTTTTTATTCAAAAGCATTAAGAATCCTATTTTTCTATGAAAGTTATAAAGAATCTATACTAGAAAATAAGATAAAACTATCTAAAAAGAAAATAAAATAATTAAACTTACAAGAATAAACTTCTGAACAATGGTGCACCTTTAGAGCACGGTATTGCGGCCGTCACCGCTTCGGCAAACCCTAATTTTATTAAATAATTTTTTAGTACAAAATAACATAACAAACCCTAATTACAAGTATACGGCCAATATATAGGGTTCAAAGAATCAAATCATAATCTGAGTACGAGTAACTACAAAACTACATCGAAGACCCCATAGAAAATTCATCCAATGTGGGCCCTAGGGTGCAGTTAAATGGCGGCAAATGTCGCCAAATAGCAGCAAAACTATGATATCTTAGCCCCAATTTTCTTCTGCTTGAGTGTCTTCTCTTGTTCCTTTGATTTTGATGACTATAATCAATTTTGACTCTCTGATGCATTATGGTCCTGTAGTTTTGCTCAATTTTAACTCTTCTGGACTTAGTTTCCTAATCCAGCTCTGAGTTTATACCATCTCCTTGTAGGAGTAGGTTTACCTGAAAATTATACAAAAAATACCCGAGTAGCATTATTTAAATACAAAAATAGATAATATGAAGACTATAAATATGCAATATATGGCATTCATTACACCCCACACCTATATTTTGCAGTCCTCAAGCAAAACCTAAATCTAAAAAGAAAAAGAAAAATCCTAACTCACTTCTGTAGGAATCGCGATTGCACTTAGTATGTGTAACAAGTTGTTAAACCCCTAGATTACCCTAGAGGACGAGTTGTGTCTCGTGGGGTTTGTAGTGAATATACCTACAAAATTGGTGAAGAAGTTAGATTAACATAATGGCCCTTAAAGCCTTATGCTCAACCTCTACCGGTAAATGACATGCTTTTCCAAATATCAACCCATAGGGATACATGCCTAGATTGGTTTTGTAAGCGGTACGGTAAGCCCATAATACATCTGCTAGTTTACATGACCAATCTTTCTTGTTGTGTTGCACTGTCTTCTCCAAAATCAGTTTGATTTGGCGATTGGAAATTTCCACTTGCCCACTGGTTTGTGGATGATATGGTGTTACTAACTTGTGGGTAATGGAATATTCCGCATGAGCATCTCAAATGATTAGTTAGTAAAATAGGTACCGTTATCACTAATGATAGCTCGAGGAATGCCAAATCGAGAAAAGATATTCTCTTTTAAGAACTTGACAACAACTTTGTTGTCATTCGATTTTGCGGCAATTGCCTCTAGCCATTTGGAAACATAATCGACAGCAACTAATATATATTGGTTTTCAAAGGAGTTGGATAACGGTCCCATAAAATATATACTCCATACATCGAATATTTCGACCTTAAGGATGGGTTGCAGAGGCATCATATTGCTCAATGAAATGTTGCCTACGAATTGATATCGTGTGCATATTTTGTAATATTCCACAGCATTATTAAAAATAGTTGTCCAATAAAAACCACTCTGTAACACCTTTTCAGCCATTTTCCTTGGAGTAAAGTGTCCTCCACAAGCAAAATCATGACAAAAGGAGAGGACACTTTGTATCTCATTGTCAGGTATGTATCGACGTATGATCCAGTCTGGATAACATTTGAACAGATATGGTTCATCCTAATAAAAGAATTTTACTTGGGACAATAATCTATATTGTCTTGCTTGGACCAATGGGATGGAATCTCCTTGGTTACAAGATAGTTCATAATGTCAGCAAACCATGGTTCACGCGTTAATGTAAGCAATTGCTCATTATGAAATGATTCATTTATGGGGCAAGAATTAGTTGGAGCGTGGGGCAGGTGAGACAACTGATCAGCTACTAAATTATCAGCACCTTTCTTATCTAATATCTCAAGATCAAACTCTTATAAAAAGATGATCTATCGAACGAGCCTTGCTTTTGCATCTTTCTTAGTCAACAGATATTTCTAAGCAGCGTGGTCAATGTACACTAAATCCGTGATCCAATCAAGTAGGAACGAAACTTTTCAAGTGCAAAGACGACTGCCAGAAACTCTTTCTTCGTAGTGGAGTAGTTCAACTGGGTATCATTGAGTGTCCTACTTGCATAGTAAATCACATATGGCTTCTTATTAATATATTGTCCAAGGACAATACCGATAGCATGATCAGATATGTCACACATAAGCTCAAAAAACAGACTCCAGTCTGGCGCATGAATGATACGAGTAGTTGTTAGCACCTTCTTGAGCTTCTTAAAGGCTCTAAGATAATTAGGTGTGAAATCAAATAGCACGTTCTTGGCTAGTAGATGTGTCAAAGGCCTAGCAATTTCGCTAAAGTTTTTGATAAATTTTTTATAGAACCTAGCATGACCAAGGAAGGAGCATATATCGTTCATTGATCACGGAGGTGGAAGATTCATGAGGAGGTCTACCTTGGATTTGTCAACCTCGATACCATCCTTCGAGATGACATGCCCTAGCATTATGCCATTTTTGACCATGAAATGACATTTTCCCAATTCAGTATCAAGTGTTTCTCATGGCAATGCGTGAGAACTAATTCTAAATGATACAGACACTCTTGAAATGAATCTCCAAAGATGGAGAAGTCATCCATAAAGATTTCAAGAAATCATTCAACCATATCGGAGAAAATACTCGCCATGTACCTTTGGAATATGACAGGTGCATTGCAAAACCCAAAGAGCATGCATCTATATGCAAAGGTGCCAAATGGACATGTGAACATGGTCTTTTCCTGATCCTCCGAGGTGATAGAAATTTGGTTGTAGCCAGAGTATCTATCTAAGAAACAATAGAACTCATGTTCGGCCAACCATTTTAGCATCTGATCAATAAAAGGTATGGGAAGTAGTCCTTCCCAGTTGCAGCATTTAGCTTTCTATAGTCAAATTAGACTCGCCATTCTGTCTGCAAACGTATCAAAATAAGATCATTTGTATTGTTCTTGACTATAGTGATTCCGGACTTCTTAGACACTACTTGAACTGGGCTCATCCATACACTATCATAGATAGGATAGATGATCCCATTATCAAGGTACTTAAGAATATCCTTCCTCACAGGCTTCTTTTATTACCGGATTCAACCTACGCTGTGGATCTCTTGTAGGTTGTGCATTATCTAGTATATGAATTCTCTGCTGCAGTATAGATGGACTTATTCCCTTTATATCGGCCATACTCCAGCCTATGCCTTCCCTATGTGATTTCAACACTGATATGAGTGCTTTCTCATGAACTTCAGTCAAATCTGTAGAGATAATGACCGGTAGTGTGTCATGTTCACCTAAGAAAGTGTACTTGAGATGACTCGGAAGGGTCTTTATCTCAAACTCAAGTGGACACTTAATAGATGGTCGTAACTAAACTCGTGGTTCAGTCATTAATGGTTTAGGTGGAAGTTCCCATTGAGTGGAAGACACATAATTAGATGACTAATCGAGTGTATCCAAGAATAAACTCTCATCAACTAAACTATCCAACTCATCAAAGAATTCCTCCTCTTGGTGCTCGCTGGACAACCCTTGGATCATATTCACTTCTAGGGGCTCGTCATGTGGATCACTCGATTTGCGCCCTATATTGAATATATTCAAGTCAAGTATCATGTTTCCAAAGGAAAGTCTCATCGATCCACTTCAGCAATTAATAACAGTATTAGAAATGGTCAGGAATGGACGTCCCAAAATAATTGGGATACAATGTTGTGGATCCACCAAAGGTTGAGTCTCGAGAACTATGAAATTGACTGGAAAAATAAACTCCCCAATCTTAAACAAAACGTCCTCAATCTCTCCCATAGGTTTCTTCACAAATCTATCAGTTAGCTGTAACATAATCCTTGTAGGTCTCAACTCTTCCAATCCTAACTGCTAGTACACTGAATAAGGAAGCAAGTTGACACTCGCTCCTAAATCTAGTTGAGCCATTTTAATCACTGTAGTTCCTATAGTGTAAGAGACAATAGGACTTCCAGGGTCTTTGTACTTCACAGGTACTGACTAAGAGAGGATGCTAGAGATGTTAGCAGTTAGAAAGACTTTCTTTGGAACATTTGTTGTTCTCTTCTTTGTGTATAAATCCTTTAAGAATTTGCATAAGTAGGTACTTGTTGGATTGTATCAAGAAGAGAAACATTGACCTTAATTTACTTGAATAACTCAAAAATGTGCTCAACTTGAGGAGAATTTTTCATCAATTAATTTGGATAGGGAGCCTTCGGCTTATACATATGGTCGATTGGAGGATCAGATTTAGAGGGGTCAGACTCCTCTTTCGTGATAGTGGGTGGATCCTGGGATAATGATGATAATGAATCATGAGGTGATGATAGAATCGTGGAATCAGGGAGTGTAGCCTGTCGTGCATTAGGAGTAGAATTAGGTGGCATGGCTATATGATTGTCAACCAGCTTGCCAGAGCAAAGCGTGTGAATGACATTAACTTGATTGACATGTGACTGATTAGACTTAGAGGAACTGGCATTAGTGTTAGTTAAGGGTTGATTTGGGAAAGTACCCCTGCCACATTCACTCATTTGACTCGCTAATTGTCCAACCTGTTGCTCTAAGTTCTTAAGAGCTTGAGAGTTCATGAGCAGGTGCTAATCTGTTCTTTGAATAAAATTAGTTGACACTTTCATGAGATTTTGCATATGTGTGTCAAGATTGGACGAGAACTTGAGGAGATTTTCAACACTCTTCTCAAGTGACTGGAGTCGCTTTTCTTGATCAGTGTTAGACCCCTATTATGGATGTGATTGGTTGTGTACAGGTGGTCTATTCTACTTGTTTCCATAGTTTGAAGCGTTTGAGTGTGTATAAGCACCCACATTTGGTCTTGGAAATTGACCATTGGCTAAAGGCTGCATGTTAGGGTTGGGGGCTCTTTGATATTGTCCTTGACCCTAAGAGAGATTTGGATGGTTTCTCCAATCAAGATTGTATGTAGGAGCATATGGATTATTCATGGGTCTTGGATATAAGGCGTTTGCCTGCTCAAGTGTCGGACCCATAGAATTTCAGTAACAGTAGGCACTCCTACATAACGTGATTTGGAGTTTTGCAATTAAAGCATGTGGTACCTTGTATTTTAACTGGTGGAGCACTAGGAGTCTCCAATGCCTTAATTCTCCATATAAAAGTTGCAATCTTCGCTTTGGCAGTTATCGAACTATCGACGCTATGGATCCCACCCTTATTTGTAGACGTTGATGCATTGGGTTTCTAAGCGGGACTCTCCCACTGCATTGTTTTCCATGATAGGTCCTCAAGGAAGTCCCATGCTTCTTTCGCATTCTTTCTCAAGAACTCCCCCAGACACATGGACTCAAGGAGAGTTTTGGATGTATAATCGAGTACTTCGTACACGATTTGACACAACCGCCACTATTCTATCGCATGGTGGGGGCACTGAGCTAACAAATCATTGAACTGTTACAAGTATTTCTAGAAGGGTTCTCCCGGCACTTAACGAAATTGATTAATTTGATTTCAAATTTTTATCGTCTTGTGCGTGAAATAATACTTCTAAAGAAACACTGCAACAAATTCATCCCAAATAGTGATTGAATAAGTAGACATGCTGTACAACCCCTTCTTGGCATTATCTTTAAGAGTTAATGGATGAAGTGGAGTTTAATTGCATACTTGATGTGATAAATTACTGCAAGCGTACAGTGTCGGTTGTCGCGCTATACAGGTCGTCCCACAGAGATCTCAGGTGTTTTATGATTCTTACTAATTCTATAGTCTAACAGATTAATAAAGAATTCTAAATTAGAAGAATGAGTTTTTAGTTCTAAAGATTAGCCTAGAATTTCGAATCCATTAGAATAATAGCCTAACAGTGAATTATCTCTTTCTTCCTGACTTTTAATTATGCATAACATATTAAAAAGGTGATCTTTTTAATTTGATTTTAATTAAGTGCCCCTAAGTATGACCTATCAAGTGATGTGCAAGTATAGACCATAAAAAATAACACCTTTCTTAAAAACAAATTATATCAAGTAGAAAACGTTATAAAAAAAAAGTAAAGAAATAAATTTCAAATCCTAATCTAAGTATAGGCTATTAAAAGACCGAACTTAAGTATAACCAATCTAAGAAATTAGATTTAAAAGTTTATTTAAGTCAATTTATTTATAGGAAAATCTTGTTAATGATTCTGGAAATAAACAAAGAATATGAATTCCAAATCTCATCTAAGCATAGATTGTCAATATGTTAATTAAGCATAATCTATCAAAGAATTATGATTTAGGAACTCTATATTTTTTTATTTATAGAAAAATCATAGCTTTATTTCTTTTTTGGAAGAAGATGAGATAAATGCATATTAGATCTATTAAACTAACTTCTTCTACATCCTAGGACTAAATAAAATTAGTTACACATGATTCTAGTAAGCAAAATCCTATTTTTATTCATGAACGCAATTAAATCTAATCTTGAAAGGGAATAAATTTATACTAGAAAGCAATTAACTCTATCTAAAAAAGCAAATAAAGATTAGAAAGCAATGGCGTACCTCTGGAGCACGGTATTGTGGCCATCACCCTTTTAGGAAAACCCTAATTTTATTAATTTAAAATGAGTACAAAAATTATAGGACCCCCCTAGAATACAAGGATACGGCCAATATATAGGCTTCGAAACTCAAATCCTAATTCTAATATAACTGAAAAACCACAAAATTATATCGAAGCCCTCGGAGAAAATCCAGTTTGTGGATCCACCTTTGAGCCGCTATTTGGCGGCAGATGCCGCCATTTAACGGCTAGAAATTGTGTAATTATTTTGATTTTTCTCCTGCTCGAGTCTCCTGTCTTGTACACTTGATTCTCCTAGCTGTATTTAACTATGACTCTCTGCAGTATTTTAATCTTATATCTTTGCTTTCTTTGAATGCTTTTATAAGATTTGTTTCCTAATCAGGCTATGATTTTATACCATCTCCTTGTATGAATCGGATTATCTAAAAAAGAGACTAAAAATACCTGAGTAGCATTATTTATATACAAAAATAGATAAAATATAGCAGAAAAATTACAATATATGAAACTCATTACACCCTCACTCCTATCTTTTCCTAGTCCTTGAGCAAAACCTAACCCTAAAAAGAAAAGGAAAAATCCTAACTCACTTTCACAGGAATCACGATTGCACTTAGCACGTGTAATAAGCTTTTAAATCTCTAGGTTAACCTAGTGGACGAGTGTTGTTTCGTGAGGGTTTGCAGTGAATATACCCACAAAATTCGTGAAGAAAATATATTAAGAAATAAAGAAAAAATAAGGATAACCAAAAATCAAGAAAGATAAAAATTTTATACAAAAGAAAGAAAAATATTTTTTTATGATATTTTCATCAATTAATTTCACTAATATATAAACTCAAGAATACATTTAGATTATCAATTTTCAAATCGAGCGTCATATCAGATACACTTATCATTTTAATCAAAAATTTAAATCCTATTTTCAATACCTACTAGCAGATAATCTATTGGCTCCGATACATCTACGTGCATGTGTGATAGTCTACTATAGCTTTGGATTCCAACTCTAACTCGTAATTCATCTCCTCTCTCATAACAATTTTTTTCTTTTTTAAATAATATTTTATCTTTCATGCGAATATTCACGCTTGCTTAGGTGCAAAGTACCCAATTACTCAGTTCACAAAGTACCCAATTACTCAGTTCATACTATTTTTTTTTAGAATATTCACTTTTCATTCGAATATTCACGCTTACTTAGGCACAAAGTAGCCGATTACTTGAGTCATACTCTTTTTTCACTCTTGAGACTATTGCCTTAATACTAGACGCACCCCATTATTTTATCACTCTCGAAACTATTGCCTTAATACCAGGCTCACCCCATTATTTTATTCTCACTTTTTTTCATTGTTTAGAGAGAGAAGACTTACTCAATCATTATCATCTTTGTCCTTAACCTAATAAACTATTGTGAAGTGAAAAATAGATGTATACTTGCCTCAAAACTACTGTTAGCGATATTTGTTTTTTGGATTTTAATTTTTTTCATAAATTTCAAACTGTATCGTCAAATCTACTCTCCTATCCAAGTTTAAATCTAAATTTAGTCATTTATCTATAGTTAGGTTGATCTATTGATGAAAATACATAAATTTGTTGTTAATTTTTTCAGTTTTTATTTCATTTTTTTAATTTTTTTTAGTTAGTTACCCTTAAAACTACCTAAAATGTAAAATAAAGAAACCCAAAAATCATAAAAAATCTTCTAAAAATAAAATAAAAACTCTAAAAAAATAAAATCTTAGAAAAACACCAAGAAAATATCCTAATCCACTCCCCCACATCTAAACTCGTGTATGCCCTCATACACAAACCAAGTATGGTAAAATAAATATGAAAACTATTATACAAATACTATATAAACAATGAGAGTCGTGAAAATTACGATCTCAATATCATCACCCTATTAACGCATGGAAAACAGTTACGCCCTCTGGATCGCTTCCCACTTTCATAGTGTGTGCATTTTAAACGTGAAGTGGGTGCATTATTATATCTCATCAACCTCCTACAAGTCACGAAATTACCTGTCTGCTTCTTATACCATCCTCGCTTTTTCTTTATCCACATGTAAGCGTTAATAATTGGGTTAAAAAATTCTTCATTATAAATCTACCAATCATCATTAGTAACAAGCATACATGTAGAAATATCATGAGGTGAGATGAGTGCTATAGGATCAAGTGAATGTGGTGGTGGCTCTTCTAACTCACGAAGTAATTCGAGCTCCTCTACAAACAAATCCTCAAAAGTTTGCTTATAAATCAATGATACACTTGCACAAGTATCATCATACATCGATTCAGTATGTGACAATTCATCTAATAATATGAGCTCATCTTTGAACAATTTCTCAGATGAGGGTTCATCATCAGTGCACAAGGTAGAATGAGAGTGCAAACTATGAATCATATTTATCTCACTGAGGGAGCTCGTTGTGAGCTCATCCATATTAAATATGTTCAATGCCACAGTCATATTTCCAAACGATAACTTTATGAGGCCACTCCTACAATCAATTAATGCGTTTGATGTTGCAAGGAATGGTCTACCCAAGATAACGAAAATTTGATTCCATGGATTGGAGATTGGCTCAGTTTCTAAGATAATAAAATCTACAGGAAAGATAAACTCACCGACCTTAATGAGCACATCTTCAACCATACCAAGTGGTCTCTTGATCGAATGATCAGCTAACTGTAATGTGACCTTGGTAGGTTGAAATTTTCCTAACGCCAATTGCTGATAAACAGTATAAAAAAGCAAGTTGACACTTGCCCCTAAATCAAACAACGCCCTATCAAATGTAGTGTTCCCAATGGTGCATGAGATTGTAGGGGAACCTGATCTTTGTACTTAATAGGCAAGAAGTTAGAGAGGATTTGCGATATATTTGCAGTAAGAAAAACTTTCTCAGGAACATTTCTTGCTCGTTTCTTAGTACATAAATTCTTGAGAAAATTTGCATAAGTAGGAACCGTTGTATAATATTGAGGAGTGGAATATTAACCTTCACCTGCTGAAATATTTCAAGAATCTTTTCTACTTGTGGTGAAGGCTTTCTAAGTTGATTGGGATATGGTACTTTGGCTCAGGAACAGGTTCTTCTGAATGAGTATGTGACGGTGATGGAGGTGATAAATATAGTTGTGGAGAAAGGGGTGGATGAGATGGTGTAGCCTCCGAGATAGTAGGAGTGGGATCAGGAGGTATGGCTACATTATTGTCCACTTACTTGCCAAATCTTAGTGTGTGAAAGGTATTACATTGGTGGACATGCGACTGATTAGAATTTGAGGAACTAGCATTAGGATTCGTTATGGGTTGAAGTGAAAAAGTACTCTAGCCATGTTCACTCATCTGACTCGCTAATTGTCCAACCTGCTGCTCTACATTCTTAATAGATTGAGAGTTTATGAGCAATTACTGACCTGTATTTTGAATAAAATCAGTTGACACTTTCATAAGATTTTGCATGTGTATGTCAAGGTTAGACATATGTGTGTAAAACTTGGAATTGAGACTTGAGAAGATTTTCAAAGTTCTTCTCAAGTGACTAAAGTCACTTTTCTTGATCATTATTAGACCCCTATTGTGGATATGAGTGGTTTTGTGCAGGTGATCTATTCTGGTTGTTCCCATAATTTGATGAGTTTGGGTGTTGATAAGCACCCACATTTGGTCTTGGGAACTGACTAGTGGTTGGAGGTTGCATGTTAGGGTTAGAAACTTCCTGATATTGCCCTTGACCCCATGATAGATTTGAATGGTTCCTCCAGCCAGGATTGTATGTAGGAGCGTAAGGATTGTTCACGGGTTGTTGATACAAGGCGTTAGCCTGCTCAAGTGTGGGACCTATGTGATTCATTAATAATTGACGCTCCTCCATTACGTGATTTGGAGTTCTGCAATTAAAATATGTGGGACTTTGGATTTGATTCACTTGACCCACTGGTGGAGCACTGGGAGTTTCCAGTACCTCAATTCTCCTTATAAGGGCTACAATTTTAGCTTCGACAACTATAGAGCTGTCGATACTATAGATCCCACCCTTATGGGCAGCAATTGGTGCACTGGGTTTCTCAGTGAGACTATCCCACTTCATATTCTTCCACGATAAGTCCTCAAGAAAGTCCCATGCTTCATCCTCGTTCTTTCTCATGAACTCCCCTTGACACATGGACTCAAGATGAGTTTTGGATGTGCAATTGAGTCCTTCGTACACGATTCGACACAACCTCCACTTTTCTATCGCATGGTAGCGGCACTGAGCTAAAAGATCCTTGAACCGTTCCAAGTAATTCCAGAAGGGTTCTCCCAGCACTTGACAGAATTGATTGATTTGATTTTGTATCATTGACATCTTATGCGTGGGATAATACTTCTTAAGAAACACTGTAACGAATTAATCCCAAGTAGTGATTGAATCAGTAGGCATACTGTACAACTACTTCTTGGCATTATCCTTAAGTGCAAAGGGGATGAAGCGGAGCTTAATTGCGTCCTCCGATAAGTGCTGCAGTTTTATCATCACGCATACTTTCTGAAATTTACTGATAAAGAGATATGCATCCTCTGAATCAGAATTAGTGAATTTAGGAAGCATACTGATGTACTGCGACTTCAACTCATAGTGATTACCCGCTGCGTGTGGAAGTTTTATGCATGATGGAAGTGATGTGAGCAACGGGTAACATCGTTCAAGAAGGATCGGGATCGGCTGGTCCATCTTGTTTTTCATGAACAAATCTGATCTCACAAGTTGACCAAATTGATCGCGAGTCAAATGTGACATGAACCAATAACCGTGAGTGTATACATGAATTACCTAAACGAATGCAAGAAGTGGGTGTGGTGGAGAGGAAAACGGTGGAATAAGTATGATCAAATAAAAATGTGATTCCTACTATTCCTAAATTTTTTTGTACTTTTTTTACAGAACCAGAGAACCAAATCACAGAACTGGAGAAAACTTGGGTTCAGTGTGTCCTGATAGGGCCGCCAATTGGCGGGTTTAGCCGCCAAATAACAGCTAAACCAGAGAGCTTGACTCTCTAGTTTTTTATGCTTAGTCCAGAGGCTCTTCTGATCCCTTTTATCTTCCTGTATTTGCAATTTCTATTCTCTGCACACTCAATACACACTGTTAACTCGTAAAACTTTAGAAAAAGAAAGAAAAATACCCTCGATTCCCGGCAACGGTGCTAAAAACTTGATGTGATAAATTACTGCAAGTGTACAGTGTCGGTTGTAGTGCTATACAGATCGTCATACAGAGATCTTAGGTATTTTGTGATTCTTATTAATTCTATAGTCTAATAGATTAACAAAGAGTTCTAAGTTGGAAGGATGAGTTTTAAGTTCTAAAGATTATCCTAGGATTTCAAATCCATTAGAAAAACAGCCTAACAGTTAATTATCTCTTTTTTCCTAACTTTTTAATTAGGCACGATTAAGTAACATATTAAAAAGGTGATCTTTTTAATTTAATTTTAATTAAGTGCCCCTAAGTATGACCTATCAAGTGATGTGCAAGTATAGACCATCAAAGATAACACCTTTCTTAAAAACAAATTATATCAAGTAGAAAACCTTATAAACAAAAGCAAAGAAATAAATTTCAAATCCTAATCTAAGTATAGGCTATCAAAACACCGAACTTAAGTATAACATATCAAAAAAAATTAGATTTACAAGTTTATTCAAGTCAATTTATTTATAGGAAAATCTTGTTAATGATTCTAGAAATAAACATAGAATATGAATGTCAAATCTCATCTAAGCATAGATTATCAAAATATTAATTAAGCATAATCTATCTAATAATTATGATTTACGAACTCTATATTTTATTTATTAATAGAAAAATTATAACTTTATTTCTTTTTTGGAAGAAGATGAGATAAATCCATATTATATCTATTAAACTACTTCTCTACATCCTAGGGCTAAAGAAAATTAGTTACACATAATTCTAGTAAGCAAAATCCTATTTTTATTCATGAAAGCAATTAAATCTAATCTAGAAAGCGAATAAATCTATCCTAGAAAGCAATTAACTCTATCTAAAAAAATAAATAAAGATTAGAAAGCAATAGCATACCTCTGGAGCACGGTATTGTGGCTGTTACCCATTCAGCAAAACCCTAATTTTATTAATTTAAAATGAGTACAAAAATTACAGGATCCCCCCTAGAATACAAGGATGAGGCTAATGTATAGGCTTCAGAACTCAAACCCTAATTCTAATATAATTTAAAAACCACAAAATTACATCAAAGCCGTTAGAGAAAATCCAGCTTTTGGATCCACCTTTGAGCCGCTATTTAGCGGCAAACGCCGCCATGTAGCGGCTATAAATTGTGCAATTGTTCTTATTTTTCTCCTGCTCGAGTCTCTTGTCTTGTACACATGATTCTCTTAACTATATTTAACTTTAACTCTCTGCAGTATTTTAATCTTGTAGCTTTGATTTCTTTGAACTCATTTATAGGATTTGTTTCCTAATCCGGTTTTGATTTTATGTCATCTCCTTATATGAATCGGATTACCTGTAAAAGACACTAAAAATCCTGAGTAGTATTTATTTATATACAAGAATAGATAAAATATGGGAGAAAATAATGCAATATATGAGACTTATCAATCCTCCTATAAGTTGTGCAGTTTAATCATGTTCACTGATAAAAAGATATGCATCCTTAGAATCAGAACCAGTAAATTTTGGAAGCATGATAATATACTGCGGCTTCAATTCATAATGATTACCCACTGCGTGTGGAAGTTTGATGCACGACACTAGTGATGTGCGCAATTAGTAACATCGATCCTGAAGGATCAGGATCGGTTGGTCCATTTTGTCTCCTATTAACAAATCTGATCCATTAGTCGACCAAATTGATCACGGGTCTAATGTGGGATGAACCAGCGACCGTGAGTGGATGCTGAATTTCCTAAACTAATGCAAGAAGTGGGTGTGGTGAAGATGAAACGGTGGAAGAAATATGACTAAAGAAAAATGTGATGTCCTACTGTTTTTATTTTTATTATTTTTTACAAAATCAGGCAACTAAAATACAGAACTGGAGAGAAAATGGGGTTAGGATTCACCTAGGCTACCGCTATTTGGCGGCTCTTGCTACCAATTAGTGGTAGAACCAGAGAGATTGTCTCTCTGGTTTCTGCTATACATCTGAACCTCATCTAATCCCTTTTATCTTCCTATATCTACACTTTCTGCTCCCTGCACACTAAACATACACGGTTAACCTGTAAAACTTTAGAAAAGGCAAGAAAATACCGTCGATCCCTAGCAACGGTGCCAAAAACCTGATGTGATAATTCTATTACAAGCGCACAGTGTCGGTTGTAGCGCAGGGATCTAGAGTGTTTGCAATCTTGTTAATCTTATTATTCTAACGAGTTAACTATGAGTCTAGATTGATGATTTGCAATTCTAATTAGCTTAGGATATGGAATCCACTAGTTCACAACCAAATATTATCTATTTCGTCTTCTTTCTTTCATAAAAATATGATCTTTTAGTTTAATCCCTACTTAAAGCATTCTAAGTATTAACTATCAAATGACGTGCAAGTATAATCTATCAAAGAAATTACTTCTTTATAGAAATAAACTAAATCGTTAGATAAATTCAACAAAAGAAATAAAACCAACAACTCCAAATCCTAACTAAGTGTAGGCTATCAAAATACCTAAATTAAGCATAACCTATCAAAGTTTTAATTTACGAGTTCTTGTATTTTTATTGTTTCATAGAAAAATCCTATCTTTTTTATTTTTATTTTAGAAAGAACACAAATAGATTAATATGAGGTTGATCCCTACTTTCATCTATATCCTAGGACTAAACTAATTAGCTACTCATACTCCTAATTGGCAAGATCATATTTTTATTTTTCAAAAGTATTAAGAATCTTATTTTTCTATGAAAACTACAAAGAATCTATACTAGAAAGCAAGATAAATCTATCTAAAAAGCAAATAAAATAATTAAACTTATAAGAATCAATTTTTGAACAATGGTGTACCTCTAGAGCACAGTATTGCGGCTATCACCCATTCGGCAAATCCTAATTTTATTAAATAATTTTTGAATACAAAATAGCATAAAGAAACCTAGTTACAAGTACATGACCAATATATAGGCTTCAGAGAACCAAACCCTCATCTAAGTATAAGTAAATAACTATAAAACTACATCGAAAACTCCATAGAAAATTCATCCAATGTGAGCCCTAGGGTGCCGCCAAATGGTGGTAAATGCCGCCAAATAAAGGAACAACTACGATATCTTGGCCCCAATTTTCTTCTATTTGAGTGTATTTGTTCCTTTGATTTTGATGACTGTAATCAACTTTTACTCTCTAAAGTATCATGGTTTTGTAGTTTTGCTCACTTTTAACTCCTCTCTAGGCTTGATTTCCTAATCCGGCACTAAGTTTATACCATCTCCTTATAAGAATAGGTTTACCTAAAAAACACATTAAAAATACCCTAATAGCATTATTTAAATATAAAAATAGATAATATGGAGGCTATAAATATGCAATATATAGCACTCATCAACATTCAACAATGTTACCATGAATATGGTTTATGATAGAATCTAAAGAAATATAAAAAACAAAATTTAGAATTTAGATTTGGCATCAAAAGCACTTACAAATGTTGAACAATCCCAATTGGTGGCCACCTAGATGAGTGTTAGTTCTTGTATGTTTAAATATACCAGTCAGGTTGACCAAATTGTTTACATCTTGACAATTTGAACCATCTTAATGTATTGTCTTCCCTAATGCGATCAATAGGGAAGTTTAATGGTGATAGCATCAGTTATTGACATGATTGGTTTGACATAGTATTGCAAAGAGTCATCAAGGTTCTTAAGTCGTTCAATTTGTCACTAAACTAGAGTTTTGAAGTCTCTCATTAGTGCTAAAATTAGTTGGTTTCTCCTATGTCTTCATCACCATCATGTATGCTAACAAATGATGATATGCAAAGTTTGTTTGAACTAATTCATCTGGTGAACTTTCTGTCGTTGGGATATATTATGGAGGATGTACTGTGAAGTATTTTTTTTTGAAGAAATTAGTCTGGTTATGCTGAATTTGATTCAGTTAGTGGTGCCCTGAGTTTGAGGATCTGAAATTGGTACCGATATTGCTAATTTGCAAATATTTTACTAATATATGTGATATTGCTGATATGATAATGTCCAATATTGTCAATTTCTGATACTACAAACTATCTGCTTTTAAACCTTTCTTGACCTTTGTCTTTTGCTTGAAGAAGTATTTGAAAAAGATATTCTGGGTATATGGCAAGTCAGTGCTTTAGGAATTTCTGACTACATAACACCTGATCAGATAATAGTGACAATGAAGAGGTCTTGCTGTGAAATTCATCTGAACAATTTTTTTCCATTGTTATTATTAAACATTGTGAAGTCATCACAGACCAAGATGTCATTGTTCAAATTGCAGAAAAAAGTTGTATACAGTTCAAGCCCTAGGTTGCGGAGACCTACGAGTTCAATCTGCGGTGTGTAAAAAATAACTAAAGAAAGCAACCTTTTTATTTATTTGAAACTAGAATTTGTACAATGCTGAACGATCATTGCATTTAAAGCAAAGCAGCCTTCTTGCATGTCATTAGTATTTGTGCTTATATATTGAATAATTTGACAGTAGAATAAATTCACTCCATTCTTGAAAACTAAAAGATTTTTGTTTATATTGCATTACATGTTCTTGTAATGCAACATAAACCTACTTGTCTGACATTATCTTGTCCCAAGACATACTCAATGCCTATATTTCATTATATGTTCATATTTTGTTTATAATACATTCAACTACTTAAAGTGCAAGTGAAATAAATTGGGTAATTTTTGGTCTACAATGACTGCTATCATTTTGTTTTATAATGGCAGTGAAAATAAGAGGAAAGAGATTAGTTCAACTATACTTATACATCACTTACTATTTAAGAAACATCTAAAATATAGAATCAATATATCATTACCATAAACAAAGTAGATCATTCTTTTGCAAAACAAAGTGGAAAGTTATAGTTTGGTTGCATGACTGATAATGGATGCTATCTTTTTTAGTTTTCTTGTTAATGTAGATTTTTGTTTACAGATTCCTTTGTGTGCATCCTTGAAATAACTTTTGACTTTGTATGTGTAAACTACAACTGTATTTAAACTGTTTATTTGCTTGTTGGCTTGCAAATCTGTGAATTTATAACTGTATATAATTGCTTTTTAGCTAATGCTGAAATTGAGAAAACTTCTTAATCACATTTACTTTCTTAGTCTACGAATCTTAGAATTACCTTGAAAACAATTGTTGTTTAGCACATTCTGCTTCTCAAGGAACTGCAACTTTAGTGTAGAGACTTTTCCTTTTAAGAATGATACTGAAAGAACTTCAAACTATGTAGAAAGCTTTTAGGAGATTTTAATCTTGTGGCTTCATCAAATGCAAATATTTCTACAAATAGAAAATTAAAGTTAAAATAGATACAAATAACAATGAATTAAACAAGAAACCATTCTTAATATCTTAAACACTAATGATGAAATTATGTTCGGATAAGAGCATGTAGAGAGAAGGACAAAAAAATATATAAGGAAGGTTTTTTTTTTAATCTTAGGATTCTTTTTATTATTGTTGAAACATTGAATAGAAGCAATAGAATATTTGAAAGATATCATATTATTTAGTTAAAAAAAGGAATTAATTTTTTTTTTTTCACATGTTGCCCAGAGCGTGCACGCACCATGGTGCACAGGCGCACGCGCCCATGGTGCAAGGGCGCTTGCACCTGAGAAAGCACATGACCCTGGGCCTGCATGGTTCTTCTCTTAGAGAGTAAAGAAAAATAAAAGAAAATATGCAATTATTTGTTAATGTACATTGTTCTCTTCCTAATACAACCTATCTATTGTTATATTACAACTCATGTAGGTAAGGATGGTAGACAAGAGATTGATGGAAATTTCCAATAGAGCAAGCATTGAATATATAAAAGGAGTCGATGATTTTCTTGATTATGCTTTTTCACAGCATGGAGTCATAGATAGAGTTCGTTGTCCATGTAATAAATGCAAAAATACTATTTATAAATTTCACACTGAAGTGTGACTTGACTTATTTAAGAAAGGCATTGTGAACAATTATAAAGTATGGGTGCTTCACGGAGAAAAGTATGGGGAACGTGTGGATTCATCAAATGTTATAGATGTTAGTGATCAGAATGTAGAAAATCATATGGATCAAGATGATATGATAGGTGTAATACATGATACATTCGGCTACAAAAACGTATCTATTGAAAAAAAGGTGACATTAGTGATCCACAAGAGCCAATTGAGGAAGCCAAAAAATTCTATCGGTTACTTGAAAATGCTGATATTAAATTATACCCCACTTGTGAAAAATTGACGAAATTATCATTTATAATTAAGTTACTATACATAAAATGTTTTAACAACTTGAGTGATTCAACAATTTATGATTTGTTGAAACTTTTTAAAAAAGCTCTTCCAAATGATGCATTGATACAGGACTCTTATTACGAGGCAAGGAAAATTATTCGTAATTTAGGTCTCGATTACATCAAAATAAATGCATGTAAAAATGATTGCAACTTATATTGGAGAGAGCATGCAGATACACACAGTCATGTCCTACTTGTGGACTTTCTCGATGGAGGGATTCGAATAAACATTCAAAAATTCCACATAAAGTACTTTGTTACTTTCCATTGAAAACAAGACTACAAAGGTTATTTATGTGCAAAGATATAGCAAAAAAATGAAATGGCATAAAGAGAAATGTAGCAATGATGGCATAATGAGGCATCCAGTGGACTCAATTACTTGGAAATAATTTGATGAGAAGTATAAGGCATTTGTTGCAGATCCGAGGAATGTTAGGGTCGGCTCAGAAAGTGACAGTTTTCAACCTTACGGTAATCTGAGCTCTTCGCATAGTATTTGGATAGTGGTTCTTGTACCGTATAATTTGTCCCCATGGTTATGCATGAAACATTCCTATTCCATGATGTCACTTCTTATTCCCGGTCCAAAGTGTCTAGAAAATGATATTGTTGTTTATTTAGAGCCACTTATTAAAGAATTAAAAGAACTATGGGAAGATTGAGTATATACATATGATGCACACAATCAGTAGAATTTTAAATTACATACTGCTATTATGTGGTCTATTAATGATTTTTCCGCATATGCTAATTTATCTGGATGGTGTACAAATGGAAAACTAGCTTGTCCTTATTGTCACAAAGATACTTCTTCACTCTCGATTCGTAACAAATTATGTTTTATGGATCATCGTCATTTTTTGCCACATAATCATTCTTTGAGAAATAATACAAAATTATTTAATGGGTAAAAGGAGGATAGAGTTGCTTAAGAGATCTTAATAGGGGAAGACATGCTTGATCAACTGCGCCCTTTCAAAAATGTTATTTTGGAAAAGGACTTAAAAGAAAATGGAGTGAGTTAAATATTATATATAATTGGAAGAAGAAAAGTATATTTTTTAATTTGCCTTATTGGAAAAATCTCATATTGCACCACAATATTGATGTAATGCATACTGAATGAAATATTTTTGATAATATTTTAGGAACAGTGATGGATATTAAAGGGAAGACCAAAAACACTTTAAAGAGTCAGTATGATCTTATTGATATGGAAATTAGAAAGAAACTTCATCCTTATGTTGATGATAAAATCAACTATGTTTACCTCATCCTTCATATGCTTTATCATCGAATGAGAAGATCATTTTTTGTAAATTTTTGGCAAATTTAAAAGTTCCAGATGGATTCCCATTGAACATATCTCGATGTGTAAATATTGATGGGAAAACAATAACTGGTTTGAAGTGTCATGACCATCATATTAATTTTACCGCTTGCCATACATGGATTGTTACCGAAAGATGTTTGTGAACCATTGATTGAGTTGAGTGACTATTTCAGAAGATTATGTTCAAAGTCATTACGACATGATGATTTATATCAACTTGAAAGCGAGATTGTATTAACATTATGTAAACTTGAGATAATATTTCCACCTTCTTTCTTCAATGTGATGATTCACTTACCAGTTCACTTAGCAAGAGAGGCAAAGATTGTTGGTCCAGTACAATATCGATGAATGTACCCAATTGAAAGGTAATTATCGTTGCTTAAGTACTTAGATTTTAAAATGGTTAATTTAAATTTTATTATAAAACATTGTTTGATTATAATTGTTTGTGTTATAGGTATCTATGCACGCTTAAGTCATATGTTCGCAAAAAATCTAGCCCTGAAGGATCGATAGCAGAAGTATATATTGCAGATGAGTGCTTAATATTTTGTTCCAGATATCTTCATGATGTTCATTCTAGATACAATCGAGCACCACGAAATGATGATGATCATACTCATAAGACCGGGCTAGCTATTTTTGAAAGGAATGGTTTTGCGAAAGGAGCATACAAGTCACACTATCTTAATAATGAGGAATTTACTCAAGCACAAATGTATATATTCCAAAATTGCGAAGAAGTTTGGTCATTTATTATGTAAGTAAAGATAAATTATTTTAAAATATAACATTTAGTTTGATATTTCTAACTACTATTATTATACTTATCTACATGTTCTTTCACAGCAAGCACAAAACTGAACTGCAAAAGAAAAATGCTAGAACTGGAGCTGAGAGACACATTAAAGAGTTTCCATCATGGTATTATAAATGTGTAGGCATTCATTTTTTAATCCCTTTTGAATATAGTTGAATTTTGTATAAGAGTTCCAAAAGAGTTCCAAAAACATTGGTTAACATGGTTCACTATCTTCATTATTCAATAGGTATTGAAGCTTCATCCGATGGACTTGCAAATGATGATCTTTTTAATTTAGCCATTGGTCCACAAAAATTGTGTCATCGATATTTGTATCTTGTTAACAAAAATTGTGTCATCGATAATTGTATCTTGTTAATGGTTTTCAGTTTTACACACGAGATTGTTCAATTGGAAAGAAAACTCAAAATAGTCGCATTGTTGTTAGAGGGAATGATTCATCTACTGACAAGGAATATTATGGGTTTTTAGAAGATATCATTGAGTTATCATATGTTGGAGGTAAAACTGTCACTCTTTTCAAGTGTCATTGGTGGAATGTAGACCACCTGGGAAGAGGATATAAGGTTAAAAATTATGGATATACAACCGTGAATATTAATGGGTCTTTGAGTAGCAATGAGCCTTTTGTATTGCATGTCAAGCGGAACAAGTTTTTTATGTTGAAGATCTTGCAAATAAGGATTGGCTTGTTGTGGTCAAAATAAAACCTCGTGATTTTTATAATATGCCACTGAACACCAACAGCTTGGACATTGAAGATGTAGATACTTCAGAAGATGAAGATACTTATCAAGAAGAGAAATTTGATCGTGCCTTCAATATCAACCAAGCCATAGAAAATGATAATATCTTAGTAATGCTTACGAGAGATGATATCGAACCTGAATAAGTTGATGCTGATATGGAGAAGGACATCAGAAGTTCAAATGTACAATATTTTATTAGTGATAGTGATGATAATATAGAATTGTTACATGATGTAGATGATGATGATATTCATGATTTTTCATCTGACAGTTATTCATCTAATCAATAAAGGTTGTTTCCAGATTTTATAATTATCTTTTATGGAAAATTCACGGTTTTGTTTCATGAATGTATATTTCTTTGTTTAGATATTTATTTGTGTTGTAATTGTTATAAATTCAAGGATTTATCTGTGTCTTGTATATGATTTTCAATTTTATTGTCATAAATTGTTGAGCTAACACATTTTTTCCTGTTATAATTAAGTTATGTCTAACAAAGAAAGAGAAGGATATGCAAATAATTCTTAGCGTGATAAGAAAAAAAGTTCTTATAATGAAACTACGTTCCCTTTAAATATGCAGCTAGAGCCACAATGAATGACACAAAGACAAGTAGATAGTTAACTTCTATCAATACAACCACAATCAAAGAATCGACTTCTACAAGTAGATAGAGAATCTCCAAGCAGTGCAGGTATGTTTATTTATTTAATTAATTGATATGCAAATTTTAATTTGATTGAAAATCTTATATTGCTATTTCTTTTAATAGCCTCTTGTACTATAAATAAGAAAAGAGTCAGAGGAAAATATAAAAGTTACAAGATTGATGAGAAGATAAAATTGGTGGCCAAAATTTAAACATTGATATACCCGAGGATATTCCAAGAGCAGTAGGAGACAATGTCAAAGATATCGTAAATTATTGTGGATTAACGGTTCAAAATTATGCTCACTTAAATGTTAATCATTGGCAAGACGTAGTCAATATTGTGGGTGAACAAATGTTATAACAAGTGAAGGTACAAAAGTAAAGTGTTTTTAATGATTTCATAAATATCAAGTAGTTATAATTATTTACTTTTATCTCTAACTAAGATCTCCATGCAGGAAAAGTTTAAAATTGATCCACATAATGATCTTTGGTTTAATGTATTCATCTTATCTACAATGCAACTTTTCTATAGGTGTTGGAAGAGTCGTTTGCATTTGGCTTATAAAAGATTTGACACGGATGAAGAAAGATTGACAAGTATTCCTAAAGATATATCACCAGAAGCATTGAATGCTTTAATTAAATATTTTTCTTCTGAGTCATTTCAGGACATGACTTTAGCTATGACTGATATTTTTTAATTATAATATGTTAATATTATTAATTAACGTTATAGTACTAATAATGTTTTATTACTGTATTTTAGAAAATAAGCAAGAAAAATTCAGATAACAGGGCAAAATTAAAGACCAAGCATTTATGTGGAACCAAATCGTTTGTGGAGGTTGATGAAGTAACTATTAGTAAATTAAAATTTATACTATGATAATATAAATCATATCTTCATTGGTCTTCAAATATTTTGATTATAACGTAATAATACATGTCTCATAAAAACAAAGGGATCCAATAACAGGTGACAAAGCCGCACCAGATAATGTTTGGCTAAAAGTGCACACCAAATTGAATATGCAAGGAGAGATATAGTGGTCTGATGCAAAATCACAAGAAATATATGTAGGTTTTTACATTATCCCTACTTTATATTTCTCTTATTTCCATTCATTTTCATATATTGGCTATAGTGCATGTCATATGTATGTCATGCAATTAGGCGTATCAAATCACCAAAGATTGCTTTATAATTTCTATTTTGTTGTAGAAGTTTGTGTTTGTACTCTCATAAAAATTTAACATAAAGTGGCTGACATTTTGATATGAAACTAAATACTTTCTCAGCTGCACCGGTATCGGTCTGATGCATGAGCTGTGCACTAAATTGAGCAGAAATTGTAACAATCACCATGATTTGCTTTAACATTTTATATTTTGTTTAAGGAGTGTGTTTTTATACTCTTATAAAAATTTTACAGTAATTTGTTTACATTTTGACTAACAACTAGATATATTTCTCAGCTGTGCCCATATTTATTTGGAGCTTGAGTTGTGCACTTTATTCAATAGATATTGTGATAAATCACTATGATTCACATTGAAATTTTATATTATATTTTAGTTGAGTGTTTTTACACATTATAAAATTTTACATTAATTGGTTGTGATTTTGAGAAATATTTTCTCAGCTACACCGGTATCGGTCTGGTGCATGAGCTGTGTCGTAAATTGAGAAGAAATTATATCAAATTACCATAGATTGCTTTAAAATTTTATATTTTTTTAGGAGTGTGTTTTAATACTCTCATAAAAATTTTATATTAGTTGGTTGATATTTTGACTGACATCTAGATATATTTCTCAGTTGCGCTCATATATGTCCGGAGCTTGAGTTGTGCACTTTATTCAGTAGAAATTGCACCAAATCACTATGAATCACATTAAAATTTTATATCCTATTTTAGTAGTATGTTTTTACACTCTAATAAAAATTTTATTGTAATTGATTATGATTTTGATCTCAATATAAATATTTTCTCAGTTGCACTAGTATCGGTTTGGTGCATGAGCTGTGCACTAAATTAAGCAGAAAATATACCAAATCACCATGGATTACTTTAAAATTTTATATTTTGTTTTAGGTTGGTGTTTTTATACTCTCATAAAAATTTCACAGTAGTTAGTTGACATTTTGACTAATAACTAGATATATTTCTCAGCTGCACCCATATCTGTCTTGAGTTTGAGTTGTGCACTTTATTAAGTAGAAATTATACCAAATTATCATGAATCACATTGAAATTTTATATTATATTTTAGGAGACTTTTTTACTCTCTCATTAAAATTTCACATTAATTGGTTGTGATTTTGATTTCAAAATAAATATTTTCTCAGCTGCACCGGTATCGCTCTGGTGCATGAACTATGCACTAAATTGAGCAAAAATTATATCAAATCACCTTGGATTGCTTTAAAATTTTATATTTTATTTTAAGAGTGTGTTTTAATCTCTCATAAAAATTTTATAGTACTTGGTTTACATTTTAACTGACAACTAGATATATTTCTTAGTTGGACCACATCTGTCCGGAGCTTGAGTTATGCATGTTAATCAGTAGAAATTGTACCAAATCACTATGAATCACATTAAAATTTTATATTTTATTTTAGGAGAATATTTTTAAATTCTAATAAATCACATTAATTTGTTATGATTTTGACCTCAAACTAAATATTTTCTCAGCTACACTGGAATCGGTCTGGTGCATGAGTTGTGCACTATGTTCAGCAGAAATTCTATAAAATCAACATGGATTTCTTTAACTATTTGTATTCTATTTTAGAATTATGTTTTTTACACTATCATGAAAATTTCATAGTAATTGGTTGATATTTTGATATGAAACTAAATATATTTTATCAACTGCGCTAGTATCGGTATAATGTGTGATCTATAGACTATATAAAACAAAAATTATATAAAATCACTATAAATCACATATAAAAATTTGTATTCTATTTTTAGAGTATGTTATGATACTCTCATAAAAATTTACATTAATTGGTTGAGATTTTGCCCTCTAACTTAAATTTGTATTCTATTTTTGGAGTTTGTTTTGACTATTGTTACTAGTGCCTTTAGTTATTATTATTTAATTGCAAGAAAAATTACATGAGCTTGTTGTGAGACAAACACAAGATGATGAAGCTCAGATGTCTCGTGATGACATATTGCTTCATTGCTAGGTGAGAAATCATGATATTTTTGAGAAAAAGGAGCGGGGAAAAGGCCTCCTAGTAAAAAACCTTGGCAAGATATTCAGGAGCAAGTAGAGAAGACTATAAGTGATGCCAGAGAGACAATGATGGTTGAAGTTGCTTAAAAAATTAGAGAAGAAGTTCAGACTGAGTCGGATGAGAAATTAAAGAAACAGTTAGCTGAGTCGGATGAGAAATTAAAAACACAGCTAGCTGAGTTAGATCAGAAATTGAAGACAAAATTACAGAAGGTACGAGCTGAAATTAAAGTTGAGATGCAAGCTAAGTTCGAGTCCATATTTCAAGAGCGGATGGCTTCTTTTTTGGGTTCTATATCATAATCAAAAAATTGATTTTTATGAGTTTATATGGATTTAATATTTTTCTTTGAAAAAACAAGTCACAATTTGTGCTAGACTGGATCATTTTTCTTATGAATATTTTAGCATGTTTATATGATGAATTTTATTTTTCTATTGTACATCATTGATAAATATATATATATATCAGCTAGTTATAAAACATCTCTGAGAGTCTCAACACATACTCCTAAAATAGAATAAAAAACTTTATATTTGCCCATGATGATTTGATAAAATTACTACCTAATATAGTACAAAACTCATGCACAGGACTGATACCAGTGTAGATGAGAAAAATCATTAGTTTGAGTTAAAAATCTCAACCAATTAATGTAAAATTTTTATGAGTGTTAAAACATACTTCTAAAATAGAATACAATATTTTATGGTGATTCATGATGATTCATTATAATTTTTGCTCAATATAGTACAGAGGTCACATACCGTACTAATATTGGTGCATATGAGAAAATTTTTTAGTTTGAGGTCTAAATCTCAACCAATTAATATGAAATTTTTATGAAAGTGTCAAAACATATTTCTTAATTAGAATACAAAAGTTTTTAGTAATCCATATTGATTTGATAGAATTTTTACTCAATATAATACACTGCTCATGTATCGGACTAATATTAGTGCAGCTGAGAAAAATATATAGTTTGAGGTCGAAATATTAAGAAATTAATGTAAAATTTTTTGAAGAGTGTCAAAACATATTCCTAAAATACAATAAAAGTTTTTATGGTTATCCTTGATGATTTGATGTAATTGCTACTTAATATAGCACACAGCTTATACATTAGACATATACTAGTGCTGCTGAGAAACTTTTTACTTTGAGGACAAAATGTAAAACAATTAATATGAAATTTTTATGAGAGTGTCAACACATACTCCTAAAATTTAATATGAGATTTTATAGTGATTCATGATGATTTGATAAAATATCTTTTCAATATATTACAAGCTCACGTACTTGATTTCTCTTGGTGTAGGTATGAAAAATCTTTACTTGAGAGCAAAATGATAATTAATTAATAAAAATATTTTATAATAGTACCAAAACATACTCCTAAAATATAATAAAATTTTTTTGGTAATCCATAGTGATTTGGTATAATTCTATTCAATATAATACACAACTCCGACACCAGACTTATGTCAGTGCAACTTAGAAAAGTCTTTAATTTGAGGTTGAAATGCCAAAAAATTAATGTGACATTATTATCAGAGAGTCAAAGCATACTCAATAGAGTATCAAATTTTTTAGTGATCCATGGTTATTTGATACAATTTCTACTTAGTATAATATATAGCGCATGCACTGGACTAAAAAATACCAGTGCAATTAAGAAAATTTTTAGTTTGAGATTGAAATGTCAAGTAATTAATATAAAATTTTTATGAGAGTAAAAATAGATATTCCTTAAATAAAAAATAAAATTTTATAGTGATACATGATGACTTGTTAAAATTTCTACTGAATATAGTACATAGCTCACGCACTGGACTAATGACGGTGTAGCTGAAAATGTTTAGTTTTTTGTCAATATCCTAACCAATTAATACTAAATTTTTATGAGAGTATCAACACATACTCCTGGAACATAATACCAAATTTTATAGTAATCTATGGTAATTTGATATAATTTCTACTAATATAGTATATAGCTCATGCACTCAGTTTATACCGGTGCAGCTGATAAAAATATTTAGTTTAAGATCCAAATGTTAAGAACTTGAGATAAATTTTTTGTATGAATGTCAACACATTCTCCAAACTCTGAATACAAACCCTTTTATTGATAAATAATTATTCAATAAAATTTCTACTTAATACAGTACACAGCTCACCTGATACCAGTGCAGCTGAGAAAATTTTATAGTTTTAGGACAAAATCTCAACTAATTAATATGAATTTTTATGAAAGTATCAATACATACACCTAAAATAGAATATTTAATTTTATAATGATCCATGATAATTTTTTACAATTTATACTCAATACAGTACATAGCTCATGTATCGGATTGATACAGGTGCAACTGAGAATTTTTTTTGGTTTGAGGTCAAATCTCATCCAATTAATATGAAATTTTTATGATATTGTTAAAACATGCTATTAAAATAAAATACAAAATTTTATAGTAAACTATAGAAATTTGATACAATTTCTACTCAATATAGTACACAACTCTCACACCGAAATAATATCAGTGCAACTAAGGAAAATGTTTAGTTTGAGATTGAAAGGTCAAGAAATTAATGAAAAACTTCTTAGAGATTGTCAAAACACATTCCTAAAATAAAATATAAATTTTTATTGTGATCCATGTGGATTTGATACATTTTCTAATTAATATAGTATACAGCTCATGCACCAGACTAATACTAATGTAGCTGAGAAAAATATTTTGTTTGAGTTCGAAATATTAGGAAACTAATGATAATTTTTTATGAGAGTATCAGAAATTCTCTTAAAAGAGAATACAAAATTTTATGGTGATCCATGATGGTTTGATATGATTTGATACAATTTCTATTCAATACAGTACACAACTTACACACTGGACTTATACTAGCAGCTGATAAAAATCTTTATTTTGAGATCCAAATGTAAATATATTTATGTAAAATTTTCATGAGAATGTAAACACATACTTAAGAAATAGAATTCAAAGTTTTATAGTGATCCGCGATGTTTTGACATGATTTCTACTCAATATTATACATAGCTTACATTCCAGATTTATACCGGTGCAGCTGAGAAATTTTTTTAACTTAAGATCAAAATCTTAACCAATTAATGAGAAATTTTTTATACTTCTAAAATAGAATACAAAATTTTATACTGATACATCGTAGTTTAATACAATTTCAACTCAATATAATACACAGTTTATGCACTTAACATATGCCGGTATAGCTGAGAAAAATCTCTAGTTTGAGAATGAAATATTAAGCAATTAATGTGATATTTTTTTGAGAGTTTTAAAACATACTTGTAAAATGGAGTACAAAATTTTGTAGCAATCCATGATGATTTGTTACAATTTTAGTTCAATATAGTACACATGTCATAAGTCATGCACTGGACCAATACCGATTCAACCATGATAAGTTTTTAGTTTGGGGACAAAATCTCAACCAACTAACGTGAATTTTTTATGCGAGTGTCAAAATATACTCCTAAAAAAGAAAACAAAATTTTATTGTGATCTATGATGATTTGATAGATTTCCTACTCAATACAGTACACAGCTCATGTACCGGACTAATAACAATGTAGTTGAGAAAAATCTTTAGTTTTGCTTCGAAATACCAAGGAATTAATATGAAGTTATTATTAGAGCATCAAAATATACTCCTAAATTAGAATACAAAGTTTTATAGTGATCCAAAATGGTTTGATACAATTTTTACTCAATATAATATATAAGTCATATCCAAGACTGATACTAGTACAACAATGAATAATCTTTAGTTTGTGCTCAAATTGTCAAGAAATTAACGTAAAATTTTATTAAGAGTGTAAACACATAGTTCTAAAATAGAATACAAAATTTATAGGGATCCGTAACAATTTGATAAACTTTCTAACCAATGTACAACAACTCATGCACCAAACTCATATCGGTGCAGGTGAGAAAACATTTTCGTTTGAGATCAAAATCACAACCAATTAATGTGAATTTTTTATGAGAGTGTCAAAACATACTTTTAAAACTTAATACAAAATTTAATTGTGATAAATAGTGATTTGATACAATTTTTATTCAATATAGTACAAACTCATGCACTAGACTAATACTGGTGCAGGTAAGAATAACCTTTAGTTTGAGTTCAAAATCTAAACCAATTACTGTGAAAATTTTATGCAAGTGTCAAAACATACTATTAAAATAAAATGCAAACTTTTATAGTGATTGATGATGATTTGATATAATTTCTACTCAATATAATACACAAGTCATGCACCAGACTTATACTAGTACAGCAAACAAAAATTTTTAATTTGAGATCGAAATGTCAAAAAAATAATGTGATACTTTTATGAGGGTTTCATAACATATTCCAAAAATAGAATACAAAATTTTATAGTGATCCATAATGATTTGATATAATTTTGGCTCAATATAGTACACAACTTACGCACCAGATTTATACCGGTGCAGTAAAGATAAATCTTTAGTTTGAAATTAAAATCTCAATCTATTAATGTGAAAATTTCATGACTATGTCATTACCTACTCCTAAAATAGAATACAAAATTTTATAATGATTCATATCTATTTGATACAATTTCTATACAATATAATATACAGCTCACGCACCGGACTTATATCGGTGCAGCTGAGAAAAATTATTAGTTTGAGTTCTAAATATCAAGTAATTAATATGAAATTATTATAAAACCATCAAAAAATACTCCTAAAATAGAATACAATATTTCATAGCGATCCCCTGTGGTTTGATACAATTCTTACTCAATATAATATATAGCCTATGCACCAAATTTATACACGTATAGCTGAGAAAAATATTTAGTTTGATGTCGAAATATTAAGTAATTAAAATAAAATTATAATGAAAGTGTCAACACATACTCCCAAAATAAAGTACAAAATTATGTAGTGATACATGATGATTTGATAAAATTTCTACTTAATAAAATATATACCTCACGCACTAGACTAACACTAATACAGCTAAGAATTTTTTTTAGTTTGAGATCAGACTCTCAACCAATTAATGTGAAATTGATATGAGAGCATCAAAACATATTCCTAAATAGAATATCATATTATATTGATCCATAGTGATTTGATATAATTTCTACTCAATATAGTATATAGCTCACGCACCAGAATTTTACCAGTGTAGCTTCGAAAAATCTATAGTTTGAGGTTGAAATGTCATGCAATTAATATGAAACTTTTATAAGAGTGTAAACACATACTCTTAAAATAGAATATATTTTTATAATAATCCATGATTATTTGATAAAATTCCTACTCAATATAGTACATAGCTAACGCATCAGACTAATACCGATGCAGCTGAGAAAAATCATTAGTTTAAGATTAAAATTTCAACCAGTTAATGTGAAATTTTTATGAGAGTGTCAACACATACTCCTAACATATAATATAAAATTTTGTAGTGATACAGAATGGTTTGATACAATTTGTACTTAATATAGTATATAGCTCATGCACTAGATTATTACGATGCAGTTAAGAAATTTTTTTATATTGAGATCAAAATATCAAGCGATTAATGTAAAATTTTTATCAATGTGTGAACACATACTCATAAAAAAAATATAAATTCTTATAGTGATCCATGATTATTTAATAAAATGTCTATCCAATATAGTATACAGCTCACGCATTGACTTATACCAATATAGCTAAGCACAAACCTTTAGTTTGAGATCAAAATATAAAGCAATTAACATGAAATTTTCATCAGAATGTCAAGACATTATCTTGAAATTGAATATAAAATTTTATAATGATCCATAGTAATTGTATATTCAAAATAGTAAACCGCTCATTCATCTAACAAATACCAGTGCAGCTGAGAAAAATTTTTAGTTTGAGTTTAAATCTCAACCAATTACTGTGAAATTGTTATGAGAGTGTCAAAATATACTCTTAAGGCTGAGTTAAAATTTTTATAGTGATTCATGATGATTTGATATAATTTTTGTACAATATAGTACACAACTTACATACCTGATTTGTACTGGTATAGTAAAGAATTTTTTTTAGTCTGAGATTGAAATGTTAAGCAATAAATATTATATTATTATGTGAGTGTTAAAATAAACTCTAAAATAGAATTCATAATTTTTTTTGTTGATCTAAGAAGATTTAATAAAATTTCTTCTTATATAGTACACAACTCAAGCACCGAACTGATACCGGTTCAGTAGAGATATATTTTAAGTTGAGGTCAAATCTCAACCAAATAATAGAAAATTTCTATGAGAGTGTCAATATATATTCCTCAATTAGAAGATATAATTTTGGAGTGATACATGATGATTGATATAATTTCTACTCATTATAATATGCAACTTATGCACCAGACTTATACTAGTGCAGTTGAAAAAAAAAATTAGTTTGAGCTTAAAATATCAAGAAATTAGTATGAAATCATTATAAGAGTGTCAAAACATATTCTTGGAATGCAAAAAATTATAGTGATCCATGATTATTTGATACAATTTCTGCACAATATAATGTACAGCTCACACATAAGACTGATAGTGATGTAGCTGAGAAACTTTTTTAGTTAGAGATCAAAATGTTAAACAATTATAGTGAAATTTTTATTAGAGAGTAAAACTATACGCATAAAATAGAATTCAAAATTTTTTTAGTGGTTCATGCTTGTTTGATACAATTTCTACTGAATATAGTATACAACTCTAACACTGGACTAATACCGGTGCAACTGTGAAAATTAATTAGTTTGAGGTTGAAATATCAAATAATTAATGTGAAAGTTTTATGAGAGTGCCAAAACATATTCTAAAATATAATATAAGATTTTTTTGGTGATCCATGCTAATTTTATACAATTTCTATTTGATATATAATTAGTACATGCAATGGACTTATGCCAGTGCAACTGAGAAAAATTCTTATTTTGAGATTGAAATGTTAGAAAATTAATATAAAATTGTTATAACATACTTCTAAAAGAGAACACAAAAATATATAGTTATCCATGGTTTTTTAATATAATTTCTACTCAATGTAATATATAGCTAATGCACCCGGCTAATACCAGCACAGTTGAGAAAAATATTTAGTTTGAGATTGAAATGTCAAAAAATTAATATGAAATATTTATGAGAGTGTCAACACATGTTCATAAAATAGAATACAAAATTTTATAGTGATTCTTGATAAAAGTTTTACTCAATATAATACACAGCTCATGTGTCGGACTGATACTAGTGCTACTGAGAAACATTTTCAGTTTGATATCAAAATCTTAGCCAATTAATGTCTGTTTTTATGAGAGAATCAAAACATACTCATAAAATAGAATACAAAATTTTATAGTATAATAATTTTATAAAATTTTTGTTTAATATAATACACAGCTTATGCACCAAACTGATAAGCTAAAATAACTCTAGTTTGAGGTCGAAATGTCAAGTAATAAATATGAATTTTATACGAGAGCATGAACAGATACTCTCAAAATAAAATAAAATTTTTTATAGTGAACCTTGATAATTTGCTAAAATTTCAACTTAATATACTACACAGCTCATGCATTTAACTAATACTAGTGTAACTAAAAAAATCTTTAGTTTAAGGTCAAAGTTTTAACTAATTAATGTAAAATTTTTATGAGAGTATCGACACATAATCCTAAAATATAATACCAAATTTCATAGTGATCCATATTGTTTTGATATAATTTCTACTCAATATAGTATACAGCTCATGTACTAAACTGAAAATAATACAGTTGAGAAAAATCTTAAGTATGAGATCGAAATATCAAGCAATTAATATAAATTTTTTTAAAGTGCCAACGCATACTCTTAAAATAGAATACAAAAATTTATAGTGATCCAAAATGGTTTGATTTAGTTTCAACACAATAGAGTACACAACTCATGTACCATACTTATACCAGCATATTTGAGAAAAAGTATTAGTTTGAGATCAAAATTTTAACTTCTTAATATGAAATTTTTATTAGAGTTTCAAAACTTGCTCCTAAAATAAAATACAAAATTTTATAGTAATCCATAATGATTGTTATAATTTCTACTCAATACAGTACAGAGCTCATGCAACCGATGAATATCAATGCAACTAAGAAAGATATTTAGTTTGAGGTCAAAATATTATTAAATTAATATAAATTTTTATTGAAAATTAAAAATATAGTCCTATAATAAAATACAAAATTTAATGGTAATCCATAATGACTTGATAGATTTCTAGTTAATATATTGCACAGCTAATGTATCGGACTAATACTGATATAGCTGAGAAATTGATTTAGTTTGAGATCAAAATGCCAGGCAATTAATATGAAATATTTATGAGAGTGTCAGAAATGCTTATAAATAGAATACAAATTTTTATGGCATTCCATAATAATTTGATACAATTTCTACTCAATTTAGTACATAACTTATGCATCAGACTTATACTGGTGCAACTAGGAAAAATATTTAGTTTGAGGTCAAAATATAAAGCAATTAATATAAAATTTTATTTTGGGTGCCGTCACATTCTCCTAAAATAGAAAACAAATTTTATAGTAATCCACGATGATTCGATACATTTTCTACTCAATATAGTACACAACTCACATACCGAACTTCTACTAGTATAGCTGAGAAAAATCATTAGTTTGAGGTCAAAATCTCAACCAATTAATGAGAAATTTTTATGAGAGTGTCAAATTATACTCTTAAATAGAATACAAACTTTTATAGTAGTATATAATTATTTGATATATTTTTATGTTCGATATAGTATATAACTCAAGCACTAGACTGAGAAAAATATTTCTTAAATAGAATACAAAAATTTTTATTAATTTATGACAATTTTTTATAATTTATACTCAATATAAGGCACAACTCACACACTGAAATAATACCGGTGTAACTGAGAAAAATATTTAGTTTAATGTCAAAATCTCAAGAAATTAAAGTAAAATTTTTATGAAAGAATCAACACATAATCCTAAAATAAAATACCAAATTTTAAAGTAATTCAGGATGATTTATTATAATTTCTACTCAATATACTACACAGTTTCCGCACCAGACTGATACCGATGTACGTTTGAGAAAAAAATTCAATAAATTAATGTGAATTTTTTATGTGAGTGTAAAAGTATACTCCTAAAATAGAATAAAAATTTTATAGTAATCTATAATAATTTAATATAATTTCTACTTAATCTAGTACACACCTTATGCACTAGACTTATATCAGTGCATCTGAGAAAAATCTTTAGTGTAGTATCGAAATCGCAACTAATTACTGTACAATTCTTATGCGAGTGTAAAAACATACTTTAAAATATAATATAAAATTTTATAGTGATCCATGATAATTTGATATAATTTATACTCAATATAGTATACAACTTATGCACTAGGCTAATACTGGTGCAACTAAGAAATTTTTTTAGTTTGAGCTCGAAATATCAAGCAATTAATATAATATTTTTTTAGAGAGTTAAAGTATATTCCTAAAATAGGATATAATTTTTTGTGGTGATCGAAGATGATTATATATAATTTCTACTCAATATAGTGCACAACTCATTCATTAGACTAATATAGGTGTAGTTTAGATAAATTTTTAGTTTGAGGTCAAAATTTCAAACAATTATTATGAAATTATTTATGAAAGTGTAAAGAATATTTCTAAAATGGAATTTTTTTTTATAGTGATCTATATTGATTTGGTACAATTTCGACTCAATATAGTTGACAACTCATGCATTGAACTTTGGACGGTGAAGTAAAGAAAATCTTTAGTTTGGAGTTAAAATGTAAAGAAATTAATGAGAAATATTTATGATAATGTCAATACATACTCGTAAAATAAAATATAAAATTTTATAGTGATTCATGATGATTTGAGATGATTTCTACTCAATATAGGATATAGCTCATGTACCGGACTTATACCGGTGCAGTTGATAAAATTTTTAGTTTTAAGTGAAAATCTCAATCAAATAGTGTTAAATTTTTTGAGAGTGTCGCCACATAATCCTTAAATATAATACCAAATTTCATAATGATCCATATTGTTTTGATACAATTTTTCCTTAATATAATACACAGCTCATTCACCAAACTCATAACGATATACTTGAGAAAAAATTTTAGTTTGAGATTGAAATATCAAGCATTTAATGTGAATTTCTTTTGAGAGTTCCATCATATACTATTAAAATAGAATACAAAATTTTATATAAATCGAAGATGATTTGATAAAATTTCTATTCAATGTAGTACACAGCTCATGCACCCGACAAATATTGGTCCAACTAAAAAATGTTTAGTTTGAGGTCAAAATGTAAAGCAATTAATGTAAATATTTTATAAGAGTATCATCACATACTCTGCTAAAATAAAATATAAAATTTTATAGTGATCCAAGATAGTTTGATTTAGTTTCTACACAGTATATTACACAGCTCATGTACTATACTTATACTATCGTATTTGAGAAAAATAATTAGTTTGAGCTCAAAATCTCAACTATTTAATGTGAAATTTTTATTAGAGTATCAAAATTTATTTCTAAAATAGAATATAAAATTTTATAGTAATTCATAATGATTGTTACAATTTCTACTTAATACAGTACACCGCTAATTCACCGGACTGTCATGAAGTTATTTAGTTTGAGGTCAAAATATCATGAAATTAATTTAAACTTTTTATAAGAGATAGTTCTAAAATAGAATATAAAATTTCATAGTAGTTCATGATGATTTGATAGATTTCTACTTAATATATTGCATAGCTAATGCAACGGACTAATACTGATACATATGAGAAAATATTTAGTTTTAGATAAAAATGTTATAAAATTAATGTAAAACTTTTATGAGAGAGTAAAAATGCTTCTAAAATAGAATATAAATTTTTATGATGATTTGATACAATTTCTACTCAATTTTCTCGTCAGTGTTCTTGTCAAAAGAGAAAGAAAAAATCTTTCCAACATTTCTCACGACGAGGAAGGGATATTTTCTCGAGTACATAGCCATGCATTGGACTTATACTGGTGCAACTGAGAAAAATCTTTAGTTTGAGGTTAAAATATAAAGAAATTACTGTAAAATTTTTATGAGAGTAACAAAATAAACTTCTAAATCAGAATACAAAATTTTATAGTGATTCATGATGATTTGATATAATTTTTACTCAATATAATACATAGCTCACATATAAGACCTATACTGCTGTAGTTGAGAAAATTTTTTAGTTTCAGTTCAAAATCTCAACCAATTAATGAGAAATGTTTATGAGAGTGTGAAATTATACTCCTAAAATAGGATACAAAATTTTATAGTAATCATAGTGATTTGATACAATTTTTATTTGATACAGTATATAGCTCATGAATTAGACTGATACCAGTGCAACTAAGAAAAATTTTATGTTTAAAGTCAAGATATAAAGAAATCTATGAAATTTTTTTATGATAGTATTAATCATGGTAATTTGATATAATTTTAACTCAATATAGTACATCGCTCACGCACCGTACTTATACTAGTGCAACTGATAAAAATATTGAGTTTGAGATCGAAATGTCAACACATTAATGTAATATTTTATGAAAAAGTCAAAATATACTCTAAAAATTGAATACAAAATTTTATGGTGATATATAATGATTTAATATAATTTCTACTTAATATAATACACAGCTCATACACTAGATTATTACGATGCAGTAGAGAAAAATATTAAGTTTAAAGTCAAAATCTCAACAAATTAATATGAAATTTTTATGAAATCAACACATAATCCTAAATAGAATACCAAATTTTATAGTGATCCTAGGTGTTTTAATATAATTTCTACTTAATATAGTGCACAATTTATGCACAAGACTAATTGCGGTGTAGCTGAGAATATCATTAGTTTAAGACAAAAATCTCAACAAATTATTGTAAAATTTTTATATGAGTGTGAGCATATACTACTAAAATATAATACAAAATTTTATAGTGTTGTATAGTAATTTGATATAATTTCTACTTAATATAGTACACACTTTATGCACCGGATTTACACCTGTGCATCTGAAAAAAATCTTTAGTTTGTGTCAAAATCGCAAACAATTATTGTACAAATATTATGAGAGTATGGAAATATGCTCCTAAACATAATGAAAAATTTATAATGATTCAGGGTGATTTGATACAATTTTTACTTAATATAGTACAAAATTTACGCACCGGACATATACCGGTGCAGCTGAGAAAATTTTTTAGATTGAGATTTAAATATCAAGCAATTAATATAATATTTTATTAAAGGGTCAAAACATGCTCCTAATACAGAATATAAAATTTTGTGATGATCTATGATGATTAGATACAATTTCTACTCAATATACTACATAGCTCATTCATCGGACTAATACAGGTGCAGTTTAGATAAATTTTTAATTTGAAGTCAAAATCTCAGCCAATTTTTATGAAATTATTTATGGGAGTGTAAAAAATATTGCTAAAATATAATACAAAATTTTATAGTGTTCCATATTGATTTGTTATAATTTCGAATCTAAATAGACAACTCACGCATTGGATAACGGTACAACTGAGAAAATCTTTAGTTTGGGGTCAAAATTTAAAAAAACTAATGAGAAATATTTATGAGACTGTCAATACATACTCCTAAAATAGAATACAAAATTTTATAGTGATCCATAATAATTTGAGATGAAAATTACTCAATATAGAACACAGCTCATGTACCAGACTTATAGTGGTTCAGTTGATAAAATTTTTAGTTTAAAATCAAAATCTCAATTGATTAATAAGAAATTTTTATGAGAGTGTTAAATTATACTTCTAAAATAGAATACAAGATTTTATAATAATCCATAGTGATTTGATATAACTTTTATTCAATATATCACACAGTTACTACACGAGACTAATACTGGTGCTACTGAGAAAAATCTTTTATTTGAGGTCGAAATATTAATAAATAAATGTGAAATTTTTATGAGAGTTTAGTCATCATAATTTCATACAATTTCTACTTAGTATAGTACATAACTTATGCATTAGACTTATACCGGTGCAGTTGAAGAAAATTTTTAATTTGACGTTAAAATATCAAGTAATTAATGTGATATTTTTATAAGTATAAAACATACTACTGAAATAGAATACACAATTTTATGGTGATCAATGATGATTTGTTACAATTTTTATACAATATAATACGCAGCTCACGTACCAAATTAATACTGGTGCTACCGAGATAAGCCTTTAGTTTGAGGTCAAAATCTTAAGCAATTAATGTGAAATTTTTATGAGAGTTTCAATACATACTCCTAAAGTGTTAAAGTTCCATATATACCTCACGCGCCAGACTTAAGAGCATGCCTTGACACTATGATGATAATTTCACATTAATATGAAATTAATGTGAAATTATCATCATGGTTTCATATATAGCTCACGCACCGGACTTAAGAGAATGCCTTGACACTATGATGATAATTTCACATTAATTTCTTGACATTTCGAGTTTAGACTAAATATTTTTCTCCGGTGTATGAGTTATATAATATATTGAGTAGAAATTGTATCAAACTACCATGGTTTGATAAGATTTCGAGTTCAGACTAAAGATTTATGTCAGCGGTATCGGTGTAATTCCATTGCGTGGAGTTGTATACTATATTGAATAGAATTAAATCAAACACCATGGATCATTATAAAATTTTGTATTCCATTTTAGGAGTATGTATTGACATTCTCATAAAAATTTCACATTAAAATGTTGACATTTTTATCTCAAGCTAAAAATTTATCTCAGCTGCAATGGTATAACTCCCGTATGTGAGCTATGTACTATATTGAATAGAAATTATATTAAATTATCATGGATTATATAAAATTTTGTATTATTTTTTAAGAGTATATTTCGACACACTCATAAGAGTTTCTACTAATTACAAGATATTTTGACCTCAAACTAAAATTTTCTCAGCTGCACTGGTATAACTCCGGTGCATGAGCTGTGTACTATATTATATAGAAATTGTATAAAATTTAATGGTTAACACTTTCATAAAAGCTTAATATTAATTTCTTGACACTTTGGCCACAAACTAAAGAGTTATCTAAGTTTCACCAGTATCAGTTCACTGCATGAATTATGTGTTATATTGAGTAGAAATTATATCAAATTACTATGGATCACTTTAAAATTTTGTATTATATTTTAGGATTATGTATTGATGCACTCATAAAAATATCGCATTAATTGCTGGACATTTCAACCTCAAACTTAAGTGTTTTCTCTCCAGCACCAGTATAAGTCCAGTGCATGAGCTATATACTATAGTGAGTGAAAATTGTATCTAATTAATTGGTTAACACTCTAATTAAACTTTCACATTAATTCTTTGATGATCTCAAACTAAAAAATTTTCTCAGCTGCACCATTAGTTTGGAGAGTGAGTTTTATATTATATTAAATAGAAATTATATCAAATCACCATGGATCACTATAAAATTTTATATTCTATTTTACGAGTATGTGTTGACACTCTAATAAAAATTTCACATTGATTGCCTAACATTTTAACCTCAAACTAAATTTTTTCTCAGTTGTACCAGTATTAGTCTGATACGTAAGTTGTGCACTATAAGAGTAGAAAATCTATCAAATTATTATAGATTTCCATAAAATTATAGATTATTTTTAGGAGTATATTTTGACACTCTGATAAAAAATTCACTTTAATTTATTAATACTTTGACCTCAAACTAACGATTTTTCTCAGCTGTACTAGTATAATTTTGGTGCATGAGCTATATACTACTATATTGTCTAGAAATTCTATCCAAACATCATAGATCACCTTAACATTATGGATTCTGTTTTGGGAGTATATCTTAACAGTCTCATAAAAATATCACATTAATTGCTTGACATTTCGATCTCAAGCTAAAAGTTTTTCTAAGCTGCACCAGTATAAGTCCGGAGCGTGAGTTGTGTACTATAGTGAATAGATATTGTATCAACTCACTATGAATCATGATAAAATTTTTGTATTCAAATTTAGGAGTTTGTTTTAACACTTTCATAAAAAATTCATATTAATTGGTTGAGACTATGATTTCAAACTAAAGATTTTTTTATGCTGCATCGATATTAGTTTAGTGTGTCAGATATGTACTATATTGCATAGAAATTTTATAAAATTATCATGAACTACTATAAAATTTTGTATTCTATTTAAGGAGTATGTTCTGACACTCTCATAAAAATATTACATTAATTGCTTTACAATTCAATCTCAAACTAATGATTTTTCTTAGCTGCACCAAAATAAGTTTGGTGCATGAGATGCATACTATATTGAGTAATAATTGTATCAAATTACCATGGTTAACACTCTCACAAAAGCTTCATATTAATTTATTGACACTTCAATTGCAAACTAAAGATTTTTCTAAATTTCAATGGTATTAGTCCAACGTATAAGCTGTATATTATAATAAGTAGAGATTATATTAAATCATCATGGATCACTATAAAATTTTGTATATGGTTTTTAGATTATGTACTGACACTCTCATAAAAATATCACCTTAATTTCTAAACATTTCAACTTCAAACTAAAACTTTTTCTTAATTGCACCAGTATAAGTTTTGTGCGTGAGCTTTGTGCTATATTGAGTAGAAATTATATCTAATTATCATGCTTAACAATCTAACTTAAGTTTCATTTAATTTTTTAATGTTTCGACTAGAAACTAAAGATTTTTCTCAGCTGCACCATTAGTCCAAAGCATGAGCTGTGTACTATATTGAGTAGAAATTATATCAAATTACTATAAAATTTTGTTTTCTAATTTAGGAGTATGTGTTGACACTCTCACAAAAAGTTTACATTAATTTCCTGACATTTCAACCTCAAAATAAATATTTTTGTTAGCCCTACCACTATTAGCCTGGTACATGAGCTATGTATTATACTGAGTAGAAATTCAATCAAATCATTATATATTACCATAAAATTGTGGATCCTATTTAGGAGTATGTTTTGAACTCTGATAAAAATTTTATATTAATCTCTAGACATTTGACTTTAAACTAAAAATTTTTAGCTACACTGATATTAGTCCTATGTGAATGCTGTATATTATTGAGTAGAAATTGTATCAAATCACCATGGATCACAATATAATATTCTATTCTATTTTAAGTGTATGTGTTCACACTCTTAATAAAAATTCACATTACTTATTTGACATTTCGATCTCAAATTAAGCATTTTTTTCAACTGCACTAGTATTAGTCTAGTGCTTCAGTTTTATACTATATTGAGTAGAAATTCTATTAAATCATCATAGATCACCATAAAATTTTATATTCTATTTTAGAAATATTTTTTAACACTCTCATAAAAAATCACATGAATTGTTTGACAGTTTGACCTCATACTAAATATATTTTTCAACCTCAACGATATAAATATGGAGTGTGAGCTTTGTATATATTGAGTACAAGTTATCAAATCATCATGAATAACTATAAAATTTATCATTCTATTTTAGGAGTATATTTTGACACTCCAATAATAATTACACAGCTCTTGATGGCATGCTCTTAAATATGGTGCATGAGCTATATATGAAACTATGACACTTTAGGAGTATGTATTAAAACTCTCATAAAAAATTTATATTAATTAGTTGAGATTTTGACATCAAATTAAAGGCTTATCTCAGCAACACTGGTATTAATTTGGTACGTGAGCTGCGTATTATATTGAATAGAAACTGTAACAAATCAGCAATGATCACCATAAAATTGTGTATTCTTTTTCAGGAGTATGTTTTACACTTATGAAAATATTACTTTAATTACTTGACATTGTAAGCTCAAACTAAAAATTTTCTTCAACTACACCAGTATAAGTCCGGTGTTTGAGCTGTGTACTATATTGAGTAGAGATTGTATGAAATTATAATGGTTAAACTCTCATAAAAATTTCACATTTATTTATTAACATTTCACCCTCAAACAAAATATTTTTCACAGCAACACTAGTATCAGTCTTGTAAAGTAGCTGTGTGCTATATTGAATAAAATTATATTAAATCACTGTGGATTATTATAAAATTTTATATTCTATTTTAAAAGTATGATTTAACTCTTTCATAAAAATTTCTTATTAATTGATTGAGATTTTAATCTTAAACTAAAAGTTTTATCAACTAAACCAGTATAAGTTCGGTACATGAGCTATATCCTATATTGAGTACAAGTCATCTCAAATTATCGTGGATCACTATAAAATTTTGTATTCTATTTTAGGAGTATGTATTGACACTCTCATAAATATTTCTCATTAATTTCTTTACATTTTGATCCCAAATTAAAGATTTTCTCTACTGTACCGTTATAAGTCCAGTGCGTGAGTTGTCTATTTAGATTTGAAATTATAACAAATCAATATGAATCACTATAAAATTTTATATTATATTTTAGGAACATTTTTTACACTCCCATAAATAATTTTAAAGTAATTGATTAAGATTTTGACCTCAAACTAAAGATTTATCTAAACTGCACCTGTATTAGTCCGATGAAGGAGCTGCGTAGTATATTGAGTAGAAATTTTATCTAATCATTATAGATTACCATAAAATTTTATATTCTATATTAGGAGTACGTTTTGACCCTTTAATAAAATATTATATTAATTTCTTGATATTTGATCTCAAACAAAAAAGTTTCTCAACTGCAAAGGTATATGTCTAGTGCGTAAACTGTATACTATATTAAGTAAAACTTGTATCAAATCACCATGAATCATTATAAATTTTGCATTATGTTTAGGACCATGAATCATTATATGTTTTGCAATTTTGACACAAAACTAAAGATTTTTTTCAGATGCACCAGTGTAAGTCCCGGTGCATAAAGTGTGTACTATATTAAGTAAACATTATATCAAATTACTATGGATGACTATAAAATTTATATTCTATTAGAGTAGTATAAGTTCACACTCATATAAAATTTTCACTTTAATTTGTTGAGATTTTTGTCTCAAAGTAATGATTTTTCTTAACTACACTGGTATCAGTCTTATGCATAAATTGTGTACTATATTATACAGAAATTATATTAAACCACCTAGGATCACTATAAAATTTGGTATTCTATTTTAGTATTATGTGTTGATATTGTCATAAAAATTTCATATTAATTCGTTGAGATTTTAACATTAAACTAAATATTTTTTTCAACTTCATTGGTATTAATTCAGTGCGAGAGCTGTGTATTATATTAAGTAGAAATTATATTAAATCATCATATATCACTATAAAATTTTGTATTCTGTTTTAAGAGTATATTTTTACACTTTCATAAAAGTATTACATTAATTACTTAACATTTCGATCTCAAACTCAATATTTTTATCAGCTGCACCAGTATAAGTACGGTGCTTGAGCGGCGTACTATGTTGAGTGAAAATTATGTTAAATTACTATGATTAATGCTCTCATAAAAATTTTACATAGATTTATTTAAATTTTGACTTCAAACATAAGATTTTTTTAGTTACACTGGTATTAGTTTTATGCTTGAGCTATATACTATATCAAATAGAAATTGTATAAAATCACTATAGATTACTATAAAATTTTGTTTTCTATTTTAGGAGTATAATTTGACACTCTTATAAAAATTTCTCATTAATTGGTTGAGATTTTGACCTTAAAATAAAGTTTTTTCTCAGCTGCACTAGTATATGTCTTGTACGTGAACTGTGTACTATATTAAGTAAAAATCATATCAATTCATCGTGAATCATTTTAAAATTTTATATTCTAATCTAGGAGTATGTTTTTATACTCTTACAATAATTTTACATTAATTTCTTTATATTTTTATCTCAAACTAAAGGTTTTTTTCAGTTGCACCAGTATAACTCTGGTAAATGGTTATGTACTAAATTGAGTAGAAATTGTATCAAATCATCATGAATCAGCATAAAAATTTGTATTCTATTTTAGAAGCATTTTTAATCTCTCTTAAAAATTTTACATTAATTTTTCTAATATTTTGGTCTACAAATAAACATTTTTCTCATCTGTATCAGTATTAGTCTGTTGCATTAGCTGTGCAATATATTGAGTAGAAATCTATCAAATCATTATGGATTACTATAAAATTTTATATTATATTTTATAACTATATTTGGAATCTCTTCTAATGATTTTAAATTAATTTCATGACATTTTGATCTCAAACTAAACATCTTCCTTATCTAATATTAGTCTGGTTTATGAGTTGTATACTGTATTGAGTAGAAATTGTAACAATCATTATGGATTACTATAAAATTTTATATTATATTTTAGGAGTAAATTCTGACATTTTAATAAAAATTTTACATAAAGTAGTTGAGGTTTTGAGCTCAAACTAATGATTTTTCTTAGATATGCTGGTATAAGTATGGTACATGAGTTGTGTATTATAATATTATATTGAAACTAAATCAAACTATCTTGGATCAATATAAAATTTCATATTTTGTTTTAGCAGAGTATGTGGTGATACTCTCAAAAAAATTTCACATTAATTGCTTAGAATTTTGACCTCAAACTAAATATTTTTTTAGCTAGACCAGTATTAGTCGGGTGTATGAGCTGTGTACTATATTGAATAGAAATTTTATCAAATCATCTTGGATTAGTACAAAATTATATATTATGTTTTAAGATTATGTGTTGTAATTCTCAAAAGAAATTCACATTAAATGCTTATTATTTTAATATCAAACTAAAATCTTTCTTAGCTGCATTAATATTCGTTGGTTGCATGAGTTTTGTACTATATTAAGTAGAAATTGTAACAATCATTATGAATTACTGTAAAATTTTATATTGTATTTTAGGAGCAAGTTTTGAAACTCTAATAAAAATTTCACACTAAGAAGTTGAAATTTTAATCTCAAACTAATGATTTTTCTCAAATACGTTGTTATAAGTATGGTACATGAGCTGTGGACTATATTGTGTTGAAACTAAATCAAACCATTTTGGATCCTTATAAATTTTTGTATTTTATTTCAGTAGAGAACATGGTGATACTCTCATAAAATATTCACATTAATTTCTTGGTATTTTGAGCTCAAATTAAAGATTTTTCTCAGTTGCACGGGTATTAATGGGTTGCATTAGCTGTGTTCTATATTGAATAGAAATTTTATCAAATCATCATGGATCAGTATAAAACTTTGTATTTTGTTTTAAGAGTATGTGTTGGCACTCTCAAAAAATTTACATTAATTGCTTGACATTTCGATCTCACAGTAAACATTTTTCTTAATTGTATTGTTATCAGTTTAGTACCACCTTGCTCACTTTTTTCTTGTAGTAAACTATTCTTTAAGCCCAACATCCAAACTTTATTACTTTGAGCATGTGGGCAGCACTATCTAGTTCATGCTCAGAGAGGAATTTCCCTTGTGTCGTTAGGTTCCAACAAAGATTGTCTTGAGAAAATATTCAGCCCAGGCCCCAAAACTTTGAGGGAATTCATGACAGATGCATCTTCTAAGGCTAAGGAAAGAAGAAAATGAAGAAGCCCCATTTTCTATTTGGAGACAAAATGGAGTTACTAGAAGATTGTCTTTTCGACAGTAACTATAAGTGGTCTAGACAGATTCGGGAATGACATATATTTTTACCGTATATAGAACGATCATACCCTCTTTCATATCTTCAGGCAACCTCCATCCCTAGGAAGATGGATTGATATTTAGCAAAGACTCAAGATGGTCTGCTTCTTAGGGGTTTTGGGGGCGATCTTAGCATTTTCCACGAACACTTGCAAACATGTAACTGGTCTATTGTCGGATTTGTTAAAAAAGGAGTACCCAGTTGGCTAAACTCCTAGGATTTCAAATACTTTTCTGAGTTGTGTTGCTATCGTTCATGGGGAGTTCCCTTGCTAGGACATTGGACCATTGGGATTGATTCACTCTTTAGAGAAAGCATGGTGGATTGTTTTAACGGCTTTAATCTTGAAAAGATTTGAGAATCAATTGAAAAGAATAGGGCTCTATCGGGCTATACAAGTTCTTTAGCATGGAATGCCATCCAGTCGCTTGCATTTCTTCAGTGTCTTGGAGCTTTATAATTTGGAGATGGGCACTTTCCTTACCCCTGTTGGTGAAATGGGTTTAGCCCTTCATGAGATGAATGAGATTTTGGGTCTGCCCATGGGTGAAATCCTCTATGAAGAATATGTTCCGACCAAAGAAGAGTTGCATTTGTTGAGGGCTCGAGATCTGCTGGCCTGCGATACTTATTGGAAGCTGCTATGTCATTACCACGTATGTGCCCAGATTACAGGTCTTAGAAATAATGGAGCAAAACAGAAGGCCTGGGAGGAATATTCTCAATTTATATACTGATAATAAGGAAGTTTTGACTCTTTCCACCTGTATAGATGCCGAAATAGAAGAAACAAGAACCCAATATGGGACCCAAGCTTATATCGCAAAATCAGACAAAAATTTCTTTAAAGCTGGTACTTTATTTGAAAGTTTTCATCACCAAGACAAGCATCCTTTGTCTGATACAGCCTTACTTGTAGGATTTTTAATGTTATGGCTAAAGCGTTGTGTCATTCCTTCCACCACACAAGAAGCCTTGTCTGTAAGTGTGTTTTACTCTACCATTCTTTTGGCACACGGTCATCAGTTAGGCCTCCTACCAGCCATGGTCTATGATATTTGAGTGGCCTCAAAGCTTTGACAACTAGATTTCTCAGGGTAGAGAAGATCGTGAACAAGGAAGGGAATGATAATTACAAAACCCAAGAGTCAGACTTCCATAAACTCATTCAAGGTTAGGCTTGGTTCATTTTGCATTGTCCCTCCTTGATGATGCCAATACATAAAGTCGTGGATTTGTTTGCCCCAATAGTTCAACACTATGAAAAATCACATGGCAGAGGCATTACATGGCGATGATCAGAAAGTATCTTCAGCATCATTTTAACTTTTACTTGTATAGATACTTCCCTTATTTCCCAAACATAGATTATGGTGAAGTGTTTTTGGATCTGTCTAGTGGTGACCAATTTACTTCTTTGTCTGCTTGGAGTTTTTGTTGGTTTATAAATATCAGGCCAGGGCATCTCGTGTATCGCTCAGAAAAACTTGTTATTTAGAGTCATATTACCCAAGTCATTTTGCCCGTCAGTTTGGGTACGACCAGTTGTATATTGAGTATCCAAATCCGAAAATGAAATCGGTAGGTAATTTGTTCGAAGGGGCAACGGCCTAGTATCACTTTGTAAGAGGGTGCATCTTAGACTTGCTTCAGCTTGCCCCAAAAGTATCCAAAATCTTACACTTCCTTTGGCTTTTGTATCTGGTACTTTATTACCAGCTCAAAACCCCAAAATTATAATATAAATAGTATATGTCTTAGGGATATCCAATCTTGTTACTCCCAAAAGAGACAAGCATGCTCAAACAGAATGCTCGGTTTGGATGAATTCCAACTCATTGAGGTGGATACTTCTGAAGTTGAAGTCTCAGTTGTACAAGTTGGTGATGCTTCTGCTCATGAGGTAGCCACTGCGACAACTATTTCTTCATCTGGAAGAGGATCATCAAACATATCCAGACTTCTCCAAGTGAGAAAGAAAGGAAAAAGAGTCTATCTTCGAGATTCTTACAGTTCAAGAAGAAGCAGGAAATGATGATGAAGATCAAACATCTCAGTTGCACCCTCACACTTTCCATCCCAGTAGGAGGATTAGGCCCATTATTAGAATTAAAGGAGAAGTTCCTACATCTTCGGCTGCTGTGGCTGAGCCTAGCCCAAGTCTGCTCAAGAGGCCACAGAAGAGATTCAAGTGGCAACTATGATCCTGCAGAAACTCCTTCGATGTTGTTCCTCCTACTGTTGTAGTAGAAACTATAACTGCAACTTAGCAAATAGTTCAACCTATTGATGATGACGAAGTTCAAAGATTGAGTTTGTCATCGGTTATGATGCCAACCACCATTGTTCCTCCTGCCAGTCTCACTATGTGACCAATTCAAAACTGTAAGGCCCTTTTCTCCTCCATTTTTTTTAATCCAATTTTATCAGATCAATAATTTTACTTTGATAAATTTATATTGGGGGACATGGTCATTTCTTTTGATTCATCTGAAAAACTTGATTATTCAGTTGGGGATGATGACGACGACGACGATAGCTTTTGTTCTTCTACACCGCCTCCAAACCACAGCAAATATACTTATTTGATGGCGAAGAAGAGAGCCGAGATTTTGGTCCTGGGGAACTGAATGCTCAACCTTCGAGTTCTTCTCCAGGTGAAACATCATTTTAATTGTCTCATTATTTTTTGTTTACTTCATTATTTCTAATTTTTTTTTAGAATTGTAATCTCCTACTCTAGCTTCTTCAGCACTAGTACCTCTTCCAGTGACAACAGCTAAAGTCCCTGCTGCCGAAGCGACTCCTCTTACTGAGACTATAGCTAAAGCTACTCCTCCTGTTGAGGCTGCAACACACATTTATTAATTTTAATAAATCCGCTCCCTCATCTGCCTTCAATAACTGAAGCCACTTGTGCGTCTACCGACATTGCGCCTTCTTCTGCTACTTTACCACCTGAGCTTGCACATTTTTCATCGCTATCAATGGAATACACAGAAGTTGATGCCCTTGCTGAGGAGTTTGTCCAATATGACATTACGGATTTCTTTTCTTTTTGGAACACGACATAAGCATGATTTTAAAAGGGAGATCCTTTGGTTCTATTGTACCTCTCTTGAATAATTATGCTGCAGGCATAGAAAGTGTAGGTGGAGAGGAGAAAGAAGCTCCTTATAAAATCATATTGGCTTAGCTCCAAGATTATGCTGAGTCTTTATCAAAGATTCGCAGTACAAGTAAGTCTGAAATAGTTGAGGTCACTTTTAGAAGATTATTGGAGGAACATCTTAAACTTGGGAAGAAACCTAGAGAAGAATAGATGCTCATCAGGCTCAGCTTACTGAAATCCAATATGTAGTGAATCTTTATGTATTTAGATAGAAAATTCTATCGCTTCAACTAAGAGTCATGATCAAGCCATCATGAAGACCCGAGAGAATATTGCTAAAACTCATTCTTATCTTGAGAGAACTCTTAAAGCTTGTGAGGATGTGATGAAGACCACCACTGACTTGTCTCGGCAGCGTGACGATCTTAATAAGACTTTCATGGCTAAACAGGAAGAGTTGGAAGCTCTTGAGTCCGACCCCCCGAGCAACCCAACTATCAGTGATGGGGAGTTACGAAGACAGACTATTGTTCAAACTTATGAGGCTATTCAATTAGAGAAAAGGGAGATCAAGGAAAAGATCAAAGCTCTTTTAACTCAATAATTTGTACTTTTCTTGATATTATATGATTTCAAATATTTTGTCATGGATGTTTTATAATGTTGAATTGATGATAAATAGAAGATTTTGAGAAATGATAAAAATTTTGTTGTTATTTGTTTAGAGATAATTGTTAACTTGATCAATGAACTTAATATTGATGATTAGAGTTATCTGCTAACTTGATACATTATTGATTCTTTCGCATATTGTTCAGAGCTAATCATTAACTTGAGAATATAGAGTTGGTATTCAAACTCCTTAGTATATTTGCAATGAATAAATAATTTTTTTGAACATGCTAGTAGTAATCATTAACTTTTCTGAGCAAGTTGTAATTTTAGCTATTCAGTGACTTATATAACAGCTTTTGAATTGCCTGGAATAATTTTTAACTTAGCAAATTTTGGCGGAATGGATTTGTTTTTGTTAGAGTTAATTTTTAACTTGACAAATTTTGGTGGAAATGGATTTATTATTGTTAGAGGTAATCATTAAATTGATAATTTTGTAGAAATGGATAAAGGTAATCATTAACTGGACAAATTTTGTTAGAAATGGAATATTATTTTGTCAGAGGTGGTTTTTAATTTGATAAATTTGGTGGAAAATAGAATTTTGATTTTGTTAGAGTTAATCATTAACTTGACAAATTTTAGTAGAAATGGATTTATTTTTGTCAGAGATAATTTTAACTTGACAAATTTGGTAAAAAATGGAATTAGGATTTGTCAGAGTTAATTTTTAACTTGATAAATTTTGTGAAAATAGATTGTTTTTGTTAGAGGTAATCATTAACTTGACAAATTCTGGTAGAAATGGAATTTGATTTTGTTAGAGGTAATTTTTAGCTTGATAAATTTGGTGGAAAATGGAATTTGGATTCTTTTTAGACGTAATTTTTTAAACTTGATAAATTTGTGGAATATGGAATTTGGTTTTGGGGGAGTACTCTGCTAGGGAAATTGATGGAATAATGGGCAACAACATACTGATTGCACCTTTGTAGAGTTTGCTTTGTAGTTGAATCTCCCGAAATTAACTCTGTCTTATAAAATTCCGGTAGAACTAGTCATAAATGGGCTTCCCCCTTAAAAGTGAACTCCATTTAATTATGGACATATCGGTCCAATTTTGAAGATAATAGTATCAAGAATTAGACACGTTCGTTAATCACTTTAAAGACTTCATATGCTCCGGCATTTAAGTAGACCAATAATCAAGCCTTAGTGTTGAATTTTTCTTTAGTTGAGGGAAAAATTCAAGTATGTGTATCAAATGATTTAATATTTATATAATCTCTTTTCCGATATATCGGTCGAAAATATGTCGAATAGATTGTACCAAGCAAATACACCATTCTTTGCCACATTCTTCAGAAGGAGCGCTATGAGAAGTTTCTTTATGAAATCTTTTTATTACTGTATTTCCGAGAAGTTAAGAAAATGCATCATTTTTCGCTAGTTTTTTCAAAAGGAGTACTACAAGAATTTTCTATGAAATTTTCTTATTACTGCATTTCCGGACAGGTAGAAAAATGTGTCATTCTTTGCTGCGTTTTTCAGAAAGAGTATTACAAGAACTTTCTCTATAAATCTTCTTATTACTGCATTTATGAGCAGTTGGGAAATGCATCATTCTTGGCCGCATTCTTCGAAAGGAGTACTACAAGAAGCTTCTCTATTAAATCTTCTTATTACCGTGTTTCTGGACAGCGGTCACGAATTTGCCGATTTGGTCGAAGACGCGATAGAGGATTATTGAAGAGGATATGTATCTCAAACAGCTCAATATTTAACTTAATTGTTTCTTACTATTACATAATATGTTTGTATATAATCCATTTTTCCTTTGAACGGTTCAGAATTCTTCTTGACACCCATCGAAGCCTCCTTTAACATTCATCGGAAACTGGATAATTGGCTTGGCAATGATCACTTTAAGTTAAGTGGATTTCCCCATTGGAGCAATTGGCAGTTGGATTTTCCAATATTACCACTTATATATTCTGTACCAAAAATTGGATTCGTGTACGCAACAATAAAGAAAGGACCATGATATTCATGCGAATGTGCTTCTAGGAAAACTACAAAAAGAGAAGAACGATGAATACTTCTGTGATGGATTTCTTGAATATTACATTAACAGTAATATTTTTTAAAAATTTCCCATTGACCGATCTCATTATCTTGTCGCCATTTGGTTTCACCAACCGATATGTGCCATTTGAATATATTGCGTCAATGACAAAGTGTCCTTCTCATTATGGCTGGGATTTTCCTTTAGAATTTTGATTGGTTTTAATTGGTCTTCTTACTGAAAGGACCAAATCGCCTTTCTTGAAAATTCTCTACTTGACCTTTTTATTAAATGTTTTGGAAATTCGAGCTTGGTAGAGTTTAATGCTTTGTTGTTCTTAAAGATGCTTGTCATCGAGAGCTTCCAATTCTAGAAGTTTTTATTGATGTTTCTCTTCTTCTGTCATTTTGGTTGCTAATGCAACTCATAATGAAGGAATCTTGATCTCCTAAGGAAGTACTGCTTCGACCCATACATCAAAGAAAAAGGTGTAGCATTCGTAGGTGTCCCAATAGTTGTTCAATATGCCGAGAGACATCCTCCAAGTTTTTCATCCCAATCACATTCGTTGGATGAAACGAACTTCTTAAAAAGTTTCACAATGGTCTTGTTGAAGGTTTCAGCTAAACAATTAGCTACATGATAGTATGGAGATAAAGCTACACTTTCGATCCGATATTTATTAAAAAACCTAGAGAATGACGAAGTCATGAATTGAGATCCATTGTCATGAATAATTCTCCTAGGTTCCCCGAAGTGATATATGATATGATGTTTAATGAATTTAATCAAATCGGATGTCTTTACTTCAGCTAGGGAAGCGACTTCATTCCACTTTGAAAATTAATCTATTATGGCTAATAAGAAATTGTGACCCCTTGTTGACGATAGCAAAATTGACCCAATGATGTAGATGTTGATAGAGATATTTCGGTGGCTGATATTTGAAGTCAGTATGCATTTGACAGACTCTACATTTTCTGGCATAAGCAACTGCGTGTACCATCATCTTAGACTAGTAATATCCCATTCTTTGGAGTCTATCACAGAGTTTCGGTCCTGACTGATGTGCTCTGCAGATGCCGCTATGAGCTTCTTCAAATATTTCTTATGCTTCTTTGTTAGAAACGCATTGAAACAGGATTTCATCGTACAATTTCCTATATAAGGTTCAAACTTCGGCATTGTAATAGAATCGAATAACCTTTCTTCAAATAGTTGCTGCTTCTTTGGAATTTTCTGACAATATTCCATAGAGAACGTCGCCTATATAAGGAAATCGCCAATCCCTTGATTCGATATCATACTCAAGAGTATGTACCTCATATGCCTCTTGTTTCCTGCTTGAATTTATCTCCACTTCGAGTTTATTTTTTGGACTGAATAATTCTTTGCTTTCCACTTGCTTTCCACTATTCTGCATTTGCTAGAATTATTAGGCATCACTAAAGTGGCAGCCAAAGACGCTAATAAATATGCGTAACCGTTCTAATAGCGCAGTATATGACTAATGTAGAAGCCGCTAAAACTGTTAGCCATTTTTTGTGACTGCTTTGTAATAGGCCAAGAGATCTTCATTCTTTACTTCATATTCTCCCTTTATTTGGTTGATAATGAGCTGAATCTCCATGTGCTCTAAATATTTCACCCCTTCCTGTATGGCTATCTTTAGGCCAATCATCAAGGCATTGTATTCAGCAACGTTGTTAGAGTATGATTCTGTTATTGAATATGGTCGAAGGATGATATGGTTTCGAGGGGAGACAAAGACAGCCCCCACTCTTGTTACCATCTTTCCTTTGGATCCCATTCTAGAGGCATCATCAAAGAGAAGTTGCCAAGTTTCATCCCTGGTAGCATTTTCTTCAGCAGTCTATTGTGAAGTACCTTCTCCTGAAATTGTGTTTCCTTCAGCTATTTCGTCAGGGATGTCTTTGTACAGTTTTGAAGATGCTAGGATTGGGTGCTCAGCTAAAAAATCTATTATAGCATGACCCTTAATTGACTTTTGTGGGGTAAAATGCATATCGTATTGTTATAGCAAGATAGCTCAATTAAATAGTCTTAAATTTAATGATCCTAGTTTGGTCATTAATATTCTCAGTAGATTAACTCTCAATATAACATGGATGGTTTGCCCTACCAGGTACTATTGCATTTTTTGTACCGCAAACACCAAAACTAGGCATTCTTTTTCCACTAGGTTATATCGATGTTTAGCTCTGACCGTTATTTTACTTAAATAGTAGATGGTTTGTTCATGTCCAAATTCGTTCTTTTGGGCTAACGAGGCCCCTAAAAAATGGTCAATGGCTCTCACATATAGCATGAAGGGAACTCCTCAAATTGAAGCTACAAGCATTGGTGGCTTTGTGAGGTATTCCATGATTTCTTCAAAAGCCCGTTGACAGGCATCATCCCAAACAAATAATACTCCTTTCTTCATCAACCTTGTGAATGGTTGACATCTCCTAGACAAATTTGATATGAACCTGCGTATGTATGCCAACTTTCCATGCAGTTCTCTCAATTCTTAGAGATTTCTAGGTGGTTGCACATCTTGAATTGCTTTAATCTTATCTGGATGAAGATGAATTCTCTGCGAAGTGACTACAAATCTAAGGAATCTTCCATTAGAAATTCCTAGAAAAGACTTAGTTGGATTCTTCTTAAGCTAGTGTTTCCATGTGAGATCAAACACCACTCTCAAATCATGAAAATGATTGTCTTTACTTTTGCTTTTGATAGCCAAATCATCCATGTAGCATTCCGTCGTCATCTGGAGATGCTCTTGGAATAAGGTGTTCATGGCACATTGATAAGTGGCGCCAATATTTTTTAGGCCGAAAAGCATAACTATATAACAGTACACCCCTAGTGGTATTTGAAAAGATGTATGCTTCTCATCGTCGGGATACATCTTAATTTGATTGTACCATAAAAATCCATCTATGAATGACATCCTTTCATAGTCACAAGTACTGCCAATCATGATGCCTGTGATTGGTAATGTAAGTTTGTCTTTCGGACATGTCTCGTTCAAGTCTCTAAAGTCCATGCAAATCCTAATTTTTCCATTCTTCTTAGTCACAGGGACTATATTTGCAACCTAATCAGAATGTTGTTATTCGTGAATGAAGCCGAATTTAATTAGTTTCTTGATTTTAGCTTTAATGACTTCCATTATTTCAGGACGAAACCTTCGTTGTTCTTTTTTAACGGGTTTGCTTCTAGTTGAATATTTAACTTGTGCATTGCCACTTTTGGGTCTAATCCTGTCATGTCTTCGTAATTCTAGGAAAAAACATTGATGTATTCTCGAATAAGAAAAATTAATTCTTCTTTTTCTTCATAAGATAAATTTTTTACTTATAAATATGGGTTTATGATTAGTTTTGTTCCATATTTATTTGGATAACTTTATCTTCAGTTGGAGGTTCACATTGTTCAAACTGAACTTCCCATCTTATGTTCAAATATTTTGTCCAAGAATCATCCTTGATTAGGCAATTCTTCATCTTCTTTTTGGTCTGTGGAGACCATGTTTCTGGAGAATTCTTAAAAATTGGCTCCAACACTTACATCTGAATCCCAAAATAATGATTCAGATGAATGACTATGTCAAAGTTTTTTAGAATTTGTTTCTGAAAGTATTCCAGGAGTGGTAATATATCCCAACCACTATCAGTTTTATCATAGTAATCTAGAATTTTTTTTATCGGAACAACTGGTTGTAGCATAGTTTTTCCTTTTCCAAAATTCAATCACCTGCCTTTGGCTAGGTTATATCCATCTTTTTCATCATTTTACGGGTATTCTTATTATAAAGGAAGAACTCAGGGTTTTCCTATTCTTCATCAATATCTAAGAATTTTTTTCTTTATTATAATTGTTTGCTTTTCCAAATAATATAGGTCTTTGACCTTTATATTTGGAAGGAATTTCAAAGATCGCTTTACTCGCATCTCCATCGTCATCACTTTGAATATTAAAGGATGAACGAATGGGTGCTTGGAATGATACTAAAGAGTATATTTTATCTAGTTGATCACTAACTGTACCAATACTAGTACTTGAGGTTTCAGAATCAGCACTAGACAAATAAACAAACTCAATATTTTCATTTATTACCCACTCGCCATCAAGATTGATGGTGTCATTTACATCAAGACCTTCAAGCCTTATTATAATTGGCTCCACACCCCAATTTTTATCATCGGATCTCGAATCTTCGGATCATGACTCAGTGTCGGCCTTATTGCCGCTACCTGATTCTTTTAGAGCAGGTTATTCAACTGTTTCAAATGTGTCTTGATATAACAACACATCTGTAAAGTAATTTTCAACCCCTTTGAAGGGTTACTTTTCCGCCACCAGAGTTTTCATGTTCCCTTCTTTGTCTATATATTTCTTACATTGGTAAAGTATAGAAGGGATAATAATATTAAGATGGATTCATGGCCTTCCCAACAGCAAGTTGTAAGACGTATCAGTATCTATTATATAACATATGACTTCCGTTTTCAGATCACCAATTTGGCATTTCAATTTTACCTTACCCAAGGGTTTACAACCATTAGTATTGAATTCAAAAATGGTTGTACTTGTTGATGTTAGTCTATTCATGGGGATCTCGAGATACAGTAGTACCCTCCTTGGCATTATACTCACAGCGGAGCTAGGATCGAGTTGAATTTGGTCAATCTCCGTTGACCTTATGTAGCCTTTATAAAACAAAAGTCGGTGATCCTTATTATTTTTCACTTGCATATCTTTTATAGAGAAGGTTATGCAAGGTATACTCTTGGAAACTTAATGATATATTGCACAAACTTCTTCTTCTTCTATTGTTTATGGTATTTAAGTCAGAAACACTTCAGAGTCTTGTGAGCTTCTCTTAAGACTTTCTTAGTTGATTGGACAGTCTTAGGAGCTCAAAATGAGTAATCTTTGCAGGAATGTTGGCAATCTGTGCTAACACATCAAACCAAAAAGGTTTTTTGGAGCTTTTCATTGCCTCTTTTTCTTTATCTTTAAAAGCTTTATCAAATTTCAGCTCTTTCTATTTGCTCTTCTTTGGAAGCTGATGTTCAACCACTTGATCATAATTTTTTAAGTAGTCTCTTCCTGATGTATTCCAGAAGGTTGTTATTGGTCTCATAGGAAGCTAATGATTCTTTAAGTTTCTCTTTTGAGTCCAAAAGAGGATGAACTATTGTGTTATTTTCATGGACTATAGTGACAGCGTTGGAGATGCATGCTTTTTCCTTAGAATTCTTTTTGGATGAACTTGAAATCCACTATTCATCCTTGAGAAGGTCTGGATGTATCCATATTATCTTCCCTTTTGATATCTCAAAAGGAGATAATCCTTTCTTTTGTTGTTGATAAGGATCGTAATTTACAATCCTCATAGTAACTTTGGGAATTGATTGAACTCCATCTTAAATGGTTGACTCTATCCATTCTAGAGCTTTTCCAAATTTAATAGACACCATATTTGCTGTCACTTTTTCCTGCTCTGGCTGCAACTTGATGACATTGGTGTCCACTAGTTCTTAAATTTTGTCCGTTAGGACAAACAGTTCTTAGTAGGATGGTTAATGATCTTATAATACACGCATTAATTAGGATCATCAACCTTTCTTACTTCTTTAGAGCACTTAGTCTCTGGCAATTTCAACATATTTCTCTTCATGAGCAGGTTGAAAATAGTAATGGTGTGCTCATCCTTAAAAGAATATTATTTTTGAGGAACCCTTGATGGAGGAGGGGTCCTTGTAGGAAGATGTTTAGCAGGGCCTAGAGCATCTATTGCCATCTTCTCTTTCCCCTAAGGTCGAGACGATTGAGATGTTCCAAAGTTTTTTCTTCTCAGTCTTCCTCATTCTTCAACCTCAAGCCATTGTGCAACTTCCTTGACTTCCTCAGCTTGCATTGATAATTCTTTCCAAGTAGTGGACTTTACAGTCCCATTCTGGCAAGAACTTTAGTAGAAAGATTACGTTTGCAGATTTCCACTAAGGTATTTTGTGGTATCCCATGCAGATATCTTAAAGAATCATTTCTTAATCTTTTTATGAAGTCTTGAGCTAGCTCCCTGTTCATTTGCTTTGTAGTAAGAAGTGCTGGTATCGAGATCTCTATGTCATCTTTAAAGAACCTGATAAAAGAAGGCCTTTTCCATATCATTCCACGAGTTGACGGTACTCGGTTCTAACCTTTGGAACCATTCGAATGCTAAATCTGTGAGGGTACTAATAAAAACCAATGTAATGATGGGGTCTTTCTGGCCAAATGCCCTGTTTGTGATTAGAAATAATAAATGTGTTGATTTGACGACCACCTTTACCATCAAATGACTTGAGTTTCAGAGGCTTGTAATTTTTTGGGAATGGTATATTCTCCCACTTCATTGGATAAGGCCTCACGAACCACCCAAGCTCTTGCAAATCATTTTTATGAACCAAAGCGTTGAGCTGGTTCTGAAAACTCTACACGAGGGTGGCATGCGGATTGCCTTCAGGTTCTGAATTCACGGATTGATGGCGTGAGTGTTCAGTACGATTGTCTTCTTCTTCTTATTCCTCACCATTGGTGCTCCCAGGAGGAGTACAAGGTTCATTTTTTTTCTCTTCCCTTTATCCTTCCTCGAGATACAGGAACTTTTGGAAGAACATTTCTCTTGTTCTTTGTTTGCTCTTTGATCAGGAATTGAAGTATTTCCTTGATCTAACCTATGGACTCTTGCTGTTTATGAATGATCTTTTCATGCTCATCCATTCTCTTCATAAACTATTCACGTTTTCCTTGCCCCATGTGTGTAGAGACAGAATCTTTTAGAAACAAGTCAGAAGTTTAAGATTTTACAACGGTAGAGTTTATTGTTTCTTCTTCATCAGAGAAGATTCTGGCCATCTTTCAGTTATCCAATGGTACTGTCACCCCATTCTTAAGTTGGGTGTTTCGAAAGATACCCCGAATATCACTAAACACACTTTTTGGACTAGAAGAGTGCTCAGAGTCTGATTAGTCCGATCGAGGAATGCTCCTTATCTTCTTTTTCTTCTTTCACAAAGCTATCATGTTGCATGATACTTTGGGGAACTTTGAATCGGAGAATTCTTGTTTGATACTACATCATTTTCTCTTTGAAGGTTGGGCTGGAGATGACGCGAGTCTGTTGAAAATAGATGACCTTACTGAAGTTGTAATGCAGCGGCCATGAGACAACACTGCATTGATCAGCTTTTCACAATGACAGTGAGGCACACGAAAATTTTCTATTTTCTTATCGAGAAATTCCCTAAGGTTTGCTATATTGGAACTCATGGAATTGTTGGCAGGGGCAACTTCCCTTCTAAATAGTATTTTCAGGATAAGAGAATTTGTCCCCTTGAAAATATTTGGAGCAAATTTAATTTTACCCTTTTCAGTTGGAGATTGAGCTTCTAATGAAGCTGGTGTGACTGGAACTGAAAGTCTATGAGTCTTGGAGGCTAAATTTTCTTCAGGCAAATCTGAGGTCTACATTTTTTTGTTGAGATGTGGATTTGAGATCCGCGTCTAGCTTCAATAAGAAGGTCTATGGTCCACATTTGGCTTATGAAAAATGACCCTTAGGCCCGTGTTTTGCTTCAAAATCACGAGTCTGGGACCCACATTTAGTCTATGAAATATGAACATAAACTCCGCGTTTATAGTCGAAGATGTACTTGGTGGGTGAGCAACATTCTTTTCTGAAATGCAAATGAACCCACAGTGTCTTGGTCCAGCTTCTTGCTAGGGACCACCACTTCACTCTTTGGTCGCAATATGTGAATTGGAGTTTCACGATGTTGTTCGACAATGGTTAGTTTTTTCTTTCATGGTGCAAGTGAGAGGAACCTTGTCTTCAGAATTATCTCCTTGAATATTGGAAAATGGTCATTTCCCGTTATGGTTACTGAGATCCGGATCCACTCCTTTGGGATCAACACGAGTCTTTAGTGGGGCAAAGCCGGAGCCTTGTGCTAAAAAAAGAAAAATTTCTCTTTTGAGACCGAACTGGTCTAGAGAGTTCTTCTGCTGGACTGTAATTTTTAGAGCCTCATTAGAAGCTAAGTTGGCTGAGACCTTACAACATTTTCGCAAGAATTTTGGGCTCGTGGAGTCAAAGAAGAGGAATTCCTTGTACTTCTCTTGGTTGAATTCAATGACGAGTAACTCGACTATGGTGCCAACTAGGACTTTGTCGGATTAGGCTATGGTCGTATCATTAGAGATCATAGCGTTTCCCTGCAGAATCGCCAATCTTCTGTTTGCCATGAAATTGGAATTTTATTAAAAATAACAATAAAAGATTACAATAAGAATGATTGCTCGTTTACAGAAGATAAGGAATTAATATAATTTCCTCTTTGTTTAGTGTCGGGTTTTATTGCAGCTGTGGAAGACGATTTTTCTCTCCATTGACGATTCAAATGCAAACTCTGTAGTTGGCAACTATTGAAAAGCTCTTGGGGAAGAACTCTGGATTCTTAGCACAAGTGCTCCTTTTCCAGTTCAGCTTTTGGTTATTTATAGGAGTTTAGAGACTTTTGAAATTGTGCAACTGTTTAATTAATAACTTCTTTGATTGAGGATTGAATTCCTGCTTTTTATCCATTGGATTTGTATTAAATCTCCAGGATTTGTAACTGAAATCTTAAATCCCTTGGACTTTGTAACTAAAACACAGATCTAAGTTTTTAGATCTGTATTTTAGCTCCTTGTAGTTTGCGTGGCATGCTCGGACTGCGTTTGCAATGAAGATAAATTTCACCTCTTGAGACTTTGGAATGAAAACACTACCCTTCGGATTTGCGTTTTGATTATTTCTGAGCTCTACACATGGGCTTCGAATGCGAGTCTCTCTATAATTGATGATTTACATTTTAACTCTTAACAACATGTTTTACTTGATTAGGCCCACATTTGGGTACAAATAAGAATACTTTTTATCCTTTGACTATGGAGTGAAAATGTGACTCCCTGGGGTTCGTATTTTAATTATATTTAGCTCTAATCATGAGCTCAGAAGATATTTCAGAATGTGGATCTCTATTTAGTTGATGATCTACGTGTTAACTTCTAGCTAGACCCATATTTGTATTAAAATGGGGTTAGCTTTAGTTTTATATACCTTTTGGGTCACAATGTGGCCCTGCGTTTGACACGTGGCTTCATGTTTTGATTAAAATGCGACCCTAAGGTTCCATGTGGATCTGTCTTGGACGAGAATCCGCTTCTAAGGATAAAAGTAAGTAACATTTATTTTTGAGGTTTTAAAGACAAAATGTGACTAAGGGGCTCACGTTTAATTTTTTGCTTAGCTCAAAATATGATTTTTTTTTTGTTAGGTTTTACTTCACTTAGCTTAAATTGCGGATCTCTCTAGATGAGAATCAATTTTTAAGGCTTCAGTGATTTGCATTTGTTTATTTTTGAGGAAATTATTTCTCGACATTATAGGGGTGAAACGCGACCCTATGAGGGTTGCGTTTTTGCTTTTCTTGACTCAAAATGTAGATCTCTCTCTCTGTTAGATGCTCCATGTATAAGTCGTTTTTGGTTTAAACTGTGAATCCCCTTTTCTTTGTTTCCTTTTTTATTTTTTTACAAAAAATTTGCAACACTTGCTCACACGCCTAACTTATACCAGTGCACTTAGGACAAATCTTGAGTTTGAGGTCAAATTGTCAAGCAATTAATGTTAATTTTTTACGAGAGTGTCAAAATATAATCCTAAATTAGAATACTAAATTATATATTTATCCATGATGATTTGATATAATATCTTCTAAATATAGTATACAACCCACGTACCAGACTAAAAGTGGTGTAGCTAAGAAAATTTTTTAGTTTGAGATTAAACCTCATCTCAGTTAATATGAAGTTTTTATAAAAATATTAAAACATACTCATAAAATAGTATACAAAATTTTATTGTGATCCACGATGATTATATAGAATATATTCTCAATATAGTACACAATTCACATACCAAACTTATTCCAGTACAACTAAGAATAATCTTTAACTTGAGGCCAAAATATCAACCAATTATTATAAAATTTTTATGAGAGTGTCAAAACATAATTCTAAAATATAATACAAAATTCTATAGTGATCCATGGTGATTTGATGCAATTTCTACTCATTATAGTACACAGCTCATGCATCGAACTTATACCGGTGTATCTAAGAAAAATATTTAGCTTGAGTTCAAATTTTAGCCAATTAATGTGAAATATTTATTAGAGTGTAAAAACATACTTAAAAAATTGAATACTTAATTTTTTTTTTTGATCCATTAAGATTTGATACAATTTCTAGTCAATATATTTTATAGGCAATGTACTAAACTAATACTAGTATAGCTAAGAAAAATATTTAGTTTGAGATCAAAATTTCAACCTATTTATGAGAGTATCAAAACATACTCATAAAGTAGAATCCAAAATTTTATAGTGATCCAGAATTATTTGATACATCTTCTAAATATAGTACATAGCTCACATACCAAATAGATACCGATGCAGCTGAGAAAATTCTTTAGTTTGTGACCAAAATATCAACTAGCTAATGTAAAATTTTTATGAGAGTATCAAAACATACTCCTAAAATATAGTACAAAATTTTATAGTGATCGATAATGATTTGATACAATTTCTATTCATTACTATATAAAGCTCATGCATCGGACTAATATCGTGCAGCTAAGAAAAAATCTTTAGTTTGAGATAAAAAATTCAATCAAATAACATAAAAAATTTATAAGAGTATAAAAAAATACTCCTAAAATAGAACATAAACTTTTATACTGATCCATGATTATTTGATAAAATTTCTATTCAATATAGTACACAATTCATGCACTGGACTGATATTGGTGTAACTGAGAAAAATCTTTAGTTTGAGGTTGAAATGTCAAACAATTACTTGAAATTTTTATGATAGTGCCAAAATGCACTCCTAAAACAATATGCAATATTTTGTAGTGATCCATAATAATTTGATACAATTTATACTCAAAATAGTACACAACTCATGCATAAGACTGATACTAGTGTAGTTGAAAAAAACTTTAATTTGAGGTCAAAATGTCAATCAATTAATGTGAAATTTTTATGAGAGTGTCAAAACATACTCCTAATAAAAAAATTGATATTAATTCATCGTGATTTGATACAATTTTTACTCAATATAGTATACAACTCATGCACCAAACTAATTCAGTTGCAGCTGATAAAAATGTTTAGTTTGAAATCGAAATGTCAAGTAATTAATTTGAAATTTTAGGAGAGTGACAAAGTGTACTCCTAAAATAGGATACAAAATTATGTAGATAACTATGATAATTTGATACAATATCTTCTCAATATATTCTACAGCTCACGTACCAGACTAATACTAGTGCAATTAAGAAAAATATATCGTTTGAGTCCAAAATGTCAACTAATTAATGTGAAATTTTTATGACAGTGTCAAAAATACTCTTAAAATATAATGAAAAAATTTATTGTGATCAATTATGATCTGGTATAATTTTTACTCTTTATAATACACAGCTCACGTATTGGACTTATACAAGTGTAGCTGAGAAAAAAACTTTGATTTGAAGTCAAAAGTTCAACTAGTTAATGTGAAATATATATGATAGCTTCAAATATAGTCCTAAAATAGAATTTAAAAGTTTATTGCAATCCATTATGTTTTGATACAATTTTTACTCAATATATTATATAGTTCAAGCATCAAATTTATACTAGTACAACTGAGAAAATAATTAGTTTGAGGTCCACATGTCAAGCAAATAATGTAAAATTTTTATGATAGTGTCAAGACATACTTCTAAAACAAAATACAAAGTTTTATAGTGATCCATAATAATTTGATATAATTTATACTCAACATAGTATACAGCTCATGCACCATACTAGTACTGGTGCAACTGAGAATTTTTTTTTAGTTTGAGCTTTATATCTCAGTCAATTAATATGAATTTCTATGTGAGTATGAAAAAATACTCCTAAAACATAATACAAAATTATGTTGTGATTCATGGCGTTTTGATAAAATTTCTACTCAATATAGTATATAGCTCACACACCTAACTGATATCAGCGCAACTGAGAAAAGTTTTAGTTTGGTATTGAAATGTCAAGAAACTAATGAGAAACTTTTATGAGAGTATCAAAGACACTTGTAAGACAAAATACAAAATTTTATAGGAATCTATGATGATTAGATACAATTTGTACTTAATATAATACACAACTCACGCACATGACTAATATCGGTGTTGCCAAGAAAATAATTAGATTGTGCTTGAAGGTTAAGAAATTAATGTAATTTTTTTATAAGAATATAATTCTAAAACTGAATATAAAACTTTTTGTTGATCTATGATGATTTGGTATGATTTCTACTCAATATATTATATAGGTCATGCACTAGATTGATACTAGTATAGCTGAAAAAAAATCTTTAGTTTGAGATTAAAATCTCAACCAATTAACTTGAAAATTTTATGAGAGTGTTAAAACAAAATTCTAAAACAGAATACAATATCTGTAGCGATCCATGGTGATCTTTTATAATTTCTACTGAATATAATATAAAGCACATGTACAGGACTAAGACAGGTGCAACTGAAAAAATCTTTAGTTTGTGGTTGAAATGCCAAGAAATTAATGTATAATTTTTTTGAGCATCAAAATAAACTTCTAAAATAGAATATAAAATTTTATTGTAATCTATCGTGGTTTGAAATACAATTTCTACTGAATAAATATACAGCTCATGCACCAAACTAATAGTAGTGGAGCTGTGAAAAATTTTAAGTTTGAAATCAAAATATCAGGAAATTAATCTAAATTTTTTAGGAGAGTGTCAAATTATAATCTAAAAATAGAAAACTAAAACAAAACACAAAATTCTATAGTTACCCATAGTGATATGATAAAATTCTACTCAATATATTACACAACAAGTGCATGAGACTGAAACCGGTGAAGTTTAGAAAAAGTTTTAGTTTGAAGTTAAAATATTAAAAAACTAATGTAAAATTTTTATGAGTGTGTCAACTATGGTAATTTGATACAATTTCTATACAATATAGTGCACAGCTCATGCACCAGACTATACCATTGCAAGCAATAAAATCTTTGGTTTGAGGTCGAAATGTCAACAAATTAAGGTAAAATTTTTATGAGTGTGTCGAAACATACTCTTAAAATAGAATACAAAAATTTATCATGATCCATAATGTTTTGATATATTTTCTATTCAATATAGTACACATCTCACGCACTAAACTAATACCAGTGTAGTTAAGAAAAATATTTAGTTAGAGGTCGAAATGTCAAGTAATTAATGTAAAATTTATATGAGAGTGTTAGAACATACTCCTGAAATATTATACCAAATTTCACGGTGATCCATAAATCTAGTATAGTACAAAGCTCATGCAAAGAACTAATACAGGTGCAACTGAAAAAAATTTAGTTTCATGTTGAAATATCAAGTTATTAATGTGACATTTTTAAATTTTATCATCCATTCTGATTTGATACAATCTCCACACAATACCGCACACAACACATGCACTGTCTACTACCAGTTCAACTTAGAAAAATATTTAATTGGAGCTCAAAATGTCAAGCAATTAAGGTAAAATACTTATGAGAGTGTTATAATATACTATTAGAATAGAATACATTTTTTTTGGTGATCCATTATTATTTGATACATTTTCTACTAGATATAGTGGTCAGCTCATGTACTAAACTAACACTGGTGTAACTAAGAAAATTATTTAATTTGAAGTCGAAATATCAAGAAATTAATTTGAAATTTTTATGAGAGTATCAAAACATACTCCTAAAACATTATATAAAATTTTATTGTGTTCCACAATAATTTGATAAAATATTTACTCAATATAGTACAAAACTCATGCACAGGAATGATATCAGTGCAGCTGAGAAAAATCTTTAGTTTGAGGACAAACTCTCAACCAATTAATTTGAAATTTTTATTAGAGTATAAAAATATACTTCTAAAATATAATACCAAATTTTGTAGTGATCCATGGTGATTTTATATAATTTCTACTAAATATAGTACACAACTCATGCATTGAACTGATACCGGTGTGCTAAGAAAAATTTTTAGTTTGAGGTTAAAATTTTAACTAATTAATGTAAAATTTTATAAGAGTATTAAAACATACTCTTAGAAAAGAATACAATATTTACTAGTAATCTATAGTCATTTGATACAATTTCTATTCAATATAGTACATAACTGACTCGCTAAACTAATATCAGTACATCTTAAAATAATCTTTAGTTTGTGGACAAATGTCAACAAATTAATATAAAATTTTTATGAGAATTTCAAAACATACTCCTAAAATATAATAAAAAAATTTTTTAGTGATCCACGAGGATTTGATATAATTTCTACTTATTATAGTACACAACTCGAGCAAAGGACAAATATCGGTACAATTGAGAAATTTTTTTAGTTTGAGGTCAAAATTTCAACCAATTAATATGAAAATATTTTTAGAGTGTTAAAACACAATCCTAAATAAAATACAAAATTTTATATTGATCCATAGTGATTTGATACAATTTCTACTCAATATAATATACAATTTATGTACGAGACTAATACCAGTGCAACTGAAGAAAATCTTTAGTTTGAGATTAAAATTTTAAGAAAATAATGTGATATTTTTATGAGAGAATCAGAACATATAGCTAAAATAGAGTATAAAATATTATAGTTAGCCATAGTGATTTGATACAATTTCTACTCAATATATTATACAACTCACGCATCGGACTAATATTGGTGCATCTGAGAAATTTTTTTAATTTGACTTCAAAATCGTAACCAATTAATGTGAAATTTCTATTAGAGTATTAAATATAATTCTAAAATAGAATACAAAATCTTATAGTGATCCACAGTAATTTGATATAATTTCTACTTAGTATATAGATCACGCACTGGACAAATATTTGTGCAGTTGAGAAAAATTTTTAGTTTGAGAATGAAATGCAAATAAATTAAAATAAAATTTTTATGAGAGTGTCAAAATATACTCATAAAATAGAATATATGATGGTATGGTGATCCATGATGATTTGATTAATGTTTACTCAATATATTATACAGCTCATGCAACATACTAATATAGGTACAGTTGAGAAAGATTTTTAGTTTGACATCAAAATGTCAATCAGTAATGTAAAATTTATATGAGAGTTAGAAATATACTCATAAAAAATAATACAAAATATTATGATGATCCATGATGGTTTGATATAATTTCTACTCAATATAACATACAACTCACGTATTAGACTAATACCGGTGAACCAAAAACAAATCTTTAGTTTGATATTAAAATCTCAACCAATTAAGGTGAAATTTTTATGAGAGTGTTAAAACAAATTTTTGAAACTTAATACAAAATTTAGCAGTGATCTATAGTAATTTGATACAATTTCTACTCAATATAGTACACAGCTCACACACTAAACTAATATCGGTCTAGCTGAGAAAATTTTTTAGATTGAGGTAAAAATCTCAACCAATTAATGTGAAATTTATATATGAGTATCAAAATATAGTTCTAAAATAAAATACAGTATTTTATAGTGGTCCTTAATAATTTGAAACAATTTCTACTCAATATAGTATACAAATTACATAGGACAATTACTGGTATAGCTGAGAGAAATTGTTATTTTTAGGACGAAATGTCAAGCAATTAATGTGAAACTTTTGTGAGAGTGTAAAAAAATACTCCTAAAACAATAAAATAAAATATTATTATGATCCATAGTAATTTGTTACCATTTCTGTTCAATAAACGGCACATGCACCAGACTAATAATAGTGCAGCTCAGAAAAAATTTTAATTTGAGGCCAAAATGTCAAGCAATTAATGTAAAATTTGTATAAGAGTGTCAAAAAATATTCCTAAAATAAAATACAAAACTTTAGGGTGTTTTATGATGATTTGTACAATTTATACTCAATATAGCAAACAACTCACAAATCAGACTAATACCGATGCAGTATAAAAAAATCTTTATTTTGATGTAAAAAAATCTCAATAAATTAATATAAAAATTTTATGAGAGTTTCAAACATACTCTTAAAATAGGATCAGAATTTTATAGTGACCCATCACGGTTTGGTACAAATTCTATGCAATATAGTACACAACACATACACCAAAATTATATTGGTGCAAATGAGGATAATCTTTAATTTGAGGTTGAAATTTCAAGCAATTAATGTGCAATTTTTAGGAGAGTATAAAAATTTAATTCTAAAGTAATATATTAAATTTTACAGTGATTAATGATATTTTATATATAAGATCCTCAATAAAGTGCACAGCTCACGCATCGAATTTATTTATTGCGAGTGAGAAAAATCATTAGTTTGAAGCTAAAATATCAACCAATTAATATAAAATTTTTGTGAGAGTGTAAAAATATACTCTTAAAATAGAAGACAAAAGTTTATAATGATTCATGATTATTTGATGCAATTTCAACTCTATGTAGTACACAGCTCACGTAGCAGACTAATACCAGCACACTAAAGAAAAATGTTTTGTTTGAGGTCAAAATTTAAACCAATGTGAAATTAGATGTGAGCATCAAAATATACTTCTAAAATAGAATAGAAAATTATATAGTTATTTATGATGATTTCATACAATATCTTCACACTATATTACATAGTTCACGCACCAGACTAATACCAGTATTGCTAAGACAAATCTTCAATTTGAGGCCAATATTTCAATAAATTAATATGAAATTTTTATGAGAGTGTCAAAATATACTCCTTAAAATAAAATATAAATTTTTATAGGGCTCTATACTGATTTGTTATAATTTCTACTCATTATAGTGCTCAGCTCATGCACCGGACTAATATTGGTGCAGCAGAAAAAAATCTTTAGTGTAAGATTAAAATTTCAACCAATTAATATGAAATATTTATGATAGTGTCAAAACATACTCTCAAAATAGAATTCAAAATTTTATAATGATTTATAGTGATTTTATATAATTTCTACTCAATATAATACACAAGTCACGCAGCAGACTGATACTGATATGCAGTAGAGAAAAATATTTAGTTTGAGATCAAAATGTTAAAAAATCAATGTGCAATTTTTATGAATGTATCAATCATGATGATTTGATACAATTTCTATTCATTAGAGCGCACAAGTTACTCACCGAACTCATACTGGTTTTATTGAGGAAAATCTTTTCTTTGAGATTAAAATATTAAAAAATCAATGTGAAATTTTTATGAGTGTGTCAACCATGGTGATTTGATATAATTTATATTAAATAGAGTACACAACTCATACACTGGATAGATACTTATGCAACTGAGAAAAAAATTTAGTTTGAGGTCAAAATATCAAACACTTAAATGAAATTTTTATAAGAGTGTCAAAAATACTCCTAAAATAGAATACAAAATTTTATGGTGATCCATAATAGTTTGATATATTTTGTACCCAATATAGTACATAGCTCACACACAAGACTAATACCGGTATAGCTGAGAAATATTTTTAGTTTGAGGTCAAAATGTAAACCAATTAATGTCAAATTTTTATGAGTATCAAAATATACTCGTAAAATATAATATAAAATTTTATAGTGATCCATGATAATATAGTATAATTTCTACTCAATATAATACACAGCTCACGTTTTAGACTAATACTGGTGTAACTTAGAAAAAATATTTAGTTTGACATCAAAATCTCAACCAATTAATTTGAAATTTTTAAAATAGTGTTACAACATACTCCTAAAATAGAATACCAAATTATATAGTGATCTGTGATGATTTGATATAATTTCTATTCAATATAGACACAACTCACACATTGGACTTATACTAGTACAGCTGAGGAAAATCTTTAGTTTGAGGTCAAAATAACATGAAATTAAAGTGAAAATTTTAAAAAGTGATAAAATATATTCATAAAATAGAAAATAAAATTATATAGTGATTCATAGTTGTATGATATAATTTGTACTCGATATAATACATAGTTCACGCACCAAACCGATACTAGTGCAGCTGAGAAAAATGTTTAGTTCAAGATCAAAATGTCAAGTCATTAATGTGAACTTTTTTAGAAAGTTTCAAAACATACTTCTAAAATAGAATATAGATTTTATAATAATCCATCATGATTTGATACAATATTGTTTTAATATAGTACACAGCTCAAGTACCAGACTAACACCGAAGCATTTGTGAAAATTCTTTAATTTGAGTTCAAAATGTCAACCAATCAATTTGAAAATTTTTGGGAGTGTCAAAAAATACTTCTAAAATTTAATACAAAATTTTATAGTGATCTTTATTGACTTGATATAGTTTCTACTCTTTATAATATACAGCTCACGTATTGGACTTATACCGGTGCAGCTGAGAAAAATCTTTTGTTTAAAATCAAAATGTCAATGAATTAATGTAAAATTTTTATCTGACTATAAAACTTATTTCAAACATATCATACAAAATTTTTATAGTGATTCATAGTAATTTGACGTAATTTTTATTCAATATAGTACATAAATTATACATCAAACTAATGTCGGTGCAGTTAAGAAAAATCTTTAGCTTAAGGATGCAATGTCAAACTATTAATATGAAATTTTAATGGAAGTGTCAAAACATACTCCTAAATAGAATACAAAATTATATAGCGATCAATGATTATTTGATATAATTTGTATTAAATATAGTATACATCTCACGCACCGGACTATTACCGGTGCAATTAAATCTCAACTAATTAATGTTTAATTTTTATGAGAGTGTTAAAACTTACTTCTAAAAGAGAATTCAATATTTTTATGAGAGTCTTAAAACTTACTCCTAAAATAGAATTCATTATTTCATAGGATCCATGATGAATTGATACAATTAGTACTCAATATACCACACAATTCACGCACCGGACTAATATTGGTACAATTAGAAAAAAACATTCATTTAAGATTGAAATGTGAATAAATTAATGTAAAATTTTTATGAGTGTGTCATAATATTCTCCTAAACCATAATACGGAATTTTATAATGATCCATCATGGTTTGATACAATTTCTATTCAATATAGTATACAACTCATGCACCAAACTAATAATAATACAGTTAAGAAAAATCTTTAGTTTGAGGTCAAAATATCAAGTAATTAATCTGAAATTTTTAGAAGAGTGTTAAAACAAACTCTTAAAATAGAATACTAAATTTTATAGTGATTAATGATGATTTAATACAATATCATCTTAATATAGTACGCAACTCATGCACCAGACTAATACCCACACAGATGAGAAAAATTTTTAGTTTGAGATCAAAATTTCAACCCATTAATATGAAATTTTTATGAGTGTCAAAATACTCTTAAAATCTTTTGGTAATCCAAATTATTTGACGCAATATCTTCTGAATATAGTATACAGTATATGTACTAGACTAATACTGGTACATAATAGAAGATTTTATACTGATCCATGATGATTTTATACAATTTCTATATATTATAGTAGACAACTGTTGCACCGGACTAATATGAGTGCAGTGGAAAAAAATTTCAGTTTGAGGTCAAAATTTCAACCAGTTAATATGAAATATTTATGAGAGTGTAAAATATACTTCTAAAATAGAATACAAAATTTTATAGTGATTCCCAGTAATTCGATATAATTTCATCTAAATATAGTATACAGCTCATGTATCGGACTAATACCAGTGTAGCTGAGAAAATTTTTGTTTGAGGCTAAAATATCAACCAATTAATATAAAATTTTTATGAGTCTGAAAACATAATTCTAAAATAGAATACAAAATTTTATACTGATCTTTGATAATTTGATACGATATCTACTGCTTACGCACCAAATAATGCCGATACAGGTAAGAAAAATCTTTCATTTGATATTGAAATGTCAAGAAATTAATGTGAAATTTTAAGAGAGTGTCAAAACATACTCCAAACTCAGAAAACAAAATTTATAGTGATCCACAATGAGTTGTTATAGTCTTTTCTCATTATAATACAAAACTTACGTATGAGGCTGATATTGGTGCAGCTAACTAGAGTCCAAAGTGCCAGCCAATTAATTTCAAACTTTTATGAGAGTGTCAAAACACACTCCAAAAAAAGAATACAAATTTTTTGTTGTCCATGATGGCGTAATATAATTTCTACTCATTATAGTCACAATTCATGTATCAGACTAATACTGGTGCAGTTTAAAAAATTCTTAGTTTGATGTCAAAATTTTAACTAATTTACATGATATTTTTATGAGAATGTCAAAACATACTTTTAAAATAGAATATAAAATTTATAGTGTTTCGTAATGATTTGATACAATTTCTTCTCAATATAGTATATATATCATGCACCAGACTTATACCGGTGCAGCTGAAACAATATACAGATTATGCTCCAGACATATACCATTACAGTTGAGAAAAAATTTAGTTTGAACATAAAATTTCCATTTATTAACATGAAACTTATATGAGAGTTTCAAAATATACTCCTAAATTAGAATACAGAATTTTATGGTGATCCATGATGATTTGTTACCATTTAACTCAATATAGTACATTGCTTAGACTAATATAAGTGTAGCTGAGAAAAATCTTTAGTTTGAGATTGAAACATAAAGTAATTAATGTGAAATTTTTATTAGAATTTCTAAACATACTCTTAAAGCAGAATACAAAATTTTATGTTAATCCATAATAATTTGATATAATTTCTACTTAATATAGTACACAGTTCACACACAAAATATATACTGGTATAACAGAGAAAAATTATTTAGTTTGAGATCAAAATCTAAACCAATTTATGTGAAATTTTTATGAGAGTGTGAAAACATATTCATAAAACAAAATATAAAATTTTGTAGTGATATATGGTGATTGTATATATTTTGTACGCAATATAGTATACAGCTTATGTGCAAAGCTAATAGTGGTGTAGCTGAGAAAAATCTTCCATTTTTGTTGAGATTCAAGAAATTAATGTAATGTATTTATAAAATTTCAAAAAATATTCTAATATAGAATACAAACTTTTATCGTGATCCATCATGGTTTGATATAATTTCTACTCAATATAGTACACCGCTTATACTCCAAGTATATATCGATACAACTAAGAAAATTTTTGGTTTTGAGGTCGAAATAACAAGAAACTAATGTGAAATATTTAGAAGAATATCAAAAAATACTCCTAAATATAATACTAAATTTTGTAGTGATTCATGATGATTTGATGCAATATCATCTAAATATAGTAAATAACTCACGTACCGGACTGATACTAGTATAGTTAAAAAAAAAATCTTTAATTTGAGGCTAAAATATCAACTAATTAATGTGAAATTTTTATAAGAGTGTTAAAACATACTTCTAAAATGTAATATAAATTTTAAAGGTGATTCATAATGATTTGATATGTTTTATACTCAATATAGCACACTACTCAAGCATCTGATTGATATCGGTGCAGTTGATAAAAAGTTTTAGTTTCATATTGGAATGTCAAGAAAATACTGTGAAAGTTTTGAGATAGTGTCAAAACTTACTCATAAAACAATTTTGGATGATTTGAAATAATTTCTACTCAATATAATACATAACTCATGCACTAAACTAGTACATGTGTAGCTTAGAAAAATCTTTAGTTTGAGCTCAAAATCTCAACCAATTAATCTAAAATTATTTTTTAAGTGCTCAAACATACTTCTAAAATATAATATAAAATTTTATAGTGATCAAAGTGATTTGATATAATTTAATTTCAATATAGTACACAATTCATGCCCTGGACTAATACTAGCACAGCTTAGAAAATTTTTTAGTTTAGAGTCGTAATGACAAGCAATTTGTATAAAATTTTTTTGAAAGTGTCTAAACATACTCCTAAAACTAGATACAAAAGTTTATAGTGATCTACTATGATTTTATATAATTTCTACTCAATATAGTACACAGCTTATGCTCTGAATTCATATCGATGCAGCTGAGTAAAATGTTTAGTTTGAGATTGAAGAATTTTTAGGAGAGTATCAAAACATACTCCGAAATTTAGAATATTAGATTTTATAGTGATTCAAGATGATTTGATATAATATCTTCTCAATATAGTACACAGCTCACGCATCGGACTAATAATATAACATCTAAGCCTTTTATCTCATGTACTTGGGTAGGTGATTATGTTATATTTTGCATATTTCCTCCCATAATTTATCTATTTTTGTATATAAATAATTGCTATTAATATATATTTAGTATGTATTTATAGGTAATAAAATATTTATAAGGAAGGGAAGATAAAGAAGAAATTTTGGCCGATATATAAGCAGAAGAAAGTCAACCATGGTGAAGAAACAAATCTAAGTGCAAAGGTAGTAACTTCATAAGCATTTTCAGCAAAAATAAAGCTTGAACTGGAAAAATTCATAGAGGAGAAATTTGTAGAGTTCAGAATTATCTTCAAAACTCCACCATGAACAGCTCAATCCGAGTTTGTATACAAAATTTATAGCCGTTTTACTAAAGTGGTGTAGAATGGAATATCCGGTCCATCTAAAACTAATTTTGGGTTTTGGCCTTGAAAAATAGTATTTTGAGTCATCCAATCTCAACCATTGGTTTCTAATACCTATGAATTGAATTAGATTATATATCTTGAGATTAATTTATATTGATTAGAATTATATCTTTTGTACCGAGTTTAAGTAGGAGTGGGATTGTGTTTGGGTTATAAAGACCCCATGAAATCTTGTAAATTAAGATGGTTTTTTAGATGCACTTTTGACTAATAAATGTTAGGGTTTTGTCAAATGGGTGACGGCTGCCATACCAAATTTCAGAGGTGATCCTATTGTTGTTCATTGCTTTCTAGTGAGTAGATTTCTTTTATTTGCTTTTTAGATAGATTTAATTGATTTCTAGTGTAGATCTTTTAATAGCTTTCATATAAAAAATAGGATTTTTAATGCTTTGTAATTATAAAAATATAATCTTGTTAATTAGTAACATGAGTAGCTAACTTAATTTAGCTCTAGGATGTTGATGAAACTAGAAATCAACCATGTAATTGCTTTTTATTATTTTCTTTCTTGAATAAAATAATAAGGACATGATTTTTCTATAAAAAAATTAAAATACAACAACTCATATATTAATACTTTGATAGGTTATAATAGAGATAAGTTACTTGATAGCCTATACTTAGGCTTTGGGGTTATTGATTTTCCTCTTCTTCATAGAATTATCTAACGATTTAGTTTATTTTAAGAAAAGTAGTATTTTTGATGAGTTATGCTTTCACCCACTTGATAGCTCATGCTTAGAACACCTTAAATATATTAAAACTAAACGATCAGTTTTTATGGTAGGAAGAAGATAATGGAAGTAATATTGGTTGTGAACTAATGGATTCCATATCCTACACTAATTAGAATAATTAAAAAATCAATTTAGAACCACCCATAGTTAGCTTGTTAGAATAATAGGAGGAGATATAATACAAAATACCTTAGATTCTCATGCGAACGACCTGTTTGCACTACAAATGATATTGTATACTTGTAGTAAATATTCACATCATATTTTTGACACCGTTGCCGGGAATCGATGGTATTTTCTTGATTTTTCTAACATTTTACAGGTTAATAGTGTGTGTTGGGTGTGTAGGAATCTTAAACTATAAATATAGGAAGTTAAGAGGCATCAGAGGAATATTTGTGAAGTATGTAAAAACACGGGAGCCAAATTTTTAGTGGCAAAAATTTGAAAACTCTGCCCCATTTTTTTTCTTATTTTATGTTTTTGGTCTCTAGTTCTATAAAAAATATAAAACAATAAAAAAAACTATTTGATTTTTTTCTTTTTCTTTTCTATCTCTTTCCCTCTTCACCTTTTGAAAAAAAATCTTTAAACAATATGTTTCAAAATCAATTTAGATGTCATTATTGTTATGATCCATATCATAATTACCATCAGTGTCTATAGATAGAAAGTTTGTTAGGAATAGATCATGATCAAATTCACACCACATATCATGAACCTACGAGCATTTCCTATACACAAAATTACTATTGTGAATAGATGAATTATCCTAATCAAGAGTCGCATCAAGAGAGTCCTCCATCTAATCCTTTCATCATAGACAAATCATGTCCATATTCTAAATTCAATCATAAACAATATATTCAATTGAACATGTTAGATAAAAAATTAATAAGACTAGAAGCGAAGTATACATGTCATGAGAATTTACCTACAATAACTTCATATGTATCATCAAATATGTACATAGATCTATCATATCCATCTTTTTGTAAATAATTATAAAAAAATGAGTAATAAAGTAGAAATTTTACTTGATAATTTGAACCATGATGAGCTTACTAGTGATATACTATCTTTCAATTCTTTGGATGAAAATTCTAAAGAAATTTGTCAAGAAGAATTTTTATTCTTTCATAATAATTTGACTAATAATAAGTCCACTAGTATGGCATTTTCTTTTTAGAACTTTGATGATAGAATTGAAGAAAATTTGCATGATGAGCTCAGGATACTAAAAGAATGGAAGGAACCACAAACGGAAGAGCCTATGGTACCTGATGATTTGAAAGAGCGATCAAAATCGAGCTTATGATTCCACTACATCAAACTGAGTACGTTATTTCACATATTGATAAGACCAAAATACTTATTGACATGAAAGATACTCGTGGGTGGAATACAAATGATGATAAAGGTACGATTTCCAACTTTAAAAATTTATCAGTGATTAAAAGAAAGAAAGGAAGGTACAAATTAAGAAAAACTAAAAATAAAATGGAGAGATTAAATGCAAAATTGATAAAAAGGCTAAGTTCATCTATATCAAAATATAAAATGGCACACTATGAAGTGGAAAGCGATCAAGAGGTTGTAACAGCTCTGAATTTTCTAGTACGTGTATATTATTTGTACAATAATTTTTATATTTATATAGAACCTTTGGCTCGTGTATAAGGGCATATATGAATTTAGGTATGCGGGAGGTTAGGAGCTTTTTATATTTTCCTTTTAGGATTTTTTATTTTCTTTGTAGTTTTTTTAAGTTTTTAAAATTTATTGGTTTCTTTATTTTATACTTAGGTAGTTTTTAGGGTATAAAAAAATAAAAAAGAAAAACATGTGAAAATATAAAGTAAAAAAAGGTAAAAAACTTAAAAATTTTTTGCAATAAATTAACTTAATTACAAATAAAAGAATAAATTTATATTTGAAATTTGATAGGAGAGTAGATTGGATAATACACTTAGAATTTTATGAAAAAATAAAATTTTGAAAAATGATTACCACTGATAGTAATTTTGAGATAAGTATACTTCTATTTTTCAATTCACAATAGTTTATTAGGTTAAGGACAAAAATGATTGCAATTGAGTAGTTTTTTCTCTCTAAACAAGAAAAAAATAATAAAGAGGTGAGCCTGATATTTAAGGCAATGATCCTTTAGAAATTAAAAAAAAAAAATCTTAAGGATTACTAAGTATTTGGGTATTTATGTCTAAGTAAGCATGAATATTCACATGAATTGTGTTTTTAAGAGATAGAATACGATCCGAGTAATTGGGTATTTGCGTCTAAGTAAGCATGAATATTTGCATGAAATGTGAAATATTCACAAAAAAAGAAAAAAATTAGAGAGAAAAGATGAGTCATGAGTTAGAGTTTGAGTCCAAAACCAAAACAGACTATCACACATGCACGTAGATGTATAGAAGTCATGAATTATTTATTAGTTGGTAAAAAATAATTTTTTCTTAAAATGATAAGTGTATTTGATATAATGCTTGATTTGAAAATTGATGATCTAAATGCATTCTTGAGTTTGTATATTAGTGATATTAATTGTATAAAATATAAAAAAGATTTTTCTTTCTTGGTATAAATTTTTATTTCTCTTAATTTTTTGTTGTCCTTATTTTTATTTTATTTATTCCTTAATCAATTTTCTTCGCGAATTTTCTAGGTATGTTCACTGCAAATCCTCACGAGACACAACCAGTCTACTAGGTTAACTTAGGGGTTTAACAGTTTGTTGCACATGCTAAATGAAACTGTGATTCTTTCGATAGTGAGTTAGGATTTTTCTTTTTAGGTTTAGATTTTGCTCGAGGACAAACAAAAGATAGATGTGGGGTGTGATTAGTGTTATATTTTGCATATTTCCATCCATATTTTATTTATTTTTGTATATAAGTAATTGCTCCTTGGATATATTTAGTATGTTTTTATAGATAATAAAGAATTTATAAGGAAGAGAAGATAAAGAAACAAATTTGACCGATATATGAGCAAAAGAAAGTCAACCAAGCGAAGAAAGAAATATAAGTGCAACAACTGTAACTTCATAAGCATTTTTTGGCAAAGATAAAACCTTAACTAGAAAAATTCATATAAGAGAAATTTGTAGAATTCAAAATTATCTTCGAAATTCCACCAAGAACAGATTAATCTGAGTTTGTATGAAAAACTTATGGACGTTTTACTAAAGTGCTAAATAATAGAGTATCCGGTCTAGCGGGCTATGGGTGAGCTGAAAATAATTTCAGATTTTGGCCTCGAAAAATATTATTTTGAGCGATCCAATCTCAACCATTGGTTTCTAATCCCTATAGATTAAATTAGGGTTATATATTTTGAGATTAGTTTGTATTGGATTAGGATTATATCTTTTGTACCGAGTTTGAGTAGGAATAGGATGTTGTTTGGGTTATAAATACCTAATAAATCCTTGTAAATTAAGATGGCTTTTTTGATTCACTTTTGATTAATAAAGATTAGGATTTTACTAAAGGGGTGATGGCCGCCATCTTGAGCTCTAGAGGTGATCCCATTATTGTTCATTGCTCTCTAGTGAGTAGAAATCTTTTATTTGCTTTTTAGATAGATTTAATTGCTTTCTAGTACAGATCTTTAATAGTTTTTATAGAAAAAAATAGGATTTTTAATACTTTATAATAATAAAAATTTAATTTTGTTAATTAGTAACATGAGTAGCTAACTTAATTTGGTTCTATAATGTAGATAAAACTAGGAATCAACCATATAATTGCTTTTTATTTTTTTTCTAAAATAAAATAATAAAGACATGATTTTTCTATAAAAAGATTAAAATATAACAACTCTTAGAGAAATTATTTGATAGATTATACTTGAGTTAAGTTTTCTTGATAGCGTATGTTTAGTTAGAATTTGGGGTTGATAATTTTCCTCTTCATCGTAGGATTATCTAACGATTTAATTTATTTTTATGAAAAGTAGCGTTTTTAATGAGTTGTACTTTCACGCCACTTAATAGTTCATACTTAGACCACTTTAAATAAAATTAAAAGTAAAAGATCAGTTTTTATGGTAAGAAAAAGATAATAGAAGTAATATTGGCTGTGAACTAGTGGATTTCTTATCATAGGCTATATAGAAAAACTAAAAAAAATCAACTTATGACCCATAGTTAGCTCATTAGAATAATAGAAGTTAGAATGAAAAATAATAGATCCTCATGGGAATGACCTATTTGTGCTAAATCGACACTGTGCACTTGTAGTAGATTATTCACATCATGAAGCTGCATGATCTAAAAGAGAATCATGCCGGATCGATCACATTGATAATCTTTCTCCATTTATTCCTATCAAGTAATATCTTCATACTTAAACCCCTAGAATCCATATCTTTTCGTATCACCTCTATCCATATTTTCATTGGTTTTTCCTTCGCTCTCTTAACTTGTCTACATTGATAAGCTCCTCTCGTCAAACTGATGCATTTGCAGGCCTATGTTGCACATGACCAAACCATCGTAAGCAATTTTCTTGCATCTTCTCATTGATGGGGCCACAATTCCCATAGTACGAATATTTTCATTTCTCACTTTATCTCTCTTAGTATTGCCACATATCCAGCAAAGCATGTGCATCTCTGAATAAAGCTGGCCTAATAGTAGTTTTATAAAATTTTTCCTTCAGTCTAAACGAAATGTTACAGTCACATAAAACTCTCATTGCTTTCCTCCATTTTAACCAGCTAGTTTGCATCCGATAGTTAATATCATTATCAATCTTTCCATCATTCTGAAAAGTAGAATCCAAATAACTAAACCGACTGCTCATTTGTATCTCTTGCCCGTCCAATATTACAGTACTATAGTTCAGGGTCCATCGTTTACTAAATCTACATTCTATATAATCTGTTTTAGACCTACTAAATCTAAAAACTCTATATTCTAATATGTGCCTTCATAATTCTAACTTGATATTTATCTCTGCTCTTATCTCATCATCTAAGACAATATCATTAACAAATACCATACACCAAGTATCTCATCTTGATTAGCTCTAGTAAGCTTATCCATCACTATAGCAAATAAGAACGGGCTCAATGCAGATCCTTGATGCAATCCATTGTGATTGAAAACTCACTTGTCAAACTACACATATTCTAATATTGGCCACTACTCCATTGTGCATGTCCTTAATTATATCAATATACTTGATGATGACTCTTTCCTTCATCAATATCTACCAAACTACCTATTGTGGTACTTTATCATAGGTTTTCTCTAGGTTAATATCATATATAAATCTTTATTTCTCTCTCGAAATTGCTTTATAAGTTGATGAAGTAGTCGTCGATTGCCCCAACATGAATCCAAATTTGTTCTCCAATATTTTAACATTCTGCCTCAATCTATATTCAATTACCCCCAAAATTTCATAGTGTGACACATGAGTTTTATTCTACGATAGTTAGAACAACTCTAAATATCACTTTTATTCTTATATAAAGGTACTAGGGTACACTTCTTTTATTCATTTGGTATTTTTTTAGTTTGTCAAATCTTGATAAAAAGATCTATTAGCCACCTCACACTCATCCCACCCAATTATCTCTATGCCTCTATAGGAATTTCATCTGGACCAACAGATTTTTTTAATTTCATCCTCTTCAAAGGCTCTTTTACTTCAGATTCTTTAATTCTACGTATAGCATTACGATTCATATCCTCACACTAAATAGTAAGATCTCCCAAAAACTTAAGTTTTGTAAAACTACCATTACATAATCTATCAATATAATTTTTCTTTAATCTCCTTGTCTCGAACTAGAACCTTATAATCCTCAACTTTAATACATTTTATAGTACATAAATCTCTACACTTTCTCTCTCTTATTCGAGCAATTATATATATATTTTTCTGCCTCTTTATTATCCAACTTCTCATAAACTTATTTATATAATTTAGTTTTTTTTTAATCCCGAGCAGCTTTCTTAATCTCCTTTTTGGCTAGCTCATACCTCTCAAAGTTAGTTCCATCATTGTTCTTCTTCAAATCTTTATAAAGGTTATGCTTTATCTTATTAGTATTTTTTATATTTTCATTCCATTATGATGTGTCCTTATATGGTGGAGTATCGTCCCTTTACTCGCTAAGTATATTTTTAGCTACCCTCTTAATGCAGCTAGTCATTTTATTCCATTTACTCAAGATCATTGTGGCCCCTCCATTCTACTCCGTGTACAACTCTATCAACAAATTTTTTTTAATTACCTTCTAATAGTTACCACATAAATTTAGGATTTAATTTATACTTAATCTTTCTAAATCTCTTTCTAATCTAAATATCTAAAATTAAGAGTCTATTTTGGGTAACTATCTCTCACCTTGGCACTATCTAACAATCAAAGCAACTAGCTCTATCTACCCTTATAATTAAAAAGAAATCTATTTGGCTCACATTCGATCCACTTTTAAAAGTAATAAAGTGAGAAACTCTTTTTTAAACTAAATATTTTTACTAAAATCAAATCACAAGACAAAGTAAAATCTAGAATCCTGTTTCATTTCTTTCTACAAAACCAAATCCTCCATATATACTATCAAACCCATTATGATTAGTTTCTATATACCGAGTGAGGTCATCACAAATAAATAGTTTTTCTCTAGTGGGTATTTCTTTTACTATCTCATCTAGATCTTTCCAAAATTGATATTTACTATATTCATCAAGTCCTACTTGTGGTGCATAGGTACTAATAATATTATAAATCTCTCCATCTAAAATAATTTTAACTAATAAAATTTCATCACTCTTCTTCCTAACCTTATATCCCGAAATAATTATTTATTTATGATCACACCTACCCATTACGACTTCTATCTCTACCTGTATACCAAAATTTATAACCCCAAGGCTCTATGAATTTAGTTTTCTCACCTATCCATTTAGTCTCCTCCATGCACAAAATATTAACCCTCTTTTTAATTATAGCATCAATTAACTCTACTAATTTACCTGTAAGGAAAGCTTTGTTCCACGATGCCAACCGAATTCTATGTTTATTAGCTAATTTTTTTACCCCCACCCACTCATTAAGGAGTAAAAACTCTCTTACATTTAACACCACATCCAACCTCGACGTAGCACGTCGCTTCTGCGCAATGGCCTAGCAACTCTCACATAACTTTTACTACACTCGGACTACGATGTAGCGCATCGCTTAGTAGTGAACGCCACAATGAAATACATATTTTGGTTTATATCATAATATGTGATAATATTTTACATTGGCTTTCACTGGCCTACCACAACCCTTGTCTTTTATCCTGCTTTGGAATAAGCAGTGAAAGGATTAGTGCTAGTGCAATTAAAAAAATCTTTAGTTTGTGGCAAAAATATCACTAATTAATGTGAAATTTTTATAAGAGTGTCGAAATAAAATTTTATCCAAGTGTCAAAACATACTCTAAAAATATAATAAAAAATTTAATTCTCTTTTACTTCAGATTCTTTAATTCTACGTATAGCATTACGATTCATATCCTCACAGTAAATAGTAAGATCTCCCAAAACTTAAGTTTTGTAAAACTACCATTAGATAATCTATCAAAATAATTTTTCTTTAATCTCCTTGTCTCGAACTAGAACCTTATAATCCTCAACTTTAATACATTTTATAGTACATAAATCTCTACACTTTTTCTCTCTTATTCGAGCAATTATATATATCTTTTTCTGCCTCTTTATTATCCAACTTCTCATACACTTATTTATATAATTTAGTTTTTTTTATCCCGAGCAGTTTTCTTAATCTCCTTTTTGGCTACTCATACCTCGCAAATTTAGTTCTATCATTGTTCTTCTTCAAATCTTTATAAAGGTTATGCTTTATCTTATTAGTATTGTTTACATTTTCATTCCATTATGATGTGTCCTTATATGATGGAGCATTGTCCCTTTACTCACCAATTATATTTTTAGCTACCCTCTTAATGCAGCTACCTATTTTATTCCATTTACTCAGGATCATCATGGCCCCTCCATTCTACTCCGTGTACAACTCTATCTACAAAAACTTTTTGATTAATTTCCAATCGTTACCACATAAATTTAGGATTTAATTTATACTTAATCTTTCTAAATCTCCTTTTAATCTGAATATTTAAAATTAAGAGTCTATATTGGGTAACTATCTCTCACCTTGGCACTATCTAACAATCAATGCAACTAGCTCTATCTACCCTTCTAATTAAAAAGAAATCTATTTGGCTCACATTCGATCCACTTTTAAAAGTAATAAAGTGAGAAACTCTCTTTTAAACTAAATATTTTTACTAAAATCAAATCACAGGGCAAAGTAAAATCTAGAATCTTGTTTCATTTCTTTCTACAAAACCAAATCCACCATATATACTATTAAACCCATTATGATTAGTTTCTATATGCCCAGTGAGGTCATCACAAATAAATAGTTTTTCTCTAGTGGGCATTTCTTTTTCTACCTCATCTAGATCTTTCCAAAATTGATATTTACTATATTCATCAAGTCCTACTTGTGGTACATAGGCACTAATAATATTAAAAATCTCTCTTTCTAAAATAATTTTAACTAATAAAATTTTATCACTCTTCTTCCTAACCTTATATCCCTAAATAATTGTTTATTTATGATCACACCTATCCATTACGACTTCTATCTCTACCTGTATACCAACATTTATAACCCCAAGGCTCTATGAATTTAGTTTTCTCAGCTATCCATTTAGTCTCCTCCATGCACAAAATATTAACCCTCTTTTTAATTATAGCATTAACTAACTCTACTAATATACCTGTAAGGAAAGCTTTGTTCTACGATGCCAACCGAATTCTATGTTTATTAGCTAAATTTTTTACCCCCACCCACTCATTAAGGAGTAAAAACTCTCTTACATTTAACACCACATCCAACCTCGAAGCAGCGCGTCGCTTCTGCACAATGACCTAACAACTCTCACATATTTTTTACTACACTCGGACTACGATGTAGCGCATCGCTTAGTAGTGAACGCCACAACGAAATACATATTTCGGTTCATATCATAATATGTGACAATATTTTACGTTGGCTTTCACTGGCCTACCACAATCCTTCTCTTTTATCCTGCCTTGGGATAAGCAGTGAAAGGATTAGGGCTAGTGCAATTTAAAAAAATCTTTAGTTTGTGGCCAAAATATCACTAATTAATGTGAATTTTTTATAAGAGTGTCGAAATAAAATTTTATGAAAGTGTCAAAACATACTCTTAAAATATAATAAAAAATTTAATACTCTTTTACTTCAAATTTTTTAATTCTACGTATAGCATTACGATTCAATCCTCACACTAAATATTAAGATCTCCCAAAACTTGAGTTTTGGAAAACTACCATTACATAATCTATTAATATAATTTTTCTTTAATCTAATTGTCTCGAACTAGAACTTTATAATCCTAAACTTTAATACATTTTATAGTACATAAATCTCTACACTTTCTCTCTCTTATTTGAGCAATTATATATATCTTTTTCTGCCTCTTTATTATACTACTTCTCATACACTTATTTATATAATTTAGTTTTTTTTTTATTTCGAGCAGCTTTCTTAATCTCCTTTTTGGCTAGCTCATACCTCGCAAAGTTAGTTCCATCATTGTTCTTCTTCAAATCTTTATAAAGGTTATGCTTTATCTTATTAGTATTTTTATATTTTCATTCCATTATGATGTGTCCTTATATGGTTGAGCATTGTCCCTTTACTCACCAAGTATATTTTTAGCCACCCTCTTAATGCAGCTAGCCATTTTATTCCATTTACTCAGGATCATCATGGCCCCTCCATTCTACTCCGTGTACAACTCTATCTACAAAAACTTTTTTATTACCTTCTAATCGTTACCACATAAATTTAGGATTTAATTTATACTTAATCTTTCTAAATCTCTTTCTAATCTAAATATCTAAAATTAAGAGTCTATATTGGGTAACTAACTCTCACCTTGGCACTATCTAACAATCAATGCAAGTAGCTCTATCTACCCTTCTAATTAAAAAGAAATCTATTTGGCTCACATTCGATCCACTTTCAAAAGTAATAAAGTGAGAAACTCTCTTTTAAACTAAATATTTTTACGAAAATCAAATCACAAGACAAAGTAAAATCTAGAATCCTATTTCATTTGTTTCTACAAAACCAAATCCTCTATATATATTATCAAACCCATTATGATTAGTTTCTATATGCCTAGTAAGGTCATCACAAATAAATAGTTTTTTTCTAGTGGGTATTTCTTTTACTATCTTATCTAAATCTTTCCAAAATTGATATTTACTATATTCATCAAGTTCTACTTGTGGTACATAGGCACTAATAAAATTAAAAATCTCTCTTTCTAAAATAATTTTAACTAATAAAATTTCATCACTCTTCTTCCTAACCATTTATCCTTAAATAATTGTTTATTTATGATTACACCTACCCATTAAGACTTCTATCTCTACCTGTATACCAAAATTTATAACCCCAAGACTCTATGAATTTAGTTTTCTCACCTATCCATTTAGTCTCCTCCATGCACAAAATATTAACCCTCTTTTTAATTATAGCATCAACTAACTCTACTAATGTACCTGTAAGGAAAGCTTTGTTCCACGATGCCAACCGAATTCTATGTTTATTAGCTAATTTTTTTACCCCCACCCAGTCATTAAGGAGTAAAAACTCTCTAACATTTAACACCACATCCAACCTCGACGTAGCGCGTCGCTTCTGCGCAATGACCTAACAACTCTCACATATTTTTTACTACACTCGGACTACGATGTAGCGCATCGCTTAGTAGTGAACGCCACAACGAAATACATATTTTGGTTCATATCATAATATGTGACAATATTTTACGTTGGCTTTCACTGGCCTACCACAACCCATCTCTTTTATCCTGCCTTGGGTTAAGCATTGAAAGGATTAGTGCTAGTGCAATTGAAAAAAATCTTTAGTTTGTGGAAAAATTATCACTAATTAATGTGAAATTTTTATAAGAGTGTCGAAATAAAATTTTATGAAAGTATCAAAACATACTCACAAAATATAATAAAAAATTTAATACTCCTTTACTTCAAATTTTTTAATTCTACGTATAGCATTACGACTCATATCCTCACACTAAATAGTAAGATCTCCCAAAACTTAAGTTTTGTAAAACTACCATTACATAATCTATCAATATAATTTTTCTTTAATCTCCTTGTCTCGAACTAGAACCTTATAATTCTCAATTTTAATACATTTTATAGTACGTAAATTTCTGCACTTTCTCTCTCTTATTCGAGCAATTATATATATCTTTTCCTACCTCTTTATTATCCAACTTCTCATACACTTATTTATATAATTTAGTTTTTTTTCATCCCGAGCAGCTTTCTTAATCGCTTTTTTGGCTAGCTCATACCTCGCAAAGTTAGTTCCATCATTGTTCTTCTTCAAATCTTTATAAAGGTTATGCTTTATCTTATTAGTATTTTTTATATTTTCAATCCATTATGATGTGTCCTTATATGGTGGAGCATTGTCCCTTTACTCACCAAGTATATTTTTAGCTACTCTCTTAATGCAGCTAGCCATTTTATTCCATTTACTTAGGATCATCATGGCCCCTCCATTCTACTCCGTGTACAACTCTATCTACAAAAATATTTTGATTACCTTCTAATCGTTACCACATAAATTTAGGATTTAATTTATACTTAATCTTTCTAAATCTCTTTCTAATCTGAATATCTAAAATTAAGAGTCTACATTGGGTAACTATCTCTCACCTTGGCACTATATAACAATCAATGCAACTACCTCTATCTACCCTTCTAATTAAAAATAAATCTGTTTGGCTCACATTCGATCCGCTTACAAATAAATAGTTTTTCTCTAGTGGGTATTTGTTTTACTATCTCAGCTAGATCTTTCCAAAATTGATATTTACTATATTCATCAAGTCCTACTTGTGGTGCATAGGCACTAATAATATTAAAAATCTCTCTATCTAAAATAATTTTAACTAATAAAATTTTATCACTCTTCTTCCTAACATCATATCCCTAAATAATTGTTTATTTATGATCACACCTACCCATTACGATTTCTATCTCTACCTGTATACCAAAATTTATAACCCAAAGACTATGAATTTAGTTTTCTCACCTATCCATTTAGTCTCCTCCATGCACAAAATATTAACCCTCTTTTTAATTATAACATTAACTAACTCTACTAATATACCTGTAAGAAAAGCTTTGTTCCACGGTGCCAACCGAATTCTATGTTTATTAGCTAATTTTTTTACCCCCACCCACTCATTAAGAAGTAAAAACTCTCTTACGTTTAACACCACATACAACCTCGACGTAGCGCGTCACTTCTGCGCAATGACCTAACAACTCTCACATATTTCTTACTACACTCGGACTACGATGTAGCGCATCGCTTAGTAGTGAACGCCACAACGAAATACATATTTCGGTTCATATTATAATATGTGACAATATTTTACGTTGGTTTTCACTGGCCTACCACAACCCTTCTCTTTTATCCTGCCTTGGGATAAGCAGTGAAAGGATTAGTGCTAGTGCAATTAGAAAAAAAATCTTTAGTTTGTGGCCAAAATATCACTAATTAATGTGAAATTTTTATAAGAGTGTCGAAATAAAATTTTATGAAAGTGTCAAAACATACTCTAAAAATATAATAAAAAATTTAATACTCTTTTACTTCAGATTCTTTAATTCTACGTATAGCATTACGATTCATATCCTCACACTAAATAGTAAGATCTCCCAAAACTTAAGTTTTGTAAAACTACCATTACATAATCTATCAATATAATATTTCTTTAATCTCCCTGTCCCGGACTAGAACCTTATAATCTTCAACTTTAATACATTTTATAGTACATAAATCTCTGCACTTTCTCTCTCTTATTCGAGCAATTATATATATCTTTTTCTGCCTCTTTATTATCCAACTTCTCATACAATTATTTATATAATTTAGTTTTTTTTTATCCCGAGCAGCTTTCTTAATCGCCTTTTTGGCTAGCTCATACCTCGCAAAGTTAGTTCCAGCATTGTTCTTCTTCAAATCTTTATAAAGGTTATGCTTTATCTTATTAGTATGTTTTATATTTTCATTCCATTATGATGTATCCTTATATGGTGGAGCATTGTCCCTTTACTCACCAAGTATATTTTTAGCTGCCCTCTTAATGTAGCTAGCCATTTTATTCGATTTACTCAGGATCATCATGGTCCCTCCATTCTACTCCGTGTACAACTCTATCTACACAAACTTTTTGATTACCTTCTAATCGTTACCACATAAATTTAGGATTTAATTTATACTTAATCTTTCTAAATCTCTTTCTAATCTAAATATCTAAAATTAAGAGTCTATATTGGGTAACTATCTCTCACCTTGGCACTATCTAACAATCAATGCAACTAGCTCTATCTACCCTTCTAATTAAAAAGAAATCTATTTGGCTCACATTCGATCCACTTTTAAAAGTAATAAAGTGAGAAACTCTCGTTTAAACTAAATATTATTACTAAAATCAAATCACAAGACAAAGTAAAATCTAGAATCCTGTTTCATTTTTTTCTACAAAACCAAATCCTCCATATATACTATCAAACCCATTATGATTAGTTTCTATATGCCCAGTGAGGTCATCACAAAGAAATAGTTTTTCTCTAGTGGGTATTTCTTTTACTATCTCATCTACATCTTTCCAAAATTAATATTTACTATATTCAACAAGTCCTACTTGTGGTGCATAGGTACTAATAATATTAAAAATCTCTTTATCTAAAATAATTTTAACTAATAAAATTTCATCACTCTTCTTCCTAACCTTATATCCCTAAATAATTGTTTATATATGATCACGCCTACCCATTACGATTTCTATTTTTATCTCTATCTGTATACCAAAATTTATAACCCCAAAACTCTATGAACTTAGTTTTTTCACCTATCCATTTAGTCTCCTCCATGCACAAAATATTAACCCTCTTTTTAATTATAGCATCAACTAACTCTACTAATTTATCTGTAAGGAAAGCTTTGTTCCACGACGCCAACCGAATTCTATGTTTATTAGCTAATTTTTTTATCCCCACCCACTCATTAAGGAGTAAAAACTCTCTTACATTTAACACCACATCCAATCTCGACATGGCGCGTCGTTTCTGCACAATGGCCTAACAACTCTCACATATTTTTTACTACACTCGGACTACGATGTTGCGCATCGCTTAGTAGTGAATGCCACAACGAAATACATATTTTGGTTCATATCATAATATGTGACAATATTTTACGTTGGCTTTCACTGGCCTACCACAACCCTTCTCTTTTATCCTGCCTTGGGATAAGCAGTGAAAGGATTAGTGCTAGTGCAATTGAAAAAAATCTTTAGTTTGTGGTCAAAATATCACTAATTAATGTGAAATTTTTATAAGAGTGTCGAAATAAAATTTTATGAAAGTGTCAAAACATACTCTTAAAATATAATAAAAAATTTATAGTAATCCATAATAATTTGATTTATTATCTACTTATCCAGCTCATGTACCAGACTAATACTGTAGCAGTCGAGAAAATCTTTAATTTGATGTCGAAATAACACACAATTAGTATGACATTTTTATGAGCGTGTCAAAACATGCTCATAAAATAGAACAATAAATTTGGTTGTGATCTAGGAAGATTTAATACAATTTTTACTCAATATAGTATAAGCTCACGCACTTGACTAATATCAATGCAGTTTAGAAAACTTTTTAGTTTGAGATCAAAATCCCAACTAATTAATCTAAATTCTTAGAAGTGTGTTAAAGCATACTCTTAAAACATGATATAAAATATTATAGGGATCCATAATAATTTGATAAAATTTCTGCTCTTTATAGTGCATAGCTCATACACTGGATCAATAGTGGTGCAGCTGAGAAATTTTTTTAGTTTGAAATCAAATTTCTACCAGTTAATGTGAATTATTTATGAGAATATCAAAACATATATCTAAAATATAATACAAAATTTTATAATGATTCATAGAGATTTGAAAAAAATTTCTACTCACTAAAGTACATAACTCACACGCTAGACTGATACTGGTGTGGTTAAAAAAAATCTTTACTTTGTAGTTGAAATGTCAAAAATTAATGTTCAATTTTTATGAGAGTGTAAAAATCTACTCCTAAAATAGAATATAAAATTATATAATAATCTATCATGGTTTAATATAATTTCTACTAAATGTAATATGCAGCTCATGCACAAAGTACTGATGGAGTTGAGGAAAATTATTATTTTGAGGTTGAAATGACAAGCAATTATAGTAAAATAGTTAGGTGATTTTAAAAACATACTCCTATAGAATACTAAAATTTATAGTGACTCATGAGGATTTAATACTATATCTTCTCATTATAGTACACAGCTTACGTATACGACTAATAACAGTGCAGTTGAGAAAAATGTTTAGTTTGAGGTAAAAATATCAACTACTTAATGTGAAATTTTTAAGAGTGTAAAAACATACTTCTAAATATAACAAAATTCTTTATAGTGATTTAGGATGATTTGATAAATTTTCTACTCAATGTATTACATATCTCATGCATAAGACTAATCCCAGTGCAGTTGAGAAAAATATTTAGTTTGAGACTGAAATATCCAGAAATTACTGTAAACTTTTTATGAGAGCATCAAAACATGCTCATAAAATATAAAACAAAATTTTATGATGATCCAAATAATTTAATATAATTTCTACTTAATATAGTTACTGCTCACGCACCAAACTAATACTGGTGCAATTTAGAAAAATATTTAGTTTGAAATTAAATCTCAACCAATTAATCTAAATTTCTTATTAGATTTTAAAATGTACTTTTAAAGTAGGATATAAGATCTTGTAGTAATTATGATGATTTGATGCAATTTTTACTCAATATAATGCACAGCTCACGCACTGGACTGATATTGGTGCAGCTGAGAAAAATCTTTAATTTGTGGTTGAAATGACAAACAATTAGTATGAAATTTTTGTGAAAGTGTTAAAACATGCTTTAAAATAGATTACAAAATTTTATAGTTATCCATTATAGTTTGATATAATTTCTATAATACACGGCTCTTGCTCTGAACTAATATCAAATACAACTTAGGAAAATCCTTAGTTTGTGGTCGAAATAACAAACAATTAAAGTATAATTTTAAGGAGAGTATCAAACATACTTATGAAATGAGAATATTAAATTTAATAGCGACTTAAGATGTTTAGATATAATATCTTCTCAATATATTATACAACTCACGCATCGGACTAATACCAATGTAATTTAGAAAAATCTTTATTTTGAGACCAAAATGTCAACTAATTAATGAGAATTTTTTATGAGAGTATTAAAATGAAATTCATATGAGAGCATCAAAACATACTCCTCAAACATAATACATAATTTTATAGTTATTAGTAATAATTTGATACACTTTCTACTTAATATTGTACCTAGCTCACGCATTATACTAATACCGGTTCAACCGAGAAAATTTTTTAGTTTGAGGTCAAAATAATAAGCAATTAATGTGAATTTTTTATGAGAGTTTCAAAACATACTCATAAAATATAATATTAAATTTTATTGTAATACAAGATGATTTGTTACATTTTATTTCTCAATATAGAATACAGCTCATGCATAGGACTAATACCAGTGCAGCTTAGAAACATTTTAGCTTGAGATCAAAATCTCAACCAATTAATCTAAAATTCTCATAAGAGTATTAAAAAAATACTCCTAAAATAGAATATAAAATTTATAGTGATCCATGGGGATTCGTATAATTTCTACTTAATATAATATATAGCTCATGCAATAGTCTTTTACCATTGCAGCTGAGAAACATTTTTAGTCTAAGAACAAAATGACAAGTAATTAGTGTGAAATTTTTAAGAAAGTGTCAAAATATTTTACTTATAATAGAATACAAAGTTTTATAGTAATCCATAATAGTTTGATATAATTTCTACTTAATATAGTACACAGCTCATGTACCAAGCTGATACTGGTGCCATTAAGAAAATTCTTTTGTTTGAGATTGAAATGTCAATAAATTAATGTTAAATTTTATGAGAGTGTCAAAATATACTTCCAATATAGAATACAAATTATATAATGATCCATCACGGCTTAATATAATTTCTACTCAATATAAGATATAACTTACGCCTGAACTGATACCGGTATAGCTGAGGAAAATATTTAGCTTGAGATCGAAATGACAAGCAATTAATGTGAAATCTTTAGGAGATTGTCAAGACATACACCAAAAATAGAATACTAAACTTTATAATAATTCATGAGGATTTGAAACAATATCTCAAAATGGTACACAGCTCATGGACCGGACTAATACTAGTGCAATTGAGAAAAAAATTTAATTTGAGGCCAACATGTTAACTAATTAATGTAAAATTTTATGAGAGTGTCAAAACAGACTCGTTAAACATAATAAAATATTTTATAATAACCTATAATGATTTGATATTTTTTTCTCCTTAATATATTACACAGCTAATACACAAGACTAATAATGGTGTAGCTAAGAAAAATCTTTAGTTTGATGTAAAAATGTCAAGAAATTAATATGAAATTTTTATCAAAACATCAAAAAATACTCCTAGAACATAATACAACTATTTATGGTAATTCATAATGATTTGTTACAATTTATATTCAATATATTATACAGCTCACGCATTGGATTAACACAAGTGCAGTTTAGAAAAATCTTTATTTTGATATCTAAATCCCAAACAGTTAATCAGAATATCTTATAAGAGTGGTAAAATATACTCCTAAAATAGAATACAAAATTATATAGTAATACATAGTGATTTGATACAATTTCTATTTAATATAGTATACAACTCGCATACTGTACCGATACCGATACAGCTGAGAAAAATATTTAGTTTAGGGTCAAAATGATAAGCAATTATTGTATTTTTTATGAAAATATCAAATATACTTGTAAAATAGAATATAAAATTTTATAATGATCCAAGTGGCTTGATACAATTTCTACTCATTATAATACAAAACTCATGCAATTGGCTGATACAGGTGCAGCTAAAAAAAATATTTCGTCTGAGATAGAAATATTAAGAAATTAATGTAAAATTTTGATGAAAGTTTAAAAACATACTCTTAAAATATGATAAAAAATATTATAGTGATCCATAGTGGTTTAATATAATTTCTAATTAATATAATATATAGCTCACATATCGAACTAATATTAATTCAACTGAGTAAAATTATTAGTTTTATATTGAAATGACAAGAAAAGGAGAGTTTCAAAACATACTCATAAAATAGAATAATAAATTTTGTAGTGACTCCTGATGATTTGACAAAATATATTCTCAATATAGTACATAGTGCATGCACCAGAGTATATCAGTGTAGCTGAGAAAACTTTTAGTTTGAGACCAAAATATTAACTAATTAATGAAAAATTTTGTGAGTGTCAAAATATATTTCTAAAATATAATTTAAAATTTTATCATGATCCATAATGATTTGATACATTTTCTACTCAACATACCAAACTAATACCGATGTAGCTAAGAGAAATCTTTACTTTGAAGTCAAAAGACATAGTAATTAATGTGAAATTTCTATGAAAGTGTCAAAACATGTATCAAATAGAATACAAAATTTTATGGTAATCAAGTTGATTTAATTCAATTTCTACTCAATATAATACACAACTCACGCATCAAACTAATACTGGAGCAATTTAAAAAAATCTTCAGTTTGTGGTCAAAATCTAAACCAATTAACTGTAATACCCATATTTTTCAGCTGCTTCCCAAAATAGAGGACGCTGCGTAAAAGTTATACTGGACAACCCAATAGTTACGGAATTTTGGAATAACCGTAACTACTGTCACAACAGATGAATAAATAATACGACTGAAATTGAAAAGATTCCATTCATAAGAGAGTTAATTACACAATATGGCACATTGCTTTTAACATGATCATAATAGAATCAAATGAGAAAAGCAGTGGTCAGACAAAAAAAAAAATATAAACAAAATATACAAAACTTCTCCACGAAGTACTTTACTTGCTTACTGTCGCTCGGTCTGGTCAATAAATTACAAGCCTTTAGATGGAGCTTGTTCTTCTTCGCCCTCCAAATCTGGGTCCAAAACCCAGATAATTAAACCTAGCAAGTAACACTTTGAAAAAAGAAAATGTGTACTATTATAGTATAGGAGTATCAGTATGCATGGTCATGCTTATGTCATGTTGTTCGTAAACATATAAATTAAACATGAAAGCAAGTATAAATAAATGCATAAATAAATAAACATGGAATTACTTACTTTATTTATTTAATTCTGTAATCTATTGGTCTCAGTTATCGGCCAAATTAATTGTAGAAACTATAATAATGAATAAGATGGCACTATTCTCCATTGTCGTATAAGTGCCCGTACATACCCGGGTCCCTGTCTCAATCACATGGCACTGAACTATACCATACAACTAGGTATTCAAATCAATTCCCATACTGTATTACAGTAACAGACATACCACACTGGGTATCAATTATCAATTAGTGATCTAATATCACCCAGGCCGCTGCAGTAAAACATTCTCGGCCTTAACATTACAATCATTTCTTATACGACATGACTCTTATCTATCATATACCTTCTCTCCATCCCTGTGTTCGTAATACATTATGCACATGACTTATAAATATCATAGCATGATTTATTTTATTTTATATTTGTTTGTATATTTTTCTTTTTATTTATGTAATTATTTTTCAATTCATATTAACATACTTACATCTCCATGACTGCATATGACTTGCAACATCATAACACATGACTTGTAATATCATAGCATGATCAATTAGATATTTGTGTTATCTTAATAATATTAGTATAAAATTATATCACAATATATTTGTTATCAAAATTGACTTAATAATCTGGTTCAGTTCTCAGTACCAATTAATAATCAAAATTGTGAACCAAGTGCATCATGTAATAATAATGCATTATTTCTAAGCCCAAACTAATGGACTTTACCATTTCTAAGCTCAATCATATATGTTATATAAGTTTATATTTAATTAATTACCAAGTAAAGTCCAAGTTCAATTCAAGTCCAAGTCCATCAATTATGATTTATTTTATTATTATTATTATTATTTTCCAATCCAAACCCACTACAGACTTATCTGATTAATTTTCAACTAAAGTCCAACTACACATTTCTTAACTAAAGATGCATTGCCCATTTCTTTACTAAAGCCCATTGCATATTTATTTATTAAAGCCCACTGCATATTTATTTATTAAGGAACACTGCATATTTATTTATTAAAACCAACTGCATATTCATTTGTTAAGGCCCAGTGCATATTTATTTATTAAAGCCCACTATAGCCCAGCCCATTACTATCTTTTGTCTTTTTCAGCCCATCACTATTTTTTTATCTATAGCCCATTTTACCGTCTCTTTTCTTCTTTTTTCTCTTCTCTTTTTTGTTTCCTTTTTTCTTTTTATTTATTTTATTTTATTTTATTTTTATCTATTTGCAAAATTCATTGTAAGCAAACTTGTATTATATGAACATAATTATGAATATGATCACCCACCTACCCAAAAAAAATAAAATCTCTCTAATCCGAACCCAAACTTAATTTAATGAAATGACCAACAGTTAATCCTTTCTACAACAAATATAATCAATATAAAAAATATATAATTAAAAATTATCGATTCGATGACTGCTAGAAGAAGAGGAGTGTATTACTTACTTCCTCTTGGTTTCGATTCATCGATTTGATTTTCTTTATTTTCTCTTTTTTTCTATGCAGTCTTCACTGTTGCTTACTGCTGCATGTTGTGTGATTAGAAGGGAAGGGTATGGGAGAAATATTGCAATGGTTTTTTTTAGTGAAACGAATGAGGAAGATATATATTTGCAAGTGGCAACTATGTAGTTATCTAAACACACTAAAAGCTCTCCTAGAGAAGCCACGAGGCTCCTCCCTATGCCACCTTCAATATTGTACTGACACATCATATGACATGCTTGGTTATTATTTTATTATTTATGGTTTCGGTAAACATTTTTTAAATATTACCAATTTTATGTAAGACGTAATATTCAACAATAAAAATGCTACAAAATTATATGTTTGACATTTTTATGTCGAGAATAAAATAACTAAAATCTTGAAGTAATTAGAAAACCAATTTAATATTGTTAAATTAGCAAATTTGAGAATATTCTTCAGACTTGCAAGGAAAGTTTCTAAAATCATAAATATTAGAAACCTAATAATCACATAAACCAAATATCATTTGAACTGATGGATTTAAAGTTATATCAATCAAAAGTTATTTTGGCATCCAAAACTGACTTTTGTAGCCTTATTCGGCATGATCAGACTCAAAAGAGAGATACATGTAGTTCAAACTTTGGGATATTATATCCTAGCCATCTAACAAAAGAATTTCATCCTCGAAATTCTAAATTAGAAAACATGACAGTATATACGGGTATATACTGAAAACAAATCTAATTGGCATACCTGATCATGAGAAAAGGTATGGGTATTTTATCTAGATGTCTTTCTCAATCACTCAAGTGGAATCTCTCGGTGATTGCATATCCCATGGAACAAGGACTAATTGTATTACTTGATTTTTCAAAACTTTCTCTCATTGGTTAATTATTACTACATGTCGCTTCTTATAATTTAGGCCCAATCTCAAATCCATTTTTTTATAGACCCACTAATCTGTATCTTTATCTAAATGCTTTAACATCTATGATACATAAAATACATCATGTACAATTTTCATCTTTGGAAGGAATGATAATGGGCACGCAAAATTTCCAATTTGTTCTCAAAATTTTATTTGGGAGAAGGAACGCAAAAGCAAGATAGAATTTAATTAGGAATAGTTGCTACCAATTTGGAGTTCTACACCATCCTGATTAAGTAATAGGCATGATACAAATGATAAATATTTTTGTGGAGTCCATTCCCTAGATCCTATTATATGTTATAATAGAATCTAGAAGAGAAAATAAACCTTAACTATTATAATGCCGATGTAATGGAGCTGTGAATGATAAGGATATAAGATCATAAATGAATTCATGGCTAATTACAAAAATTTAATCACATAAAATGATCTTATCGGGCAATTGTAATTGCTGGCACCAGAGAATATATCTCTACAATTGCATTGTTGACTCAACAAGACTTGTGATGTACAAAAGATTCAAGACAAGAATCATACTATGATAATATTCAATTGGAAAATACAAAATATCAAATAGGAATGATCAACGAAGTAATGGAATAAGACAATCATTTGGAAAGATAAACTTAACTTGAGTAACAAGATATAATATTACGTTCTGACTTGATAAAATTTGTCTTTTTTAATTATAGTTCATTATCAATTTCTTATCATCTATTTTCAACTTGACTAATTCTACAAAATTCTCAGCCTTCTAAGATTTCTTTATATCCTTACATTCACTCTTCCGCAGATTGTTTTCTTATCTTCTAACTCATTTATCTAATTAACCTTACCAGCTATACTTACTTTACCAAGTCTACCAATATCGATTATTGTATTCATTATTATTTATGTCTTCCTAATCTTCAAAATAAATACAAACCTGACATCTTTTTTTTTTCTCAGCGAACTTAAGGGCAAGTTCAAAATTCAACCACTCTTCTAGTTTACGTCAACACACATCATAATTCATGACTTGAAACATCACCATAAATCTTCGTGCCTCCAGAGTTGTCAGAAAATAGGTGATGCAGACATTGTCGTTAGCCGTCATTTCAACTCTTCAAATACCAAGTCACACTCTTTCTCCAGAGACATTCCACTCATTTTCTAGTCAATTTAGTTAGAAGGAATGCAATATTATTATTTTTTGTGCAAAATCTCATAAAAACCTTATTTAATACCCAGCCATCTCTGGAAAATTTCGAATATCAAACATTGATTTTTAGCACAGACCAATCCATCACGGCTTTCATCTTCTTAGAGTCGGTTGATATATTATCTCATAAACTTTATGACCCAAGAAGGCAACTCTATCCAACCAAAACTTTCATTTACACATTTTTTTTATAACTTTTATTTTTTGAGAGTAACAAAATTATCATCAAATGCTCAGTATGCTCTTCTCCATTCGTAGAGCATTAGTTACTGGAGCATTAGTTACTCCAAATGATATCATCAAATATTCATAACGACCATGTCTAGTTCTAAAAGCAGTTTTTAGAGTATTTTATATTCGGACCCTTACTTGAGGGAATATTGAACGAAGTTCTATCCTCGAGAATACATTTACTCTTCCCAATTGATCAAACATATCAGTTATTCTCGGTAATGGATATTTATTCTTGATTGTTATTGTATTCAGACCCCTATAGTCCACACATAATATTTGACTCCCATTTTTCTTTTCTGTTAATAATACTAGAGCTCCCAAGTTGAAACAGTAGGTCTCACAAAATCCAACTTTACTAACTCACCTACTTGTCTCTTAACTTCTAATTTTGTAACTCCCATTCAATAAGATGGCCTACAATAGGTTTAGCTCGGGATAATATCAATAGTAAATTCTACGGTCCTTACTAGTGGTAGTCTATCTCCTCAGAAAATATATCTAAGAATTCTGATACTATCTGGATCAATTTTTCTTTTCAACTTTCGTAGCTTCTAAAATTCCTCCCTTTGGGGATACCTTTGACTCTACCAGTTCTAAGGATTAGCTTCCACCAACAAAATCCAATTCCAGACAGTCTAAAAATATGAAATATTACTTTTCTTCTACTACAATTTATCACTGCATGGTAATCCATACTTAGGATAGCATTATATTTTCTACCATCTATAACTATAAGTCGACATAAAATTCTTTATCATTAATTTCTAAGGGACATACTGACAGATGATTGGATCGATATAGTTATGTGACGGTCCAGATGGGAATCAATAAAAAGAAATTCAAGATCAATATTTTAAACAAATAGGAAACAATAGGACATGCACGATACTAGATTAGAAAGATGTTAAATGATAAGGAGCAATTATCAAAAAAAAGTCACGTATATGTTTTTATGTGGCAGTATTCATATGGTCCTCAAGCTAAATCTTGGCTCTGATACACCACGTAATGTCTCTATTTTTCTGTTGCTTTCCAAACTAAAGGACGCTACGTAAAAGTTATACTAGACAACCCAACAGTCACGGAATTTTAGAATAACCGTAACTACACCACAATAGATGAATAAATAACACGACTAAAACTGAAATGATTCCATTCATAAGAAAGTTAATTATACAAGATGGCACACTGCTTTTAATATGAACATAATAGAATCAAAAGAGAAAAGCAGTGGTCAGACAAAAGGAATATAAACAAAATATATAAAGGTTCTCCAGGAAGTATTTCACTTGCTTACTGTCGCTCGGTCTAGCCAATGAATTACAGGCCCTCAGTTGGGGCTCGTTCTCCTTCGCCCTCCAAATCTGGGTTGAAAATTCATATAATTAAACCTAGCAAGTTACACTTTAAAAAAAGTATACTATCATAGTACAAGGGTATCAGTGTGCGTGGGCATGCTTATGTCAGTATTGTTCGTGAAAATATAAATTAAACATGAAAGCAAGTATAAATAAATGCATAAATAAATAAAGAAACATGGCAATACTTACTCTATTTATTTAATCCTGTATTCTATTGGTCTCAGTTATCATACAAATTAATTGTAGAAACTGTATTAATAGATAAGATAACGCTATTCACCATTATTGTATAAGTGCCCGTACATACCCAGCTCCCGGCCTCATTCTCATGGCACTAAACCATACCATACAGTTAGGTATACAATTCAATCCCCATATTGTATTACAGTAACAGACATACCACACTGGGTATCAATTATCAATTAGTGATCTAGTATCACCCAGGCTGCTTCAGTACAACATTCTCGGCCTTAACATTACAATTATTTCTTATACGACACGACTCTTATCCATCATATAGGTTCTCCCCATCCCTGTGTTCGTAATACATTATGCATATGACTTATAAATATCATAGCATTATTTATTTTATTTTATATTTGTTTGTTTATTTTTCCTTTCATTTCTTTAATTATTTTTGAATTCATGTTAACATGCTTACATCTCCACGACTGCATATGACTTGTAACATCATAGCATATGACTTATAACATCAGAGCATGATTAATTAGATATTCGTGTCATTTTAATAATATTAGTATACAATTATATCACAATTTATTTATTATCAAAATTAACTTAATAATCTGGTTAGTTCTCAGTACCAATCAATAGTCCAAATTGTGAACCAAGTACATTATGTAATAGTACTGCATTATTTCTAAGTCTAAACTTATGGACTTTTCCATTTCTAGGCTCAATCATATATATTATATGTGCTTTTCTTAAATTAATTTCCAAGTAAAGTCGAAGCCCAATTCAAGTCCAAGTCCTTCAATTATTTATTATTATTATTATTTTTCCAGTCCAAATCCACTATAGACTTATTTGATTAATTTTCAACTGAAGTCCTACTGTATATTTCTTAACTAAAGATTTACTGCATATTTATTTATTAAAGCCCACTGCATATTTATTTATTAAGGGCCACCGTAGCCCAGCCCATTACTATTTTTTGTCTTTTCCATCCCATCACTGTCTTTTTGTCTGTAGCCCATTTCAACTCATCTCTTTTCTTCTTCTTTCTCTTCTCTTTTTTCCTTTTCTCTTTTTTATTTTATTTTTATCTATTTGCAAAATTTATTGTAAGAAAACTTGTGCTAAACAATATGGACATAATTATGAATATAATCACTTTCCTGCCCAAAAAAATAAAATCTCTAATCCGAACCAAAACTTAATTTAATGAAATGGCCAACATTTAATCCTTTCCACAACAAATATAATCAATAAAAAAATTATATAATTAAAAAATTATCAATTCGATGAGTATCTAGAAGAAGAGGAGTGTATTACTTACTTCCTCTTGGTTTCGATTCTTCGATTTGATTTTTCTTTATTTTCTTTTTTTTCTATGCAGTCTTCACTGCTACTTACACATGCAGCGTGATTAGAAGGGAAGGGTGTGGGAGAAATATTGCAGTGTTTTTGTTTTAAAATGAAACAAATGACGGAGATATATGTTTGCAAGTGGCAACTATATAGTTATCTAAACACTCTAAAAGCTCTCCTAGAGAAGCCACGAGGGCACCCCCCATGCTACCTTCCCTATTGTACTAACACATCATATGACATGCCTGGTTATTATTTTATTATTATTTTATCGTTTATGGCTCCGGTAAATATTTTTCAAATGCTTTCAATTTTATGTAGGACGTAGTACTCAATAAGAGAAACACTACAAAATTATTTGTTTGTCATTTTGATGTTCGGAATAAAATAACTAAAATTTTAAAGTAATTAGAAAGCCAATTTAATATTTTAAATTAGCAAATTTGGGAATATTCTTCGGGCTCGCCAGGAAAATTTCTAAAAATTATAAATATTAGAAACCTAATAATCACAAAGACCGAATATCATTTGAAGTTACAGATTTAAAGTTATATCCATAAAAAGTTATTTTGATGTCCAAAACTGACTTCTGTAGTCTTATTCGGCACGATCAGATTCAAAAGAGGGATACATGTAGCTCGAACTTTGAGATATTATATTAATCAGAAATTATTATAAGAGAATACTTCTAAAATATAATACTAAATTTTGTAGTGATCCATAGTGATTTAGTACAATCTCTACTCAATATAGTTCACAACTCACACACTAGACTCATACTAGTGCAACTGATAAAAATCTTTAGTTTGAGATCGAAATGTCAATTAACTAATGTGGAATATTTGTGAGTGTTAAAACACACTCCTAAGATTAAATGCAAAATTTAATAGTGATCCATAGTGTTATGATGCAATATCTTCTCAATATAGTACATAACTTTCGTACCAAACTAGTAATGGTGCCGTTGAGAAAAACCTTTAGTTAAAAATTAAAATATCAAGCAATTAATGTGAAATTTTTATTAGAGTATCAAAACATACTCTTAAAATATAATACAAAATTTTATTATAACAACAACAACAATTAAGCCTTCTATCCCAAGCATTTGGGGTAGGCTACATGAACCAAAAAATGAATCACGCCGGATCGATCACTTTGATAGTCCTTCTCCATTAATTTCTATCAAGTAATATCTCCTCATTTAAACCTCTAGAATCCATATCTTTTCATATCACCTCCATCCATATTTTCTTCAGTCTTCCCTTCGTTCTTTTAATTTGTCCTACATTGATAAACTCCTCTCGTCGAACTGATGCATTTATACGCCTACATTGCACATGACCAAACAATCGTAAGTGATTTTCTCGTATTTTCTTATCTATGGGAGCTACACCTACCTAGCATGAATATCTTCATTTCTCACTTTATCTCTCCTTGTGTTGCCACATATCCAGCTGAGCATGTGCATCTCTGTTACACTTATATTTTGTGAATGACGTTTCTTTATAGCCCAACATTTCATGCCATATAATAAAGCTGGTATAATAACAGTTCTATAAAAATTTTCCTTCAATCTTAACGGAATATTATGGTCACATAAAACTCCCGTTGTTCTCCTCCATTTCAACCAGCCAGCTTGTATCCTATGTTTAACATCATTATCGATCTCTCCATTATTCTGAATAATAGAATCCAAATACTTAAACTGATTGCTCATTTGTATCTCTTGCCCATCCAGTTTTATAGTATTATAGTCTATGGTTCGTCGTTTACTAAATTTACACTCTATATATTCTGTTTTAGACCTACTCAATTTAAAACCTCTAGATTGTAATGTGTGCCTCCATAACTCTAACTTGGCATTTACCCCTGCTCTTATCTCATCAACTAAGACAATATTATCGGTAAATAGTATACACCAAGGTATCTCATCCTGAATAGCTCCAGTAAGCTCATCCATCACTATAACAAATAAAAATGGGCTCAATGCTGATTCTTGATGAATCCAATTGTGATAGAAAAATCACTTGTTAAACTACCACATATTCTGACATTGGCCACTACTCTATTATACATGTCCATAATTATATCGATATACTTGATGAGAACTCTTTTCTTTATCAATGTCCACAAAAGTATCTCTCGAGGTACTTTATCATAGCCTTTCTCTAAGTCAATAAATACCATAGGCAAATATCTATTTCCCTCTCGGAATCGCTCTATAAGTTGATGAAATAAATAAATAGCTTGTGTTATCGATTGTCCCGGCATAAATCCAAACTGATTCTCTGATATTTTAACAGTTTGTCACGATCTATGTTCAATTACTCTTTCTCAAAGTTTCATAGTGTAACACGAGTTTTATTACCTGATAGTTAGAACAACTAAGAATATCACTCTTGTTCTTATATAGAGGTACTAAAGTACTCTTTCTCTATTCATTTGGTATTTTCTTTGTTTACCAAATCTTATTAAAAATATCTGTCAGCCACCTCACACCAATCCCTCTTAAGTATCTCCATACCTCTATAGGAATCTTATGTGGACTAACAGTTTTTCTTAATTTCATTCTCTTCAAAACCTCTTTTACTTAGACTCTTTGATTCTGCGCATAAAGTACGATTTATATCCTCACATTAAATAGTAAGATCTCCCAAATTTTGAGTAAAACTTCTATTATATAATCTATCAAAATAACATTTCCATTTTTCTTTAATCTCTTCATCTCGAAGTAGAACCATCTTATCATTATTTTTAATACACTTTATAGTACATAAGTCTCAAGAGTTTCTATCTTTTATTCGAGAAATTATATATATATCCTTTTCTGCCTCTTTATTATCCAACTTCTTGTACATTTGTTTATATAATTTAGTTTTTGCATCCCGAATAGCTTTCTTAGCCGCCTTCACTAGTTTATAATTCTAAAAACTTATTCCATTATTATTATTATTATTATTCAAATCTCTATAAAGGTCTCGCTTGATTTTAATAGCATTTTTTATCTCTTTATTCAACCATGATGTATCCTTACATGGTGGAGCACCGCCCCTCGACTCACCAAATATATCTTTAGCTATTCTTTTTATGCAGCTAGCTATTTTGTTCCATGTTACATTAGATTATCATGGTCCCTCCAATCTGCTTCTTGTACTACTCTATCTACAAAAACTTTTTGATTACTTTCTAATCGCTACCATTTAATCTTAGGATCTAAATTATATTTAATCTTTCTAAATCTCTTTCTAATTTGAATATTAAAACTAAGAGCCTATGTTGGGTGAGTACACTCTCACCTGGCACTACTTTACATTCGATACAACTAGCTTTATCTACCCTCCTAGTTAAAAAGAAATCTATTTGGCTTGCATTCGATCCATTTTTAAAAGTAATCAAGTGAGAAACTCTCTTTTTAAACCAAGTATTCACTAAAATCAAATCATAAGACAAAGCAACATCTAGAATTGAATTACCAACTTCATTTCTTTCTCCAAAACCAAATCCTCCATGTATACTATCAAACCCATTACAACTAGTTCCTACATACCCATTGAGATCACCACAAATAAATAGTTTTTTCCTAGTGGGTATTCCTTGTACTATTTCATCTAGATCCTCTCAAAATTGATGTTTGCTAGATTCATCAAGTCCTACTTGTGGTGCATAGACACTAATGACATTAAAAATCTCTCTATCTAAAATAAATTTAACTAATAAAATTGTATCACCCGTCCTCCTAACTTCCACTATAATCCCAAGTAATTGATTATCTATGATCACACCTACCCCATTATGATTTTTATCCATAATCGTATACCAAAGTTTATAACCCCAAGACTCTATGGCTTTAGTTTTCTCACCTACCCACTAGTCTTCTTCATGCATAAAATATTAACCCCTCTTCTAATCATAGCATCAACTAACTCTGCTAATCTATCTGTCAGGGAACCTATATTTCACGATGCCAACCAAAATCTATATTTATATTAATGAGCTAACTTTTTTATCCCCACCCGCTCATTAAGATGTGGGAACACTCTTACATTTGACACCAAATCCCGATGCCGACATGGCGTGTCGCTTCTGGGCGACGACCTAGCAACCCTGACACATTCTTCACTATATCTGGACTCCAATGTAGCACATCACTCAGTAAGGAACGCCCTAACAAAATTTATATTTTGGTTCATATCATAATATGTGATAATATTTTACGCTGGCTGTCACCAGCCTGCCACAACCCTCCTCTTTTATCCTGGCTTGGGATGGGCACTAAAATGATAAATCTTTAAGTACAACACTGGCAGAGTTATAATACAAAATTTTATTATGATCCATAATGATTTGAAATATTTTTTGTTAGTATAGTACACAGCTCACACACTAGACTAGTATAGTTGCAGCTGAGAAAAATCTTTAGTTTCAGGTCAAAATTTCAACCACATATTGTACAATTTTTTTAGAGTGTCAAAACATATTCATAAAATAGAATGCGAAGTTCTATAATGATTCATAGTGGTTGGATACAATTTTTACTCAATATAGTACACAGCTCACACACTAAACCTGATACTGGTGTAACTGCGTAATTTTTTTCGTTTGAGATTGAAATGTCAAGAAATTAATATTAAATTTTATAAAATTTCAAAACATACTCCCAAATGGGAATACAAATTATGTAATGATCCATCATGGTTTAATATAAATTCTATTCAATATAGTATATAGTTCACGCACTGAGCTAATACCAGTGCACCGAGGGAAATTTTTAGCTTGAAATCAAAATGACAAGCAATTAATGTAAAATTTGTAGGAGATTTTCAAAGCATACACCTAAAATAGAATACTAAATTTTATAGTGATTCGTGAGGATTTGAGACAATATCTTCTCAATATAGTACACAGCTCATGTACTGGACTAATACTAGTGCAATTGAGATAAATCTTTAGTTTGAGACCAAAATATCAACTAATTAATGTAAAATTTTTATGAGAGTGTCAAAATATTTTCCTAAAATATAATATAATATTTTATAGAAATCCATAAAGATTTGATATAATTTCCCCTTAATATATTACAGATTTTCGAGGATTTCTGATCTAAAAAAGAGTTTCCTTTTAAATACAATTTTTGTAGGATTTTTAAGAGACTATAAATGCCCATTATAATTCATAATTTTATATGAAGGGAAAAAAAGAGCGATAATGTAAAGATTTTATATTTTTGTTTTGAGAATAGCTTTATACTCTTTCGTAGTTCTTAATAAAAGAATCCCTATTTATATATTTATGACTATACTAAATATGAGCGCCTAAATTTCTTTGTTAGTTCAGAAAATTTACAAGTATATGTTTATTTACTTAGCATACTTATTTACATAAAGTTGACATTTTTTTTTCCCTAGTATCTTTTAGGATTTGAATATATTTTTGAATATTTGAGGATGTATAGTTTGATAATATATTTTGTTATTTAGTTTTTGATATACCGTAGACTTTTTAGACACGGTGTATGCTTAAGGTTTGAATGTTTATTTTTATCATTTATATGTCATGCATAGATTAACTCAAAACACATTAGGATTAACCGGAAAAAATAGCCAAATTATAAATTTTGCAGCTTTATTTCATTTTGTGCTTTAAATATATATTTTCTGGTCATAGGATGACCATGTCTGTTTAACTAAGCGACTGTGATCTAAATCGTAAACTCTCAAGTGTAACAGATCAACAAGTAGTATAAGGGTAAGAATTCAAGATTGCTCTCTAAAGGATCTTTTTGTTATTGTGTGGCACTAAGAATAAATTACGGAACTAAAAAAAAAAAAGATTAGATTTTTATTAATTAAAAAATATGTCTAAATTAACAAGGATATAAATTTTCTTTACCTAGAATTGTTGGTCAGATAGACATAACTCTCCTATAGAATAATTTATTGGATGTATTTATACTTTTCTATCTAAGTTGCATAAATTATGCGGTCTTCCTACAACTGAAAAATAAATCATTGAATCAAAAAATCAAATTAAATTGCAAACCTGATACTTTGAATAACTTCCCTAGTTAATCTTTTATGAATTTTGAGTTTTATTTAAGCATGCAATATGAATAACAAAAAAAATGTTCAAAGTCTAAGTATACATCATTCCTAAAGAGTCTACGTTATATAAAAAACTAACTAATGAATATATTGTCAAATAATAAAATGTCAAAGAGTCAAAATCATATCTTAAAAATCATATCTTAATCCTTTCAAAGATAACATAGAATCAAAGATATCAATTTCACATAAATCAATTAAAATCAATAAGCATAGAAAATCCATACCAGTAAATCACTAAGGGCTTGTTATTTCATTTGAAACAACTCAAGAATTTAGCCACTCATACTCATCATAGTCATGAATAAAGAGAAGAAAAGTTCTTTAACTGATTTTTATGAATGAGTATAAAAACTAAATCTTGAAACCAAAAGTATTCAATATTCTAAAAACTCTCTCGAAAACATTACAAAATCTGAGTTACATTGGCTATTAGCTTTATAAAATCTTAATAGAAATTCTATTTCCAAGGAACTCTAAATTCTTTCAAAACTCTCCAAAAAATCCAATTATGTGGGTTCCCCCCTTGACGGTGCTATTGACAGCAGCCCTCAAGCTCATCACACAGTTGACGACTGTCAACAGCTACCCATTTGCTATCAACAGTCAGACCCGTAAATTCATAATTCTGAACTGATACTTGAGATATGATTTGATATTTGATTTCTTTGCATAAAAGGCTTTACAAAAACACTAAAAACAATACAAGAAAAATATCATAGTGAGAAATTTGATTAATAAAAATAATTTTTCATTATTTTTTTGTATTAATCTATAAAATTGGATTGCGCTTGCAAAATAAATCAAAATAAATACACTTTTCAAGCATAATCACACTCCCTAACTTGAATTTTACTAGTCTCTAGAAAATTTATAAACTAAGAAAATGAACTAAAGACCTTATTAAAAAGAAAAATAAATCCTAACTCACTTTCATAGGAATCACAATAGCAATTAGCATGTGCAACACGCCGTTAAACCTCTAGATTACTCTAGCACACGAGTGTTGTCTCGTGAGGGTTTCCAGTGATATTACCCACAAACATCAAGAAATATTTTAGCTCAAGAAGTAATAAAAATGAAATTACGAATAAGTTTAAAGTAAAGAAACAGAAAAATATTACTATTCTATTACTACCTATCTATACAATTATTTTTTGTTTTTCATTTCTCTTCCATATAAATTTCAATTAAAGATACATACACAGATATTTATAAAAATGTCATCTTTAATAAATCTCTTGTAATCTAATGCCCTTATATATCCATCATGATTATTTAATCGTATCGTAGATACATTTTTACTTTCAATCATCCTCTCCTATGTACTCTTGTATGTAAGTCTTATCAAGTTTCAAACTCCAATCAAACACATAGGAACCTTTTCATATACTATGTTTATTATTTTTTCTTCTTCTTTTTCCATAGACATTTGCCTTTCATGTGAACATTTATACTTACCAAGGTACAAATACCAAATTACTTAGCTTATGTCTATAATAAAAGTCCATAAGTATCACTCGTGTGAATTTGCATGCTGACTGAAGTGTATGAACCTAACTATTTAACACTTACTTTATCTTATTACTAACTATATATGTTTTTTTTATATTTTCGAAGTATATTGCTTTAATACTAGGCTTGCTTCATTTTATACACACACACATAGATGGTAGGCCTTCCTTTTAAGTTTTCTCTTTGTCATGAACTTCTCATGACTCATTGTGCAAGTGTTCAAAGTGAATATTTGATTCTAATCTTAAGTATCTATATAACTTATTATCAGATTTAAAATCTCAATTAAGATTATATAAGAACTACTATCATATAAACATCAAAATTAAGATATCAATCTCATAAATATGCAATGTAAAATACTTCTAATCTTACTTCTTACTTCAAATAAACAAAAAATTTTGAATTTTTTACTATATTAGTTTTAATATAGTAAAATATAGTGTATCTATCCCACCCCCAACTTAAATTATGCATTGTTCCTGGTGCATCAATAATTTAACTATAAAAATAATACACTAAGAAATATTGTAAGAGGTTATTTTTAGAAAACACCGAACTTTGTCGGTTCTCTAAAAAAACTAACTACCTTTAGTAGTCGATATCAATGATGCTTCTGATAAAGATCTTTTTGTCGCTTGTGACTTTAATACCGGCAAAACTCTGTGGTCCCCTAACGCATCCCTTCATCTTCATTGGGAGAAGCATGGGCATTCTTACCATCTATTTGTCTGAATACTTTGGTGAAAAGCCGATATTAACGTTGTTGATGATGCTCGTTTTGGGCCTGCCATTTTTCAATAACTTGTAATCTTGTATTGAACGTGTCTGTCAACCTTATAATCAACTCATTCAAAGTTTAGAATGTAATTTCTTCTGGTCAGGCCACCACAGCTATTGCATCACCTTATTCTTAACCTTGCTCTCCATGTTCCTGATCTTGTTCTCTATGACTGGCGGGTGGGGTAGCAGCATGTTGTTACCTTGTTGTAACTATTGTTCTTGCTGGGCGTGTTGAGCACTTATGCTTTTTCGCACGGTTGTACCCAGAAATGGTTGCATGGGATCCTCAAATGTGTCATCTTGTGATGGATGGACTCTATTGTTCATTCAAATTTTGTTATCAGAGATGGTAGAACTAAGTGGAGCTTTGCTAATCTCGGATGCTGGATACACTCATGGGCTTGACCCATGCATTGAGTTATAGCGAAGTACATGATAGGTGCAACATCGAACGAGCCTTACAAAATCATATTCAGTAACACCACGTCCTTGGTGTATGATTCTATTATTGCAGAGGATGGTAGGATATTATATTTAATAAACAAGCTTACCAAGATGTACTCATTTCTAACAAAGCTCACTTTCAAGAATCTTTCATTGAATACAACATCACTCAAGTTTTCAAGCTCTTTGAACCAATGAGTGCCGCCTAATATCTCATTCATCACAAAGGATGGGTACTCTTCAGGAACATCAAGTATAAGAATTGTCCTCAAAATTTCTTGTCTTATGAATGGTACTTCCAAGCCCCTTACTATGGAGTATCCATATTGATCCTCAAGTGCCAGATGTAGATTAGCATAGAACTCACGCACGATCTCATTATAGACTGGCGTGTGTGCATACCTTGTATATGCTCTAAAGGTGAGGTTCTCATGTATCTCTAAGTAATCGACTGTACGTTCAGGCCAAAGTTTAAAGTCATCAGACTTCTCCAAAATTTTCCTTTTTATTTTGAAGCTATTGGTCGCTCTGGAGAATATGGGCCTGAGGATTCCACTCTTGGCCTCTTGGAAGTGGTCTACTTCTTTGGTCTCATTCTATAAAAATTAATCAAAAAATACAACTTAACATGATATTATGATTTCTCCAAAAATGTTGCATGAATTTAACACATAATTATATATATTGATCTATTTTATTTATTTTTTCTTTTCCCACTTTTTTAATTTTATTACATAATATTTACCCAATTCCCCATTCAAAAATTATCAAACTCTACTTTAATTTTTTTTATTCATGCGATGAATTTGATATATGACAATTATTCATGTAAACCATGAAGTTTTATGCTAAAAAGTTTAAGATTTTATTTCTTTTACCCTTGATTTTGCCATGTAATTTTAATTATTCAACAAAATTCATCAAAAATCCTTTTAAATTTGTTAAACCATCTCAAATCTTCTAAGAAGTAAAGATCTAACTTTAATTTACTCAAATTTGTCCATATAAATCATACATATAGATTTTTGAGACAAAAAATCTACTTTTTATGAAGAACAATTAAAAAAAATTAAAAAGAACAAAGTTTACGTGCTTGAAGATCGATTAAATTCGAAAAAAAAAAGCTCAGGAATAGTTTAGCTGTCAAAAGGAGAGATATTTGACCTTTGGTGCTGTAGAAAGGAGGCTAGAGTTTTGTTGTGGAGAAAAAGAAACTCAAACATTTATTTATAATTGAGGCTCTCTGTTGACGGTAGTCGACAGCCGCTTCGATAGCAGTTTCGATAGTTGCTCTTGGGCAGAGCATATTTTTGCTCTATAGGGACCCACTTTCGATAGCTGCTTCGACAACGGCTTTGATAGCAGTCCTCTGTTGAGAACTGTGTCAAGCCAATTTTTTTTTTTTTTTCTTTAATTGTTAGTTTCTAGACTTATGTTATTTCTAAATTTTATTTGTTAATTCCTAGTTCTAAAATTAATTCTAAATTCAAAGTTAGTTCCTAATTATAAAACTAGCAATAAAAACTAAGATTTAATTCTATGACAAGGAAAATTTTTTATGAAATCGTTGAAAACATCATGGGTATCCAAACTAAATTATTTTTATAAGCGATCCCCAACTTAAAATGCATATTATCCTCAATGAATTAATATATCTAGTTAACTCAATTAATAACAAGTAAAATATATGAGAGAATGCTTAGAAATTACCTTGGTATGATACTCATGACGTAACAAATGCAAAACAAAGTTGATAGTGCATAATATACAATAATATACATTGCGTCTCTGTTTAGCTCGTATAAATTAGATGTTCGAGGATCCATTAGATCTTGAGATTCCTCCTAGTACTTTGGAAATTTCCAATAGTAATTTAATCGTTTTCCATTTACTTTGAAAGCATGGTCATTCTTTGGTCTTTTGTTATCGATTGTACCATGCGGATACACAATTTTAATTATGAACGGTTCGGTTCACCGTAAATGCAATTTTCCTGAAAATAGATGAAGGTGTGAATCATATAAAAGTACTTTGTCAGAAGGATGAAAAATACGACATGTAATATAGTGATCAACCATATTCTCATTTTCTCCTTTAAAATGCATGAATTGTCATATGCATCACATCTTATTTCTTCCAGCTCATTTATTTGTAGCTTTTGTAATGGACCAGCTAAATTGAGATCTATATTAACTGATTTGATTGCCCAATATGCTTTATGCTCAACCTCTACAGGAAAATGCCAAACTTTTCTATAGACCATTCTATATGGAAACATGGATAAAGGTGTTTTATATGCAATACGGTAAGCTTATAAAGTATTAGTTAGTCTAAATGACAAATCTTTGCGAGACTAATTAACCTTTTTCTCTATTATTTGCTTCATTTTCCTATTGGCTAGTTCAACTTGTCCATTTGATTATGGGTGATAAGGTGTAGAAATCGTGTGCATAATATGATACTTCTTTATTAAATTTTCAAAGGTTTTGTTGTAGAAATGAGAACCCCCATCACTTATTATGGCTTTAGGAACTCCAAATCAGAACAATGTATGTTGCTTTAAAAATTTAATAATAGTTTGTTGATCATTGTTTCTATATACTACAACATTACCTATTTAGAGACATAATTGACTGCTACGAGGATATCTATTAGAAATATAAAATGGTCTCATGAAGTCAATACCCTAACAATCGAATATCTCAATTGTAAGTATGGGTGTTAGAGATATATCACTCTTCCTGGTTAACGCTCCTAATTTCTGACATGACTCACTTCGTTAGCAAAATTCATATGTGTCTCTAAACATAGTAGGCCAATAGAAAGCACATTGAAGTATTTTAGCTACCTTTTTTTAGATGAAAAGTGGCCCCCACATGCTTATGTATGACAGAACTAATTATACTTTGAATCTTATCATCAGGCATACAATGCCTAATGATTTGATCTTAGCAATATTTAAATATGTAAGGATCATCAAAAAAAAATAGCATATCTCATATGAGAATTGTCGTTTGTCTTGCGCACTCCAGTGATTCGGCATTCTCAATATGGTACATAGCGCATACACCGGACTTATGCTTGTGCAACTGAGAAAAATATTTAGTTTGAGGTCAAAATATCAAGAAATTAATGTAAAATTTTTATGAGAGTATCAACACATACTGCTAAAACAGAACACAAAGTTTTATAGTGATCCATGATGATTTGTTATGATTTCTACTCAATATAATATACAACTAACATTTGGGACTAATGCAAGTGCAACTGAGAAAAATATTCAGTTTGAGATCAAAATCTCAATCAATTAATGATAAATTTTAATGAAAATTTCAAATCATTCTCCTAAAATAGAATACAAAATTTTATAATAATCCATAGTGACTTGATATATTTTCTATTTAATATAGTACACAAGTTATGCACCAGACTAATACTGGTGCAACTAAAAAAAATCTTTAGTTTGAGATTGAAATGATATGTAATTATTATTAAAGTGTAAAAATATAATCCATTATAATTTGATACAATTTATACTCAATATAGTATACAACTTAGGCACCAAACTAATACCGATGCAGCTAATGAAAATATTTAGTTTGTGGTCAAAATATCAAGTAATTAACGTGAAATTTATGTGAGAGTGTCAAAACATACTCTTAAAATAGAATACAAAATTTCATAGTGATCCATGGTAATTTTTTGAAATTTCTATAAAACATAGTACATAGGTCACGCATCAGACTAATACTAGTGCAGTTGAGAAATTTTTTTAATTTGAGGTCCAAATCCCAACCAACTAATGTGATATTTTTATGTGATTGTCAGAACGTATTATAAAACTAAATACAAAATTTTATGATAATTTATAGTGATTTGAGATAATTTCTCCCCAACATACTATATAGCTCAAGTGCTTGACATATGTCGGTGCAGTTGAGAAAAATAATTAGTTTGAGGATAAAATCCAAACCAATTACTATGAAATTGTTATGGGAGTGTCAAAATGTAGTCATAAAATACAATGAAAAATTTTATAGTGATTCATGGTGATTTGATAGAATTTCTACTCAATATAATGCACATCTCACGCATTGACTTATACCAGTGCACTGAGAATTTTTTTTAGTTTAACATCGAAATGTCCAACAATTAATATGATATTTTTATGAGAGTTTCAAACATACTCCTAAAATAGAATAAAAAATCTTATGATAATTTCATACAATTTCTATTCAATATAATACACATCACATGCATTGAACTAATAACAGTGCAGCTGAGATAAATTTTTAGTTTGAGATAAAAAATCTCAACTAATTAATATAAAATTTTTATGAAAGTGTGATCATATATTCCTAAAATAGATTAAAAAGTTTATAATGATCCATAGTTATTTGATATAATTTTGACTCAATATAGGCATCACTCACGCGCCAGATTTATACAGGTGTAGTTGAGAAAAATCTTTAGTTTAAAGTCAAAAGGTCAAATAATTAATGTGAAATTTTTATGAGAGTATTAAAAATATACTCCTAAAATATAATAATAAATTTTTTATTGATCTATAATAATTTGATATAATTTCTACTTAAAATAATACAGAACTCATGCACCGCACTAATACCTATGCAGTAGAGATAAATAATTAGTTTGAGGTCAAAACTTTAACTAATTAACAAGAAAGTTTTATGAGAGTGTCAATACATACTGTTAAAGAAAAAGCAACACTTTATTGTGATCCATGATGATTTGATAAAATTTCTAGTCAATATCATATACAACTCACGCACTAGACTAATATTAGTACTGCTAAGAAAAATCTTTTATTTCAGGTCAAAATCTCAAAATATTAATCTAAAACTTTTATGAGAGTATCAACACATACTCCTAAAATACAAATTTTATAGTAATTTATACTGATTTGATACAATTTTTACTCAATATAGTATACAGCTTATGCATGGACTAATACTTGTGTAGCTGAAAAAAATATTTAGTTTGAAGTCGAAATGTCAGGCAATTGCTACGAAAACTTTATGAGGGTGAGAAATACTCCTAGAATAGGCTATAAAGTTTTATTGTGATCTAGGATGATTTGATATAATTTTTACTCAATATAGTTTGCGGCTTATATACCGGGCTGATACCGATATAGCTGAGAAAATATTTAGTTTGATATTAAAAACATAAGCAATTAATGGAAAAATTCTATGAGAGTGTAAGCACATACTCCTAAAACTGAATGCAAAATTTTATAGTAATCTATGGTGATTTAATACAATTTTGACTCAATATAGTATAATACTTAGTTTGAGGTAAGACCAGTGCAGTTGAAAAAAATATTTAGTTTGAGGTAAGACTCTCAACCAATTAATGAGTACTTTTTATGAGAGTGTCATATCACACTTCAAAAAAAGAATACAAATTTTATACTTATTCATATTGATTTGATAAATTTTCTATTTAATAGAGTACACAGCTCAGGCACTATATTGATACAAGTGTATCTGAGAAATATCGTTAGTTTGATGACGAAATGTCAAGAAATAAATATGATATTTTTATTAGAATGTCCATATATACTCCTAAAATAGAATACAAAATTCTATACTACTCCATGATAATTTATAAAATTTCTACTTAATATAGCTCACAGCTCATGCACTAGTCCTATAACAGTGCAGCTGAGAAAAAATTTAGTTTAAAATCAAATTCTCAACCAATTAATATGTAATTTTATGAGAGTGTTAAAATATACTCCTAAAATATAATACAAAGTTTTATAGTTATTTGATATAATTTTTTATTCAATATAGTACATAGCACACTCGCCGGACTTATACCGGTGCAGCTATGAAAAGTTTTTAATTTGTAGTCAAAATCTCAACCAATTATTGTGAAAATATTATGAAAGTGTTAAAACATAATCTTAAAACAGAATACAAAATTTTATAGTGATTCATAGTGATGTGATACAATTTTTACTTAATATAATACACAACTCATAGCATCAAACTAATACCATGCAGCTGAGAAAAATGTTTAGTTTGAGATCGAAATGTCAGACAGTTAATGTGATATTTTTATCAAGACATACTTCTAAAATAAAATATAAAATTTTATAGTAATCCATCATGAAATACCAAATAATTAATATGATATTTTATTAAAATGTGAAAACATACTCTTAAAATAAAATACAAAATTTTATGGCAATCTATTATGATTGGATACAATTTCTACTTAATATATTACACAGCTCACGCACTGGATTAATACCAGTATAACTGAGAGAAATCATTTGTTTGAGATCAAAATCTAAACCAATTAATGTGAAATTTTTATGAGAGTTTCAAATACAAACTCCCAAAATAAAATATAAATTTTTATAGTAATCCATAATGATTTGATGCAATTTCTACTCAATATAGTATATAGCTCATGCACTGGACTAATATTGGTGCAACTAAGAAAAATCTATAGTTTGAGGTTAAAATCTAAACAAAATAATGAAATTCTATATGAAAGTGTTAGCAAATACTCCAAAAATAAAATACAAAAATTTATAGTGATCCATAGTGATTTGGTACAATATCTGCTCAATATAGTAATCTCACACATCGGACTAATACTGATGCAGTTAGAAAAAAATTTTAGTTTGTGGTTGAAATGTCAAGCAATTAATGTAAATTTTTTATGAGAGTGTCATTAAAAACTACTAAAATAGAATACAAATTTTTATAGTGATCCATGATACTTTGATAACTATTGAATATAGTATATCGCTCACACACCGGACTGAAACCGGTGCAGCTTAGAAAAATATTTAGTTTGAGATCAAAATTATAACAAATTAATGTTAAATTTTTATGATAGTGTCAAAACATACTTCTAAAATAGAATATGTACGGATCAAAATTCTTAAGTCCTTTTATTAGTTTATTCCTTATTATCTGTATCAACTCGGGAGTCTAGATACTAATACGAGTGTGATGAGTATCATATATTGCATATTTATTGCCTCAATATTATCTATTTATGTATATAAATAATGCTACTTCGGTATTTTTAGTGTGTTTGTTAGGTTAGACCTATTCCTACAAGGAGATGGCTTGAACTCAGAGACAGATTAGGAAACTAAGTCCAGAAAAGAGCTAAAAAAAGTAAAGCTACAAAATCATGATGCGGTAGAAAACCAAAATCCATTACAGTCATTTAGATCAAAGGGAAAAGACTACAGATTCATGCAGAAGAAAAGAGAGGCCAAGTTTTCACTCTTCTGCTGCCAATTGGCGACAGTTGCCGCATTTGGCGGCTCTATGGGACCCACTTGTCATGAATTTTTTATGTGGTCTTCGATGTAATTTTTTAGTTATTCAGTTGTATTCAAAGTAGGGTTTGCTTCTCTGAGGCCTATATATTGACTGTGTCCTTGTAATCTAGGGTTTATTATGAAATTTTGTACTCGTAATTATCAATAAAATTTTGGGTTTTGCCGAAGGAGTGACAACTGCCATACCACACTCCAGAGGTGATCTTTTGTTCAAAAGTGCTTTCTAGTAAGTAAAAAATTTTAATTTACTTTTTAGATAGATTAAATTGCACTCTAGTATAGATATTCAATGGCTTTCATAAATAAAAATAAGATTTTGGTAATTAGAACTATGAGTAGCTAACTTAATTCAGTTCTAAGATGTAGATGAAAGTATGAACCAATCATATAATTGCTCTCTATTGTTTTCTTTCTAAAATACAATAATAAAGACATAATTTTTTCATGAAAGATTAAAATATAACAACTCATAGATTAATGCGTAGTCTATGCTTAGTTAGGGTTTGGAGTTGTCGATTTTCGTCTTTTTTTATAGAATTATCTAATGATTTGGTTTATTTTTATGAAAAGTAGTATCTTTGATGAGTTATACTTGCATGTCACTTGATAGCTCATGCTTAGAATATTTTAAATAAATATTAAAACTAAAAGATCAGTTTTTATGATAGAAAGAAGATAATAGAATTAATACTTGGTTGTGAACTAGTGAATTCTATATCCTAGGTTAATTAGAATAACTCGAATTCAACTTATAACCCTTAGTTAGCTCCTTAGAATAATAGGATTAGAAAGAATGCAAAACACTCTAGATCTCTATGGGAATGACCTATAATGCGCTACAACTGACACTGTACGCTTGCAGTACATTTATCATATCAAGTTTTTAGCGCCATTGCCGGGGATCAACGGTGTTTTCTTATTTTTTTTTTCTAATGTTTTGTGGGTTAACAATGTGTGTTAAATGTGCAGGGACCTAGACGTTCAGATATAGAAAGCCAAAAAGAATGAGAGAAGGCTCAAGAGTACACTACAAAAAGCAGAAAGGCAAACACCCTGATTTTGCAGCCAAATAGCGGTAATTGCCACGATTTGACAGTAACTTTGGTGAGACTCTCCCCCTATTTTTCTCCAGTTCTGTATTTTTGTTCTGTGGCTATGTAAAATACTTTAAAAAATAAAAAACGTAGAAATAATAGGGTCACATTTTTTTTCTTTGATCATATTTCTTCCATCATTTCATCTAACCACACCCCGTTCTTGTATTAGTCTAGAAAACTCACGCATCCACTCATGGTCGTTGGTTCATGCCACATTGGACCCGTGATCAATTTGGTCAATTTGTGAGATCTGATTTGTTCATGGAAGACAAGGTGGACCAACCAATCCCAATCCTTAAGGATCGATGTTACCCGTTGCATACATCACTACCGTCATGCATCAAACTTCCACACGCAGCAGAGAATCACTATGAACTGAAACCGCAGTATATCAGCATACTTTCTAAATTCACTGGTTCTAATTCTAAAGATGAATATCTCTTTATTGGTGAATTTCAGGAAGTGTGCGTGATGATTAAACTGTAACACTTGTTAGAGGACACAATTAAACTTCACTTCATTCCATTCGTTCTCGAGGATAATGCTAAGAAGTGGTTGTATAGTATGCCTACTGATTCAATTACTACTTGGGATGAATTCGTTACAATTTTTCGCAAGAAGTATTATACCACGTATAAGACGATAATAATTCAAAATCAAATTAATCAATTTCGTCAAGTGCCAGGAGAACTCTTTTGGAAATACTTAGAACGGTTCAAATATTTATTAGCTCACTGCTTCCACCATGCGATAGAAAACTGGCAATTATATCAAATCATGTACGAAGGACTCAATTATAAATCCAAAACTCTTCTTGAGTCCATGTGTCAGGAGGAGTTTATGAGAAAGAATGAGGATGATGCATGGGACTTTCTTGAGGATCTATCATGGAAAACTATGAACTTCCTTGAGGATCTATCATGAAAAATTATGCAGTGGGAGACTCCCGCTTAAAAACCCAATGCATCAAATTCTGCGCATAAGCATGGGATCCATAGCGTCGACAACTCTATACCTACCAAAGCTAAGATTGCAGCTCTTATAAAGAGAATTGAGGCATTGGAGACTCCTAGCACTTCACTAGTGGATCAAGTCAATCAAATTCAAGTTCCTACATGTTTTAATTGCATAACTCTGAATTATATTATAGAGGAGTGTCCATTATTAATGAATCTCATGGGTCCAACACTTGAGCTGGCTAACGCCTTATATCAATGACCTATAAATAATCCTTACACTCCTACATATAATACAGGTTGGAGGAACCACCAAAATCTCTCATGAGACAAGGGTAATATCAGGGAGCCGCCAGCCCTAACATGCAGTCTCCACCTAATGGTCAATTTCCAAGACCTAATGTGGGTGTGTATCAACACCCAAATGCTACGAATCAAGAGAACAAATAGAATAGACCACCTGCACATAATCCATCATATCCACACTAGGGGTCTAATAATAATTATGATAGACGGCTAACAATATCTAATTTAGACACACAAATGCAAAATTTAATGAAAGTATCTAGTGACTTTATACAACGGACCAACCATAACTTCTTGCAAGTTCTTAGTCGATCAAGAATATAGAGCAGCATGTTGGACAGTTAGCTACATAGCTGAGTGAGCAGGGGCTGGATGCCTTTCCGAGCCAACCAATAATGAACTCCAACTCTAACTCATCTCAGTCTGTTTCATTCCATATTCACCAATGCAGTGCCATTCACACGCTCAGATCTGGTAAGCAAGTTGACAATAGTGTAGGCATACCCCCTGATCTCACTCTTACTATTCCACAAGCTATACCATCTTTTTTATCTCTTTCTTCACATCCATCTCTATCACCTCCATTACCATCACATGCTCATTTGGAAGAACCTGTTCCTAAATCAAAAGCACCATATCCCAATTGATTTAGGAAGTCTTCACCACAAGTAGAGAAAATTCTTAAAATATTTCAGTAAGTGAAGGTTAATATTTCACTCCTTGATATTATACAACAGGTTCCTACTTATGCTAAGTCCCTTAAGAATTTGTGTACTAAGAAATGAGTAAGAAATATTTCTGAGAAAGATTTTCTTATTACAAATATATCACAAATCCTTTCTAACTCCTTATCTGTCAAAAACAAAGATCCAAGTTCTCCCACAATCTCAGCACTATTTGGAACACTACATTTGACAGGGCATTGCTTGATTTAGGAGCAAGTGTCAACTCACTTCCTTACATTGTTTATTAGCAACTAGGATTAGAAAAACTATAACCTACTAAGGTCACATTATAGTTACTTGATCGTTCGATCAAGAGTCCTCTTCGTATGGTTGAAGATGTGCTCATTAAGATCGGTGAGTTCATCTTTTCTGTAGACTTCATTATCTTAGAAACTGAGCTGATTTCTAATCCACGGAATCAAATTCCCGTTATCTTGAGCAAACCATTCCTTGCAACTTTAAATGTATTAATTGAATATAAGAGTGGTCTCATGAAACTATCATTTGGTAATATGACTGTGGCATTGAACATATTCAATACGGATGAGCATACAACGAGCTCCCTCATTGAGGCAAATATAGTTCACAGTTTGCACTCTTATTGTACCTCTTGCGCTAATGATGAACCCTCATTTGAGCAAATTTTTGAAGATAAGCTCATGTTATTAGATGAATTGACATATACTAACTCTACTATGATGATACTTGTACAAGTATGCCATTAATTTATGAGCAAACATTTGAGGATTTATTTGCAGAGGAGCTCGCATTAGTTCGTGAGATAGAAGGGCTACCACACTTCGTAGTTGGTTCACTTATTATATTGCACTTATAGGAGGATGATGAGACACAACAATGCACCTACTTCACATTTAAAATGCATACACTATGAAAGTGAAAAGCGATCGAGAGGTCGTAACCACTTTCCATGCGTTAATAATAGGGTGACGATATTGAGATCGCGACTTTTCACGACTTATTATTTGCATAATATTTGTACAATAGTTTTCATGTTTATTTTTCCACTTTTGGTTCGTGTATGAGGGCATACACAAGTTTAGGTGTGGGGGAGTGAGTTAGAAGAATTTTGTATTTTTTTGGGACCTTTAGTTTTTTCTATGGTTTTTATTTTATTTTTTTAGATTTTTGGGTTTCTTTATTTTACACTTTTGGTAGCTTTTAGTGTAAAAAAGGAAAAAAAAATCTAAAAAGAAAAAAAGAAAAAAAAATAAAAAAATCTGAAATAAAAAATTAAAAAAAATCTTCAATAAATCAACCTAATTACAAAATAAAGAATAAATTTAGATTTTAATTTTGATAGGAGAGTGGATTAGATAATACAATTAGAATTTTAGGAAAAATATTAAAATCCAAAAAAAATAACTCTAATAGTAATTTTGAAGTAAGTATACATCTATTTTTTACTTCACAATAGTTTATTAGGTTAAGGATGAAAATGATAACGATTGAGTAGTCTTCTCTCTCTAAATAAGAAAAAAGAATAAAAAAATGTGAGCATGGTATATAAGGCAATGATTCTTAAAAAAAAGGTGAGCCTGGTATTTAAGGCAATAATCCTTTAGAAATAAAAAAATTAGAGTATGATCTGAGTAATTGGGTATTTGTGACTAAGTAAGCATGAATATTCGCATGAAAGGTGAAATATTCACAAAAAAGAAAAAAAGAAAAAAATTGTTTAGAGATAAAAAAATAAATCATGAGTTAGAATTTGAGTCCAAAATCGAAGTAGACTATCACACATGCACGTAGATATATAGGAGTCAATGAATTATTTATTAGTGAGTATTGAAAGGCAGAATTTGAATTTTTAATTAAAATGATTGGTGTATTTGATATGATGCTTGACTTGAAAACTGATAATTTAAATGCATTCTAAAATTAAAATTTATATATTAGTGAGATTAATTGTAGAAAATATAAAAAATTCCTTTCTTTTGTACAAAACTTTTGTTTTTTTTATTTTTGGTTATTCTTATTTTTTCTTTTCTTTATTTCTTAATCTACTTTCTTCACAAATTTTGTTAGTATATTCACTGCAAATCTTTACGAGACACAACTCGTCTACTAGAGTAACCTAGGGGGTTTAATGGCTTGTTGGAAATGCTAAGTGCAACCGAGATTCCTGCGAAAATGAGTTAGAATTTTTTTTCTTTTTAGATCTAGGTTTTACTTGAGGACTAACAAAACATAGGTGTGGAGATGTGATGAGTGTCATATATTGCATATTTATGGCCGCCATTTTATCTATTTTTGTTAAATAATACTTTTGGGTATTTTAGTATGTTTTTCAGGTTAAACCTATTCCTATGAGGAGATGACTTGAACTCAGATACAGATTAGGAAACTAAGTTCAGAAAAGAACTAAAGTGAGCAAAACTACAAGATCATGAAGCTGTAGAGAATCAAAGTCCATTACAGTCATTCAGATCAAAGGGAAAATACTAGAGACTCATGCAGAAGAAAAAAGAGGCCAAGTTTTCACTCTTTTGCCACCATTTGGCGGCTCTATGTGAGCCACTTTTCATGAATTTTTTATGAGGTCTTCGATGTAATTTTTTAGTTACTCAGTTGTCCTCAAAGTAGGGTTTAATTCTTCGAGGCCTATATATTTGCCGTGTGCTTGTTATGCAATTTTGTACTCGTAATTATTAATAAAGATTAGAGTTTTGCTGAAAGGGTGATGGCTGCCATATCACGCTCCAGAGGTGATGTTTTATTCAGAAGTGCTTTCTAGTAAGTAAAAAAAAATTAATTTGTTTTTAGATAGATTCAATTGCTCTCTAGTATAGATATTCAATGACTTTCATAAATAGAAATAAGATTTTGGTAATTAGAAGTATGAGTAGCTAACTTAATTTAGCTGTAGGATGTAAATGAAACTAGGACTCAACCATGTAATTGTTCTTTATTATTTTCTTTCTAAAATAAAATAATAAAGAGATGATTTTTCTATGAAAAAATTAAAATACAATAACTCGTAGATTAATATTTTGATAGGTTATACTTGAGTTAAGTTTCTTGATAGCCTATACTTAGTTAAAGTTTGGAGTTATCGATTTTTATTTATTTTTATAGAATTATATAATGATTTAGTTTATTTTTGTGAAAAATAGTATCTTTGATGAGTTATACTTGCACGTCACTTGATAGCTCATGCTTAGAATACTTTAAATAAAAATTAAATCTAAAAGATCATTTTTTATGATAGAAAGAAGATAATTGAGGTAATACTTGGTTGTGAACTAGTGGATTCTATGCCCTAGGCTAATTAGAATAATTTGAAATCAACTTAGAACTCTTAGTTAGCTCGTTAGAATAATTGGATTAGTAAAAATGCAAAACACTCTAGATCTCTATGGGAACGACCTGTAAAGCACTACAACTGACACTATATGCTTACAGTAAATTTATCACTACAGAGTGAATACTAAATAAATTTAGTTATATCTTTTACTCTAGTCTTCAATTTCAAATTTCACAGAGTGAGAACTTCTTATCTCATTATTTTGGATTTTTCATATTTTTCTTGAATTATTCCGGATTGGCCAAATTTTCGGTAAATATCTGATTAAAATAATTAAATTAAATTAAAAAAAATCCAATTTTACTCTCTTACCAACTCCAATTTTATCTCCAGAAATCCAGTAGCAATCCTTGACCAAAATTGAAAAGCACTTGAACCAATGGTAAACTTTAATTAAGGTGAACTTTAAGGATTTTTAATAAGACAAAGTAGTACTTTCCACCAGCTGTTTAACTCCCAAAATAAATTCAGAAAAATCTAAAAAAAAATATAACTTCCTCTTGTTCTACTCTTTATTTTCTTTTCAGACCTCAAACCCTAATTCTAACTCATTTTCCTCAAGTAAATCGCTAAATATTCAACTTGAGAGTAGTTCGAAAAATCCACAAAATAGCCACATGAACTTGTTCTTGAGTTTAGCCTCTTCAAATCAACTCTAAACTTCTTCACGAATATGAGTGAACTATCTCCAGCACCTAGTCTTATTCCTTAGGTAATTCTTGAAAAAATTCTCTACATTTGAGGAGTAATTGGATCAATATTGGTTTCTTCATGATTTGATTTCAACCAAGGACAAGAATATACTCTCAAACCTTTTAAACTTATGATTTATTAATGTGATTACTTCCTATATGATATCAGATATATTATTACCCAAATCATAATTATGAATGTCCAATCTTGCATGTAACTTGAAATTAATTATAAGTATCATACCATACATGTTATACATGCACAAAATATATTGTTGTCCATACAAACATGACAGTCCCTCTAAGAACTACTATAATCTTTGCATTTTAAATCTGATTGGCCTTATTCTAATGTCATTAGAAATACAATTCATTAAACTATAATTCTTTCTACAACGTCATATCCTAATTTACCCATTTACCTAGCCAAAAATAATTTAGAATTTGCATTATCACTGCTAAATAAGGTCAAAAGCTCAGTAGACCATGTCCATGGTAAAATGGTTATAAATTTTGCTTTAGAACTCCAATTAAACTCATTCAAGTTTCATTGGGAAGTTAATTAGATTATCAAGGATGATGAAGATTTTAGACTCTAAATTTAATTCTATCTTGGTTAAAATTAATTTGGAAATCTCATCTGTACTTAAGTCCATAGTAGCAATAGTATGTCCATAGTAAAACAATATAATCTTTGTTCTAGAACTCCAATTAAGCTCAATTAAGATTCATTAGAAAGATAATTGATTTCTATACAAGCATACTAAATCTCATTGAGCTGTATTCTTTCTACAACGTCATATCCTAATTTACCTATTTACCTAGCCAAAAATAATTTAGAATTTGCATCATCATTGGTAAATAAGGTCAGCAGCTCAGTAGATCATGTCCATGGTATTATATCCACAAATTTTATTTTAGAACTCCAATTGAACATATTCAACTTTTATTGTGAAGTTAATTAGGTTATGAAGGATGATGAAGATCTTAGACTCTAAAATTAATTCTACCATGGTCAAAATTAATCTAAAAATCTCACCTGTATTAAGTCCATAGTAGCAATAGCATGTCTATAGTAAAACAATATAACTTTTATTTTACAACTCCAATTAAGCTCAATTAAGAGGCAAGAATATACTCTCATAACTTTTAAACTTGTGATTTCTAAATATAATTTCCTCTCATATGATATCAATTATATTATTAATCAAATTTTATAATTATTAATACCCAATCTTGCATGTAACTTGAGTTTAATTATATGTATTATACCATACATGTTATACATGCACAAAACATATCGCTATCTATACATACATGATAGTCCCTCTTAAACTGCATAGCCTTTGCATTTTAAATCCGATTGGTCTCATTCCAGTGCCATTAGAAGGGCGATTCATTAAACTATAATTCTTTTGACTATATCATATCATAATTTACCCATTTACCTAGCCAAAATTAATTTAGAATTTGCATCATCACTACTGAATAAGATCAGCAGCTCAGTAGACCATGTCCATGGTAAAATGACCATAAATTTTGCTCTAGAACTCCAATTGAGCTAATTCAACTTTTAGTGGGAAGCTAATTAAATTATCTAGGATGATGAAGTTTCTAGGCTCTAAATTTAATTTTATCTTGGTCAAAAATAATCTTGAAGTCTCACATATACCAAGTCTATAGCAACAGTAGTATGTATATAATAAAACAATCATAATTTTTGTTTTAGAATTCTAATTAAGCTCAATTAAAATTCATTAGAAAGATAACTGAATTCTCTACAAGTTTACTAAATCTCAGCCTCTAATTCTATTTTGTGCTATTCAAACATGATTTAGAATATCTGATAGCCCACCGAGTTACAGCAACATAAGCACATATACTATGTACGTGCATGTCTCGCTCGATGCATGATAAAATACATATGTGCACATATCCAATCAATCTTGTTATTACCTGTACATATTGATTTTTGACCTATCTTAGCTCATATCTTGGAATGCATTCCATATTTGTGCATATAACACTTTATTAATGACATGATATACATGTACACATATTTGTTTATACATGTTATTCTTGTTTGGAAATAATATTTCATGCATGTAAACATGTTCCATAATTGGTGTGCATGCCAGTATCACCATGAATATCATTTTATACTAATATAACTATTGATATTTGTTTGGTGTGGAACTAAGTAGCATATAGAACTAAGTAATACTCAGAATAAAGTACCACAAAAATATTGAGGGTCACCTCTTGAATCCGTGTAAGCTATCTCTAGAATTCATGGAAGTCACCTCTATAATCGACACCAAAAATGTGTGGGACTAAGTGCTACAAGGAATTAAGTTCTACACAGAAAAAAGGACCATACAAAAAGTGGGCTACCTCTTGAATCCATTGGAGATAAATCTAGAACTCATGAGGTCACCGCTAAAATCTGACATTAAGTTTTTGTGGATTAAGTGTCAAATGAAACTAAGTGCTGCATAGAGCAAAGTGCCACACAGAAAGTAGGAACTACCTCTTGAATCTGTGCGAGACACATCTAGAGTATATGGGGTCACCTTTAGAATCCAACATCTTCTTACAGCCAAATACCAATCAGAAATATACAGAACTAAGTGTCACATGGAACTAAATACTACATAGGACATAGTGTCACACAAAAAGTAGGGGCCATTGCTTGAATCCATGTGAGACACCTCTTAAATCCATTAGGGATCACCTCTAAAATCCGACATTGCTTGACAAAGTATTATACTTACTTGATCATATTTTCTTATACATATCATGTACCATATGATTCTAATTATATTACCTTATTACTTGATCATGTTATACTATATATACCATGTACGTCAGAATTCATATTATGTTTAGCATACTTTAAGATTTAAACTCATACTTCTTTTATATTGTTCCTTACTAGCATGCCGCCATACACATCCTTATATGGTTTGTATAGAATTGCACGAGTTTGGATTTATATTTTTGCTTGACTTCTGACTGTTGGGATTATTACACCTAGGTTTACTAGCCGAGATAGTAATAGTTGAGGAGGAGGATCCACTCTTCATGGATCCATATTTTTAGGAGAAGATCGAGAACCAGTAGTGAGTTTCTCATAGGATCTCCATTCATTTTTTGAATTCAAGATTTTGGCTTGTATGTGCTAATGTATTCTACTTTCTAGTTATGTCCATGGTATCCGAACACTCTTGTATATGTATTCAATAATTATATTGCTCTATTTTGATACTATACTTGACTCTACGTGAATAATCTTTTGATGGTTATATTGCTTATCATTTTAATATATCAGTTTATGGATATTGCTATATCTATACCTATGATGTTGTGGTTGATAGTTTCAAATATGTGAGATATATCTCATATTTGTACACTTTCATATCTCTTGCTTGCATTTGTATTAAAAAGAAAAAACTGGCCTCGTACACTCTAGTATCGAAAATACCTACTGGTGACACCCTACCAATTATTGGGATCCACTCGGGCCCACCAGTGTAATTTGAGATGTCATAGAGTGGTAACAGAGCAGCCAATTATTTTTATCATTTGATTCGTGATCTTAGGATTCTGCCACATGCATGCAAGTAATATCCATTAACATTTTTTTGTTTCTTTATTTTGTTCTATGTCCTAATATTTATTTCCAATCTTGATTCTGTCCTTATCCTTTTATTTCCAGACAACTTACTTCCCGTCGTCAAGAGTGGACGACAGTCGGGAATACTATTCATATCTATTTCAATAATACCCTGGCACCAATTTAAATTCAATATTAAATCAATACATCTTCATTTACTTTATTGTTATATTTTGTTCTTGATTTAAGAGGATGAAATTTATTTATTAGTTGAGTAGAATTTAAGAACCCAAATCCTTAAGCTCTTGTATCAGTTTATTCCATTTCACCCATATCATCTCAGGAGCTTGGACATTCACACCTGCGTATACTAAGTAATTTCAATATCTGCAGAGCAGGAGCTTCTTATCTCATTATTTTGGATTTTTTTCATATTTTTCTTAAATTATTTCGGATCGGCCTATTTTTGGCATATACCCGACTAAAATAATCAAATTAAACTAAGAATTCTAATTTTACCCTCAAACTTTAAATTTATCTCCAAAACCCCAGCAACCACCATTGACCAAATTTTGATAGGAGTTTATCCAATGGTAAATTTGTAATTAAAGTGAAGTTTAAGAAATTTTAACTAGCACAGTAAGCACCTTCCACTAGCTCTTTGACCTCAAAATAAATTCTAAAGAAATCTAAAAAAGATCAAGATTCTTCTCATTTCCCTCTTCATTTCCTCTTCAAAACTCGAACCCTAATTCCTTTCTATTTTCTCAAATAAATCACTAAATATTTAATCCGAGAGTAGGCTGAAAAATCAACAAAATAGCTACATGAGCTTGTTCTCGAGTTTAGCCTTTTCAAATCAACTCTAAACTTTTCTACAAATGTGGAAAAACCTTCTCCAGCATCAGACCTTATTCCCTAGGATGATTCTTGGAGATTTTTATCACTTTTGAGGAGCAATCTCATTAATATTGGTTCACTTCCGATTTGGGTTCAAGAAGAGGCAATAATTAACTCTCAATCCTTTTGACTTTGTGATTTCTTGATGCAATTTCCAATCATATGATATCAGATATATTATTAACCAAATTTGATGATTATGAATACCCAAGTTTGCATGCAACTTAAGTTCCATTGTATGTATCACACCGTGAATTTTATACATGCACAAAACATATCGCTATCCATACATACACAACAGTCCATCTTAGAACTGCTATAACTTTGCATCTTAACTCTGATTAAAATTTTTCCACTACCATTAGAAAGATGACTCACTACAATTCTTTTAACTATATCAGATCCTAATTTAGCTATTTACTGCTAAAAATAATTTGGAAGTTGTATCAGCATGGCTGAATCAGGTCAGTAGCTCAGTAGACTATGTTCATGGTAAAATGGCCATAAGATTTACTTTAGAACTCTAACTGAGTTAATTCAAGTTTTATTGGGAATCTAATTGAACTATCTAGTACTGATGAAGATTTTAGGCTCTAATTTAATTTTGTCTTAGTCAAAATTAATATGTAAATCTCAGCTATACCAGGTCCATAACTATAGTAGCATGTCCATAATAAAACAATCATAATTTTTGTTCTAAAACTCCAATTAAACTCATTTAAGATTTATTAGAAAGATAATTCAAATCTCTATAAGTGTAATCTTAGCCTCTTATTCTATTTTGCACTGGTTAAACAATACATGGAAAGTCTATAGCCCATGGAGTTGCAGCAACATAAGCACATATATCATGTCCGTGCATGTCTTGCTCGACACATGATGAAATACATATATACACATGCCCAATCACTCTTGTTATTATTGGTACATATTGATTTTAGACCTGTCCTAGCTCATGTCTTGGTATACTTTCCAGGATTGTGTATATAATACTTGATTTAAGATGTGATATACATGTACACATTTTTGTTTATATATATTATTACTTAAACATGTTATTCCTTCTTGGAAATGATATTTCATGCATGTAAACATATTTCATAGTTCTTGTGTGTGCTAGTATCACTGTGCATGTCATTTCATACTCACATAGCTATTGAAACATATTTTGTTTAATCTAAGTGCCCAAAGAAATTAAGTACTATTCAAAACAAAATGCCACATAAATAGTGGTGGACACCTCTTGAATCTATGTGAGCTACCTCTAGAATCCATGGGTCACCTCTAGAATATGATACTGAAAATGTGCGGAACTAAGTGCCACAAAGAACTAAGTATTACACGAAAAAAAGTAACATATGAAAGTGGGGGCAACCATTTGAATCCATAGGAGATAACTTTAGAATACTTGGTCACTTTTAGAATCTGACATTAAGATTGTGTGGAACTAAGTGACACAAGAAACGAAGTATTGTACGGAACACAATACCATACAGAAAGTGGGAGCTACTTCTTGAATTCAAGAGAGATACCTTTAGAATTCATGGGGTCACCTCTAAAATCCAACATCTCGTTAGAATCTAAATTGGAAATAGCCTTAACCTTAGTCTTGTCTACTTCCATTCCTTAAGACGAAACTATGTGGCCTAACATGATGCCTTTTGTTGCAATTTAGGATTAGATTTTTCTTTTGATATCTTTCAAATATAAATCCTAAATAAGTATAGTGTAACTGAGAAAATTTTTTAGTTTGGAGATGAAATGTATGTAATTAATGTGATATTCTTATGAGAGTGTCAAAACATACTCTTAATATAGAATATAACATTGATCTGTAATGATTTCATATAATTTTTATTCAATATAGTACATAGCAAATGTACCCGACTAGTATCGGTGCTGCTAAATTAAATTTTTAGTTTGAGATCAAAGTCTCAACCAATTAATGTGAAATCTTTGTGAAAGTGTTAAAAAATACTCCTAAAATAGAATATAAAATTTTATAGTAATCCATAATGGTTTGATACAATTTCTTCTCAATATAGTACATAGCTCATGCACCGGTGCAGTTGAAAAAATATCTAATTTGAGATCGAAATGTCAAAAAATTAATGTGAAATTTTAAAGAGAGTGCCAATGCATATTCCTAAAACAAAATATAAAATTTTATAGCAATCAATAATGATTTAATAAAATTTCCACTAAATATAGTACACAACTAATCCACCAAACTGATGCAAGTGCAATTGAGCAAAATATTTAGGCTGAGATTGAAATCTCAACTAATTAATGTGAAATTTTTAATAGCTTGTAAAAATATATTCCTAAAACAAAATATAAAATGAACCATAGTGATTTGTTATATTTCTACTTAATATAGTATCACAACTCACGCACCGGACTAATACAGGTGTAGCTAAGAAAAATATTTAGTTTGAGCTTGACATAAATAAAATTAATATGAAATTTTTATGAGAGTTTCAAAACATACTACTAAATTAGATCACAAAATTTTAATATGAACAATTATGATTTGATATAATTTCTACTCAATATTGTACACAACTCATGTACTAGACTAATAGTAGTGTAGCTGGGGAAAATATTTAGTTTGAGGTAGAAATGTCAAGCAACTAATATAAAAATTTTATGAGAGTTTAAAAAATACTTATAAAATAGAATACAAAATTTTATGGCGATCCATGATGATTTAATACGAATTCTACTCAATATAGTACACAGCACATGCACCGGATTTATACTTGTACAACTGAGAAACATATTTATTTTGAGTTCAAAATGCTAAGAAATTAATGTGAAATTCCTATGAGAGAGTCAATACATACTACTAAAATAGAACAAAAAAGTTTATAGTAATCCATGATGATTTGTTACGATTTCTAGTAAATATAGTATACAACTAACATTTGGGATTAATGCAAGTGCAGTTGAGAAAAATTTTTAGTTTGATATTAAAATCTCAGAAAATTAATGAGAAATTTTAATGAGAGTTTCAAATCATTCTCCTAAAATATAATGCAAAATTTTATAGTAATCCATAGTGACTTGATATAATTTTTATTCAATATAGTACACAACTTATGCACCATATTTATACCGGTGCAGTTAAGAAAAATCTTTACTTTAAGATTGAAATATCATAAAATTATTATTAGATTGTAATAATATGCTCCTAAAATAGAATATAAAATTTTATAGTGATCCATGATAGTTTGATATAATTTCTACTCAATATAGTATACAGCTCAAACACCAAACTAATACCGATGCAGTTGAAGAAAATCATAAGTTTGAGGTCAAAATATCAAGCAATTAATATGAAATTTATATGAGAGTGTCAAAATATACTCTTAGAATAAAATACAAAATTTCATAGTATTCCATGTTAATTTTTTGAAATTTCTATAAAATATAGTGCACCAGTCATGCACTAGACTAATACTAGTACAATTGAGAAGTTTTTTTAGTTTGAGGTCCAATTCAAACCAATTAATGTGATATTTTTATGTAAGTCTCAGAACTTACTTCTAAAAGTAAATACAAAATTTTATAGTAATTTATATTTATTTGATATTATTTCTACTCAACATACTACACAACTCAAGTGCTTGACTTATGTCGGTGCAGCTTTGAAAAATCATTAGTTTGAGGATGAAATCTGAACCAATTATTGTGAAATTGTTATGAAAGTGCTAAAATACTGTCTTAAAATAGAATGCAAAACTTTATAGTGATTTATAAAATTGTTATGAAAGTGCTAGAATATTGTCTTAAAATAGAATGCAAAATTTTATAGTGCTAAAATATTGTCTTAAAATAGAATGCAAAATTTTATAGTTATTTCTACTCAACATACTACACAGCTCAAGTGCTTGACTTATGTCGGTGCAGGTTTGAAAAATCATTAGTTTGAGGATGAAATCTGAACCAATTATTGTGAAATTGTTATGAAAGTGCTAAAATATTGTCTTAAAATAGAATGCAAAATTTTATAGCGATTTATAGTGATTTGGTATAATTTCATTTTAAAGGCGCACTGAGAAAACTTTTTTGTTTGAGATCGAAATGTCTAGAAATTAATGTGATATTTGTATGAGAGTATAAAATATACTACTAAAATATAATACCAAATTTTATAATGATCCATAATAATTTCATATAATTTTTACTCAATATAGTATACAGCTCACGCACTAGACTAATAACAGTGCAACGGAGAGAAATCTTTATATTGATCCATGGTTATTTGATATAATTTTGACTTAATTTAGTCATTACTCATACACTAGACTTATATGGGTGTAGTTGAGAAAAGAATTTTAGTTTGAGGTCAAAATATCAAGTAATTAATGTGAAATTTTTATAAGAGTGCAAAAATAAACTCCTAAAATAGAGTAATAAATTTTATGTTTATTCATGATGATCTAATATAATTTCTACTTAAAATTGTACACAGCTCATGCACAGACTAATACCTGTGCAGCTAAGATAAATGTTTAGTTTGAGAACAAAATCTCTACCAATTAATGTGAAATTTGTATGAGAGTGTCAAAAACTACTATTAAAGTAAAATACAAAATTTTATAGTGATTCATGATGATTTGATAAAATTTTTACTCAATATCGTACACAACTCACGCACTGGACTAATACCGGTACTGCTAAACAAATCTTTAATTTGAGTTCAAAATCTTAACAAATTAATGTAAAATTTTTATGAGAGTATCAACACATAGTCCTAAAATATAATACAAAATTTATATTGATTCATTGTTATTTAGTATAATTTCTACTCAATATAGTACACAGCTCACGCATGCACTAATACTCGTGTAGTTGAAAAAAATATTTTGTTTGAGGTCGAAATATCGGACAATTAATACAAAAATTTTATGAGAATAGCAAATACTCCTAGAATAGGTTATAAAATTTTATCATGATCTAGGATGATTTGATATTTCTACTCAATATAGTTTACAACTTATGTACCGTACTAATACTGATATAACTACAAAAATATTTAGTTTGAGATCACAAGCAATTAATGGAAAAATTTATGAGAGTATAAAATACTCCTAAAATAGGTTATAAAATTTTATCATGATCTAGGATGATTTGATATTTCTACTCAATATACTTTATAACTTATAAACTGTACTGATACTGATATAACTAAAAAAGTATTTAGTTTGACATCGCAAGCAATTAATGGAAAAATTTTATGAGAGTGTAAGCACATGCTAGTAAAATTGAATGCAAATTTTTATAGTGCTTCATGATGATTTAATACAATTTCGACTCAATATAGTATACTGCTCACATATGGGATTGATACTAATGCAACTAAAAAAAATCTTTAGTTTGAGGTAAAAATCTCAACCAATTAATGAGAATTTTTATGAGAGTGTGAAATAACACTTCTAAAAAAGAATACAAAATTTTAAAGTTATCTATATTGGTTTGATAAAATTTTAGTACACAACCCATGCACCAAATTGATACCAGTGAGCTGAGAAATATATTAGTTTGAGGATGAAATATCAAGAATTCAATGTGAAATTTTTATTCGAGTGTCAATACATATTCATAAAATATAATACAAAATTTTATGTTGCTCCATGATGATTTATAAAATTTCAACTCAATATAGCACACAGTTTATGCACCATTTTTATAACAGTGCAACTGAGAAAAATCTTTAGTTTGAAGTCAAAATCTCACCCAATTAATGTATAATTTTATATGAGTGTAAAAATATAATTCTAAAATAGAATACAAAAATTTTATAGTGATTCATAGTGATTTGATATAATTTCTACTCTATATATTACAAAGTTCATTCGTCGGACATATACTAGTGCCGCTGTGAAAAATCTTTAATTTTTTGATATTGCTATATTTATTCCTATGATGTGTGGTTGATAAATTTAGACCTGTGGGATATATATTATATTTGTACAATTTTATATCTCTTGCCTACATTTGTATTAAAAAGAAAAAACTTGCCTCGTACACTTCCGTATCGAGAGTACCTATCGGTGACACCCTACCCATTATTAGGACACATTCGAGCCCACCAGTGTAATTTGGAACTTCATAGAGTGATATTAGGGCAGCCAATTATTCTTATTATTTTATCCATGACCTTAGCATTCTACCACATGCATGCAAACAACATATATTAACATTTTTTATTTTCTTATCTTGTTTTATATCCTAATATTTTTCTGATCTTTATTCCATCCTTATCCGTTTATTTCCAGACAAGTGACTTCTCGTCATCAAGAGTGGACAACAGTCGGGAAAAAATTTCATATCTATTTCAATATAAAACATAATATAAAATTCTATACTGATATAAATTTCGATACTAATAATATAAAATTTTATAATGATCAAGAGTGTCAATACTACTAAAACATAATATAAAATTCTTTAATGATTCAAGATGATTTGATATAATTTTTATTCAATATAGATGCAACTCACATACCGGACCAATACCAATGAAGCTGAGAAAAAACTTTCGTTTGAAGGCAAAAAGTCAATATATTCTTGTGAAATTTTTATGAGAGTGTCATTACATATTCCTAAAATGGAATACAAAATTATTTATTGATCCATAATGATTTGATAAAATTTCTGCCCAATATAATATGCAGTTCATGTATTGATTTAATACTAATGCAACATAGAAAAATATTTAGTTTGAGCCCAAAACATTAAGGAATTAATGTAGAATTTATATCATATCAAAATATACTCCTAAAATAGAATACAAAGTTTATCCATAGTGGTTTGATACAAGTTCTACTCAATATAGTAGCTCACGTACCATACTAATACTAGTGTAGCCGAGAGCAATCTTTAGTTTGAGGTCAAAATATCAAATAATTAATAGGAAATTTTTAAGAACATATCAATACATACTCCTAAAATAGACTATAAAATTTTATATTGATCCATAATGATTTGATAAAATTTCTACTCAATAAAGTATACAGCTCATGCATCGGGCTGATACAGATGCAACTGAGAAAAATCTTTAATTTGAGGTTAAAATCTCAACCAATTAATATGAAATTTTGGTGATAGTGTCAATACATACTCCTAAAATGGAATACAACTTTTTATAGTTATCTATAGTGATTTGATACAATTTCTTCTCAATATAATATACAGCTCACATAACAAACTTATACTAGTGCAGCTGAGAAATTTTTTTTGTTTGAGATCAAAATATTTAGAAATTAAAGTAAAATTTTTATCAAAGTTTTTTAATACACTCCTGAAATAGAATAAATTTTTTAATATTAATCCATGGTTGTGTGATGTAATTTCTACTTAATATAGTACTCAAGTCACGCACCGAACTAATATTGATGCAGCTGAGAAAAATTTTATATTGATTCATGAGGATTTGTATAAAATTTCTACTCAATATAGTACATAACTCACATATGGGGCTTATACCAGTGCAGTTGAGAAAAAAATTTAGTTTGAGGATAAAATATCAAGCAATTAATGTGAAATTTTTATGAGAGTGTCAAATCATACACTAAAAAAATAAATTTTATAAAGATTTATAGTGATTTGAAACAATTCCTATTACATATAGTGATTTTATAAAATTTTATAAAAATTTGTACCAATATTTGTTTAGTGCGTGAGTTATATGTAATTTATATGTAATAGGAATAGGAATTAATGATTTGACATCGAAATGCATATTAATTAATGTTAAATTATTATCAAAGTATAAAAACATACTCATAAAGTAGAATACTAAATTTTATAGTGATCTGTGTTGGTTTGATACAATTTATACTCAATATAGTGATAACTCACACACCAAGTTTATAATGGTACAGCTGAGAAAAATATTTAGTTTGATGTCGATATGTCAAACACTTAATGTGAAATTTTTATGAGAGTATCAATACATACTCCTAAAATAGAATACAAAATTTTAAAGTGATCCATAATAATTTGATAAAATTTGTACGCAATATAATACATAGTTCACGTACCAGACTAATAGCTATGCAGCTGAGAAAAATTTTAGTTTGAGATTAAAATCTCAACCATTTAATATGAAAGTTTTGTGAGATCAAATTTTCAACCAATTACTGTGAAATTATTATGGTAGTCTCAAAACATACCCCTAAAATTGATTGCAAAACTTAATAATAATTCATATTGATTTGATATAATAATATAGTAAACAGCTAACGCACTAGACTTATATTAGTGCAGTTGAGAAATATTCCTAGTTTGAGATCAAAATATCAAGAAATTAATGTGATATTTTTATTATAGTGTCAAAACATACTCCTAAAATATAATACAAAATTATTTGGTGATCTAGCATGATTTGATATAATTTTTACTTAATATAGTATACCACTTACGCACGGGACCAATACTGATGTAGCTTAGATAAACCTTTACTTTGACTACAAAATCTCAAACAATTAATATGAAATTTTTGTTAGAATATTAACACTTACTCCTAAATCAGAATGCAAAATTCTGTGTTGATCTATGACTATTTGATAAAATTTATACTCAATATAGTTTACAGCTCATATACCGGACTAATACCGATGCACTTGAGAAAAATCATTTGTTTGAGGTCTAAATGTCAAGAAATTTATGTGAGATTATTATCAAAGTATTAAAACATAATCTTATGATAGAATACAAAATTCTATATTGGTCCATGATGATTTGATTCAATTTATACTTAATATAATACACAACTCATGCACCAGACTAATATCGGTAAAGCTGAGCAAAATCTTTCATTTAAGATTGAAATGTTAAGATATTAATGTGAAACTTTTATGAAAGTGTAAACACATACTCTTAAAAAACAAAATTTTATATTGGTTCATGATGATTTGATAAAATTTCTACTCAATATAGTATAAACCTCACGCACTAGACTAACAAAAGTGTAGCTGAGAAAAATCTTTAATTTGAGATCAAAATATTAACCAATTAATGTAAACTTTCAAGAGAGTATCAGCAAATAATCCTAAACTAGAATACAAAATTTTGTAGTGATCCACAGTAATTTGATGCAATTCTACTCAATATAGTTCATAGGTAATGCACGAAACTTATTCTGGTGCAGCTGAAAAAAGATTTTAGTTTATAGTTGAAATGTCAAGAAATTAATGTAAAATTTTTATTTGAGAGTCAAAATATACTCCTAAAATAGAATACAAAGTCTTATAGTCATCCATAGTTGTTAATGCAATTTTTACTTAATATAGTATACAGCTCGCACACTAGACTGATATCAATACTACTAGGAAAAATTTTTTAGTTTGAGGTCAAAATGTCAAGCAATTAATAGAAAATTATTATGAGAGTATCAACATGTACTCCTAAAATAGGCTACAAAATGCTATGTTGATCCATGATGATTTGATAAAATTTTTACTCACTAAAGTACACTACTCACGCATTAGGGTGATACCGATGCACTTATGAAAATCTTTGAATTGAGGTGAAAATCTCAAACAATTAATATGAAAATCTTGTGAGAGTGTAGACATATACTCCTAAAATAGAATATGAAATTTTGTAATTAACTATGGTGATTTGAAATAATTTCTAATTAATAGAGTACACAACTCATCCATCATACTAATATTGATACAACAGAGAAAAATCTTTGGTGATCCATGATAATTTAATATAATTTCTAATCAATATGGTAAACAGCTCAAGCACCGGTCTGATACTGGTGCAAGTGAGATAAATCTTTAGTTTGAGCTCAAAATCTCAACCAATTAATGTGATATTTTTATGAGAGTGTTAACACAAGCTCTTAGAATAGAATACAAAATTTGTAGCTATCCATGGTGATTTGATATAATTTTGGCCCAATATAGTATGCATCTCACGTACCGGACTAATACCGATGTAGTTGAGAAAATTTTTTAGTTTGAGATCTAAATGCCAATAAATTAATATGATATTATTATTAGAGTGTTAAAATATTCTTCCAAAATAAAATATAAAATTTTATGGCAATCTATGGTGGTTTGGTATACTTTGTACTCAATAGAATATACAGTTCATGTACCAGACTGATACCAGTATAGCTGAGAAAACTTTTTAGTTTGAGGTATAAATGCCAAGAAATCAATGTAAAAATTTTATGATAGTGTCAATACATAGTCCTAAAATATAATATAAAATTTTATATTGATTCATGATGATTTGATACAATTTCTACTTAATATATTGTACACAACTCACACACCGAACTAATTACTAGTGAAACTAAGAAAAATACTTAGTTTGGTGTCGAAATGTCAAGATATTAATATGAAATTTTTATGAGAGTGATAGCACATACTCCTAAGACTAGGGTTCAATATTCCGAGGCCTATATATTTGTCGTATCCTTATAAATTAGGATTTCATGTGATTTATCATACACTTTTGATTAAATAAAAAAGGATAAAGCTACAAGAACACAAAGGTTCAGAGAAGCAAGGTCAAACAGAGTCATGCAGATCAAAGAAAAATTCCTAAGCTTCATGAATAAGAAATCGTAAGCTATAATTTTATTATTTTGCTGCCAATTGATGGCAAAGTAGAGCTCAAAAGTGTTGAAATTTTTACAGGAGCACTATTGTAACTATTTAGTTGGAATTCGATTACGGTTTGCATTCTAAGGCCTAAATATTAGGCGTATCCTTGTAAATTTTGGTTTCATGCAATTTATCATACACTTTAAATTGAATAAAAGAGGTTAAAACTACAAGAATGCGAAGCTTCAAAGGAACAAAGTCAAATACAGTCATGTGGATTGAAGAAAAATGTCGGTGCTTTATGAAGAAATCAAAGGCTATAATTTTACACTTTTGCCGGGAATTGGCGGCAATGTAGAGTCTAAAGCTGTTAAACTTTTTACAAGAGCTTCATTCTAACTTTAGCAATTCAGTTATAATCAGATTACGGTTTGGTATTCTAAGGCCTATATATTAGGCGTATCCTTGTAAATTTGGGTTTAATATAATTTATCATATACTTTTGATTGAATAAAAGATGATAAAGTTACAAGAACGCAAAGCTTCAGAGAAGAAAAGTCTAATACAGTTAAGCAGATCAAAGATAAAATGCCAAAGCTTCATGAAGAAGAATTAGAACCTTAATTTATTGTTTTGCTACCAATTGGCAGCAATAGCCGTAATTTTGCTGTAACGTAGAGCTCAAAAGTGTTGAAATTCTCACAGGGGATTCGTTGCAAATTAGGGTGTTCTCCATGAAAAATTGAATTTATTTTTATTGACAAATTTTCAATAAAGAAATTACAATTATAATGGTCTCCCATTTATAAAAGATGAGGAAAATCTAATTTACTTTTTGTTAAAACTAGGTTCTATAGTAGCCGTTGAGGATTATCTTGCTCTCCGTTGACACTCCGAACAAGTTATTCAGTTGGCAAAATTTAAAGCTCTTGGAGAATTCTAGCACAAGTACTCAAATGGAGATAATCCAACTGAGCCAAAACCAAAAATCCCCACCTCTTTCTTAGCCTAGTCTTTGGCTATTTATAGAGGTTTGGGAGACCTTTGAATTAAAGTAATTTCCAATTAATGGTTTGTTGATTGAGGATTAATTCTTTATTTTTTAATCCACTGGATTTGTATTAAATCTCCAAGATTTGTAATTAACGTCTTTAATCCCTTGGACTTGTAACTGAAACGCGGATCTCATCGTTTAGATCCGCATTTTGGTTTTTGGTAACTATGCGTGGTATGTTCAGACGCACTTTTGACTATTGTTGAAGATGATTTTCACTTCTTGAGCCTTTAAAATAGAATCGCGACCCTCCGGGTTAAATTCGCATATGGGTTGCACTCTAAAAAAGTTAGGTGTGGATCTCTCTATATTAGTTGATCCGCATTTGAGTCTCCAGCAACGTGTCTTGTTCAACTAGACCTGTGTTTGGGTATAAATGAGGATAGTTCTTATCCTTTAAGAATTTAGAATGAAAACGCAACTCTTTGAAGTTCGCGTTTATATCTAACTCTGGCCATGGCCTTAGAAGTTAACTAAAATCTCGGATCTCTTTTTAATTAATGATCCGCATTTTAGTTTCTTTATAGACCCATATTTTTTGGGTTTAATGAATCATTGTGGCCCAAAATGCAATCTTACATCTGAGACCCATTTTTAGTGAAATGCGATCCTATGGGGCCCATCTTTGTTAGTCTAATTCACTGATCTCGCTTGTATGAAAACTGCATTTCTGCTAACTTGAGAAATAAAATGCGACTCTGTAAGAGTCGCGTTTTTGTCTTTCTTGGCTTCCGATACGCGGATCGCTTTATGACAGATTATTCACATGTTAGCCAATTATTATAAATTCTTTCTTTCTTTTCTTTTTCTCAAAAAAATTCGCCAACAAAAACCCTCTAAAGTTTTCAAAATTCTGTAGTCTTGAAAGTGTTTTGAAATACTTTGGAAAATATGACTCTATGGTTGAAAATGTGGGCCTGCTCTCTTAAGAGGAAAACGTGACCCTGCATTAACATTACAGGTCTAAGTAAAAAAAATGCGATCCTGCATTAAAAATGCGGATCAAAGTTTCGTTGCTTTCGCCGTCTTTTCTGGCGTGGAGATCAAAGCATCCCATGCGCTCATTAATGGAAAGATCCTTACGAGATTTGGGCTAAAGATCTCGGCCATCAAATCCTTTGGGAAATTTTTTCTAATGCAGGAATCGAAGCGTCCCACGCACTGGTTAATGATGAAAATCTTCAAGAGATTTGGATTGAAAATCCTAGCCAAAGATATCATTCATTAAGACCGAAGATCTCAGCTATCAAATTCTCTATGTAAGGTGCCAAGTTTCTCCATTCTACAAACATTCCAAACTCTTTGAGTTTTCTTCATCTCAAAACTTTTCTTTGCCTTTAGGTTCTTCTGATAGAGAATGGTGAGGAAATTTTCATCCTTTAATCAAGCTGTTGGCAGCTGTTGAGATTCACGGACTGTTCCTGACCCTTCCTCTGCTATGGTTCAGGAAATACTCGTGTCTTGTGGTAAGTTGGTGAGCTCTTATATCGTTTAACTTTTACAGCTTTGTTGCTAGAGAAACAAGTCAGTGCTTCATGTTTTGGATTTGTCCAAACTTTATTCTTTACTCTATTCTTTATTGACATAGTGGATTTGGGGTGGCATTAGCAAGATCTCCAGATAGTAAACCTCTCGCAAATGTTGGTAAATCTTTGACTGGTCTGCTGTTAGGTTCGTTAAAGAAGGAATATCCTATTGGAAAAATCTCTATAATCATAATCATGTTCCTTAACTACAGTAGCTTTTTTTTATCGAAACTCCATCAACTTTTGTGGATTTCTTTTCATTTGTGTCATTTGACAAAGCTTTGGATTTGATGCAGGATATTACTCTCCAAAATTTTTGTGGATTTCTTTTCGTTTGTGTCTTTTGACAAAGCTTTGGATTTGATGCAGGATATTACTCTCCAAAATGTTTAAAACAATACTTACACCCGTCTGGTTCTCAACCTTTTTCCAACATCTTTTGATAACCAAAAAGTCTCATGTATTTTACATGAGATAAAAGATTTCGGATCTATGGCATTGTTATCTTTTCGCCATTCATCCTTCTTTATAGATAAAATAAGGATGATAAATGGTTGTAGCCAGCTTCATATCTACTGAAGTGCCCTTCATAGTTTCCAATTTCAGCAAATCCACACACTTGTGTATTGGGAATATGCATTTGGTACACCTAGCTTTGAACTAGTCAAGCCACTGGCAATGTTGATACTAATATAGCTGAGCGCATAGAATTGGCATTTCTTAACCATCAACAAGAAGGAATTGCAAAAGCAAACTTTTGCCTAAGCTTATGAAGCCATCCAATTAGATATAAAGAATATTGAAGAAAATATCAAGGTTCTATTGACTCGGTAATTTGCAACAATTTCTATTTACTATATGATGTCAAGAACACTTGTAATGAATTTAAGATAATGAATGGAAAATTTTCTTTTTGGGAATGAAGAAAATTTTTTGTTGTTGTCATTCATTCAGATGTAACTATTCCTTAATGAATAAATAACTTTCTTGAACAGGATAGAAGTGATCATTAACTTTCCTTAACAAGTTGTGATTTCAACTGTTCAATGACTTATTATATGATAGCTTTTTGAATTGCTAGAGGTGATTTTTAACTAGTAAATTTTTTGTGGAATGAAATTTTGTTTGTCAGAGATAGTGTTTAATTTGATAAAATTTGGTGGAATGAAATTTTGTTTTGTCAGAGATAATTATTAACTTGACAAAATTTCGTGGAAGGAAACTTATTTTGTCAGAGATAATTTTTAACTTGAAAAAATTTAATGGAAGGAAATTTGTTTGTCAGGGGTAATTTTTTACTTGACAAAAATTTGGTAGAATGAAATTTGTTTGTTAGAGGTAATTTTTTAAATTGACAAAATTTGGTGTCAAGAAATTTTATTTGTCAGAGATAATTTTTTTAAGTTGACAAAATTTAGTGGAAGAAAATTTGTTTTGTCAGAGGTAATTTTAACTTGACAAAATTTGGTAGAAAGAAATTTTGTTTGTCAGAGGTAATTTTTTAATTTGATAAAATTTGGTGGAAGGAAATTTGTTCATCAGAGGTGATTTTTAACTTGACAAAATTTTGGTGGAAAGAAATTTGTTTGTCAGAGGTAATTTTTAACTTAGAAAATTTTTTGTGGAAAGAAATTTATTTGTCAGAGGTAATTTTTAACTTGACAAAATTTTGGCGAAAAGAAATTTTGTTTATAAAACGCGACTTTGGGAAATCCGCGCTTTTGAATTTTACTGTCTTACTTAGAGACAAAACGCGTTTTTGTAAAATCCGCGCTTTTGAATTTCTTTAGTGACAAAATGCGACTTTATGAGATTTGCGTTTTAGAGTCCCTTGGTTCTGGAACACGGATTTTCGAAGAAAAGAACTTCGGATTTGTCAAAGGTAAGAACTTAATATGATAGGTTCATGGGATTTTTAGCAAATCCCCAGCTATAAACGGATTTGATTAGCCTTTACCAATTGCCATTTGCGTTAGACTAGCCATGCTTTTGCCCTCAGCATGATAAGTTATCAAGGATTTTATTTGGACTTGAATGTCAAACTTTCCTCTTCTCTAAACCCTAAATGGTTAGAGCAGTTCATGCTTTTTACCCCCAGTATGGTGGGGTTGGCAAAAAGCTTGGTCTCTTCGCATTGCCTTGATGGCATTAGGCATTTTATGCTTTTTTCTCCCAGCATGGTAGGGTTGTCGAGGATCTTGTATTGAGCTTGCATGCCAAACTTTCCTCTATCCTTAGTCATAGAGATGTAGGATTCTTGTAGTACTCCTATTGTTGTGGAGAGTTATGTATTTGCAGCAAGTTAGCAAATCTTCATTCACTGCACTCCGCTGGGAAAGTTGATGAAGTAGTGGACCACAAAATATTGATTGCACCATGCTAAAACTTGGTAGAAGTGAACTCTTTATTGCAGATGAGCTCTATTTGATTAGTGGACAAATTGGTCCTGTTTTGGATATAATAGTGTCAAGAATTAAACACATTCATTAATCTCTTTATAGCCTTTGAATGTTCGGTGTTTGAATGGACCGATAACCCAGTCATAGTGTTGAATTTTTATTTTGTTGGTGAAAAAATTCAAGTATGTATGTTAAATGATTTGATACTTCTGTACTCTCTTTTCCACAATACCGGTCAGAGATGTAGTAGAGAGTTATAGAAGAAGATATGTATCTCAAACCACTTAATCTTTGACATGATTGCTTCTTACTATTACATAAGCTATTTATAAGCAATCTATTTTGCCCTTTAAAAATGTTTGGGCTGGGGTCTTTCTCCTCTGTCGAAAACTGGCTTGGCTTTCTATTAAGAGTAATATTTTTTTAGAAATTTTCCATTGATTGGCATCATTATTTTGTCGTCGTTCGTTTTGCCAATTGGTATGCACGATTTGAATCAACCGCATCAATGACAAAAGGACTATCCCACTTTGGCTGGAACTCACCTTTAGATTTTTAATTAGTTATGATCAGTCTATTTACTGAAATGACCAGATCACATTTCTTGAAATTTCTCTGCCTGACCTTTTTATTAAAGGTTTTGAAGATTCATGCTTGATAAAGCTCAATGGTTGAGTTTCAAGGCACTTGTCATCAAGAGCTTCCAATTCCAAAAGTCTCTGCTGATGCTTCTCCTCTTGCATCATTTTGGTTGCTAATGCAACTCGTAAGGACGAAATTTGGATCCCCAAAGGAAGTACAGTTTTGGATCCATACACTAAAGAAAAGGCGTAGCATTTGTGGTGTTCTAACATTAGTTCGATATGCTCAAAAACATTCTCTGAGCTTTTCGTCCCAACTGCGCTGGTTGACTGAAATAAATTTTTTAAGAAGCTTCACAATAGTCTTGTTTAAGGCTTCTACTAAACCATTAGCCGCAGGATAATATAAAGACGAAGCCACACTTTCGATTTTATATTTGTTGCAAAATCTAGAGAATGATTGACTCACAAACTGAGGCCCGTTGTCATGACAATTCTCCTAGGTACCTCGAAGTGGTATATGATATGATCTTTGTTAAATTTGATCACGTCTGATGTCTTCACTTCATTTAGGAGAATAACTTCAGTCCATTTTGAAAAGTAGTCAGTTATGACCAATATGAACGGTGACCTCTTGTTGATGGTGGTAAGATCAATCCAATAATGTCCATTCCCCATTATTCAAATGGCCATGATATAGCCGTAGGATGCAGATATTATGGTACTTGATGTATGAAATCTACATGTATCTAACATATTCTTCACTTTCTGGCGTAAGTAACTGTGTCTAGCATCATTTTAGGCTAATAATATCCCATTCTTCGAAGTCGCTCACAAAGTTTTCGCCTGGGCTGATGTGCTCTACAAATGCTGCTATGAGCTTCTTCCAGCGCTTCCTGAGCTTCTTTATTAGAAAGGCAATAAATTTAAACTCCATCATAGGACTTTCTATATAATGTCTGAACTTCAGCATTATAACAAAATCAAATAGCTTTTCTTCGAATTGCTGTCGCTTCTTTGGGGTCTGACAATATTCCATAAAGAACACAATCTATATAAGGAAATCACCAATCCCTTGGTTTGAGATCATTTTCAAGGACGTGTACTTCATGTTCTTCTTGTTTCATATCCGAAGTTAACTCCATTTTGAGTTCATTCTTCGAGTAGAACAATTCTTTGCTTCCCACCGTTATGCGTTTGTTAGCATCTTTAGGCAATGCTAAAGTGGTAGCCAACGAGGCTAGTGTAGCACAGGACTAATATAGAAGCCATTGAGACTATCAACTATCTTCATGATTTCTTGATAATAAGGTAGGAGAGCTTCCTTCTTGAGTTCATATTCTCCTTTGACCTAATTGATGATCAATTGGGAATCTCCATATGCTTCGAAATACTTCACCCCCTGTTGTTTGGCTATTTTCGAGCCAATCATCAATGCATTGTATTTGGCGATATTATTAGAGCAAGACTCTGTTAAGGAATACACTTTACGGATGATATGATTATAGGGGGAGACTAAAACGACCCCCACTTCTGCTACTACCTTTCCTTTGGTTTCCATTATGGAAGCGACATCAAAGAAAAGTTGCCAAACTTCCACTGTAGTGGCATTTGCTTTAGTGATTTCTTATGGAGTATCATCTTCTGGAACTGCGTTCCTTTTGACTACTTCATCGGGAATGTATTTTTATAACCTTGAAGAAGCTATAATTGGGTGCTTAGCTAAGAAATCAGCTATGACCTGACCTTTAATTGTCCTTTGTGGGATAAAATGCATATCGTATTATGATAGTAAAATAGTCCAATTGGATAGTCTTAAATTTAATGACCCAAATTTGGCCATTAATATTCTTAATGGATTAACTCTTGATATAATGTGGATTGTTAGCCCTACCAAATAGTGTCACATTCTCTGTACTGCAAACACTAAAACTAAGCATTATTTTTCCACTGGGTTATATCGATATTCAGCACCAATCACCATTCTACTAAAGTAGTAGATAGCTTGCTCTTGCCTAGCTCATTCTTTTGGGTTAATAAGGCTCCCAAAGAATTGTCCATGGCTCTCACATATAACAAGAAGGTATTCTTGAAATTGGAGATAGAAGGATAGGTGGCTTCATGAGATATCCCTTCTCTTTGAAAGCCTTTTGAAAAGCGTCGTCCCATATGAATGACACTCCTTTCTTCGTCAACCATGTAGAAGGTTGACATTTCGAAGACACGTTTGATATGAATATGCGAATATATGATAGTCTTCCATGCAATCCTCTCAATTCCTTGAAATTTCTGAGTGGTGACATGTCTTGAACTGCTTTGATCTTATCTGGATTGAGATGAATTCCTCAGAAAGTGACTACAAAGTCAAGAAACTTTCCATTGAAAACACCCATATAAGATTTAGTTGGGTTCATTTTAAGCTGGTATTTTTGCATGAGGTCAAACACCATTCTAAGATCATGAAGATGATCGACTTTGATTTTGCTCTTGACCACCAGGTCATCTACGTAACACTCCACCATCTTCCAGAAATACTCTTAGAATATTATGTTTATGGCACGTTGATATGTTGTGCCAGAGTTATTCAAACTGAATGGCATGACTATATAACAGTACACTCCCAATGGCGTTCTGAAAGATGTATACTTCTCATCATCAGGATACATTTTAATTCGATTATACCCTAAAATCCATCCATGAACGACATCCATTTATATCCACAAGTATTGTCAATCATGACATCTATGATGGGCAAAGGAAATTAGTCCTTCGGGCATACTTCATTCAAATCTCTGAAGTCAGTGCAGATCCTAATTTTTCCATTCTTCTTGGTCACATGGACTATATTCACAACCCAATCTGGATGTTATTTTTCTCGAATGACGCCTGATTCAATTAACTTCTTAATTTCAACTTCAATTGCTTCCATTATTTTGGGACGAAACCTTTGTTGTTCTTGTTTGACTAGTTTCGTATCTGATCGGATGTTCAACTTGTGCATTGCCACTTTTTGAATCAAGTCCTATCGTGTCTTCATAATTCCGGCAAAAATATCAATGTATTACCAAATGAGAGAAATCATTACTCCTTTTTCTTCAGAAGCTAAATTTTCTCTGATAAATATGGGTTTAGGATTAACTTCACTACTCATATTTATTTGGATCATCTTATTTCAGTTGGAGGTTCACTTTGTTCAAATTGAACCTCTCACTTCATATTGAAGTGCTTCGCCTAGGATTCATCCTTGATCGGTGACAATTCTTCATCAACTTCTTCTTTTTGGTTTGCGGTGACCATGTTAATGGAGACTTCTCGAAAAATGGCTCCAATACTTTTATCTGAATCCCAGCATGATGGTTTAGATGAATGAGTATATTGAAACTCTTCAGAACTTGTTTTTGAAAGCTTTTCGGGAGTAGTAACATATCCCAACCCCCTTCCATTTATATTGTAATAATTTGACATTTTTCTTTTTTGGGACAAAAGGTTGAAGTATAGTTTTACTTTTTCCAAAATTTAACCCCCTACTTTTGGATAGGTTATATCCCATATTTTTCACCATTTTATGGGAGTTTTTATCATAATGGAAGAACTCAAAATTTTTCTGCTCTTCCTAAGAATTTAAGCACTATTTATTATTATTATTATTGTTTGCTTTCCCAAACAATATAGGATTTTGACCTTTATATTTGGGAGAGACTTCAAAGACCGCTTCCTCGCATCTCCATTATTACCACTTTATATACAAAAGGATGATTAGATGGGTGCTTGGAGTGATGCTAAGGTGTATATCTTGTTTAGTTGATCGTTGATCGTGTTAGTTCTAGTACTTAAGTCAGAATTAATACCTGATGAATAAGCAAAATCTATATTTTCATTAATTATCCACTCTCAATCAAAATTAGCAGTATCATTTACGTCAAGGCCTTCAAGGCTTATTACAATGGGTTCATCTTCCCAGTTTTTATCATCGAATCTCGAGTCTTTGGATCCAGATTTAGTATCGACTTCATTGCCACTATCGGTTCCTCTGGGGCAGGTTGTTCAGCTACTTTAAATATGTCTTGATATAGTAGCACATTTGTAAAGTAGTTCTCAATCCCTTTAAAAGGTTGCTTTTCTGACACCAGGATCTTCATATTTCCATCTTTGTCCACATACTTCACACACTGGTGAAGTGTAGAAGGGACAATGAGGTTGAAATGGATCCATAGTCTTCCAAATAATAGATTGTAAGAACTGTCAACATCTATCATATAGCATCTGACTTCCATCTTTAGATCACCAATCTGGTATTTCAGTTTCACCTTACCCAAGGGTTTACTTCCACTAGCATTAAACCAAATACAACATTTGTTGATGCCAGTCTGCTTATTGGGAATCTTAAATACTGCAACACTTTCCTTGGCATTATGCTTAGAGCAGATCTAAGCTCGACTTGAATTCGGTCAATCTCAGTTGACCATATAGCCTTTGTAGTATAAAGAACGGTGATGCTTATTATTTTTCACTTGCATATCTTCTAGAGAGAAGGTTATGCAAGGTATCATCTTAGAAGTCTGGTGGCATGTTGCATAGACTTCTTCAGTTGTTTCTGAAATTTGAGCTAAAAATACCTTACAATCCTACAGAGCCTCTCTTAGGGCTTCCCTAGTTTGTTTGGATAGCTTCAGGAGCCCGTACAAAGTGATTCATGTAGGGATATTGGCCAATTGTGCCAACACATTGAATTAGAAAAGCTTTTTGAAGCTTTCTACTGGCTCTTTTATCTTATTCTTAAGAGCTTTGTCGAATCTAAGCTCTTTTTGCTTGTTCTTCTCATGAGGCTGAGGCTCAACTACTTGATCATAATTCTTTAATTAGTCTTTTCCTAAATGAATTCCAGATGGTTTATGTTGGTCTTCATTAATCACCAACGATTCTCTAAGTTCTTCTTCTGAATCAGAAAGAGGATGTACTCCTGCATCAGCTTCAGGTACTGCAGTGACAACATTGGAAGTGTACACCTTTCCATTTGACTTCTTCTAAGATGAACTCGAACTCTATTGCTCATCTACAAGAATGTCTGGATGCAGCAACATTATCTTCCCTTTAGAGGTTTCAAATGGAGATAATTCTTTCTTTTATTGTTGATGAGGATCATAATTAATGACCCTCATTGTGTCTTTGAGAATTGGTTGAACTCCGTCTTGAACCATTGATTCTATGTAGTCAGGAGCTTTTCCAAATATGAAAGTCACCATGTTTGTTGTCACTTTCTTCTAGTCTTCTCGCAGCTTGATGACATTAGTGTCCATCAGAGCCTGGATTTTATCCTTCAAGATATAACAATTCTTTGTAGGATGATTAATGATCCTATGATACACACAGTAATTGGGATCATTAACCTTTCTTGCTTCTTCGGGTCTCCTTTATTAAGGCAGTTTCAACATATTCTTTGTCATGAGTAGATTGAAAATGGTGGTGGTGTGCTCATCTTTGAAAGAATATTGTTATTGAGGAAATCAAGATTGAGGAGGAGTCCTTGGAGGAGGTTTAGCCGGGCTTGGAACATCTATTGCCATTGTTTCTTTTCCTTTAGGTCGAGATGACTTAGATGTTCCAGAATTATTTCTTCTTTGCCTCCCTCCGTCATTAGCTTCAAGCCTTTGTATGATTTCTTCAGCCTCTTCAGCTTGAATGAGAGATCATTCTAAGTGGAGGACTTTACAGCCCCCATTCTAGTGAAAACTTTGGTGGAGAGATTATGCTTGTAAGCCTCCACTAAAGTTTTTTTGGGCATCCCATGTAGATACCTCAAAGAATCATTTATGAATCTCTTGATGAAGTCTCGTGCTGACTCCCCTTTTTTTTGCTTTGTAGCGAGGAGTGCTGGTATTGAGATCTCCATGTAATCTTCATAGAATCTTGTCAGGAAAGCCTTTTCCATATCATTCCATGAGTTAATAATTTCCGGTTCCAATCTCTAAAACCATTCAAATGTTAGACCCATGAGGGTACTAACAAAAACTCATGTGATGATTGAATCATTCCCAGTCAAATGACCCCTCTGCGATTTGAAGTAGTAAAGGTGCTAATTTGGTGAACCTTTATTTTCAAAAGATTTGAATTTCAAAGGCTTATAATTTTCTGAGAATGGTATACTCTCCAATTCCATTAGATAAGGCCTTACAACCCCCAACTCTTGCAAGTTTTTTCTATACATACGAGGAGTGAGTTGATTTTGGAAAGTTTCCATCAGAGTGGCATTTGAATTAGCTTCATGTTCTGAATTTCCAGATTGATGATGGGAATGTTTAGAACGATTGTCTTCTTCCTCGCAATAATCCTAATTGTCGCCATCAATATTTTTAGGAGTATAGGTTCATCTATGTTTCCCTTCCCTTTATCTTTTTTCAAATTGTAGGAATCTTTAGAAGAAGAATCTCCTTTGTCCTTCTTTTTCCTCTCGTCGATTAGGAGTTGAAGCATATCTCTGATCTCATTTATGGTACATTTACTATTGTTGGATGATTTTATCTTGTTCATCCATCCTTTTCATAAATTCTTCTGAAGTTTCCTGCGTCATGTGAGCAAAAGCAAGCTCCTCCAGGAATGATTTCAAAGTCTGGGACTCGGCCACAGTAGAGTTTTTTGTTTCTTCTTCTTAAGAGGAAATTCCAGCCATCTTCCTGTAGTTCAATGGTAATGTCACTCCTTTCTAGAGTTGAATGTTTTGAAAAATACCCTGTATCTCACTGGACACACTCTTCAAACTAGGGGAATGATCAGAGTCTGATGAGTCTATTCTAGGAAGGCTCTTCGTTTTCTTCTTCTTTTTCCTCTTCAGATTTAGCATATTGGATGAAAACTCGGGGTACTCTATTTCAAAAAACTCTTGTTTGATAGTATGTCGCCTTCACTTTGAAGGTTGAACTGGAGACGATATTAGTTTGTTGAAGATAGACAACTTTTGCAGGAGTCTCAATGCAACAGCAATGGGATACCACTGCATTGATCAACTACAACGAGAATTCTGGGATTTTTCTCTTTTCTTGTTGAGAAATTCTCTAAGGTCTCCCGAATTGGACCTCATTATTTTGTTAGTAGAGACAACTTCCCCTCCAAATAGGATCCCTAAAATGGGAGTTTCTACTCCATTGAAAATCCCGGGAGCAAACTTTACTTTAGCCATGGTGGCTAAAGGATGATCTTCGGATGAAGTTGAGACTGAAGGTTTCTGGACCTTAAAGGCTAATTCTTTTTCAGAAGTGTGGGTCTGAGGGCCGCGCTTTTCTGTTGAAACGCGAATTTGAGATCCGCGCCTAACATCAAGAACACGAGTTTGTGACTCGCATTTGTCTTCTAGGATGTGGGCTTAAGGTCCGCATTTTGTTTCACGAATGCAAGTGTGGGACCTGCATTTAGTCTGTAAAATGCAGATGTAAACTCCGCGCTTTTAGTCAAAGATGTACTTGGTGGGTGAGCGGCATTTCTTATAGGAAATGCGTGTGAACCCATCTGCATCTTCATCTAGCGTCTTACTGGGGACCACGACTTCACTCTTTGGTCGCCATATGCCAATTGGAGCCCTGCGTGGTGGTTCTTTGATAGTTGATTTTTCTTTCATGACTCTACGGGTAGCGCGAGCTTTGCTTTTTCTCAGATTCCTTCTCATAGTGCAAGTGAGAAGAACCTTGTCTTCATAATCGTCTTCTTGGAGATCAGAAAATGGTCATTTCCCTTTGTTATTGTAGGGATCCCGACCCATTCTCCTAGGATCGACACGGGTCTTGAGTGGGGCAGACTTAGAGCCTTGTGCTACTGGAGAAATCTTTTCTTTGAGACTGGATTGGTTTGAGAAGTTCTTTGACTGGACCATCATCTTTGGAGCCTCCTTGGAGGCTGAGCTATTTAAAACCTTGTAACATTTCCGCAAGAAGCTTGGGCTTATGGAGCCAGAGGAGAGAAATTCCTTGTACTTCTCTTGGTCGAACTCGATGACAAGAGATTTGACCATGGTGCCAGCTGAAACTTTGTCGGATTGGGCTACAGCCTTATCATTAGAGATATAGATGTCCCCAACGGAGTCTCCAATCTTTTGTTCACTGTGAAAAATTAAATTTCTTTTTATTGATAATTTTTCAATAAAGAAATTACAATTATAATGGTTTTTCATTTATAGAAGATGAGAAAAATCTAATTCTCTCTTTATTTAAAATCGGGTTCTGTAGTAGCTATAGAGGATGATCCTGCTCTCTATTGACACTCCGAACAAGTTCTTCAGTTGGAAAAATTTAAAGCTCTTGGAGAATTTTAGCAAAGTACTCAAATAGAGGTAATCTAATTGAGCCAGAACCAAAAATCCCCACCTCTTTCTTAGCCTAGCCTTTCGCTATTTATAGAGGTTTGGGAGACCTTTGAATTGGAGTAATGACCCAATTTATGGCCTCGTTGATTGAGGATTAATTCTTTATCTTTTAATCCATTGGATTTGTCTTAAACGTCTTTAATCCCTTGGACTTGTAACCGAAATGTAGATCTCAGTCTTTAGATCTGCATTTTGGTTTTTGGTAACTATGCATGGTATGTTCAAACTCACGTTTGAGTGTTGTTGAAGATGATTTTCATTTCTTGAGCCTTTAAAATAGAATCGTGACCCTCTAGGTTAAATTCGCCTATGGGTTGCACTCTAAAAAAGTCAGGCGCGGATCTCCCTATATTAGATGATCCGCGTTTGAGTCCCTAGCAACATGTCTTGTTTGACTAGACCCGCATTTGGGTGTAAATATGGATAGTTTTTATCCTTTAAGAATTTAGAATGAAAATGCGACCCTCTAAAGTTCGCGTTAATTATATCTAACTCTAGTCATCGGCTTAGAAGTTAACTAAAATTGCAGATCTCTTTTAATTGATGATCCACGTTTTAGTTTTTTTACTGGACCCATATTTTTTGGGTTTAATAAATCTCTGTGGGCCAAAAAATAATCTTACATTTGAGTCCCATTCCAAGTGAAATGTGACCCAGTGGAGCCCACCTTTGTTAGCCTATTTCGCCGATCTCTCTTGGATGAAAACTGCATTTTTGGCTAACTTGAGAAATAATACGTGTCTATGTGAGAGTGGTGTTTTTACCTTTCTTGCCTTCCGATACGCGGATCTCTCAATGCCAAATGATTCACGTGTTAGCCAATTATTATAAATTCTTTCTTTCTTGTCTTTTTCTCACATAAATTTGCCAACATAGGGTTTAGCATTCCGAGGCCTATATATTAGCCATATCCTTGTAACTTATGGTTTCATGCAATTTATCATACACTTTTGATTGAATAAAAGAGGATAAGGCTACAAGAACACAAATCTTTAGAGAATCAAAGTCAAATATAATCATTTGATCAAAGAAAAAGTACAAGAGTTTTATGAAGAAGAAATTAGAGGCAAAAATTTTACTATTTTACCACCAATTAATTGCAATATAGCCGCCATTTGGTGGCAAGGCTGAGCCCAGAAGTGTTGAAATTTTTATAGGAGCTTGGATGTAACTTTTTAGCCATTCAGTTATAATCAGATTAGGGTTTGGTATTCCGATGCCTATATATTTATCGTATCCTTGGTAATTTGGGTTTCATGTAGTTTATAGTACACTTTTAATTGAATAAAATAGGATAAAACAATAAGAATACAAACCTTTAGAGATGCAAAGTCAAATACAGTCATGCAAATAAAAAAATGCCAAAGATTTATGAAGATAAAATCAGAGGCTATAATTTTACTATTTTGCCTTCAATTGGCGGCAAGGTAAAGCTCGAAAGTGTAGAAATTCTTACAAGGGCATTGTTGTAACATTTTAGCAGTTCAGTTATAATCAGATTAGGGTTTGGCATTCTAAGTCCCATATATTAGCCGTATCATTGTAAACCTGGGTTTCATATAATTTATCGTATACTTTTGATTGAATAAAAGAGAATAATGCTACAAAAACATAAATGTTCAGAGAAGCAAAGTCAAGTAATGTCATGCAGTTAAAAAAAAACTATTAAAACTTCATGAAGAATAAATTAGAGGTAATAATTTTACTGTTATGTTGCCTATTAGCGGTTGCCATTTGACGGCGAAGTCGGGCTCAAAAGTGTTGAAATTTTTAAAGGCGCTTTGTTGTAACTTTTTAGCTATTTAATTGTAATCGGATTAAGGTTTCGTATTCCGAAGCCTATATATTAGCCGTATCATTGTAAATTAGAGTTTCATATAGTTTATCATACACTTTTAATTAAATAAAAGAGAATAAAGTGACAAGATCACAAACCTTTAGAGAAACAAAGTTAAATACAGTCATGCATATCAAAGAAAAATGCCAGAGATTTATGGAGTAGAAATCAGATGCCAAATTTTTTTGGTTTTGCCGCTAATTAGCGGCAATGGAGTCATTTTATGTCAAGGCAGAGCTACAAAGTGTTGAAATTTTTACAGGGTTACGTTGTAACTTTTAGCTATTCAGTTGTAATCAAATTAGAGTTTAGTTTTCTGAGACCTATATATTAGTCGTATCGTTGTAAATTATGGTTTCATATAATTTATTCTACACTATTGATTGAATAAAAGAGGATAAAACTACAAGAATATGAAACTTCAGAGAAGAAAAATCAGAGCTATAATTTTATTGTTTTGCCGCCAATTGGGGGCAATTCTCACCATTTTGTGGCAAGGTGGAGACCAGAAGTGTTGAAATTTTTACAGGAGTTTTATTGTAACTTTTTAGTTATTCAGCTATAATTAGATTAGGGTTTGGTATTACGAGACCTATATATTTGCCATATCCTTGTAAATTAATATTTCATGTAATTTAGCGTACATTTTTTATTGAATAAAACTAAAAGAACACGAAGTTTCAGAGAAGCAAAGTAAAATACAATCATGTAGATAAAAAATACCAGAGATTCATGAAGAAGAAATCAGGGGCCATATTTTTACTGTGTTGCAGCCAATTGGCGACAATAGTTGCCATTTGGTGGCAAAATAGAGCTCAAAAGTATTAAAATTTTTATAGAAGTTTTGTTGTAACTGCTTGGCTGCCTATTGGCTGTAATAGACAACATTCGGCGGTAAAGTCGAGCTCGAAAGTGTTGAAATTTTTAGAGGCCCTTTGTTGTAACATTTTAACTATTAAGTTGTAATCATATTAGGGTTTGGTATTCCGAGACCTATATATTACCGTATCCTTGTAAATTAAGGTTTCATATAGTTTATCGTACACTTTTTATTGAATGAAAGAGGATAAACCTATAAGAACATGAAGGTTCGAAGAAGCAAAGTTAAATATAGTCATGCGGATTAAAGAAAAAATGTTATAGAGTTTCATAAAAAGAAATCAGAGGCGATAATTTTACTATTTACTGCCAACTAGTGGCAGTAACCTCCAATTGCCGGCAAGGTAAGGCCCAAAAGAGTTGAAATTTTTACAGTAGGTTACTTAAAACTAGTTGCAGTAATTTTTTTGCTATTTAGTTGTAATCAGACTAGGGTTGTATTCCAAGACCTATATATTAGCCGTATCCTTGTAAATTAGGGTTTCAAGTAATTTAGCGTACACTTTTGATTTAATAAAACAAGATAAATCTACAAAAACATGAAGCTTCGAAGAAGCAAAGTCAAATACAATCATGCAGATAAAAAAAAATGTAGTGCTTTAAGAAGATTTAATCAGAGGCCATAATTTTTCTATTTTGCCACCAATTGGCAGCAATACCTGCCATTTGGCGGCAATGTAGAACCTAAGTATTGAAATTTTTACAGGAGCTTTGTTATAACTTTTAGCTATTCAGTTGTAATCAAATTAGGATTTGGTGTTCCGAGACCTATATATTAGACATATTGTGCGCGCCGCATCTCAAGATACGAGTAGCGTTCGGCAACGTATTGCAAACGAATATGCCAAGCCTAAAATACATGAACACAAAAATGTACAACTGCCACAAATATATATACATATATACATAATGAATGATAGGAAGACAATAAACAAATTTTTTATTCAACAAAATATTAATTCGATCGTGAAAGGATTCAAAGAAGGAAAATACTTATTACAACTTTAAATTTCGAGTCTTGGAAATAACAAACTAAAGTGGATGAGATAGTCTAAAAAATAAAATAAATAAAAATCCCCCTAAATAGCATCTTACAATAAAAACACTACTGTTTATTTGATAACCCCTCGAAATGTTGTTTTCGCTATGGTGGATCCTCCTCCTCGGTATCCTACAAATTGTCTAGGCATGCCAAAGCAGGGTCATTAGAACGAACTAACAAATACTACAAGAGATGAAATAATAATACATAGGCACACTATGTGCATATATAAATAAAATATGAAACTATATGAAATAATAAAATCAGGATAGTCTCACAAAAATCTAAATTTTGAAAAGAATGTGAAACGTGAATGAAATTGTACATGTCTTGGAGAGAATAATTAAATCAACCAATAGTAATGAAAACATGTCTTGAATAGTATTGGAATTTAACATGATGGTAAAGAATTACATCAAACTGTAAAATTACGAGTGTATCACAAAATATAAATTTGGAACAAGCTACAAGACATGAGTTATATTACACTTGTCTTGAGAATGATAATAGTCCACGGGTATATTAATATATAGATGTTATGAATGAGACTGTAGCCAATATATAGAAAAAAGAATTAAACATGCATTTAAGACTTATATATATCATTCATATCTATTATGAACTAACTTAGTACTGTTAGGAGGGAACACCATATATTTTAAGAGAGTCCCGTACAAGCCTGGGACCACGACCCCATGACTCCTGATACTGCTCTAGAATGTATCGCTAGGTACTCAAGAATGATGAACGAGCATATGCTCCAGACCCAAAGCCCTATAACATGACATGACGGTGATACAGTAATCACTCGGAACCTCTATTGTAGGTCCCTAGAATTCGGCTATGCAACCTAAAAATGCAAACTTTTTAAAATATATATTCAACTTCCTCCTTTCAGTTCCCCCATAGCCCCATTATTTTGTTTTTAATGTTTATGTGTCATGAGTCTATAAATGAATTTAAACTTACAAATCAAAGAAGATGTGAATAGTACACACATTTAGTGGTGTTAAATCATAAATGACTATCAATTTTTCAGAGACGTGCACGAAAATCCAAAGACCCATTGATGGCAAGTTACTCTTCTATTGAAAGTGGCTAGGAAAAACTACACACTTTTTCTTTTTAACGACACAAAATGTTTGTGAATGTATCTATGTCATCTTGGAAAAAGAACTCACATGACCATTTAACATTGCGAGAAGTAATAAGTGAAAATATATAAACTCAAACCTTATAAAAATTTTAGTACCAGATTAATGTTTTTTTTTCTTTTTAATAAAAATCATATGACTAGAACCTAGCAGTAAATGATCAGTTTTGGGGGGAAAGGTTTAATTAGGCAGGACATGAAATAAATGAAAGAAGGCATATTCACATGTCATGAGTTTCATATATGAATCTCTCAAAATAAAGAAATAAAATACTCATAATAGAGGAAAGCCTTTTATTCTTCCTATCAAGTCTTAGAAAATAAAGATGGTTTAGTAATCCCCTTCTCAACATTATCCAATGCGTCCATCATAATTACTTCAGCACCTTATCCAATACCATTTAAAAATCTTAATGATGCAACTGTACTCCCTAGAAAAATAAGGTAGGAAAGGTAAATTTGTAATATGCAACATTTTATTATGTATCTTTACATTCTAATAAGTATTATGGTAAGCTCCAAACAAGTATATTTATCTCACTTTCTACACTATGGAGAATATTCCATGCTCTGGGCTAATTATCAATCTCAATTAATATGACAATGAAGTTTCTTTTAAAGCAGTCTCCTAGTTTGTTTTGATTTTGAGATTCTAACTTGGAAGTTGATAAACTAACACGTTCATAGATATACCTACTTAAATAGAATGGTCATATACAAATTAAAAAAATAAAAATAAATATGGAGTAAGCAGTACTGTTATGCCACAAAATATTATAATTTAATATGTTGTGTTCATAAAGAATACATGAGAGTATCAAAGTAATATATTTAAATTAGATAAAACAGATTATTAGATTAGGGGAAGAAGCAAAGGTAATAAGATAAAGAACAAGAGAGAGGGTTGTCTTGCATTATTGTAGTACTTATATTTAGAAAAGAATAATATTGAGTTTCTAATTAGGAAATAACTTTGAAGATACATAAAATTAGAACTAAGCACTTGCATTTGAATGTCACAATGATATAATTTTTTATATAAAGTTAAAAGGCAAAAATAAAATTGGAATTAGTACTTGGCTTAAAAAAACTCGACTATGAAAATTGACCGATGACGATTTGGATAAGATTTTTTTTTCCTCTCTATTCTCCTATTTTCCTTTTGTTTTTTTCTCTTCTCCTTCCCCTTTTCCTTCAGCCTCTTCATAGTTCTTCTTCTTTTTTTTTGTTATGTTCAGACTTGTGGCTAAATAGAGAGTTTTTTTTGGCTATTGAACGAATGGATGGAAGCTTAGGTTTGTTTTTCTTTTTTTCTTTTATGTCTTTTATATGTACTTTTATTAATATAGATATAGTTAAATCTTTCTAATCCAATCCAAACTCTGTTAACTTTGTTATTATTCAACAAAATAATATTTGAGATAAACTAAAATAATAAGTTAGATAAAGATAAGATTGGTTTAAAAATAATATTAGTTTTTTTGTTTATAATATGTATTTAAAATAAATAAATACAAGAATATAGTTTAGATAAATACAAAAATTTTCTATGGGGAATTTGGGGTGTTACATCTTCCAACCTTAGAAGAAAATTTTATCCTCGAAATTTAATTCAAAGTGAAGCAACTATATGATTTTAATTGTGTAATAAATTATACAGAAAAGAATCCACAGTTTTCGTTGTGCACTCTAATACCAAACGATATGATAGAAATAGAAGATCACTTATTAAAGAACTAAATCACAAATAATATTAGGTCTATTAAAGAATCAATAGTGACGAGTGGAATAAGTTTTTTGAATCAATGAATAGGATATGGACCAAATAATTAGGTATATAAATATATGTATATATGGCAGTAATCATAAATATAAATCTTAGACAGAGACCAAAACTGAACCTAGCTCTGATATCATCTGTAATGCCCCGCATCCCATGATATTGTAGCATTCGGCGACGTATCGTAAACGAATGCGCCAAGCCTAAAATACAGAAAACAAATATGTACAATTGCCATAAATACATATACATATGGACAGAATAAAGGACAAGAAGACAATAAACAATTTTTTTATTCAACAAAATTTTAATTCGATCATGAAAGATTTCAAAGATGGATAATACTTATTACAACTTTAAATTTCAAGTTTTGGAAATAACAAACTAAAGTGGACGAGATTGTATGAAAGAATAAAATAAATAAAACCCCCTAAATGGCATCTCACAATGGAAACACTACTGATTATCTGCTAACTTTTTAAAATATTGTTCCTGCTATGGTGCGTCCTTCTCCTCGGTATCCTGCAAATTGTCTGGACATGCCAAACAAGGATCATTAGAACAACTTAACAAGTACTACAAGAGGAGAAATAATAATACACAGGCATGCTATGTGTATATATGAATAAAATATAAAACTATATAAAACAATAAAATCATGATAGTATCGCAAAAAAACAAAATCTTGAAAATAATGTGAAACATGAATGAAATTATACATGTCTTGGAGAGAATAATTAAATCAACTAATATTAATGAGAACATGTCTTGAACAGTGTCAAAATTTAACATGATGGTAAAGAGTTATATCAAACTATAAAATCATGAGTGTATCACAAAATATAAATCCTGAACAAGTTAAATTACACTTGTCTTGAGAATAATAATCATTGTCAATGGGTATATTAATATATAGATGTTATGAATGAGACCATAGCCAATATATAAAAAATGGAATTAAACATGCATTTAAGACATATATATATATATATATATATATATATATATATATATATATATATATATATATATATATATATATATATATATATATATATATATATATATATATATATATATATATATATATCATTCATATTTTTATGAATTAATTTAGAACTATTATGAGGGATGATCACATATTTTAAGAGAGTCCCGTACATGTCCGGGACTACGACCCCATGACTCCTGGTACTATCCAAAAACATACCGCTAGATATTCAAGAATGATGGACAAGCATATGCTCTGGACACAAAGCCCTATAACATGACATAACGGTGATCCAGTAATCACCTGGAACTTCCATGGCAAGTCCCTAAAATTTGAATACGCAACCTAAAATGGTAATTCTCTAAAAATATGTATTCAACTTTCTCCTTTCAGTTTCCCCATAACCCTATTATTTTGTTTTTAATGCTTATGTGCCATGAGTAAATAAATAAATTTTAATTTATAAATGAAAGAAGATGCAAAAAGTACATACATTTAGTGGTGATAAATTGTAAATGACTATCAATTTTTCATAGATGTACATGAAAATCCAATGACCCATTGATGGCAAGTTACTCTTCCATTGAAAGCAGCTAGGAAAAACTACATACTTTTCTTTTTAATGAAACAAGATGTTTTTGAATGTATTTAAAATTTTCTAATAACTTGGAAAAAGAAGTCACAGACCATTTAACAATGCGAGAAGTAATTAGTGAAAATATATAAACTCAAACTTTATAAAAAATTTAGTACCAGATTATTGTTTTTTTCATTTTAATAAAAATCATTTGACTAGAAACTAGTAGTAAATGATCAGTTTTGGGAGAGAAAAGATTTAGTAGCTAGGACTTGAAATAAATGAAAGAAGACATATTCACATGTCATGAGTTTCATATATGAATATCTAAAAATAAAGGGAAAAAATACTCATAATAGAGGAAAGCCGTTTAATCTTCCTGCCAGGTCTTAAAAAATAAAAAAGGCTTACTAATCTCCTTCTCAACCTTATCCAATGTTTCCATCATAATAGCTTCAGCGCCGTATCCAATACTATTTAAAAGTCTTAATGAAAAATCTTAACGAAGCTACTATACTCCCTAGAAAGGTACGAAAGGTAAATTTATTATATGCAACATTTTATTATGTATCTTTACATTCTTCTAAGTATTATGGTAAAATCCTAACAAGTATATTTATCGCTTTCTACACTATGGAGCGTATTCCATGCTCTAGGCTAATTATCAACCTCAATTAATATGACAGTGAAGCTTCTTTTAAAGCAGTCTCCTAGTTTGTTTTGATTTTGAGATTTTAACTTGGAAGTTGATAAACTAACATATTAATAGATATACCTACTTAAGTGGAATGGCCGTATAAAAAAAATAAAAATAAAAATAAATATGGGGTAAGCAGTACTGTTATACCATAAAATATTATAATTTAATACGTTATGTTCATAAGAAATACATGAGAGTATCAAAGTACTATATTTAAATTTGAGAAAACAGATTATTAGATGAGGGAAAGAAGTGAAGGCAATAAGATAAAGAACAAGAGAGAGGGTTGTTTTGCATTAATGTAATATATGTATTTAGAAAAGAATAATATTGAGTTTCTAATTAAGAAATAACATCAAAGATATATAGAATTAGAACTAAGCACTAACATTTGAATGTCACAATGATATAATTTTGATATAAAGTTAAAAGGCAAAAATAAAATTCGATAGTACTTGCCTCAAAAAAACTCCACTTTGAAAATTGACCGATAACGATTTGGATCAGATCTCTTTTTTTTCTCTCTCTATTCTCCTGTTTACTTTTTGTTTTTTTTTCCTCTTCTCCTTCTCCTTTTCCTTCACCCTCTTTAATGTTCCTATTTTTTGTTTTGTTCAGCCTTGCAGCTGAACAGAGAGTTTTTTTTGGCTATTGAACTAGTGGAAGGAAGTTTAGATAGTGGAAGGAAGTTTAGATTTTTTTTTTTTGTTTTTTTTTATATCTTTTATATGTACTCTTATTAATATTGGGATAAGGTTAGATATAGTTAAATCTTTCTAATCCAATCAATACTCTATTAACTTTGTTATTATTCAACAAAATAATATTTTAGATAAACTAAAATAATAAGTTAGATAAAGATAAGTTTGGTTCAAAAAATAATATTAGATTTTTGTTTAGATTATGTATTTAAAATAAATAAATACAAGAATATTGTTTAGATAAATACAAAAGTTTTCTATGGGGAATTTGGAGTGTTACAATGTGCCCACTTTAGAAGAAAATTTCATCATCAAAATTTAATTCGAAGTGAAATAACTATATGGATTTTAATTGTGTAAATTATTATATGGAAAAGAATCTACAGTTTTCGCTACACACTCTAATATCAAAAGATAGGAGAGAAATAGAAGGTCAATTTTTAGAGAACTGAATCACAAATAATATTAGGACTATTAAATAATCAATAGTGATTGGTGGAATAAATTTTTGGAATCAATGAATAGGATAAGGACCAAATAAGAAGGTATATGCATATGTGTATATATTGCAGTAATCCTAAATAAAAATCTTAGACAGAGACAAAAGCCGAGCCTAGCTCTGATACCGTCTGTAACTCCCCGTATCCTAAGATACGGGTAGCGTTCGGTGATGTATCGTAAACGAATATGCTAACCCTAAAATACATAAACACAAACATGTACAACTGCCACAAATACATATACATATGCACTGAATGAATGATAGAAAGATAATAAATAATTTTTTTATTCAATAAAAATATTATTTCGATCATGAAAGGATCCAAAGAATGATAATACTTATTACAACTTTAAATTTTGAGTCTTGGAAATATAAACTAAAGTGGGTAAGATAGTCTGAAAGAATAAAATAAGTAAGAATCTCCTAAATAGCATCTTACAACGGAAACACCACTGATTTTCTGCTAGCCCATCGAAATATTGTTCTCAATATGGTGGGTCCTCCTCCTCGGTATCTGGTAAATTGTCTGGGCGCACCAAATCAGGGTCACTAAAACGATCTAAGAAGTATTACAAAAGGAGAAATAATAATACATAGACATGCTATGTGTATATATAAATAAAATATAAAATTATAAAAAATAATAAAATCATGATAGTATCAAAAAATTATAAATCTTGAAAAGAATGTGAAACATGAATGAAATTGTAGATGTCTTGGAGAGAATAATTAAATCAACCAGTAATAATGAAAATATATCATGGAAAGTGTTGGAATTTAATATGATGGCAAAAAGTTATATCAAACTGTAAAATCATGACTGTATCACCAAATATAAATCTTGAACAAGCTACAAAAGATGAGTTAAATTAGACATGTCTTGAGAATGATAATAGTCAACATGTATATTAATATAAAGATATTATGAATGAGACTGCAGCCAATATATAAAAAAGGAATTAAACATGCATTTAAAACACACACACACATATATATATATATATCATTCATATCTGTTATGAATTAATTTCGAACAGTTAGAAAAAAAGACCTTTTATTTTAAGAGAGTCTCGTACATGCACAGGACCACGACCACATGACTCTTGGTACTGCCTCAGGACATACAACAAAATACTCAAGAATGATAGACGAGTATATGCTCCGCGCATGAAGCCCTATGCATGACTTGATAGTGATCCAGTAATCACTTAGAACATCCATAGTAGGTCTCTAGAATTTGGTTGCGTAACCTAAAAAGGTAAACCTCTTAAACTATGTGTTCAACTTCCTCCTTTCAGTTCCCCAATAACTCCATTATTTTGTTTTTAATGTTTATGTGTCATGAGTATATAAATGAATTTAAACTTACAAATAAAAGAATATGAAAAAAGTACACACATTTAGATGTGTTAAATCATAAATGACTATCAATTTTTCATAGATGTGCATGAAAATCCGGTGACCCATTGATGGCAAGCCATTGAAAGCAGCTAGGAAAAACTAAACACCTTTTCTTTCCAACGAAACAAGATGTTTGTGAATGTATCTACAATTTTCTAACAACTTGGAAAAAGAACTCACAGGACCATTTAACATTGCAACAAGTAATTAGTGAAAATATATAAACTCAAACTTTATAGAAAATTTAGTACCAGATTATTATTATTTTCTTTTAAATAAAAATCATATGACTAGAACCTAGTAGTAAATGATCAGTTTTGGGAGGGAAAAGATTCAGTTAGCTAGGACTTGAAACAAATGAAAGAAGGCATATTCACATGTCATGAGTTTCATATATGAATCTCTAAAAATAAAGAAAAAATACTCATAATAGAGGAAAGCCTTTTATTCTTCCTGTCAGTTCTTAAAAAATAAAAATGGCTTGCTAATCTCCTTCTCAACCTTATCCAATGTTTCCTTCATAATAACTTCAGCACCGTATCCAGTATCATTTAAAAACATAATGATGTTACTGTACTCCCTAGAAAAATAGGGTAGGAAAGGTAAATTGGTTATATGCAACATTTTATATTGTATCTTTACATTCTCATAAGTATTATGGTAAACTTCAAATAAGTATATTTATCTTACTTTCTATACTGTGGAGCATATTCCATGCTCTAGGCTAATTATCAACCTCCATTAGTATGACAGTGAAGCTTCTTTTAAAGTAGTCTCCTAGTTTGTTTTGATTTTGAGATTCTAGCTTGGAAATTGATAAACTAACACGTTAATAAATATACCTACTTAAGTGGAATGGCCATATACAAAAATAAAATATAAATATAAATAAATATGGATTAAGCAGTACTGTTATGCCATAAAATATTATAATTTAATATGTTGTGTTCATAAGAAATACATGAGAGTATCAAAGTAATATTTTTAAATTGGAGAAAACAGATTATTAGATGAGGGGAAGAAGCAAAGGTAATACGATAAAGAGCAAGAGAGATGGGTTGTCTTGCATTATATAAAATTAGAAGTAAGCATTTACATTTGAATGTCACAATGATATAAACTTTTGATATAAACTTAAAAGGCAAAAAAAAAATTGGAATTAGTACTTGTCTCAAAAAAATTCCACTTTGAAAATTAACCGATGATTTGGTTCAGATCTCTTTTTTTCTCTCTCTATTCTCTTGTTTTCTTTTTGTTTTTTCTTCTCTTCTCCTTCTCCTTTTCCTTCACCCTCTTCACAGTTCTTCTTATTTTTTTTTGTTCTGTTTAGCCTTGCAGCTGAACAGAGAGTTTTTTTTGGCTATTGAACTTGTGGAAGGAAGTTTAGGTTTGTTTTCTCTTTTATATTTTTTATATGTACTCTTATTAATATTAGGATAAGATTAGATATAGTTAAATCTTTCTAATCAAATCCAAACTCTATTAACTTTGTTATTATTCAACAAAGTAATATTTTAGATAAACTAAAAATAATAAGTTTGTCAAAGATAAGGTTGATTTAAAAAATAATATAAGTTTTTTGGTTAGATATGTATTTAAAATAAATAAATACAAGAATATTGTTAAGATAAATCCAAAAATTTTCTATGGCGAATTTGTATTGTTACACGTATCCTTATAAATTAGGGTTTTATGTAATTTATCATTTACATATGATTGAATAAAAGATGATAAAGTTATAAGAACAAGAAGCTTCATTGAAGCAAAGTCAAATACAGTCACGCAGATCAAAAAGAAAATGCCAGAGTTTCATGAAGAAGAAATCAGAGGCCATAATTTTACTGTTTTGCCACTATTTGGTGGAATAGCCGCCATTTGGTGACAAAGTAGAGGTCAAAAGTGTTAAAATATTTACAAGGGCTTCATTGTAACTTTATACCTATTCAGTTATAATAAGAATAGGGTTTGCTATTCTGAAACCTATATATTCGGTGTATCCTTGTAAATTTGGGTTTCATGTAATTTATCGTACACTTTTCATTGAATATAAGAGGATAAAGCTACAAGAACACGAAGTTTCAGAGAAGCAAAGTCAAATAAAGTCATGCAAATCAAAGAAAAATGCTAGAGCTTCATAAAGAAGAAATCAGAAGTAATAATTTTACTATTTTGCCACCAATTGGTGGCAATAGCTGCCATTCGGCGACAAGGTGGAGTCCAAAGATGTTGAAATTTTTATAGAAGTTTCGTTGTAACTTTTTAGCTATTCAATTGTAATCAGATTACGATTTGGTATTCAAAGGCCTATATATTTACTGTATCCTTGCAAACTAGGGTTTCATTTAATTTATCGTACACTTTTGATTGAATAGACGAGGATAAAACTGGAAGAATACAAATTTCCAGGAACCAAAGTCAAATACAGTTATGTAAATGAAAGAAAATATGCTAGGAATTCATGAAGAAAAAAATCAGAGGCCATAATTTTACTTTTTGCCACCATTTAATTGCAATAGCCGCCATTCAATGGCAAGCAGAGCTTGAAAGTATTGAAATTTTTACAAGGGCTTCATTTTAGCTTTTAAGCTATTAAGTTATACTTATAATAGGGTTTGGTATTCCGACGCCTATATATTTTTCGTATCCTTGTAAATTAGGGTTTCAAGTAATTTATCACACTCTTTTTATTGAATAAAAGAGGATAAAGCAACAAGAACACGAAGCTTGAAAGATGCAAAGTCAAATACAGTCATGCAAATAAAAAAAAAATGCTAGAGCTTCATGAAAAGGAAATCTGAGTCAATAATTTTGTTATTTTGCCACGAATTGGTGGAGCCCTAAAGTGTTGAAATTTTTACAGTATCTTTTTTTGTAACTTTTTAGCTATTTAGTTGAAATCAGATTAGGGTTTGATATTCTGAGGCCTATATATTTGTCGTACCCTAGTAAATTAGGGTTTCATTTAATTTAGTGTACACTTTTAATTGAATAAAAGAGGATAAAACTATAAGAATACGAAGATTAAGATAAGAAAGTCAAATACACTTATACAGATGAAAGAAAAATACTAAAGCTTCATGAAGAAAAAAATCAGAAGTCATAATTTTACTATTTTGCCACAAACTAGTGTCCATAGCCGCCATTCGGCGGCAAGGCAAAACTCAAAAGTGTTGAAATATTTTTAGGGGCTTCATTGTAACTTTTTAGCTATTAACTTATAGTTAGATTAGGGTTTAGTATTTTGATGCCTATATATTAGCCGTATCCTTGTAAATTAGGATTTCAATTAATTTATCGTACACTTTTGATTAAATAAAAGAGAATAAAGCTACAAGAATATGAAGTTTCAGGGAATAAAAGTCAAATAAAGTCATGCAGTTCAAAGACAAAATGCCAGTGCTTCATAAAAAAAAAATCAGTGGTCATAATTTTGTTGTTTTACTGCCAATTGGCTGCAATATTATCCATTTGGTGGCAATGTAAAGCTTAAAACTATTGTTTTTTTTATATAGTCAATGTAACTTTTAACTATTTAGTTGTAATCAGATTAGGGTTTGGTATTCCAAGACTTATATATTAGTCATATCCTTTTTAATTAGGATTTAATGTAATTTATCGTACACTTTTGATTGAATAAAAGTGGATATAGCTACATGAACCCGAAGATTTAGAGCAGTAAAGTCAGATACAGTCATCAGATCAAAGAAAAAAATTTCATGAAGAAGAAATCAAAGGCTATAATTTTACTGTTTTGCCACCAATTAGCGGCAAGAGTTGCCATTTGGCGACAAGGTAGAGTTCAAAAGTGTTGAAATTTTTACACGGGCTATTCAGTTGTAATCAGATTAGGGTTTGGTATTCTAAGACCAATATATTTTGTATCCTTGTAAATAAGGGTTTTATTTAATTTATTGTATGTCTTTAGTTGAATAAAAGAAGATAAAACTATAAAAACATGAAGATTTAGAGAAACAAAGTCAAATACCATCATGTAGAGCAAAGTAAAAATGCTAGTGTTTCATGAAGAAGAAATTAGAGACCATAATTTTACTGTTTTGCTACCAATTGGCGGCAATAGCCGCCATTTAGTAGCAATGTAGAGCCTAAAACTATTGCTTCATTGTTACATTTTAATTATTAAGTTGTAAATAAATTAAAGTTTGGTCTTTTGTTGCCTATATATTAGCCGTATACTTATAAATTAGAGTTTAATGTAATTTATCGTACACTTTTGATTGAATAAAAGAGCATAAAGCTACAAGAACATGAAGTTTCAAAGAAGCAAAATCAAATACAGTCATGTAGATGAAAGCAAAAAATACCAGAGATTCATGAAGAAGAAATGAGAGGCCATAATTTTACTCTTTTGTCGCCAATTAGTAGCAATAGCTGTCATTTGGTGACACGGTAGAGCTCGAAAGTATTGAAATTTTTACTGGGGTTTTGTTATAACTTCAATTATAGTCAGATTAGGTTTTGATATTCGGAGGCCTATATAATAGTCGTATCCTAATAAATTAGGGTTTAATGTAATTTATCATGCACTTTTGATTAGATAAAAGAGGATAAAACTACATGAGCACGAAGCTTCAAAGAAGCAAAATCAAATACAATCATAATGATCAAAGAAAATATGGCATTGCTTCATGAAAAAGAAATAATATTCAATAATTTTGCTGTATTGCTACCAATTGGCGACAATAGCCCCTATTTGGCGACAATATAGAGCCTAAAACTGTTAGAATTTTCACAGGAGTTTCGTTTTAAATTTTTAGCATTCAGTTGTAGAGCCTAGCATTGTTGAAATTTTTAGTGTAGCTTCATTGTAACTATTTTACTGCCAATTGGCTACATGGAACACGAAACTTTAGAGAAGCAAAATCAAAGAAAAAATGCCAATATTCATGGAAAAGAAATTTGAGGCCATAATTTTACTGTTTTGTTGCCAAATTGTAGTGATAGATAGAGCTCGAAAGTGTTGTAATTTTTACAGGGACTTCGTTATAACTTTTTAACTATTAAGTTATAATCAGATTAGGGTTTGGTATTATGAGGCCTATATATTAACCGTATCCATGCAAATTAGGCTTCTTGTAATTTATTGTGCACTTTTGATTGAATAAAAGAAGATAAAGTTACAAGAACACAGTGCTTTGTATTCCGAGGCCTACATATTAGTCGTATACTTGTAGATTAGGTTTTTATGTAATTTATCGTACATTTTTTATTGAATAAAAGAGGATAAATGTACAAAAACACGGGGCTTCAGTGAAGCAAAGTCAAATAAAGTCATGCATTTCAAAGAAAAAATTCCAGAGCTACATGAGAAAAAAATCAATGTCCATAATTTTACTATTATGCTGCCAATTGGCAGTAAGGTCGAGCTCGAAAGTATTGAAATTTTAATAGGGGCATCGTTGTAACTTTTTAGCTATTCAGTTATAATAAAATTAAAGTTTGGTATTCCGAGGCCTATATATTAGCCGAATCCTTATAAAATAAGTTTTCATGTAATTTATCGCACACTTTTGATTGAATAGAGGAGAATAAAGCTACAAGAAAATGAAGTTTCAGAGAAGAAAAGTCAAATACCGTCATGTAGATCAAAGAAAAATTACCAATTATTCATGTAGAAGAAATCAAAGGCCATAATTTTATTGTTTTGCTGCCAATTGTTAGCAATAGCCGCCATTTGGTGGCAAGGTAAAGCTCGAAAGTGATAAAATTTTTAAAAGGATATCGTTGTAACTTTTAGGTATTCAGTTATAATCAAATTAGGGTTTAGTATTTCGAGGCCTATATATTAACCATTTCCTTGTAAATTAGGGTTTCATGCAATTTTTGGATACTTTTGATTGAATAAAATATGATAAAAATTCCATAACACGAACCTTTAGAGATGCAAAATCAAATGAAGTCATGCAGATCAAAGACAAAATGCTACAACTTCTTGATAAAGAAATTCGAGGCCCTAATTTGTCTGTTTTGGTTGCAAGGTAGAGCTCGAAATTGTTAAAATTTTTATAGGGCTTTGTTGTAACTTTTTAGTTATTTAGCTTTTTGATGAAGAATTTAGAGGCCCTAATTTGACTGCTTTGGCTACCAGGTAGAGCTCGAAAGTGTTTAAATTTTTATTGGAATTTTTTTGTAAACTTTTAGTTATTTAGTTATAGTTAGATTAAGATTTGATATTTCAAGGCATACATATATCCTTGTAAATTATGGTTTCATGTAATTTATTATACACTTTTGATTGAATAAAAGTATATAAAACCACAAGAGCACAAAACTTTAGAGAAGGAAAGTCGAATACAATCATGCAGATGAAAGAAAAAATGTCATAGATTCATGTTGATGAAATCTAAGGCTATAATTTTACTATTTTTGCGACCAATTGGCGGCGTAACTGCCATTTGGTGGCAAGCTAGAGCTCGAAAGTATTGAAATTTTTATAGGGATTTAATTATAACTTTTTAGCTATTCAGTTGTAATCATATTATGGTTTAGTATTTTAAGGCCTGTATATTAACCATATTCTTATAAATTTGAATTTTATGTAATTTATCGTACACTTTTGATTGAATAAAAGAAGATAAAGCTGCAAGAACACAGAGCTACAGGGAAGTAAAGTAAAAAACAGTCATGCAGTTCCAAGAAAAATGTTTGTGCTTCATGAAGAAACAATCAGCGGCCATAATTTACTATTTAGCTGCCAATTAACTGCAATAGCCACCAATTAGTGGCAATATAGATCCTAAAACTCTTGAAATTTTTGTAGGAGATTCGTTGCAACTTTTTATCTATTCAGTTGTAATCAGATTATGGTTTGATATTCCGAGGCTATATATTAGCCGAATCCTTTTAAATTAGGGTTTCATATAATTCATTGTACACCTATGATTGAATTAAAGAGGATAAAGCTACAACAGCACAAAGAAACAAAGTCAAATAAAGTAAGGCATATCAAAGAAAAAAGGCCATAGCTTCATGAAGAAGAAATTAGAGGCCATAATTTTACTATTTTGTTGCCAATTGGAAGAAATAACCACTGTTTGGCGGCAAGGTAGTGCTCGAAAGTATTAAATTTTTTTTACATGGGTTTAATTATAACTTTTTAGCTATTCAGTTGTAATAAGATTAGGGTTTAATATTTCGAGGCCTGTATATTAGTCGTATCCTTGTAAGTTAGGGTATTATTTATCGTACGCTATAGATTGAATAATAGAGGATAAAACTACAAGAACACGAAGGTTTAGAGAAACGAAGTCAAATACAATAATGCAAATGAAAGAAAAAATATTTGAGATTCTAGAAGAAGAAATCCAAGGGCATAATTTTACTATTTTGCTCCAAATAGGCTACAAGGTAGAGCTTGAAAGTGTTAAAATTTTTACATGGGCTTCATTCACTACAAGAAAATGGGTTTATAGTGACGATATCTTAGTGACAAGTATTAAAATTGTCACTGAAATTGATTATTTGTGACAAAAAATTAAATGTTGTCACAAATATTATGTTTTTAGTGACGGAGATAAATAATTGTCACAAAAACATAAATTTTTGTGACAACAGATAAAAACTTGTCACAAAAACACAGTTTACAGTGACGCGAAAGAAATATCGCTACTAAAATATAAGGTTTTTAGTAACGACGACTAAAATTTGTCACTAAAAAATAGTTTTCAATGACGCTAACAAAAACTTGTTGCTAAAACTTAAATATTTCAGTGACAACAAAGAAAAAATGTCACTACAATTAATTTTCAGTAACGAAGGCTATAAATCGTCACTGAAAATTAAATTTTTTTTGTGACAACTAAAAAAATTGTGACTAAAACTGAGTAATCAGTAACAGAAACTTTATGTAGTCACTAAAACATAAATATCTTTTGTGACAATGAAATAACGCGTCACTAAAAATTAATATTCAGTGAAGAAAAATATAGTTCGTTACTAAAATCAGATTTTTCATGTGACAAATTGAATAATTGTCACTAAAACAAAGTTTTCAGTGAAGAAAACTAAATACCGTCACTAAAACATAAATTATTTTTGTGACAAATTACAAACATGTCACTAAAACTAATTGTTTAGTGATGAAAACTAAATATTGTCATTAAAGTTTAAATTGTTTTAGTAGCAAGTAATAAACTAGTCACTAAAATTGAGTTTTCAGTGACGAAAATTAAATATTGTTACTAAAACACAAAATTTTGAGTTACAACGAAAAAAATTTCTGGCTAAAACATGAAAATCAATTTCAACTATTTTTAATGGTCACAAACAATTTTTTTTGTGAGAAATTATAAGTTACAATTTTTTTTTATTTTAAAATACATCTATAAAATTATCAATTTATAACAATCATGAAACTTCAATTATTTATTTATTTTTTTACATCTAATCTCTATCGTCTATCCATATCTTATGATACAATAACTTCTTGAATTATTAGAAAAATAATACAAATAGAATTATAATGTTTAACATAATATATATATATATATATATATATATATATATATATATATATATATATATATATATATATATATATATATATATATTTAACCTAACTTTATCTCGACCGTCTATCCAAATACTATATGATAAAATAACTCTTCAATCTATTGTAATTAGAATACAAATAGAATTATAATTCTTAACCTAATCTATTTATTTAACCTAAACCCTATCTTAGCCGTCTATCCAGATTCTATGATAAAATAAACCCTCAATCTAATTATATTTATAATACAAATAGAATCCTAATTATAATACAAATCTTCTTATTAAGAATATATAAAACCTAACTCCCACGATTCGGCCCCTTATCTATTTTATAAAACCCGTTCGATCGGCCCCTCACCCACGAGCGCAGCTTCTTCCCCGCTCGCCCACGTTCGCTGTCGTCCGCTCGCCCACTCACCGGAGATCAACAGTGCTGTCGCCCGCTCGCCCGCTCGCCGGAGATCAACAGCCGCTCGCCGGAGATCAACAGCGCCGCTCGCCCGCTCACCGGAGATCAACAGTGCCACTCGCCCGCTCGTCCGCTCGCCCTCTCACCGGACATCAACAGCGCTGTGATTGCAGTCGCCCACTCGCAGTCGCCCGCTCGCCTGCGCGCCGCAGTCCCTCCGCCCTCCATCCGATCCGCAGGCAACTGCTCGAACTCTGCAGTCCCTCCGATCTGCAAGCACACGAGCGCACCCACTCTTCGAAGCAGCACACGAGCGCCCGCTGATCCGCATCCAATCTGCACCCGTGCGCCCTCTCCGAAGCAGCACACGATCTCCCTCACGAAGAGCAGCGCCCTCTCTCCCTCATATTTGTAAGGAACAACGCCCGTGCCCCCTCGATCCGCAAGGAGCAATTATTTAGGTTCGACCGCTCTCCAATAGATTTGCGAGGAATCACTAGGTATGAAGTCACACGAATTTTTTTTTTGTGTTAATGTTAACTCAAATTCACAATTTATAAGCTGATGGTTTTTGAATTCAAAGGATTAAGAATATCTAGACGTCCAGTTTACATTATTTAGTTTATCCAACTCACAATCACAATTTTTAATTTACATTATTTAGTTTATCCAACTTTAGCTCTATAATATTTAAAATCAAACAATCAATTAATATTAAGAATGTCAACTGTGTTCTCCCCCATCTTTTCTTAGATTAATGCTCTTTCCCAAATCCACCACATACCCAAATTCCCTCTTCAATGTTGCGTCACTACCTTTCAAACTCAACTCATTTGCTAAATGTGTTAGAATTAGTCTTTTCTTTTTGTTGTATAAATTCTTGATCTATTCCTTAAAGGTTGAACTTTGGCAGTTCCTATAGGAAACTCAACGTGCACTGGATCAATACAGGAGATTTAGGACATACTTTGCTGCCTGTTATCAGACTGGACCTCCTTCAGAATAATATCTGATCGTACATGTTAGTTGCTTATAATATCTGATCGTACATGTCAGTTGCTTAAAATCTAGTAATTGTATTTTCCCTTGTAATCTTCTTTGGAATGGGAGGGATCTTTACTTCCTGTATATATTATGCTCCAGCTATCCCTTGGTTAACTCACTTGAGTGGTTGCTTCCACAATAAACTGCCCCTTTTAAAACAAGAATGCTAATTTTTTATCAGTTATGCTGTCTTACATCATAATCATTGTGGTATATATGTCACATGGAAGTTGCTTGCTCTCATTTGAGTTATTTCAAATGTTCCTCTGCAAGTGCCCTAGTGAGAGGCTGAAATAGGGCAATAAGGCAACAAATGAAAAATAAAAATAGTTCTAGCACAAATATGAAATAAATACACTTTTGAGGATAGATCTCAACAACGAAAATGTATCACAATAAAGATAGAGATTACAATAATTAAATCTTCTTTCAAGTATATTAGAGATCACAAGCGTAATTTTAATTAACAAATAACAAGCATACTTTTACGAAAGATGGGGGAGAACACAGTTGACATGCTGATATGTAGTGGTGGGTCTGCATGGTTCTTTTCTTAGAGAGAAAAGAAAAATGGAAGAAAAAATACAAATCTTTATTAACGTTCATTCTTCTATTCCTAATACAACCTATCCATTGTTATGTTACAACTCATGTAGGTAAGGATGGTAGACAAGAAATGGATGGAAATTCCCAATAGAGCAAACATTGAATATATAAAAGGAGTCGATGATTTCCTTGATTATGCTTTTTCACAGCCTGGAGTCACAGATAGAGTACGTTGTCCATGTAACAAATGCAGAAATACAGTTTATAAATTTCGCAAGGAAGTGAGACTTGACTTATTTAAGAAAGGTATTGTGAACAATTATAAATTATGGGTGCTTCACGGAGAATAATAAAAATCATATCTTCATTGGTCTAGAAATATTTTGATTATAACGTAATAATACATGTCTCATAAAAACAGAGGAATCCAATAACGGGTGAGAAAGCAGAACCAGATGATATTTGGTTAAAACAGCACACTAAATTGAATGTGCAAGGAGAATTACAGTGGTCTGATGTGAAATCACAAGAAATACATGTCAGTGTTTATATTATCCCTACTTTATGTTGCACTTATTTACATTCATTTACATATATTCCTCAGTTGTATCCATATATGTCCGTAGTTTTGCACTTATTTACACTCATTTACATATATTCCTCAGTTGTATCCATATCTGTCCGTAGTTTGAAAATTGTACACTTTATTAAGTAGGAATTGTACCAAATCAATCTAAATCACATTGAAATTTAATATCTATTTTATAATTATGTTTTTAAACTCTCATAAAAATTTCACAGTAATTTGATGATATTTTGACTGACAAGTAGATATATTCCTCAGTTGTATCCATATCTGTCCGTAGTTTGAATTGTGCACTTTATTAAGTAGGAATTGTACCAAATCAACCTGAATCACATTGAAATTTAATATCCTATTTTATAATTATGTTTTTAAACTCTCATAAAAATTTCACACTAATTGGTTGTGATTATGACTTCAAAATAATAATTTTCTCAGCTGCACCGGTATCGGACTGGTGCATAAGCGGTGCACTAAATTGATTACAAATTATAACAAACCACCATGGATAGCTTTAAAAGTTTATATTCTGTTTTATGAGTTTGTTTTAATACTCTCATAAAAATTTCACAGTAATTTGATGATATTTTGACTGACAAGTAGATATATTCCTCAGTTCTATCCATATCTGTATGTAGTTTTAATTGTGCACTTTATTAAGTAGGAATTGTACCAAATCAACCTGAATTACATTAAAATTTAATATCCTATTTTAGGATTATGTTTTTAAACTCTCATAAAAATTTCACTTTAATTGGTTAAGATTTTGCCCTCTAACTTGAATTTGTATTATGTTTTTGGAGTTTGTTTTGACCATTGTTACTAATGCCTTTATTTATTATTATTTAATTACAGGAAAAACTACATGAGCTTGTCGTAAAACAAACACAAGATGATGAACCTCAGATATCTCGTGATGACATATTGCTTCATGTGCTTGGTGAGAAATCAGGATATTTTCGAGGAAAAGGAGCAGGGAAAATGCCTCCGAGTAAAAGACCTCGGCAGGATGTTCAGGAGCAAGTGGAGAAGGCTATAAGTGATGCTAGAGAGACAATGATGGTTGAAGTGGCTTAAAAAATTAGAGAAGAAGTTCAGACAGAGTCAGATGAGAAATTAAAGAAACAGCTAGCTGAGTCGGATGAGAAATTAAAGACACAGCTAGATGAGTGAGATAAGAAATTGAAGACAAAGCTACAAGAGGTACGAGCTGAAATTAGAGCTGAGATGCAAGCTGAGTTTGAGTCCATGTTTCAAGAGAGAATGGCTTCTTTTTTTGGCTCTATATCACAATCAAAAAATTGATTTTTATGTGTTTATATGGATTTAATACTTTGCTGCGGACAAAAACAAGTTACAATTTGTGCAAGACTGGATCGTTTTTCTTACGAATATTTTAGCATGTTTATGTGATGAATTTTATTTTTCTATTATACATCATTGATATATATATATATCAGCTAATTATAAAACATCTCCTGTGAATATGGTATTTGAAAATATGAATGATTGTATATGAATGATTGTATATATTGTATTTGTAACAAATATGTGTATTAGCTATTTGAAGATGCAATTAATATCGTCACTGATAAATTTATTAGTGACAAATTGACATTTTTCTGTGACACGTACTGTTATCACAAATTAGATTTAGTGATGACGAACATCGTCACTAAAGAGTTATAATAGTGACAATATAATAGTTTTTCTGTCACAAGTTTTATTGTCACAAATACGATTTAGTCATGTTGAAAGTCGTCACTGAAGCGTCGTAATAGTGACGATATAATAACTTTTTAGTGACAACTATTGTTGTCACCAATACGAATTAGTGACGATATTAGGTGTCACAAAAAAAATGTTATAGTGACAATCTAGTTAGTGTTTTGTGACAAGTCATCGATGTTACTGAAAACTAAGTCGTCACTGAAGAGTCGTAATAGTGACGATATAATAACTTTTTAGTAACAACTATTGTTGTCACCATTACAAATTAGTGACGATATTAGTTGTCACAAAAAAAAACTTATAGTGACAATCTAATTAATGTTTTGTGATAAGTCATAATTATCACTGAAAATAATTTTCAGTGACGTAGTCGTCACAAAAACCTTCAGTGATGGCCACATAAGCGACGACACTTAGTCGTCACTAAACTCGTCACTGAATATTTTCAGTGACAACTTGAAGACTTTCAGTGACGACTTTTCTCGTCACTAAAAACCCATTTTCTTGTAGTGATTGTAACTTTTTAAAAATTCAGTTATAATCAGATTAATTTTTGGTATTCTATAACCTATATATTAGTCGTATCCTTGTAAATTAGGGTTTCATGTAATTTATCATGCACTTTATATTGAATAAAGGAGGATAAAGGTACAAGCACATGAAGTTTCAAAGAAGCAAAGTCAAAAAAATTCATGCAGATCAACGATAAAATGCAGTGCTTCATGAAGAAGAAATGGGAGGCTGTAATTTTACCATTTTGCTGCCAATTGGCTGCGATAGCTGCATTTTGGCGGCAATGTAGAGCCTAAAACTGTTAAAAATTTTACAGGAGCTTCGTTGTAAATTTTAACAATTCGGTGGCAATCGGATTAGGGTTTGGGATTCTGAGGTCTATATATTAGCCATATCCTTATAAATTAGGGTTTCATGTAATTTATCGTAAACTTTTGATTGAATAAAAGAGGATAATGATACAAGAACACGAAGTTTCATAGAAGTAAAGTCAAATACAGTCATGCAGATCAAAGAGAAAATGTCAATGGTTCATGAAGAAGAAATCAGTGGCCATAAATTTACTGTTTTCCAGCCAATTGTCGGCAATAGCCACCATTTGGTGGCTAGGTAGAACTGGAAATGTCTGAAATTTTTGCATGACTATGTTGTAACTTTTTAGCTATTCAATTGTAATCAGATTAAGGTTTGATATTACAAGACGTATATGTTGGGCATATCCTTGTAAGTTAGGGTTTCATATAATTTACCATACACCTTTAATTGAATAAAAGAGGATAAAACTACAAGAACAAGATACTTTAGAGTAGTAAAGTCAAATATGATCATGCACATGAAAAAAAAGCCAGAGATTGAGAAGAATAAATTGGAGGCCATAATTTTAATATTTTGTTGCCAATTGGCGGCGGTGGCCTCCATTTTGCAGTAAGTTAGAGCTCAGAAGTGTTGAAACTTTTATAGGGGCTTTGTTGTAACTTTTTAGCTATTTAGTCATAATCAGATTAGGGTTTGGTAATCCGAGACCTATATATTAGCTGTATCCGTGTAAATTAGGATTTTATGTAATTTATTGTACAATTTTGATTGGATAAAGTAGGTTAATGCTATAAGAACACGAAACTTTAGATGAGCAAAGTCAAATACAGTCATGCAGATCAAAGAAAAAATGCCAATGATTCATGAAGAAGAAATTGAAGGCCATAAATTTATTGTTCTGCTGTCAATTTACTGCAATTGTCGCCATTTGGGGGCAAGGTAGTGCTCGAAAGTGTTAAAATTTTTTATAGAGGTTTCGTTGTTTCTTTTTAGCTATTTAGTTATAATCAGATTAGGGTTTGGTATTTCGAGGTCAATATTTTAGCCATATCCTTGTAAATTAGGGTTTTATGTAATTTATTGTACACTTTTGATTGAATAAAGAATGATAAAGCTACAAAAACTTGAAGCTCAAAAGAAGTAGAGTCAAATACAGTTAAGCAGATCAAAGAAAAAATGTTAGTGCTTCATGAAGAAGAAATCAAGGGCCATAATTTTACTGTTTGCTGCCAATTGGTCGTAATACCCGCCATTGGGCGATAATATAGAGCTTAAAACTCTTGAATTTTTTACAGGAGCTTCATATAACTTTGTAGCTATTCAGTTATAATTAGATTAAGGTTTTGCATTTCAAAACCTATATATTAGACATTTCCTTATAAATTAGGGTTTCATGTAATTTATTGTACACCTTTGATTAAATAAAAGAGAATAAAAGTACAAAAACACGAAGGTTCAAAAAATTAAAGTCAATTACAGCCATATAGAACAAAAATATGCTAGTGCTTCATGAAGAAGAAATCATATGCCATAATATTACTGTTTTGCCGCCAATTGGCAGCAATAGCCTCCATTAGGCGATAAGGTAGAGTTTGAAAGTATTGACATTTTAACAAGGGCTTCGTTATAACTTTTAAGCTATTCAATTATAATCATGTTTTGACTTTGGTAATCCGAGGCCTATATATTAACCGTATCCTTGAAAATTAGGATTTCATGTAATTTATTGTACCCATTTTGTAGAATAAAAAATGATAAAGCTTCATGAACACAAGCCTTTAGAGAAACGAAGTCAAATGAAGTCATGTAGATCAAAGAAAAAATTCTAGAGTTTCATGAAGAAGAATTCAGAGGCCAAAATTTTACTGTTTTGCCACCTATTCGCAACAATTACTGCCATTTGGCAACAATGTAGAGCTCGAAAGTATTGAAATTTTTACAGGGACTTCGTTATAATTTTTTATTTATTGAGTGGTAATCAGATTAGGATTTGGTGTTCCAAGATCTATATATTAGCCTTATTCTAGTAAATTAGGGTTTCATGTAGTTTAATGTACACTTTTTATTGAAAAAAAGAGGATAAAGCTACTATAACACGAAGTTATAGAGAAGCAAAGTCAAATATAGTCATGCAGATGAAAGGAAAAATTCTAAAGATTCACGAAAAAGAAATTAGAGGCCATAATTTTACTATTTTGCCACCAAATTGTGGTGAAAATTAAAGCTTGAAAATGTTTAAATTTTTGTAGAGGCTCTGGTGTAACTTTTACGCTATTCAGTTATAATTAGATTAGGGTTTAATATTTTGAGTTTATATATTAGTCGAATCCTTAAAAATTAGGGTTTTATGTAATTTATCATACACTTTTGATTGAGTCAAAGAGGATAATGCTGTAAGAAAAGAAAGCTTCAGAGAAGCAAAGTCAAATAAAGTAACGTAGATCAAAAAAATATGTCAGTGCTTCATGAAGAAAAAATCAGAGGCTATAATTTTACTGTTTTGCTACCAATTGGCTATAATAGCTGCCATTTGGTGGCAATGTAGAGTTTAAAATTATTATAATTTCTACAAGATCTTCTTTGTAACTCTTTAGCTATTTAGTTATAATCTTATTAGTGTTTTGTATTTTGCAGCGTATATATTAGCCATATCCTTGTAAATTAGGATTTCATATAATTTAACACACACCTTTGATTGAATAAAAGAGGATAATGATACAAGAATACAAAACTTCAGAGAAGTAAAATCAAATACAATAATGCAGATCAAGGAAAAAATGCTAGTACTTTATGAAGAAGAAATCAGAGGCCATATTTTACTATTTTGCCATTAATTAGAGGTAATAGCTGCCATTTGGCAACAAGGTAGAGCTGGAAATGTCTGAAATTTTTACATGGATTTATTGTAACCTTTTAGCTTTTCAATTGTAATCAGATTAGGTTTTGATATTCCATGGTCTATATATTAGCTGTATCCTTATAAATTAAGGTTTCATGTAATTTATCATACACATTTGATGAACTAAAAGAGTATAAAACTACAAGAACACGATGCTTTAGAGAAGTAAAGTCGAATACAATCATGAAGATAAAAAAAATGCTAGAGATTTACGAAGAAAAAAGTAGAGGCGATAATTTTACTGTTTTGTTGCCACTTGGCGATGATAGCCGCCATTTTACGGCAAGGTAATGCTCGAGAGTGTTGAAGTTCTTATAAGGGTTTAATTGTAACTTTTTAGCTATTAAGTTATAATCAGATTTGGTTTTGGTATTCCGAGGCCTATATATTAGCCGTATCCTTGAAAATTAGAGTTTCATGTAATTTATCGTATACTTTGATTGAATAAAAGAGAATAAAGTTACAAGAATATAAAGTTTCAGAAGAGCAAAGTCAAATATAGTAATGCAAATCAAAGAAAAAATGTCAGTGCTTTATGAAGAAGAAATCAGAGGCCATAATTTTACTGTTTTATTACCAATTGGCTGCAATAGCGGCCATTGCACAACAATGTAGAGCACATAACTATTGAAATTTTTAAAGTTAATTCGTTGTAACATTGTAACTATTTATTTGTAATCAGATTAAGGTTTGCTATTTTGAGGCCTATATATTAGTCGTATCCTTATAAATTATGGTTTTATGCAATTTATCGTAACTATTGATTGAATAAAAGAGGATAAAGATACAAGAACACAAAGCTTCAGAGAAGCAAAGTCGAACACAGTAATGTAGATCTAAAAAAAAATGCCAGTGCTTCATAAAGTAGAAATCAGAGGCCATAATATTACTGTTTTGCCACCAATTGGCTGCAATAACCGCCATTAGGCCGTAAGGTTGAGATTGATAGTGTTGAAATTTTTACAGGGACTTCGTTGAAACTATTTAGCTATTTAGTCAAAATCAGATTAGGGTTTAGTATTCCAATGCCTTATATTAGTCATATCATTGAAAATTAGGTTTTCATGTAATTTATTATACCCATTTTATTGAAAAAAAGTGGATAAAGTCTCAAGAACACAAACCTTCAGAGAAGCAAAGTCAAATAAAGTCATGCAGATCAAAGAAAAATGCCAGTGGTTCATGAGGAATAATTCAAAGTCCAAAATTTAATCGTTTTGCCTTATATTCATGACAATCGCCGACATTTGGCGGTAAGGTAATCAAATTAGTGTTTTGTTATAACTTTTTATCGATTTAGTTGTAATCAAATTAGGTTTTGGTATTCCCATATAATTTGTCGTATAATTTTTATTGAATAAAAGAGGATAAAGCTACAAGAACACAAACCTTCATAGAAGCAAAGTCAAATATAGTCTTGCAAATGAAAAAAAAAACTACCAAAGATTCATGAAAAAGAAATTAGAGACCATAATTTTATTGTTTTGCAGTCAAATGGTGGTGAAAAGTAGAGCTTGAAAGTGTTAAAATTTTAACAAATGCTTTGTTGTAACTTTTTACTTATTTTGTTATAATTAGATAAGAATTTGGTATTATGAGGCCTATATATTAACCGAATCCATATAAATATGGGTTTCATGTAATTTATCATACACTTTTGATTGAATAAAAGAGGATAAACCTACAAGAATGCGAAGCTTTAGAGAACCAAAGTCTAATACAGTCATGCATATCAAAAAAATGATGCCAGAGCTTTATAAAGAAGACAACAGAGGCCATAATTTTACTGTTTTGCTGCCAAATGGCGCCATTAGCTGCCATTTGGCGGTAAGGTAGCGCTCAAAAGTGTTGAAATTTTTACTGGGTTTTCGTTATAAATTTTTAGCTATTTAGTTGTAATCAGATTAGAGTTCGGTATTCCGAGGCTTATATATTAGCTGTATCCATATAGATTAGGATTTCATATAATTTATCGTTCAATTTTGATTGAATAAAGAAAGATAAAGCTATAAGAACATGAAGTTTCAGTGAACTAAAGTCAAATATAGTCATGCAGATTAAAGAAAAAAAAATGCCAGTGCTTCATGAAGAAGAAATCAGAGACTGTAATTTTACTGTTTTATGGCAATAGCCGCCATTTGGCGGCAAGGTAGTGCTCGAGATTGTTGATTTTTTTACAGGGGCTTCAATGTAACATTTTAGCTATTCAGTTATAATCAAATTAGGCTTACATATTCTGAGGCCTAAATATATGTCGGATCCATGTAATAGGGTTTCATGTAAGTAATTACACTTTTGATTGAGTAAAAGAGGATAAAACTTCCAAAACACGAACCTTTAGTGATACAAAATCAAATAAAGTCATGCATATCAATGAATAAATACTGGAGCTTCATTAAAAAGAAATCAGAGATCATAATTTTACTCTTTTGCCACCATTTGGTGGTAATAGCTGCCATTTAGCGGCAAGGTAGAGCTCGAAAGAGTTAAAATTTTAACAGAGGTTTGGTTGTAATTTTTTAACTATTCATTTATCATTAGATCAGGGTTTGGTATTTCGAGGCTTGACTTTGGTTTTCATATAATCTATTGTATACTTTTGATTGAATAAAAGAGAATAAAGCTACAAGAACAAGAACCTTCAGAGAAGCAAAGTCTAGAAGCAAAGTCTAAAATAGTCATTCAGATCAAAGAACAAATGTTATAGATTCATGAAGAAGAAATAAGAGGCCGTAATTTTACTGTTTTATTGCCCGTTATCAGTAATAGCTATCATTCGGAAGCAAGGTTAAGGTCAAAAGTGTTGAAATTTTTACGTAGGCTTCGTTGTAACTTGTTAGCTATTTAGTGATAATTAGATTAAGTTTGGTATTACGAGGTCAGTATATTGGCCGTATCTTTATTAATCAGGGTTTCATATAATTTATCGTACACTTTTGATTGAAGAAAAGAAGATAAAGCTACAAGAACATGAAGCTTAGAGAAACAAAGTCAAATAAAGTCATTCAGAACAAAAAAAAACATTCCAGTACTTCACGAAACGGAAATCAAAAGCCATAATTTTACTATTTTGCTACCAATTGTCATCAATAGTCGTCATTCGGTAACAATATAGAGCTTATGACAATTGAAAATATTACAGGAGATTTGGTGTAACTTTTAAGCTACGCAGTTATAATCAGATTAAGGTTTGCTATTCCGAGGCTTATATATATGCCGTATCCTTATAAATTAGGGTTCCATGTAATTTATCATACATCTTTGATTTAATAAAAGAGGATAAAGCTATAAGAACATGAAACTTCAGAGAAGCAAAGTCAAGTACAGTCATGTAGATCAAAGAAAAACTACCAGAGTTTCATGAAGAAAAAATCAGAGGCCAAAAATTTACTATTTTACTGCCAAGTGGCGATGATAGCTGCCACTTGGCGTAAAGGTAGAGCTCAAAAGTGTTAAATTTTTATAGAGGCTAGCTATTCAGTTATAATCAGATTAGGGTTTGATATTCTTAGTCTTATTTAATAGCGGTATTCTAATAAATTACGGTTTCATGTAATTTATCGTACACTTGTAATTGAATAAAAGAGAATAAAGCTACAAGAACACAAAGCTATAAAGAATCACTGTAAAATACTGTCATGCATATCAAAAAATAAATGTCAGTGCTTCATGAAGAAGAAATTAGAGGCCATAATTTTATTGTTTTGCCGCTAGTTGGCTACAATAGCCACCATTTGGCAACAAAGTAGAACCTAAAACTGTTGAAATTTTTACAAGAGTTTCGTTGTAAATTTTTAGCTATTAAGTTGTAATCAGATTAAGGTTGGTATTCCGAGGCCTATATATTAGCTGATTCCTTGTAACTTAGAGTTTCCTGTAATTTGTTGTACACCTTTGATTGAATAAACGAATATAAAGCTAGAAGAACACAAAGGTTCAGAGAAGCAAAGTAAAATATAGTTATGTAGATCAAATAAAAAAATATGAGTGCTTCACAAAGAAGAAATCAGATGCTATAATTTTACTGTTTTGTCACCAATTGGGCGACAAGGTAGAGCTTGAAAGTGTTAAAAATTTTATAGGGGCTTTGATGTAACTCTTAGCTATTCAGTTATAATCATATTAGGGTTTGGTATTTCGAGGCCTACATATTAGATGTATTCTTATAAATTAGGATTTCAAATAATTTATCGTATATTTTTTATTGAATAAAAAGGGAGAAAACTACAAGAACATGAACTTCAGAAAACTATGTCAAATGTAGTCATGCAGATAAAAAAAAAATTTAGATATTCATGAACAAATCATAGGCCATAATTTTACTGTTTTGCCTCCAATTGGCTGCAATAGCCGCCATTTGGCGGCATGATAGAGCTTAAAAATTTAAAATTTTTATAGGAGCTTTGTTGTAACTTTTTAACTATTTAGTTATAATCATATTAGGGTTCTACATTCTGAGACCTATTTGTTGTATCCTTTTAAATTAGGGTGTCATGTTATTTATCATACACTATTGATTGAATAAAAAGAATAAAGCTACAAGAATACAAAGTTTTAGATTACAAGAATACAAAGCTTTAGATAAGCAATGTCAAACACAATCATGCAGATCAAAGAAAAAATGGCAGTGCTTCATGGAGAAGAAATCAGAAACTATAGTTTTACTATTTTGCCGCCATTAGGTAGCAATAGCCGCCATTTGGTGGTAATGAATAGCCTAAAACTGTTGATATTTTTACAGGAGCTTCGTTGTAACTTTTTAACTATTCATTTGCTATTAGATTAAGGTTTGGTATTCTGAGACTATATATTAGTTGTATCCTTGTAAGTTAGGGATTCATATAATCTATCGTTTACTTTTAATTGAACAAAAGAGGATAAAAGTACAAGAACACGAATCTTCAGAGAAGCAAAGTCAAATACAGTCAAGCAGATCAAAGAAAAAATGATAGAGATTCGTGAAAAAGAAATCAGAGGCCATAATTTTACTATTTTGTCACTAGTTGGAGGCAATACCCGCTATTTTTTTGTGGCAGTTGTCGCCTTTTGGCAACAAACTAGAGCTCGAAGTGTTAAAATTTTTACAGGAGTTTCATTGTAACTTTTTTATTATTTGGTTAAAATTAGATTAGGGTTTGGTACTCTTAGAACTAATATTAGTTGTATCCTTATTAATTAGGGTTTCATGTAATTTATCATGGACTTTTGATTGAATAAAAGAAGATAAAGCTACAAGAATATGATGCTTCGGAGAAGTAAAATCAAATATAGTCATGTAGATCAAGGAAAAACAACCTAGATCTTCGAGAAGAAGAAATACGATGCCATAAATTTACTGTTTTGCCGCCAATTAGATGCTGTTGCCGCCAATTAGATGCTGTTGCCGCCATTTGTCAGCGAGGTAGAGCTCGAAAGTGTTAAAAATTTTTACAGGGGCTTCGTTATAATTTTTTACCTATTTAGTTATAATCTGGTTAGGGTTTGGTATTTTGAGACTTATATATTAGCCGTATCCTTGTAAATTAGGATTTCTTATAATTTATCATACACTTTGATTGAATAAATGAGGATAAGGATACAAGAACACGAAGCTTTAGAGAAGTAAAGTCAAATGCAGGTCAAAGAAATAATGCCAGTGTTTCATAAAGAAGATATCAAAGACCATAATTTTACTGTTTTATCATTAATTGGAGGCAATAGCTACCGTTAGGCAGCAATATGGAGCCTAAAACTGTTGAAATTTTTACAGGAGTTTCGTTATAAATTTTTAGCTACTCAGTTGCAATCAGATTAAGCTTTAGTATTCTGAGATCTATATATTAGCCAGATCCTTGTAAATTAGAGTTTCATATAAATTATTGCACACTTTGGATTGAATGAAAGAAAATAAAATATAAGAACATGAAGATACAGGGAATCAAAGTCAAATATAGTCATGCAGATCAAAGAACAATGCTAGAGATTCATGAAAAAGAAATTAGAGGCCATAATTTTACTGTTTTACTGCCAATTGGAAGCAATAGCCACCATTTGGCTGCAAGATAGAGCTCGGAAGTGTAGAAATTTTTACCAGGGCATCGTTGTAACTTATTGTCTATTCAGTTATAATCAAATTAGGGTTTGGTATTTTGAGACCTATATATTAGCCATATCCTTGTAAATTAAGATTTCATATAATTTATCGTATATATTTTTATTGAATAAAAGAGGATAAAGCTACAAAAAAATGAAGCTTCAGAGAAGCGAAGTCAAATACAATAATGCAGATCAAAGAAAAAATTGTTGATCTTCATGAAGAAATCAGAAGTTATAATTTTACTGTTTTATTGCCAATTCGTTGCAATAGCCACCATTTGGCGGCAAGATAAAGCTTGAAAGTGTTGAAATTTTACAGGAGTTTTGTTGTAAAATTTTAGCAATTTAATTATAATTGTCGTATCCTTGTAAATTATCATGTTAATTATCATACACTTTTGATTTAATAAAAGAGGATAAAGGTACAAGAACATGAAACTTCAGAGAAGCAAAGTCAAACATAGTCATGCAGATCAAAAAAAAAATACTAGTGTTTCATTTAGAAGAAATCAGAGGCTATAAATTTACTGGTTTGTGACCATTTGGTGGCGATATATAAATTATTGCGCACTTGTTGATATTTTTGTAGGAGCTTCGTAGTAGCATTCTAGCTATTCATTTATAATCAGATAAGATTTGGTATTCTGAGGCCTATATATTAGCTATATCCTTTTAAGTTAGGGTTTCATATAATTTATCGTTTACTTTTGATTGAATAAAGGAGGTATAAGAGCATGAAGTTTCAGAGAAGTATAGTCAAATACAGTCATGCAGATCAAGAAAAAAAATGTCAGAGATCTATAAAGAAGAAATCAGATGCCATAATTTTACTTTTTTGTCGCCAATTGGCAGCAATAGCCTCCATTTTGCTGCAAGGTAGAGCTCCTTAGTGTTACAGGAGCTTCGTTGTAACTTTTTTAGCTATTCAGTTATAATCCGATTAGGGTTTGGCATTTCGAGATCTATATATTAGCTGTAACCTTTTAAATTAGAGTTTCATGTAATTTATCATGCACTTTTGATTTAATGAAAGAGGATAAAGCTACAAGAAAACGAGGCTTCCAAGAAGCAAAGTCGTATACAATCATGTAGATCAAAGAAAAAATGTCAGTGCATCATGAAGAAGAAATCTGAGGCCATGATTTTACTATGTTGCCACTAATATATGGCAATAACTCCATTTGGTGATAATGTAGAGCCTAAAACTGTTGAATTTTAAAAATAGCTTTGTTGTAACTTTTAGATATTTAGTTATAATCAGATTAGGGTTTGGTATTCCGATGCCCATATATTAGCCGTAACCTTGTAAATTAAGGTTTCATGTAATTTATCGTACATTTTTTATTGAATAAAAGAGTATAAAACTGCAAGAACACGAAGCTTCAATGGAGCAAAGTCAAATATAGTTATGAAGATCAACGAAAAAATGCCAAAGATTTATCGAAGAAAAAATCAAAGTCCATAATTTTGCTATTTTTCTGCCAATAGGCGGCAATAGCTGCCATTTGGCTGTAAGATAGAGCTCGAAAGTGTTGAAATTTTTAGAGGGGCTTCATTGTAACTTTTTAACTATTAGTCATATCATATTGATCCTTATAAATATTTATAGGGGCTTCATTGTAACTTTTTAACTATTAGTCATATCATAGTATTCTAAGGCCTATATTCTAATTGTATCCTTATAAATTAGGGTTTCATGTGATTTTTCGTACTCTTTTGCTTGAATAAAAAAAAGGATAAAATTAAAAGAACATGAAGTTTCGTAGAAGCAAAATCAAATACAGTCATGCAGATCAAACAAAAATGCCCGAGATTCATGAAGAAGAAATAGAGGTCATAATTTTATAATTTTACTATTTTGCCACCAATTGGCAGTAATAGTGGCTATTTGACGGCATGGTAGAGCTTGAAAGTATTGAAATTTTATAGGGGTTTCTTTGTGTCTTTTTAGTTGTTCAGTTATAATCATATTAAAGTTTGGTATTTCGAGACCTATATATTAGCTGTATCTAAGGTTTCATGTAAATTGTTATATACTTTTGATTGAATAAAAGAGGATAAAACTATAAGAACATGAAGTTTCAGAGAAGCAACGTCAAATACAGTCATGCTGAAGAAAAAAATGCCAAATTTTCTTGAAGAAGAAATTAGAGGCCATAGTTTAGCTATTTTTCCACAAATTGGATGGAATAGCCACCATTTGGCGGTAAGGTAGAGTTCGAAATTGTTAAAATTTTTATAGGGGCTTCATTGTAACTTTTTTGCTATTTAAATATAATTTGAGTAGGGTTTGATATTGCAATGCCTATATATTAGCCATATCCTTATAAATTACGGTTTCATTAATTTATCATGCACTTTTGATTAAATAAAAGGGGATAGAAGTACAAGAACATGAAGCTTTAGAGATGCAAAGTCAAACACAGTCATGTAGATAAAAAAAATGCCAGTGCTTCTTTAAGAAGAAAGCAGAGGCCATAGTTTTCTGTGTTACCGCCAATTGGAGGCAATCGCCGAAATTTGGCGACAATGTAGAGTCTAAAATTGTTAAACTTTTACAAGAGCCTCGTTGTAACTTTTAACTATTCAGTAATAATTTGGTATCATGAAGCCTATATATTAGCCGTATCCTTATAAATTAGGGTTTCACGTAAATTATCATACACTTTGATTGAATAAAGGAGGATAAAGGTACAAGAATACCAAATATCATAAAAGCAAAGTCAAATACAGTCATGAAGATCAAAGAAAACTGCCAGAGATTCATGAAGAAGAAATCGGAGACCATAATTTTACTGTTTTTCTTCCAATGTTGCAATAGCCACCACTTCTCTACAAAATAGAGCTCGAAAGTGTTGAATTTTTTACAGAAGCGTCATTGTAACATTTTAGCAGTTTAGTTATCATCAGATTAGGGTTTGATATTTCAAGATCTATATATTAGCCATATCCTTTTAATTTAGAGTTTCATGTAATTTACCATGCACTTTTAATTGAATGCAAGAGGATAAAGCTACAAGAATACGAAGCTTCCAAGAAGCAAAATCTTATACAGTCATACATATCAAAGAAAAAATGCCAGTGCTTCATGAAGAAGAAATCTAAGGCCATGATTTTACTATTTTGCCACCAATATGCGGCAATAGCCACCATTTGGTTGTAATGTAGAGCCTAAAATTGTTGAATTTTTTAAAGGAGCTTTGTTGTACTTTTAAATATTTAGTTGTAATCAAATTAGGGTTTTGTATTCCGAGGCCTATATATTATCCATAACCATATAAATTAGGGTTTCATATAATTTATCTTACACTTTTGATTGAATAAAAGAGGATAAAGCTGTAAAAAATCGAAGCTTCAATGAAGTAAAGTCAAATATAGTCATGCAAATCAAAGAAAAAAATGCCAAAGACTTATGAAGATGAAATCAAAGGCCATAGTTTTTCAATTTTACCACCAATAGACAGCAATATGCACCATTTGGCAGTAAGGTAGAGCTCAAAAGTGTTAAAATTTTCACAAGGACTTTATTGTAAATTTTTAACTATTCTGTTATAATCAGATTGAGATTTTGTATTTTGAGGCCTATATTCAAACCGTATCCTCATAAATTAGAGTTTCATGTAATTTATCATACTCCTTTGATTGAATAAAAGAGGATAAAACTACAAGAAAATGAATCTTCAGAGAGGCAAAGTCAAATACAGTCATGCGAATAAAAGAAAAAATGTTAGAGATTCATGAAAAAAAAATCAAAGGCCATAATTTCACTATTTTGCTACAATTAGGGTTTCATGTAATTTATTGTACACTTTTGTTTGAATTCAAGAGGATAAAACTACAAGAACACAAAGCTTAAGAGAAGAAAAGTCAAATACAGTCATGCAGATCAAAGAAAAAATTTCAAAGATTCATGAAGAAGATATAAGAGGCCATAATTTTGTTGTTTTGCCGCCAAGTGGCAGCAATTGTTGCCATTTGGCAGCAAGATAGAGCTCGAAAGTATTGGAATTTTTACCGGTACTTTTTTGTAACTTTTTAGCTATTCAGTTATAATCAGATTAGAGTTTGATATTCTGAGGCCGACATATTAGCTGTATTCATCTAAATTAGGGTTTCATGTAATTTATCATACACTTTTGATTGTATAAAAGAGATAAAACTACAAGAACTCGAAGCTTCATAGAAGCAAAGTCAAATAAAGTCATGTAGATCAAAGAAAAATTTCAGAGATTAATGAAGAAGAAATCATAGTCCACAATTTTATTGTTTTGCTGCCAAGCGGCGACAATAGTCACCAATTGGCAGCAAAGTAAAGCTCAAAGGTGTAGTAATTTTTAAATGGGCTTCGTTGTAACTTTTTATCTATTCAGTTATAATCAGATTAGGGTTTGGTATTCCGAGACCTATATAATAGTCGTATTTTTGTAAATTAGGGTTTCATGTCATTTATTGTACACTTCTGATTGAATAAAAGAGAATAAAACTATAAGAATATAAAACTTCAGAGAAGTAAAGTTAAATACAGTCATGTAGAACAAAAAAAAAAATACTAGAGCTTCATTAAGAAGAAATTAGAGGCTATAGTTTTGATGTTTTGCCGCCAATTGGCGACAATAGCTGCCATTTGGCGGCTAGGTAGAGCTCGAAAGTGTTGAATTTTTTACGGTGGCTTTGTTGTAACTACTTAGCTAATCATTTATAATCGTATTAGGGTTTTGTATTCTGAGCCTTTATATTAACTGTATCCTTATAAATTAGGGTTTAATGTAATTTATCATACAGTTTTAATTGAGTAAAAGAGGATAAAACTAAAAGATTACAAAGTCTCAGAGAAGCAAAGTCAAATGCAGTCATACAGTTCATAGAAAAATGCCAGAGATTTATGAAGAAGAAATTAGAGGGCATAATTTTACTGTTTTGCCGTCAATTGGCAACAATAGCTTCCCTTGTTAGCAAGATAGAGCTTGAAAGAATTGAAATTTTAGAAGGGGTTTCGTTGTAGCTTTTTAGCTATTCAGTTATAATCGGATTAGGGCTTTGTATTTCGAGGCCTATATATTAGTCGTATCCTTGTAAATTAGAGTTTCATGTAATTTATCGTATAATTTTGTTTGAATAAAAGAGGATAAAGTTAGAAGAATACGAAGATTTAGAGAAGCAAAGTCAAATACAGTCATGTAGATCAAAGAAAAATTCCCAGAGCTTCAAGAAAAAGAAATCATATGCTATAATTTTACTATTTTGCTGCCAATTGGTGCTAAAATAGATCTCGAAAGTGTTGAAATTTTTACAGGGGTTTCATTGTAACTCTTTAGCTATTTTATAATCTGATTAAGGTTTGGTATTCTGAGACCTATATATTAGTCGTATAATTGTAAATTAGGGTTTCATGCAATATATCGTACACTTTTGATTGAATAAAAAGGATAAAACTAAAAGAACATGAAGCTTCAGAGAAGCAAAGTCAAATACAGTCATGCAGTTCAATGAAAAAATACCGCAACTTCATGAAAGAAAATCGGAGGCCATAATTTTACTGTTTTGTCACCAATTGGTAGCAAAAGCAACCATTTGGAGGCAAGGTAGAGCTCGAAATAATTAAAATATTTACAGAAGTATCGTTGCAGCTTTTTAGCTATTCTATTATAATCATATTAGAGTTTGATATTTTGAGACCGATATATTAGCCGTATCCTTGTAAATTTGGATTTCATGTAATTTGTCGTACACTTTTGATTGAATAAAAGAGGTTAAAGCTACAAGAACATGAAGTTTTGGAGAAGCAAAGTCAAATACAGTCATCCAAATCAAAAAAATTCCAAAGATTCATTTAGAAGAAATTAGAGGCCATAACTTTATTGGTTTGCCGCCAATTGGCAGCAACAACCCCCATTTGTCAGTAAGATAAAGCTTGAAATTGTTGAAATTTTTACTAGAGCTTCATTGTAACATTTTAGATATTTATTTATAATTAGATTAGGATTTTGTATTCTAGAGCCTATATATTAGCCGTGCCCTAGTAAATTAGATTTTCATGTAATTTATTGTACACTTTCGATTGAAAAAAGGATAAATCTACAACAACATGATGCTTTAGAGATGCTGAGTTAAATACAGTCATGCAGATAAAAAAAAATACTAGAGATTCATGAAGAAAAATCAGATGCCATAATTTTGCTGTTTGCTTCCAATTGGTGATAATAGCTACCATTTGGCAGCAAGGTAAAGCTCAAATGTATTTAAATTTTTACAGGGACTTTGTTGTAACTTATTAGTTATTCAGTTATAATCAGATTAGGGTTTGGTATTCTGAGACCTATATATTAGCCATATCCTTGAAAATTAGGATTTTATGTAATTTGTCGTACTCTTTTGATTGAATAAAAGAGATTAAAGGTACAAGAACATGAAGCTTCGGGAAAGCAAAGTCAAATACAGTCATCCAAATCAAAAAAAATTCCAAAGATTTATTTAGAGGAAATTAGAGGTCATAATTTTATTGGTTTGCCGCCAATTGGCGGCAACAACCCCCATTTGTCAGTAAGGTAGAGCTCGAAATTGTTGAAATTTTTACTAGAGCTTCATTGTAATTTTTAGATATTTAGTTATAATTAGATCAGGATTTTGTATTCCGAAACCAATATATTAGCCGTGTCCAAGTAAATTAGGATTTCATATAATTTATTGTACACTTTTGATTGAAAAAGGATAAATCTACAACAACATGAAGCTTTAGAGATGTTAAGTTAAATACAGTCATGCAGATAAAAAAAAATGCCCGAGATTCATGAAAAAAAATTAGATGTCATAACTTTGCTGTTTTGCTTCCAATTGGCAACAATAGCTACCATTTGGCAGCAAGGTAGATCTTGAATGTATTTAAATTTTTACAGGGGCTTTGTTGTAACTTATTAGTTATTCAGTTTTAATCAGATTAGGGTTTGGTATTCTGAGACCTATATATTTAGCCGTATCCTTGTAAATTAGGGTTTTATGTAATTTATTATACTAATTTGATTGAATAAAAGAGGATAAAACTACTATAACATGAAGCTTAAGAGAAGCAAAGTCAAATACAGTTATTCAGATCAAAGAAAAAGTGTCAGAGCTTCATGAAGAAGAAATAAAAGGCCATATTTTAACTGTTTTACCGCCTATTGGCTTGTGGGAAAGCTGAGCTCTAAAGTTGAAATTTTTACAGGAGTTTCGATGTAACTTTTTAGCTATTCAGCTATACCAGATTAGGCCTTGGTATTTTGAAACCTATATATTCTCCGTATCCTTGTAAATTACGGTTTCATGTAATTTATCGTACACTTTTGATTGAATAAAACAGGGTTAAACAACAAGAATATGAAGCTTAAGAGAAGCAAAGTCATATACTGTTATGCAGATCAAAGAAACAATGCCAGAGCATCATGAAGAAGAAATCAGAGTCCAAAATCTTACTGTTTTGCTGCCAATTGGCAGAAATAGCTTCCATTTGGAGGCAATGTTGAGCCTAAAACTGTTAAAATTTTTACAGGAGCTTTATTATAACTTTTTACCTATTTTGTTGCAATCAAATTAGGATTTGCTACTCTGAGACCTATATATTAATTGTATCCTTGTAAATTAGGATTTCATGTAATTTATCGTACACATTTGATTGAATAAAAGAGGATAAAACTCCAAGAATATGAAGTTTCAGAGAAGTAAAGTCAAATGCAGTCATATAGATCAAAAAAATGCCAAAGATTCATGGAGAAGAAATATGAGGCCCTAATTTTACTGTTTTGAAGCCAATTGGATGCAATAGCCACCATTTGGCGGCATGGTCGAGCTTTGAAGTTTAGAAATTTTCATAGGAGCTTCGTGATAACTATTTAGCTATTCAAATATAATCATATTAGAGTTTGGTGTTCCAAGTCATACATATTACCCGTATCCTTGTATTAGAGTTTTATGTAATTTATCGTACAATTTTGGTTTAATAAAAGAGGTTAAAGGTATAAGAACACAAAGGTTTAGAGAAGTAAAGTCAAATACTATCATAGAAAAATTGTTAGTGCTTCGCGTTGAAGAAATCAGAGGCCATAATTTTACTATTTTGCAGCCAGTTAGCGGCAATAGCCGCAATTTGGTGGCAATGTAGAGCCTAAAACTGTTGAAATTTTACAGGAGTTTCGTTGTAACTTTTAAGCTATCTGGTTGTAATCAAATTAGGGTTTGGTATTTCGAGACCTATATATTTGTCGTATCTTTATAAATTAGGGTTTCATGTAATTTATCGTAAACATTTTATTAAGTAAAAAGAGGTTAAAACTACAATAACATGAAGTTTCAGAGAAGGAAAGTCAAATACAGTCATGCAGATAAAAGAAAAATTACTAGAGATCCATGAAGAAGAGATCAACGACCATAATTTTACTGTTTTGCTGCCAATTGGTGGCAATAACGGCCATTTGGCAGCAAAGCAAAGCTTCAAAGTGTAAAACTTTTAATAGAGGTTTTGTTGTAACTTTTTAGTGATTCAACTTTAATCAGACAGGGTTTGGTATTCTGAGATCAATATACTAGCCGTATCCTTGTAAATTTGGGATTCAGGTAATTTATCATACACTCTTAATTGGATAAAAAAAGGATAGAGTTACAAGAACACGAAACTTCAAAGAAGTCAAATACAATCATGTAGATCAAAGAAAAAATACCAGTGCTTCATGAGAAAGAATCAAGGGCCATACTTTTACTGTTTTCCCACCAATTGGCAATAACAGCCGCCATTTGGCGGCAATGTAGAGCCTAAAACTGTTGAAGTTTTTGCAGGAGCTTCGTTGTAACTTTTTAGCTATTCAGTTTTAACCATATTAGTGTATCATATTAAGAGACATATATATTAGCTGTATCCTTATAAATTAAGGATACATGTAATTTATCGTACAGTTTTGATTGAATAAAAAAGAATAAAATTACAAGAACACGAAGATTCAGAGAAGAAAAGTCAAATACAGTCAGGCAAATCGAACAAAAAATGCCAGAGATTCATGAAGAAGAAATCAGGGTCATAATTTTACGATTTTGTCACAAATTGTAGGCAATAGCCGCCATTTGGTCGCAAAGTAGATCTTGAAAGTATTGAAATTTTTAAAGGGCTTTCGTTGTAACTTTTTAGGTATTCAGTTATAATTGCATTAGGGTTTGGTATTCCGAGGCCTATATATTAGCCTTTTTTTTGTAAATTTAGGTTTCTTGTAATTTATCGTACACTTTTGATTGAATAAAAGAGGATAAAGATACATAATATGAAGTTTCAGAGAAGCAAAGTCGAATACAGTCATGCGATCAAAGTCAAAAATTCAGAGTTTCATGATGAAGAAAATAGTGCCATAATTTTACTGTTTTGTCGCCAATTGGCAGCAATAGCTCCCATTTGATGGTAACGTAGAGCTCAAAAGTGTTGAAATTTTTACAGGAGTTTTGTTGTAACTTCTAGCTATTCAGTTATAATCAAATTAGGGATTGGTATTCCGGGGCCTATATATTAGGCGTATCCTTGTAAATTAGGATTTTATGTAGTTTAATGAACACTTTTGATTAAAAAAGAGAAGAACGCCATAAGAATACTAAGCTTTAAAGAAGCAATATCAAATATAATCATCCAGATCAAAGAAAAAATGCCAGAGCTTCATGATGAAGAAATCAGAGATCATAATTTTATTGTTTTGCCACCAATTGGTGGCTGCAGCCGGCATTTGGTGGCAAGGTAGAGCCAAAAATTGTTGAAATTTTTAATGGAGTTTCCTTGTAACTTTTTTCTATTTAGTTTTGATTAGATTAGGGTTTGGTATTCCGAGGACTATATATTATCCGTATCCTTCTAAATTAGGGTTTCATGTAATTTATCATACCTTTTTATTGAATAAAAGAGGATAAAACTACAAAACATGAAGCTTTAGAGAAACAAAGTAAAATACGATCATGCAGATCAAATAGAAAATGCTAGTGCTTCATGAAGAAGAATCAGGGGCTATAACTGCCACCATTTGGCAGCAATGTAGAGCCTAAAACTGTTAATTTTATTACAAGATCTTCGTTAATACTTTTGAGTTATTCAATTGTAAAAAGATTAGGGTTTTGGTATTCCGAGGCCCATATATTAGCCATATCCTTATAAATTAGGGCTTCTTGTAATTTATCGCATACTTTTGATTGAATAAAAGAGAATAAAATTACAAGAACATGAAGTTTTAGAAAAGCAAAGTGAAATACAGTCATGCAGATCGAAGAAAAAATGCTAGAGATTTATGAAGAAAAAATCAGAGGCCATAATTTTACTGTTTTGCTGCAAATTAGTGGCAATAGTAACCGTTTGGTGGTAAGGTAAAGCTCGAAAGTTTAGAAATCTTTGCATGGGCTTCGCTGTAACTTTTTGACTATTCAGTTATAATCATATTAGGGTTTGGTATTTCGAGGACTATATATTAGACATTTCTTTGTAAATTATTGTTTTATTTAATTTAACATACACTTTTGATTGAATAAAAGAGGATGAAGGTACATAACATAAAACTTCAGAGAAGCAAAGTCAAATACAATCATTTTGATCAAAGAAAAAATGCTAGAGTTTCGTGAAGAACAAAACAGAGGTTGTAATTTTACTGTTTTGCCACAACAATATCCACCATTTGGTGGCAAGGTAGAACTCGAAAGTGTTGAAATTTTTTCAGGGCCTTCGTTGTAACTTTTTAGTTATTTAGTTATAATTTGATTAGGCTTTGGTATTTTGAGGCCTACATATTAGCCGTATGTTTGTAAATTAGAGTTTCATGTAGTTTATCGTACACTTTTATTCAATAAATAAGGATAAAGGCACAAGAACACGAAGTTTCAGAGAAAGAAAGTTAAACATAGTCATGCACATAAATGAAAAATGTCAGTGCTTCATGAAGAAGAAATCAGAGGATATAATTTTAAGGTTTTACTGCCACTTGGCAGCAATAGTCACCCTTTGGCGGCAATGTGGAGCGTAAAACTGTTGAAATTTTTATAGGAGTTTTGTTGTAACTTTTTAACTATTAAGTTTGAATCATATTAATGTTTGGCATTTGGAGGCCTATATATTAGCTGTATACTTGTAAATTAGGGTTTCTTGGAATTTATGGTACACTTTTGTTTGAATAAAGAGAATAAACTATAAGAACTTGAAACTTCAGAGAAGCAAAGTAAAATATAGTTATGCAGATCAAATAAAAAAATGCTAGAGATTCATGAAGAAAAAAATCAGATACCATAATTTTACTGTTTTGCCACCAATTGACTACAATAGTGGGCATTTGGCAGCAAGGCGAAGCTCAAAAGTGTTGAAATTGTTTGCTGGGGCTTCGTTGTAACTATTTAGCTATTTACTTATTATTAGATTAGGATTTGGTATTTCAATCCGATATATTAGCCGTACCCATGTAAATTAGTGTTTCATGTATTTATCATACACTTTTGATTGAAAAAAAAGGGTTGAAGCTACAAGAATACGAAAATTTAGAGAAGTAAAGTCAAATATAGTCATGCAGATCAAATAAAAAATGCCAAAGCTTCATGAAGAGGAAATCAGAGGCCATAATTTTATTGTTTTTCTGCTAATCGGTGGCAATAGCCGCCACTTGTTGGCAAGGTCGAGCTCGAAAGAGTTGAATTTTTTACAGATGCTTCATTATAACTATTTGGCTATTCATTTATAATCAGATTAGGGTTTAGTAGTCTGAGAACTATATATTAGCCGTACTGCATAAATTAGGATTTGATTTAATTTATCGTACACTTTTGATTGAATAAAAGAGGATAAAGCAACAAGAACCTGAAGTTTCATAGAAACAAAGTCAAATATAACCATGCAGATAAAAGAAAAAATGTCAGATCTTCTTGAAGAAAAAAATAAGAGACCAATATTTTACTATTTTGCTACCAATTGGTAGCAATAGCTGCAATTTCGCGGTAAAGTAGAGCTCGAAAGTATTTAAATTTTTACTGGAGCTTTTTGTTACTTTTTAGAAATTCAGTTTTAATCAGATTAGGGTTTAGTATTTTGAGACCTATATATTAGCCGTATCATTATAAATTAGAATTTCATTAATTTATCTTACTTTTGAATGAATAAAGGGGGATAAAACTACCAGAAAAACAAAGTTTTAGATAAACAAAATCAAATACAGTCATTAAGATCAAAGAAAAAATACCAGTGCTTCAAGAAGAAAAAATTCAAGGCGATAATTTTACTATTTTGCCACCAATTGATGGCAATGGCCTCCATTTGGAAGCAAGGTAGAGCTCGAAAGTGTTAAAATTTCTATTTGGGCTTCGTTATAACTTTCTAGCTATTCAGCTATAAACAAATTCGAGTTTTATATTCTAAGACATATATATTAGACTTACACTTGTAAATTAGGGTTTCATGTAATTTATCGATCACTTTCGATTGAATAAAAGAGGATAAGACATCAAGAACACAAAGTTTCAGAGAAGTAAAGTCAAATACAGTTATGTAGATTAAAGAAAAATAACATAGATTCATTATGAAAAAAATCAAAGGCAATAATTTTATTGTTTTGCCACCAATTGGCGGCAATAGTTGCCATTTGGCGGCAAGGTGGAGCTCGAAAGTGTAAAAAAATTTTAAGGCTTCATTATACCTTTTTGGCTATTCAGTTACAGTCATATTAGAGCTTGGTATTTTGAGTCCTATATATTAGTAGTATCCTTAAAAATTAGAGTTTCATGTAATTTATCGTACACTTTTGATTGAATAAAGAAGGATAAAGCTACAAGAACACGAAACTTCAATGAAGAAAAGTCAAATATAGTCATACATATCTAACAAAAATATCAAAACTTCATGAAGAAGAAATCAGAGGCTATAATTTTACTATTTTGCTACCAATTAGTAGCATTAGCAGCCATTTGACTGCAAGATAGAGGTCGAAAATGTTGAAATTTTACAGGCTTCGTTGTAACTTTTGGCTATTTAGTTATATTCAAATTAGGATTTAGTATTTCGAGGCCCCTATATTAGTCGTATCCATGTAAATTATGGCTTCATATAATTTATCATACACTTTTAGTTTAATAAATAAGGATAAAGGTGCAAGAACAAGGTGCTTTGGAGAAACAAAGCCAAACACAGTCATGCAGGTCAAAGAAAAAATGGTAGTGCTTCATGAAGCAGAAATTAGAGAGTATAATTTTACTGTTTTGCCGCCAATTGGCTATAATAACAGCCATTTGGCGGTAATAATTAGATAAGTGTTAGGTATTCCGAGGCTTATATATTAGCCATATCTTTGTAAATTAGGGTTTCATGTCATTTATCGTAGACTTTTGATTAAATAAAAAAGGATAAAGCTTCAAGAATATGATGCTTTACAGAAGCAAAGTCAAATATAGTCATACATATCAAAGATAAAATGCTAGAGTTTCATGAAGAAGAAATCAAAAGCTATAATTTTACTATTTTGCTGCCAATTGGCAGCAAGGTCGAGTCCAAAAAATGTTGAATTTTTTTTACAGGAACATCGTTGTAACTTTTTAGCTATTTAGTTTTAATCAGATATGAGTTATGGTATTCTGAAGCCTATATATTAGCCGTATTTTTTTAATTAGGGTTTCATATAATTTATCGCATATTTTGATTGAATAAAAGAGGATAAAACTACAAGAACACGAAGTTTCAGAGAAGCAAAGTCAAATACAGTCATGCAGAAAAAAATATCATAGCATCATGAAGAATGAATCAGAGGCTATAAATTTTGGGATTTTTACATATATGTCCCTTACATTTTTAAAAATTAAAATTTAGTCCCCAAATCTTCATATTTATAATTTAGTCCCCCAAATCCTTTAAATTACCACAATTTAGTCCCCCCACCATATTTTTGGTCCAAATTTTCTGTTATACCCCTGAGTTACTTTACTTTAGTCATCTCTTTTTTCTTCCTCCTCTCTTCCTCTTCTTATTATGTTCTCCTCTACATTTTTCTCATCTCTCTCTTCCCTCTTCTTATTGGGTTCCCCTGAGTTACTTCACTTTAGAGATTAACTGGAAGAGAAGAAAGAGAGGAGAAGAATGGAGAGGGAAATTCAATATGAAGAGAAAGAGGAGGAAGAGAGAAGGAAGGACTAAAGTGAAATAACTCAGGAGTATAAAGGAAAATTTAGGCTAAAAATATGGCTAGGGGACTAAACTATGGTAACTTAAAAAATTTGGGAGACTAAATTATAAATATGAAAATTTGGAGGACTAAATTCTAATTTTTAAAGGTTTAAGGGACAAATATGTAAAAACCCAATAAATTTACTGTTTTCTGCCAGTTGGTGACAATAGCTGCCATTTGGCGCCAAGGTAGAGCCCAAGTTTATTGAAATTTTTATAGGAGTTTCCTTATATCTTTTTTATTATTCAGTTGTAATCAGATTTGGTTGGTATTCTGAGGCCTATATATTAGCCGTAACCATGTAAATTAGGGTTTCAGGTAATTTGGCATGCACTTTTGATTGAATAAAAGAGTTTAAAACTAAAAGAACTTCAGGCTTCAAAGAAACAAAGTCGATTAAGTCATGTAGATGAAAGATAAAATACCAGTGATATATGAAAAAGTAATCAGAGGCCATAATTTTACTATTTTGGCGCCAATTGGTTGCAATAGCCGCTATGTGGTGGCAATGTAGAACTCGAAAGTGTTAAAATTTTTACTTGGATTTCGTTGTAACTTTTTAGCTATTAAGTTATAATTAGATTAAAGTTTGATATTTCGAGGCCAATATAATAGTTGTATTCATGTAAATTAGGGCTTTTGTAATTTATCGTACAATTTTGATTGAATAAAAGAGGATAAAACTATAAGAATACGAAGTTTCAGAGAAGCAAAGTCAATTACAGTCATGCAGTTCAAAGAAAAAGACAAAACTTTAAGGAGAAGGAATTAGAGGCCATAATTTTATTATTTTTTAGCTATTTGGATGCAAGGTAGAGCTCAAACGTGTTGAAATTTTTACAGGGGCTTCATTGTAACTTTTTATTTATTCAGTTATAATCAGATTATGGTTTGATATTCTGAGACCTATATAATAGCCGTATCCTTTCAAATTAAGGTTTCATTCAATTTATCGTACATTTTTTATTTATTAAAATAGGAAAAAGCTACAAGTACACGAAGCTTGAAAGAAGCTAAGTCAAATACAGTCATGCTGATCAAAGAAAAAATGCTAGAGCTTCATAAAGAGGAAATCAGAGGTCATAATTTTATGATTTTGCTGCAAATTGGAGGGAAGGTCGACTCCAAAAGTGTTGAAATTTTTACAGGAGTTTTGTTGTAATATTTTCATATTCAGTTGTAATCAGATAAGTATTTATTTTCTAAGCCGATATATTTGTTGTATCCTTATCAATTAGAGTTTCATGTAATTTATCATACACTTTTGATTGAATAAGAGATGATAAACCTACAAGAATATGAAGTACCAGAGGATCAAAGTCAAATACAGTCATGCAGATAAAACAAAATGCCAGAACTTTATGAAGAAGAAATTGGAGGCCATAAATTTTTTGTTTTTCGCCAGTTGGCGGTAATAACCGCCATTTTGTGGCAAAGTAGAGCTCAATAGTGTTCAATTTTTTTAAAGGGGTTAGGGTTTCATGTAATTTACTGTAAACTTTTGACTGAATAAAAGAGGAAAAGCTACAAGGACATGAATATTCACAGAAGCAAGTCAAATACAGTCATACAAATCAAAGAAAAAAATATTAGAGTTTCATGAAGAAGAAATCAAAGGTAATGATTTTACTGTTTTACCACCAATTGGTGGCAATAACTAGCGTTTGGTAGCAAGGTAGAGCCCAAAAATTTTGAAATTTTTACATGAGCTTCCTTGTAACTTTTTGCTATTTAGTTGTAATCAGAGTAGGGTTTTCTATTCTGAGACCTATATATTAGCCGTATACTCATGTAATTTATCGTACACTTTTAATTGAATAAAAAAGGATAAAACTAAAAGGGCATGAGGCTTTAGAGAAGCAAAGTCAAATACATTCATGCAAATCAAAAAAATACCAAAGCTTCTTGAAGAAATATCAGAAGCCATAATTTTACAGTTTTGATGCCAATTGGTGTATATAGCAACCATTTGGCGGCAATGTAGAGCTTGAAAGTGTTAAAATTTTCACGGAGGCTTCGTTGTAAATTTTAACTATTTAGTTATAATCATATTAAGGTGCAATATTCAGAGGCCTATATATTAACCGTATCCTTATAAATTAGGGTTTCATATAATTTATCGTACACTTTTGATTGAAAAAAATAGGATAAAACTATAAGAACATGAAGCTTTAGAAAAACAAAGTCAAATACAGTCATGTCGATCAAAGAAAATTTCTAGAGTTTCATGAAAAGGAAATCATAGGCCATAATTTTTCCGTTTACCCACCAATTGGCGGCAATAGCCGGCATTTGGCGGTAAGATAGAGCTCAAAAGCTTTGAAATTTTACATGAGCTTCCTTGTAACTTTTTTACTATTCAGTTATAATCATATTAGGGTTTGATATACCGAGGCCTATATATTAGCCGGATCATTGTAAATTATGGTTTCATATAATTTATCGTACACTTTTGATTGAATAAAAGAGGATAAATCTACAAGAACACGAAGATTTAGAGAAGCAAAGTCAAATACAGTCATGCAGATCAAAGAATAAATGCTAGAGCTTCATGAAGAAGAAATAAGAGGCCATAATTTTAAGGATTTGCTGCCAATTAGAGGCAAGGTCGAGGCCAAAATTGTTGAAACTTTTATAGATACTTCATTGTAACTTTCTAGTGATTCAGTTATAATCAGATAAAAATTTAGTATTCCGAGGCCTATATATTAGTCGTATCCATGTAAATTAGAGTTTCATATAATTTATCATACACTTTTGATGGAATAAAAGATGGTAAAGTTATAAGAACATAAAGTTTCAGAGAAGTAAAATCAAATACAGTCAAGCAGTTCAAAGAAAAAATGCCAGAGTTTCTCGAAGAAGAAATCAGAGGCCATATTTTACTATTTTGCTGCCAATTGGCGGCAATAACTGTAATTTGGCAGCAAGGCAGAACTTGAAAGTGTTGAAAATTTTACTAGGGCTTCGTTACAAATTTTTAGTTATCAAATTGTAATCAAATTAGGGTTTTATATTCCGAGGTCTATATATTTACCTTATCCTTATAAATTAGGGTTTTATGTAATTTATCATACATTTTTGATTGAATAAAAATGGATAAAATTATAAGAACACGATGCTTCCACGAAGCAAAGTCAAATACAGTTATGCAAATAAAAAAACTGCAAGAGCTTCATGAAAATGAAATCAGAGGCCATAATTTTACTGTTTTGTTGTCTATCGGTGGCAGTCGTAGCCATTTGGTGAAAATGTAGAGCTTGACAGTGTTGAAATTTTTACAGAGGCTTCATTGTAACTTTTTAGCTATTCCATTATACTCAGATTAGGGTTTAGTATTCCGAGCCTTATATATTAGACGTATCCTTGTAAATTAGGGTTTTATGTAATTTATCAAACTTTTGATTGAATAAAAGAGGTTAGAACTACAAGAGCAGGAAGCTTCAGTGTAGCAATGGCAAATACAATCATTCAGATCTAACAAAAATTCTAGAGCTTTTTGAAGAAGAAATAAAGGCCATAATTTTACTGTTTTGCTTTGGTGACAATAGCCGCCATTTGGTGGCTATGGAAAACTCAAAATTGTTGAAATTTTTACAGGAGCTTCGGCTAAACTTGTTGGCTATTCAGTTATAATTAAATTGGATTTGGTATTTTGAGGCCTATATATTAGCTGAATCCTTAAAAATTAGGTTTTTCATATAATTTATCATACACCTGTGATTGGATAAAAGAGGATAACTGTGATTGGATAAAAGAGGATAAATCTATAAGAATATGAAGTTTTAGAGAGGAAAAGTCAAATACAGTAATGCAAATCCAAAAGAAGAAATGAGAGGCAATAATTTTACTGTTTTTCCACCAATTGGTGGTAATAACTTGCATTTAGCGACACAATAGAGCACAAAATTATTTGAAAATTTCATGAACTTCCTTGTAACTTTTTTTGCTATTCAATTATATTTTGATCAGGGTTTTCTATTCTAAATCCTATATATTAGCCATATCCTCATGTAATTTATCGTACACTTTTGATTGAATAAAAAAGAATAAAACTATAGAACATGAGACTTCAGAGAAGCAAAATCAAATATAGTCTTGCAGATCAAAGAAAAAATCACAGAGCTTCATAAAGAAGAAATCAAAAACTATAATTTTACTATTTTAATGCCAATTGGTGGCAATAGTCGCTACTAGGTGGCAAGATAGAGCTCGAATGTTTTGAAATTTTCATAGGGATTTTATTATAACTTTTAAGTATTAAGTTATAATCATATTAGGGTTTGATATTCAGAGACCTAGATATTACGAGAACACTTTTGATTGTATAAACGAGGATAAACTACGAGAACACAAAGTTTCAGAGAAGTAAAGTTAAATACAGTCATGCAGATCAAAGAAAAATCATAGAGCTTCAAGAAAAAGAAATCATAGGACATAATTTTACTATTTAGACAGCAATTGGTGGCAACAACCGGTATTTGGCAGCAAAGTAGAGCTTGAAAGTGTTGAAATTTTACTGGAGCTTTCTTGTAACTTTTTTCTATTAAGTTGTAATCAGATTAGGGTTTTGCATACTGAGCTCTATATATTAGTTGTATCCTTGTAAATTATGATTTCATGTAATTTATCGTACACTTTTGATTGAATGAAAGAGAATAAAGTTACAAGAACACGAAGTTTCAAAGAAGCAAAGTCAAATACAGTCATGCAGATCAAAGAATAAATGCTAGAGCTTTATGAAGAATAAATTTGATGCCATAACTTTGCGGATTTACTGCCAATTGGAGGCAAGGTCGAGCCCAAACATGTTGAAAAATTTACAGAAACTTCGTTGTAAGTCTTCAGCTATTTAGTTATAATCAGATAAAATTTTGGTATTCCGAGGCCTATATATTTGTCGTATCATTGAAAATAAGGGTTTCATGTAATTTACTGTATACATTTGATTGAGTAAAAAAGGATAAAACTATAAGAACATGAAGCTTCAGAAAAGCAAACCCAAATACAGTTATGCAGATCGAAGAAAATTATCAGAGCTTCATGAAGAAGTTAGAGGTCATAATTTTATTGTTTTGCCGCTAATTGGTAGCAATAGCTGCCATTTAGTAGCAAGGTAGAGCATGAAAGTATCCATATTGCAAATTTTTAGCTATTAAATTTTAATCCGATAAGGGTCTTGTATTCTGCGGCCTATATATTGGTCTTATCCTTATAAATTAGGGTTCTATGTAATCTATCGTGCACTTTTGATTGAATAAAAGAGGATAAAACTTCAAGAACACGAGGCTTGAGAGAAGAAAAGTCAAATAGAGTCATGTAAATCAAAGAAAAAAATGCCAGAGCTTCATGAAAAAGAAATCAGAAACCATAATTTTACTATTTTGTTGCATATTGGTGGCAGTAGCGGTTATTTGGTGGCAAGGCATAGCTCGACAGTGTTGAAATTTTTACAGGGGATTTGTTGTAACATTTTAGGTATTCGGTTATACTCCAATTAGGGTTTAGTATTCCGAGGCTTATATATTAGCCGTATCGTTGTAAATTTGGGTTTCATGTAATTTATCGTAAACTTTTGATTCAATTAAGGAGTATAGAACCGCAAGAGAAAGAAGATTCAGTGAAGCAATGTCAAATACAATCATGCAGATCAAACAAAAATAACAAAGCTTCATGAAGAATAAATCAGAGGTCATAATTTTACTGCTTTGCCACCAATTCCGCCATTTTGTGACAAGGTAGAGCTCAAAAATTTTGAATTTTTTGCAGGGGCTTCGTTGAATCTTTTTGGCTGTTTAGTTATAATCAGATTAGGATTTCTATTTTGAGACCTATATATTAGCCGTATCCTTAAAAATTAGGATTTCATGTAATTTATCGTACACTTGTCATTGAATAAAAGAGGATAAAGTTATAAGAAAACGATGTTTAAATGAGGCAAAGTCAAATACAATCATGCATATCAAAGAAAAAGGCATTGCTTCATGAAGGAGAAATTTGAGGCTATACTTTTACTGTTTTTACGCCAATAGGTGGCAATCGCCGCCATTTGGAGGCAAGGTAGAGCTCGAATATGTTAAAATTCTTATAGAGGTTTCGTTGTAAGTTTTTAGCTATTTAGTTATAATTAGAATAAGATTTGGTAATCTGAGGCCTAGATATTAACCGTATCCCATTAAATTAGGGCTTCATGCAATTTATTGTACCTTTTGATTGAATAAAGGAGAATAAATCTACAAGAACATGGAATTTTAGAGAAGCAAAATCAAATACAGTCATACAGATCAAAGAAGAAAAGATAGAGCTTAGGAAGAAGAAATTTGAGGCCATAATTTTACTATTTTTCAACCAATTAATGGCAAAGTCGCCATTTTGCAGCAAGATAGAACTCTAACGTGTTGAAATTATACAGCAGCTTCGTTGTAACTTTTTATCTATTCGTTTGCAATTAGTTAAGGGTTTGGTATTTTGATACCTATATATTAGTTGTATTCATTTAAAATATGGTTTCATGTGATTTATTGCACACTTTTGATTGAATAAAAGAGGATAAAACTACAAGTACACGAAGCTTCAACGAAGCAGAGTCAAATATAGTCATGCAGATCAAAGAAAAAAATGTTAGAACATCATGAAGAAGAAATCAGATGCCATAATTTTATAGTTTTGCTGCCAATTGGAGGCAAAATCGAGCCCAAAAGTGTTGAAAATTTTACAGGAGTTTCGTTGTAACATTTTACCTATGCAGTTTTAGTCAGATAAGGGTTTGATATTCCAAGGCCAATATATTAGCCATATCCTTGTGAATTAGGATTTTATTTAATTTATCATGCACTTTTTATTGAATAAAAGAGAATAAACTATAAGAACATTAAGCTTCAAATAATCAAAGTCAAATACAGTCATGCAGATAAAAAAATTGCCAGAGCTTCATGAAGAAGATGTCGAAGGCAATGAATTTATTATTTTCCGCTAGTTTGTGGCAATAGCCACCATTTTGCAGCAAAGTTGAGCTCAAAAGTGTTGAAATTTTTTAAAGGGGCTTCATTGTAACTTATTAGCGATTCAGTTTTAATCAGATTAGAGTTTAATATTTGAAGATCTATATATTAGCCGTATCCTTTTAAATTAGAATTTCATGTAATTTATCGTAGACTTTTGATTGAATAAAAGTGGAAAAGCTATAAGAACACAAAGTTTTAGAGAAGCAAAATCAAATACAGTCATGCAGATCAAAGAAAAAAAAAACAAAATCAGAGGCAATAATTTTACTGTTTTATCTCCAATTGGTGGCAATAATTAGCATTTGGTACCTAGGATGAGCACAAAAGTGTAGAAACTAATACAGGTGCTTTCTTATAACTTTCTTACTATTCAGTTGTAATTAGATTAGGATTTGCTATTCCGAAACCTATATATTTATCGTATCTTTGTAAATTAATGCATCATTTAATATATTGTACAATTTTGATTGAATAAAAGAGGAAAAAACTACATGAACATGAGTTTTCAGAGAAGCAAAGTCAGATAAAGTCATTCAGATCAAAGAAAAATGATAAAGCATCATGAAGAAGAAATCGGAGGGCATAATTTTACTGTTTTGCCGCCAGTTGGTGTCAATAGCCAATATTTGTCAGCAAGATAGAACTCGAAGGTGCTAAAATTTTACAGGAGTTTCCTTGTAACTTTTTTGCTATTCAGTTGTATTCAAATTAGGGTTTGGTATTTCGAGACAATATATTAGCCGTGTCTTTGTAACTTATGGTTTCAAATAATTTATCATACATTTTTTATAGAATAAAATAGGATAAAGCTACAAAAATACAAAGCTTTAAAGATGCAAAGTCAAATATAGCCATTCAGATCAATGAAAAAATACTAGAATTTCATAAAGAAGAAATCAGAGGTCATAATTTTGCAGTTTTACTACCAATTGGAGGCAAGGTTGAGTCCAAAAGTGCTGAAATTTTTGCAGGAGGTTCATTGTAACTTTTTTGCTTATCAGTTGCAATCTAATGAGGCTTGGTATTCTGAGGCCTATATATTACTTATATCCTTGTAAATTGATATTTCATGTAATTTATTGTATACTTTTGATTGAATAAAAGAGGATAAAACTACAAGAGCATTAAGTTTTAGAGAAGCAAAGTTAAATACAGTCATTTAGATAAAAAAAAAAAGTGCTAGAGCTTAATGAAAAAGAAGTTAGAGGCCACAATTTTACTGTTTTGCCGCCAATTGGTGACAATAACCGCTATTTGGCATCTAAGTAGAGCTCGATTGCGTTGAAATTTTTTCAGGAGCTTCATTGAAAATTTTTAGCTATTAAATTATTATCAGATTTAGGATTTGTATTTTGAGGCCTATATTAGCCGTATCCTTGTAAATTAGGGTTACATGTAATTTACCGTACACTTTTGATTGAATAAAGAAGGATAAAATAACAAGAACATGAGGATTTAGAGAAGCAAAGTCAAATATAGTCATGCCGATCAAAGAAAAAGGGCCAGAGCATCATGAAGAAGAAATAAGAGGCCATAATTTAATTGTTTTGTTGACAATTGGTAGCTATAGCCGCCATTTGGCAGCAATATAGAGCTCGAAAGTGTTGAAAATTTTATAGAGGATTCTTTATAAATTTTTAGCTATTCAGTTGTAATTCGATTGGGGTTTAGTATTTTGAGGCCTATATATTAGCCGTATCCTAATAAATTAGGCTTTCACATAATTTATCGTACATTTAAGATTGAATAAAAGAGGATAAAACTGCAAGAACATGAAGCTTCAGAGAAGTAATGACAAATACAGTCATGCAAATCAAAGAAAAATGTCAGAGCTTCATGAAGAAAGAAATCAGAGTAGATAATTTTACTGTTTTGCAACAAATTGGCAGCAATAGCCACCACTTGGCAGTAAGATAGGGCTCTAAAGTGTTAAAACTTTTAAAGGGCTTCGTTGAAACTTTTTAGTGATTCATTTAAAATCATATTAGGATTTGTTATTTCGAGATCTATATATTAGCCATATTCTTATAAATTAGGGTTTCATATAATTTAGTGTATACTTTTGATTGAATAAAAAAAGATAAAGTTACAAGAACATGAGGTTTTGGAGAAGTAAAGTCAAATACAGTCATGCAGATTAAAGGAAAAAAGCCAAAGCTTTATAAAGAAGAAATCAGAGGCCATAATTTTACTATTTTGTCACCAATTGGTGGCAAAAGCCGCCATTTGGTGTCAAGGTAGAGCTCAATTGTGCATAAATTTTTACAGGGGCTTATTGTAACTTTTTTATCTGTTCAGTTGTAATCCGATTAGGGTTCGGTATTTCGAGGTCTGTATATTTTTATATCCTTGTAAATTAGGGTTTCATAAAATTTATTGTACACTTTTGATTGAATAAAAGAGGATAAAACTACAAGAATACGAAGCTTCAGAGAAGAAAAGTTAAATACAGTCAAGCAGTTAAAAGAAAAAATGCCAGAGTTTCTCGAAGAAGAAGTCAAAGGCCATAATTTTACTATTTTGTTGCCAATTGGCGGCAATAACTGCTATTTGGCAGCAAGAAGAACTCAAAAGTGTTGAAATTTTTACTGGGGCTTCATTGCAAATTTTTAGTTATCAAATTGTAATCAAATTATGGTTTTGTATTCCGAGTTCTAAATATTTGCCTTATCCTTGTAAATTAGGATTTTATATAATTTATCGTACACTTTTGATTGAATCAAAGTGGATAAAACTAGAAGAACACGATGCTTCAATGAAGCAAAGTCAAATATAATCATGCAGATCAAAGAAAAAATGCCAGAGCTTCATGAAAAAGAAACCAGAGGCCATAATTTTACTGTTTTGTTGACTATCGGTGGCAGTAGCAGCCATTTGATGGCAAGGTAGAGCTCGACAGTGTTGAAATTTTTACAGGGGCTTGTTGAACTTTTTAGCTATTCGGTTATACTCAGATTAGGGTTTAGTATTCCGAGGCTTATATATTAGTCGTATCCTTGTAAATTAGGGTCTTATGTAATTTATCGAACACTTTTGTTTGAATAAAAGAAGGTAGAACTACAAGAGCATGAAGCTTCAGGGTAGCAATGGCAAATACAATCATTCCGATCAAACAAAAATGTTAGAGCTTTATGAAGAATAAATCAAAGGCCATAATTTTACTGTTTTGGCAATAGCTGCTATTTGGCAGCAAAGTAAAACTTGAAAGTGTTGAAATTTTTACAGAGGCTTCAGCTAAACTTGTTGGCTATTCAGTTATAATTAATTTTAGATTTGGTATTTGGAGGCCTATATATTAGCTAAATCCTTAAAAATTAGGTTTTCATATAATTTATCGCGCACCTGTAATTGGATAAAAGGGGATAAATTTATAAGACACGAAGTTTCAGAGAGGAAAAGTCAAATATAGTTATGCAGATCAAAGAAAAATTGTTAGAGTTTCAGAAAGAAGAAATGAGAGGCAATAATTTTACTGTTTTGCTACCAATTGGTGGCAATAACTTGCATTTAGTGGCACGGTAGAGCTCAAAATTATTAAAAAATTTCATGAACTTCCGTTTAACTTTTTTGCTATTCAGTTATATTCTGATTAGGTTTTTTATTCTAAGTCCTATATATTAGTCATATCCTCATGTAATTTATTGTACACTTTTGATTGAATAAAAAGGATAAAACTATAAAACATGAGGCTTTAGAGAAGCAAAGTCAAATACAGTCCTGTAGATCAAAGAAAAAATGGCACAGCTTCATAAAGAAGAAATCAAAAACCATAATTTTACTGTTTTGATGCCAATTGACGGCAAAAGCCTCCATTAGGTGGCAAGATAGAGCTCGAAAGTGTTGAAATTCTCATAGGGGTTTCGTTGTAACTTTTAACTATTAAGTTATAATCATATTAGTTTTTGATATTCAAAGACCTATATATTACGAGAACACTATTGATTGTATAAACGAGGATAAAACTATGAGAACACGAAGTTTCAGAGAAGTAAAGTTAAATATAGTCATGCATATAAAAAAATGCTAGAGCTTCAAGAAAAAGAAATCATAGGACATAATTTTACTATTTAGATACCAATTGGTGGCAATAGCCGGTATTTGGTTGCAAGGTAGAGCTTGAAAATATTGAAATTTTATCGGAGCTTCCTTGTAACTTTTTTGCTATTAAGTTGTAATCAGATTAGGGTTTTGTATACAGATGCCTATATATTAGTTGTATCCTTGTAAATTATGATTTCATTTAATTTATCGTACACTTTTGATTGAATGAAAGAGAATAAAGTTACAAGAACACAAAGTTTCAAAAAAGCAAAGTCAAATACAGTTATGCAGATCAAATAATAAATGCTAGAGATTTATGAAGAATAAATTTGATGCCATAACATTGCGGATTTGCTGCCAATTGGAGGCAAGGTCGAGCCCAAGCATGTTGAAAAATTTTCAGAAACTTCGTTTTAACTTTTTAGCTATTCAGCAATATTAAGATAAAAGTTTGATATTCCGAGGCCTATATATTTGTCCTATCATTGAAAATAAGGGTTTCATGTAATTTATCGTGTACTTTTGATTAAGTAAAAAAGGATAAAGCTATTAGAACATGAAGTTTCAGAGAAGCAAAGCCAAATACAGTTATGCAGATTGAAGAAAAATATAGAGGCTACCTGAAGAAGAAGTTAGAGGCCATAATTTTATTGTTTTCCCGCCAATTGGTGGCAATAGCCACCATTTGGTAGCAAGGTAGAGCTCGAAAGTATTCATATTGCAAATTTTTAGATATTAAATTGGAATCCGATAAGGGTTTTGTATTCCGAAGCCTATATATTAGCCTTATCCTTGTAAACTAGGGTTTCATGTAATCTATCGTACACTTTTTATTGAATAAAAGAGGATAAAACTTCAAGAACGCGAGGCTTGAGAGAAGCAAAGTCAAATATAGTCATGTAAATCATAGAAAAAATGCCAGATCTTCATGCAGAAAAAAATCAAAAACCATAATTTTACTGTTTTGTTGCCTATTGGTGGTAATAGCCGACATTTGGTGGCAAGGTAGAGCTCGACAGTGTTAAAATTTTTACTGAGGCTTCGTTGTAACTTTTTAGCTATTCGGTTATACTCAGATTAGGGTTTAATATTCCGAGGCTTATATATTAGCCATATCCTTGTAAATTGGGGTTTAATGTAATTTATCGTAAACTTTTGATTCAATTAAGGAGGATAGAACCTCAAGAACACGAAGCTTCAGCGAAGCAATGTCAAATACAGTCATGCATGCAGATCAAACAAAAATAATAGAGCTTCATGAAGAATAAATCAGAGGTCATAATTTTACTGCTTTGCCACCAATTGCCGCCATTTGGCGGCAAGGTAGAGCTCAAAAGTTTTGAATTTTTTGCAGGGGCTTCGTTGAAATTTTTTGGCTGTGCAGTTATAATCAGATTCGGATTTGTATTTTGATGACTATATAGTAGCCGTATCCTTAAAAATTAGAATTTCATGTAATTTATTGTACACTTGTCATTGAATAAAAGAGAATAAAGCTATTAAAAAAATGATTTTTCAATGAGGCAAAGTCAAATACAATCATGCATATCAAAGAAAAAGCATTGCTCATGAAGAAGAAATCAGAGGCCATACTTTTACTGTTTTTATACCAATTGGCAGCAATCGCCGCCATTTGGAGGCAAGGTAGAGCTCGAACATGTTAAAATTTTTATAGGGGCTTCATTATAAGTTTTTAGCTATTTAGTTATAATCAGAATAAATTTTGTATTCCGAGGCCGATATATTAACCGCATCCATGTAAATTAGGGTTTCATTCAATTTATTGTACACTTTTGATTGAATAATGGAGAGTAAATCTTCAAGAACATGGAGTTTTAGAGAAGTAAAGTCAAGTACAATAATATAGATCAAAGAAGAAAAGATAGAGCTCATGAAGAAGAAATTTGAGGCCATAATTTTACTATTTATCTGCCAATTAACGGCAATAGCCTCCATTTTGCAGCAAGGTAGAACTCTAATGTGTTGAAATTTTACAGCAGCTTCGTTGTAACTTTTTATCTATTCATTTGCAATTAGTTAAGGGCTTGGTATTTCGATACCTATATATTAGCTATATCCATTAAAATTAGGGTTTCATGTGATTTATTGCACACTTTTGATTGAATAAAAGAGGATAAAACTACGAGTACACGAAGCTTCAATGAAGCAGAGTCAAATATAGTCATGCAGATCAAGGAAAGAATGTTAGAGCATCATGAAGAAGAAATCAGATGCCATAATTTTACAGTTTTGTTGCCAATTGGAGGCAAGATCGAGCCCAAATATGTTGAAATTTTTACAAGAGTTTCGTTGTAATATTTTACCTATGCAGTTTTAATCAGATAAGCGTTTGATATTAGCCGTATCCTTGTGAATTAGGGTTTCATTTAATTTATTATACACTTTTGATTGAATAAAAGAGGATAAAGCTACAAGAACAAGAAGCTTCAAACAATCCAAGCCAAATACAGTCGTGCAGATCAAGGAAAAAATGCCAGAGCTTCATGAAGAAGATATCGAAGGCTACGAATTTATTATTTTCTGCCCGTTTGTGAAAGTAGTCACCATTTTGCGGCAAGTTAGAGCTCAAAAGTGTTGAAATTTTTTATAGGGGCTTCATCGTAACTTATTAGTGATTCAGTTTTAATTAAATTAGGGTTTGGTATTCCAAAATCTATATATTAGCCGTATCCTTTTAAATTAGGATTTCATTTAATTTATCGTAGACTTTTGATTGAATAAAAGTGGAAAAGCTATAAGAACACGAAGTTTTAGAGAAGCAAAGTCAAATACAGTCATGCAGATCAAAAAAAAAATGCTAGAGCTTCATTAAAAGAAATCAGAGGCAATAATTTTACTGTTTTGCCTCCAATTGGTGGCAATAATTAGCATTTGGTGCCTAGGAAGAGCACAAAAGTGTAGAAACTATTACAGGAACTTTCTTATAACTTTCTTACTATTCAGTTGTAATCAGATTAGGGATTGCTATTTTGAAGCCTATATATTTATCGTATCCTTGTAAATTAATGTATCATGTAATTTATTGTACAATTTTGATTGAATAAAAGAGGATAAACCACACAAACACGAGGTTTCAGAGAAGCAAAGTCAAATAAAGTCATTTAGATCAAAGAAAAATGATAAAGCATCATGAAGAAGAAATCAAAGGCTATAATTTTACTGTTTTGCGGCCAATTGGTGGCAATAGCCAGTATTTGGTAGCAAGATAGAGCTCGAAAGTGCTAAATTTTTACAGAAGCTTCCTTGTAACTTTTTTGCTATTCATTTGTAATCAGATTGTAGTTTGGTATTCTGAGATAATATATTAACCGTGTCTTTGTAAATTATGGTTTTATGTAATTTATCATACATTTTTGATAGAATAAAAGAGGATAAAGCGACAAAAACACAAAGTTTCAAAGAAGCAAAGTCAAATACAGTCATTCAGATCAATGAAAAAATGCTAGAGTTTTTTGAAGAAGAAATCAAAGGCCATAGTTTTGTAGTTTTACTGCCAATTGGAGGCATGGTTGAGCACAAAAGTGCTAAAATTTTTATAAGAGGTTCATTGTAACTTTTTGCTTGTCAGTTGCAATCTGATGAGGCTTGGTATTCCGAGCCCTATATATTACCTGTATCCTAGTAAATTGGGATTTCATGTAATTTATTGTGTACTTTTGATTGAATAAAAGAGGATAAAACTATAAGAGCATGAAGTTTTAGAGAAGCAAAGTCAAATATAGTCATTCAAATCAAAAAAGTGCCAGAGCTTAATGAAAAAGAAGTTAGAGGCCACAATTTTACTGTTTTACTGCCAATTGGTGGAAATAACTGCTAGTTGACATCAAAGTAGAGCTCGATTGTGTTGAAATTATTTCAGGAGCTTCGTTGCAAATTTTTAGCTATTAAATTATTATCAGATTTGGGATTTGTATTTCGAGACCTATATATTAGCCGTATCCTTGTAAATTAGAGTTACATGTAATTTATCGTACACTTTTAATTGAATAAAAGAGGATAAAATGACAAAAACATGAGGATTTAGAGAAGCAAAGTCAAATATAGTCATACAGATCAAAGAAAAAGGGCCAGAGCATCATGAAGAAGGAATCAAAAGCTATAATTTAACTGTTTTGTTGCCAATTGGTGGCTATAGCCGCCATTTGGTGCAATGTAGAACTCGAAAGTGTTGAAAATTTTATAGGGGGTTTCTTTCTAACTTTTTAGCTATTCAGTTGTAATTAGATTGGGGTTCGGTATTTCGAGGCCTATATAGTAGATGTATCCTTGTAAATTAGGGTTTCAAATAATTTATCTTATATTTTTGATTGAATAAAAGAGGATAAAACTTCAAGAACACGAAGCTTCAGAGAAGTAATCACAAATACAGTCATGCAAATCAAAGAAAAATGTCAAAGCTTCATGAAGAAAGAAATAAGAGGATATAATTTTACTGTTTTGCAACCAATTTGCAGCAGTAGCAGCCACTTGGCAGTAAAATAGTGCTCGAAAGTGTTAAAATTTTTACAGGGGCTTCGTTGAGACTTTTTAGCGATTCATTTAAAATCATATTATGGTTTATTATTTTGAGGTCTATATATCAGCCATATTCTTATAAATTAGGGTTTCATGTAATTTAGTGTATACTTTTGATTGAATAAAAGAGAATAAAGTTACAAGAGCACGAAGTTTTAGATAAGCAAAGTCAAAAGCAGTCATACAGATCAAAGGAAAAATGCCAAAGCTTTATAAAAAAGAAATCATAGGCCATAAATTTGTTGTTTTGTCGCCAATTGGTGGCAATAGCCACCATTTGGCATCAAGTTAGAGCTCAAACGTGCATAAATTTTTACATGGGCTTCGTTGTAACTTTTTTATCAGTTCAGTTGTAAGCATATTAGGGTTTGGTATTTCGAGATCTGTATATTTGTATATCCTTGTAAATTAGGGTTTCATGAAATTTATTGTACACTTTTGATTGAATAAAAGACGATAAAACTTCAAGAACACAAAGCTTCATCGAAGAAAAGTCCAATACAGTCATGCAGATGAAAGAAAAGTATGTTAGAGATTCATGAAGAAGAAATTAGAGACCATAATTTTACTGTTTTACCACTAATTGGCGGCAATTGCTGCCAATCGTCTCCAAGAAAGAGCTCGACCGTGTTGAAAATTTTACAAGGATTTCGTTGCAACTTTTTAGCTATTCAGTTATAATTAGATGCGGTTTTGATATTCCGAGGCCTATATATTAGCCATATCCTTATAAATTAGGGTTTATGTAATTTATCACACACTTTTAATTGAATTGAAAGGATAAAACTACAAGAACTAGAAGCTTCAGAGAAGCAATATTAAATACAATCAATGTAGATAAAAAAATGCAAGAGTTTCATGAATAAGAATTCATAGTCCATAATTTTAATATTTTGCCGCCAATTGATGGCAATAGTGCCATTTGGCTGCAATATAGAGCTCGAAAGTGTTGAAATTTTTATAGAGGCTTCGTTGCAACATCTTTATCTATTCAGTTATAATCAGATTAGGATTTGGTATTATGAGGTCTATATATTAGCCATATCTTTGCAAATTTGGATTTCATGTAATTTAATTAACACTTTTAATTGAATAAAAGAGTATAAAACTACTAAAACACGAAGCTTCAAACGGGCAAAGTCAAATACAGCCATGTAGATGAAAGAAAAAATGCTAGAGATTCATGAAGTAGAAATCATAGGCCATAATTTTACTGTTTTGCCCCCCAATTGGTGCTAATAGCCACCATTATATTTGTTGTATCTTGTAAATTAGGGATTTATTTAATTTATCGTACACTTTTGATTGAATAAAATAGGATAAAGCCATAAGAACATGAAGTTTCAAAGAAGCAAAGCAACATATAGTCATTCTGATAAAAAAAAAATGTCATAGCTTCAAGATCAAGAAATCAGAGGCCTTAATTTTACTGTTTTAATGTCTATTGGCGGTAATACCCACCATTTGGTAGCAAAGTAGAGTTCAAAAGTGTTGATGTTTTTATAGAAGTTTCGTTATGACTTTTTAGATATTTAATTATAATCTGATTAGGGTTTGGTATTTCGAGACATATATATTTGTCATATTCTCAGAAATTGGGGTTTCATATAATTTATCGTATATTTTTTATTTAATAAAAGAGGATAAAGCCACAAGAATATGATGCTTTAGAGAAGTAAAGTAAAATAAAGTCATAGAGATGAAAGAAAAAATGCAAAAGATTCATAAAGAAGAAATCAAAGGCCATAATTTTCTTGTTTTGCTGCCAATTGGGGGCAATAACGACCATTTGGCTGTAACAAAGAGCCTGAAAGTATTGAAACTTTTACAGAGGCTTCGTTGTAACTTTTTAGCTATTTAGTATAATCGGATTACGGTTTGGTAATACGAGGTCTATATGTTAATTGTATCCATGTAAATTAGGTTTTTTAGTAATTTATCGTACAGTTTTGATTGACTGAAAGAGGATAAAGCTGCAAGAATATGAAGCTTGAAAGAAGCATTGTTAAATACAGCCATGCAGATCAAAGGAAAAAAGCTAGAGCTTCATGAATAAGAAATCAAAGTCTATAATTTTACTGTTTTGATACAAATTGGCGGCACGATAGAGCCCAAAAATATTAAAATTTTTCAGAAGCTTTGTTTTAACTTTTTAGCTATTCAATTATAATCAGATTAGGGTTTGGAATTCTGAGGACTATATATTAGACGTATTCTTGTAAATTAGGCTTTCATGTAATTTAACGGACAATTTTGATTGAATAAAAGAGGATGAAGCTACACGAACACGATGCTTAAGTGAAGCAAAACCAAATACAACCATGCAGATCAAAGAAAAAATGCCAAAGATTTATTAAGAAGAAATTAGAAGTCATAATTTTACTTTTTTGCTATCTACTAGCCAGAATTTGGTGGCAAAGTAGAGCTCGAAATTGTTCAAATTTTGAAAGACGTTTCGTTGTAACTTTTTAGCTATTCAATAGTAATCAGATTAGGATTTGGTATTTTGAGGCCTATATATTAGTTGTATCTATTTAGTTATATTTTTAAGTAGTTTATCGTACACTTTTGATTGAATAAAAGAAGATTAAGCTACAAGAACACGAAGATTTAGAGAAGCAAAATCAAATACAGTCATGCAAATTAAAGAAAAAATGGTAGTGCTTCATGAAGAAGAAATTAGATGTTATAATTTTACTATTTTGCTTCAAATTGGCAGCAATAGCTGCCATTCGGTGGGAAGTTAAGCTCGAAAGTGTTGAAATTTTTACAGGAGCTTCATTGCAACATCATTATCTATTCATTTGTAATCATATTAGGGTTTGGTATTCTGAGGTCTATATATTAGTCGTATCTTTTTAAATTAGGATTTCATGTAATTTAATGTACACTTCTGATTGAATAAAATAGGATAAAAGTACAAGAACACGAAGTTTCAGAGAAGCAAAGTCAAATACAGTCATGCAGATGAAAGAAAAAATGCCAGAGATTCATGAAGAATAAATTAGACACCATAATTTTACTCTTTTGCTGCCAATTAGCGGCAATAGCCACCATTTATCAGCAAGGAAGAGCTCGAGCGTGTTGAAAATTTTACAGGGCTTCATTGTAATTTTTTAGCTATTCAGTTGTAATTAGAGGGTTTGGTATTTCGAGACCAATATGATGGCCGTATCCTTGTAATTTAGAATTTCATGTAATTTATCGTACACTTTTGATTGAATAAAAGCGAAAAGAACACGAAGTTTCAGAAAAGAAATGTCGAATACAGTCATGTAAATCAAGGAAAAAAAATTGCTAGAGCCTCATGAAGAAGAAATCAGTGGCTATAATTTTGCTATTTTGCCGCTAATTGATGACAATAGCCGCCATTTGGTAGTAAGGCAGAGCCCAAAGGTATTGAAATCTTTACCGGGGCTTTGCTGTAACTTTTTATCTATTCAGCTTTAATCAAATTAGGGTTTGGTATTCTGAGGTATATATATTAGTTGTACCCTTATAAATTAGGGTTTCATGTAATTTATCGTACACTTTTGATTGAATAAAAGGGGATAAAACTAAAAGAAACAAAGCTATAGAGAAGCAAAGTCAAATACAGTCATGTAGATGAAAGAAAAAATGCTAGAGATTTATGAAGAAGAAATCAGAGGTCATAATTTTCAATTGATCGCAATTCTTGCCATTTGGCGGCAAGACAGAGCTAAAAAGTGTTAAAATTTTAATAGGAGTTTCGTTATAACTTTTTTACTATTCAGTAGTAATCAGATTAGGGCTTAGTATTTCGAAACCTATATATTTGTTGTATCCTTGTAAATTAAGATTTGATATAACTTGTCGTACACTTTTGATTAAATAAAAGTGTATAAACTATAAGAACACGAAGCCTCGAAGAAGCAAAGACAGTCATGCAGATGAAAAAATGCCAAAGATTCATGAAGAAGAAATCAAAGGCCATTATTTAAAAGTTTTGCGCCAATTGGCAGCAATAGCCACCATTTGGCGGTAAGCCTAAAAGTGTTGAAATTTTTATAGGGCTTTATGTATGTTTTTAGCTATTTTACATATGCTTAGCTTTATGAAGATGAAATCAAAGGCAATAATTTTACTATTTTACTACCAATTGGTGGCAATACCCGCCATTTGGTGACAAGTTAGAACCCAAAAGTGTTGAAATTTTTATAGAAGATTCGTTGTAACTTTTAACTATTCAATTGTAAATTGATTAGGGATTGATATTCTGAGACCAATATATTTTCCGTATCCTCTTAAATTTGAGTTTACTGTAATTTATTGTACACTTTTGATTGAATAAAAGAGGATAAAACTATAAGAACACGACGCTTCAGAAAAGCAAAGTCAAATAAAGTCATGGAGATGAAAGAAAAAAATGCTAGAGATTCATAAAAAAAGAAATCAGAGGCCATAATTTTCTTATTTTGCCTCGAATTAGCGGCAATAGCCACCATTTGGCATTAACATGGAGACCAAAAGTGTTGAAATTTTTACAGGAGCTTCATTGTAATTTTAAGCAATTCAGTTATAATCTTATTAGGGTTTGGCACTCTGAGGCTATATATTAGTCATATCCCTATAAATTAGGATTTCCTATAATTTATTGTACAATTTTGATTGTCTAAAAGAGTATAAAGCTACAAGAACACGAAACTTCATAGAAGCAAAGTCAAATACAGTCATGCAGATTAAAGACAAAAGCCAGAGCTTCATGAATAAGAAATCAAAGGCTAAAATTTTACTGTTTTGCTGCAAATTGACGGCAAGATAGATTGTAAAAATGTTAAAATTTTTACAGAAGGTTCATTGTAACTTTTTAGATATTCAGTTGTAATCATGTTAGTGTTTAGTATTCTGAGGCCTATATATTAGTCGTATTCTTATAAATTAGGGTTTTATATTATTTATCATATATTTTGAATGAATAAAAGAGGATGAAGCTTTAAGAACATGAAGCTTCAGAGAAGTAAAGCCAAATACAGTCATGCAGATCAAAGGAAAAATGCTAGAGCTTCATGAAGAAGAAATCAGAAGCCATAATTTTACTGTTTTGCTGCTATTGGCGGCAATAGTTGCCATTTGGCGGCAAAGTAGAGCTCGAAAGTGTTGAAATTTTTAAAGGCGCTTTGTTGTAACTTTTTACCTATTTGGTTGTAATCAGATTAGCGTTGATACACCGAGGCTTATATATTAGCTGAATCCTTGAAATTAGTGTTTCATGTAATTTATTGTACACTTATGATTGAATAAAAGAGGATAAAACTACTAGAACACAAAGCATCAGAGAAACAATACTAAATACAGTCATGCAGATCATCGAAAAAAATGCAAGAGCTTTATTAAAAGGAAATTAGAGGCAATAATTTTACTGTTCGTAACCATTTGGTGGCAATAATAGCCATTTAGCAGCAAGGCAGAGCCTAAAAGTGTTGAAATATTTACGAAAGTTTCGTTGTAACTTTTTTCGTATTCAATTGTAGTCAGATTAGGGTTTTATACTTCAAGACCTATATATTAGCTGTATCCTTATAAATTAGGGATTCATGTAATTTATTGTACATTTTTTATTGAATAAAATAGGATAAAGCAACAAAAATATGAAGCTTCAGAGAAGCAACATCAAATACAGTCATGTACATAAAAAAAAAAAAAACCAGAGCTGCATGAATAAGAAATTAGAGGTCATAATTTTACTACTTTGTTGGCAATTGGCGACAAGGTAGAGACCAAAAGTGATGAAATTTTTTACAGGAGCTTCGTTATAACTTTTAGCTATTAAGTTGAAATTTGATTAGGGTTTGCTATTCCGAAGCCAATGTAGTAGCTGTATCATTGAAAATTTGAGTTTCAAGTAATTTATCATACACTTTTAGTTGAATAAATGAGGATAAATCTACAAGAAGACGTAGCTTCAGGGAAGCGAAGTCAAATACAGTCAACATATCAAAGAAAAAAATGCTAAATCTTCATGTACAAGATATTAGATTCAATAATTTTACTGTTTTGTTGTCAATTGGTGGCAATAGCCGCCATTTGGCAGCAAGTTAGAGCCCAAAAATGTTGAAATTTTATAGAAATTTGATTGTAACTTTTTAGCTATTTAGTTTTAATTCGATTAAGATTTGGTATCCTAAGACCTATATATTTGCTGAATCCTTTTAAATTAGGGTTTCATGTAATTTATTGTGTACTTTAGATTGAATAAAAGTGGATAAAACTATTAGAACACAATGATTTAAAGAAGCAAAGTCAAATATAGGCATGCAGATGAAATAAATTAGATGCCATAATTTTACTGTTTTGCAACCAATTGGCGACAATAGCCACTATTTGGTAGCAAGATAGTGCTTGAAATTGTTGAAACTTTTACAGGGGTTTCGTTATAACTTTATAACTATTTAGTTGTAATCAGATTATGGTTTCGTATTCTGAGGCCTATATATTAGCCATGTCCTTATAAATTAGGGTTTCATGTAATTTATCATATACTTTTGATTTAATAAAAGCAAAAAAAGCTAGGAAAGCATGAAGGTTCAGAGAAATAAAGTCAAATACAGTCAAGCAGATCAAAGAAAAAATACCGGAGATTCATGAATAAGAAATCTGAGACAATAATTTTACTGTTTTACTGCAAATTGGATGCAAGGTAGAAACCCAAAATTGTTAATACAGGAGTTGCGCTGTAACTTTTTAGCTATTAAGTTGCAATCAAATTAGGATTCGGTACTCCAAGGTCTATATATTAGTTATATCCTTGCAAATTAGGGTTTCATGTAATTTATTGTATAGTTTTGATTGAATAAAAGAGAATAAAGCTACAAGAATAGGAAGTTTTAGAGAAGTAAAGCCAAATACAATTATGTAGATCAAAGAAAAAAATAAGAGCTTAATGAAGAAGAAATCAGAGGTCATAATTTTATAGTTTTGCTACCTATTGGTGCAAACTAGAGCTCAAAAGTGTTAAAATTTTATACAAGTTTCGTTGTAACTTTTAACTATTCAATTGTAATCAGATTAGTCTTTGGCATTTTGAGACCTATATATTTATTGTTTCCACTTAAATTAGGGTTTTATGTAATTTATCGTAACATTTTGATTGAATAAAACTGGATAAAACTATAAGAACGCTACACGTTAGAGAAGCAAAGTCAAATACAGTTATGTAGATGAAAGAAAAAATGCCAAATATTCATGAAGAAGTAATCTAAGGCCATAATTTTACTATTTTGCTGCCAATTGACAGCAATATCCACCATTTGAATGTAACGTAGTGCCCGAAAGTGTTAAAATTTTTATAGGGACTTAGTTGTAACTTTTAGACATTTAGTTATAATCTAATTAGAGTTTGATACTCTAAGGCCTATATATTAGTCATATCCTTGTAAATCAGGGTTTTATGTAATTTATCGTATACTTTTTATTGACTGAAAGAGGATAAACCTACAAGAACACGAAACTTCTGAGAAGCAAAGTCAAATACGGTCATGCTGATCAAAGAAAAAAATGCCAGAGCTTCATTAGTAAGAAACTGAGGCTATAAATTTAGAGTTTTGCTGCAAATTGGCAGCAAGGTAGGGCCCAAAAGTGTTAAAATTTTTACAGGAGTTTCATTGTAACTTTTTAGCTATTCAGTTGTAATCAGATTAGGTTTGATACATCAAGGCCTATATATTATCGTATCCTTGTAAATTAGGATTTCATGTAATTTATCTACAATTTTGATTGAATAAAAGAGGATAAAGTTACATGAACATGAAACTTCAGAGAAGCAAAATCAAATACAGTCATGCAAATCAAAGAAAAAATGTCAAAGCTTTATGAAGAACAAAATCAAAGGCCCAATTTTACTATTTTGCTACCTATTGGCTGCAATGGCTGCCATTTGGTGGCAAATTAGAGCTAAAAAGTGTTGAAATTCTTAAAAGAGCTTCGTTGTAGACTTTAAGCTATTCATTTACAATCAGATTAGGGTTTGATATTCCAAGGTCTATATATTAGCCGTATCCTTGTCAATTATGGTTTCATGTAGTTTATCATACACTTCTGATTAAATAAAATAAGGTAAAGCTACAAGAACACGAAGCTTCAGAGAATCAAAGTCAAATGTAGCCATGTAAATCAAATAAAAAATACTAGAGCTTTATGAAGAAGAAATAAGAGGCCATTATTTTACTGCTTTGCTACAAATTGGTGGTAATAGCCACCATTCGATGGGAAGTTAGAGCTTGAAAATATTGAAGTTTTTATAGAGACTTCATTTTAACTTCTTAACTATTCAGTTGTGAACAAATTAGGGATTTGTATTCCGAGGCTATATATTAGTTGTATCCTTCTAAATTAGGATTTCATGTAATTTATCGTACTGTTTTGATTGAATAAAAGAGTATAAAGTTACTAAAAACACAAATCTTAAGAGAAGAAAAGTCAAATACAGTCATCAGATCAAAGAAACAAATGCTTGATATTCATGAAGAAGAAATCAAAGGCAATATTTTTACTATTTTGCTGCTAATTAGTAGCAATAGCCAACATTTGTGGCAAGGTAGAGCCCAAAAGTGTTGAAAATTTTGCAAAAGCTTCATTATAAATTTTTAACTATTCAGTTGTAATTAGATTAGGGTATAATATTCCAAGGCTTATATATTTACCGTATCCTTGTAAATTAGGATTTCATATAATTTATCGTACACTTTCGATTGAATAAAGGAGTATAAAACTATAAAACACAAAGTTTTAGAGAAGCAAAGTCAAATACAATTATGCAGACGAAAGAAAAAAATGCCAAAGATTCATGAAGATGAAATCAGTGGCCATAATTTTAATATTTTGCCGCCAATTGGCGGCAATAACCACCATTTGGAGGTATCATATAGCAAAAGTGTTGAAATTTTTACAGGGGTATTTGTTGTAACTTATTACCTATTCAGTTATAATCTGATTATAATTTAGTACTTCGAGGCCTATTTATTAGTCGTATCTTTTTAAATTAGGGTTTCATGTAATTTATTGTACACTTTTGATTGACTAAAGGAGGATAAGGCTATAAAAAATATGAAGCTTTAGAGAAGTAAAGTCAAATACAGTCAACATATCAAAGAAAAAAAACTGCTAGATCTTTATGAATATGAAATCAGAGATAATAATTTTACTATTTTGCCACCATTTGGAAAAAATTAAGTTCTGAAAAATCTTTTGACAAAGAAGAAGAGTATACGATAGGATACGGCGAAATAACTCCTATTCCAGAACAAGAGATAAAGGAGGTAGTATGAAAGTTAGATCACATTGACAGTTTATGAACTAGTTCAAAATAAAAGAGACCAAGTCAACAAATTAATATGATGCAAGTCAGAAAATATACTCCAAACATGAGAGTTACTCAATAGTTGAGTTGATTAATTGCTGGAAAGAGTTGTATAGGGATCAAAATAGCACCATTCAAAGGAAAGATTATCTAGTAAATAGGATACAAGAGACGTACCTCCAGTATAAAGATGTGTTACACCATTTCAAATTTGACCCTGGGATGCAACTTGGATGAAGATAAAAAAAAAAAAATGAGAGCATCACGAATTCAGGGAATAAAGACTGTGAGGAAACTACACATGATGAGTACAAGACAGAATCTAAAGAAAATAGCAAATCTAACAATGAATTGATAAATGTCAGTGAAGGTAGCAAGACTTCATTAGATTGGAATGATTTGCAAATGGGAAAAAATTTGAGGGTTAATGATTTAATAAATTGGAGTATATCACAAGGAAAAAATTATCCGGATCTATCTAATATACACTTTACGGACAAACGAAAGGTCATAAATGACTTGGCATAACCCCTAACAATCATAATAACAAACCATGAAAAGGCATGGGATAAAAAAGGATTTGTTAGTTACATCACGGGAACCTTACAAGAAGATGTGTTGCAATGGATAAATTCAAAAGAAATAAAAGATAAGCAAAAAGAGTGTGTTAAAGACAACAAAATCACTAGGTTTGAAGATGTCCACTGATGTGATAATTTACTGTAAGTATACAGTGTTGATTGTAGCGCTATATAGGTCGTTCCACAGAGATCTCAGGTGTTTTGTGATTCTTACTAATTATATAGTTTAACAAAGTAACGAAGGATTCTAAGTTAGATTTAAGAGTTATTCTAATTAGCCTAGGATCTAGAATCCACTAGTTTCCAACCAAATATTTACTTATATTATCTGTTTCTATCATAAAAACTTGATTTCTTAGTTTAATCTTTATTTAAATAGCCCTAAGCATGAGCTATCAAATAGTATGCAAGAATAACTCATTAAAAATACTACTTTTCATAAAAATAAACTAAATCATTAGATAATTCTTTGAATAAGATAAAAATCAACAACTCCAAACTCTAACTAAGCATAGGCTATCAAGAAACTTAATTCAAGTATAACGTATCAAAATATTAATCTTTAAGTTCTTGTAGTTTAATCTCTTTATAGAAAAATCATGTCTTTATTTAATTTCATTTAAGAAGAAAATACTAGAAAGAAATTACATGGTGGATTTTAGTTTCATTTACATTCTAGAGCTAAACTAAATTAGCTACTCAAAGTTCTAATTAGCAACATCATATTTTATCTAGAAAGCAATTAAAGATTATAGTAGAAAACAAGACAAATCTATCTAGAAATCAATTAGAAGAAGATTACCTAAGAACAATTGATATGCAGCAAAGGTTACCACTAGAGTCGGTATTGTGGTCGTCACCCTTTCAGCAAACCCTAATTTTTATTAATAAAATATGAGTATAAACTCTCTCCAACTTCATTTATGATTAATTTCTACATAAAAAAAACCTTAGAATACAGGATACGACTAATAAATAAGCTTCGGAAATCAAACCCTAATTATAACAGAACTGAAACACTAAAAAATTACATCGAAGCCCTCTAAGAAAATTCAGCTTGTGGGCCCACTTTTGTTCTGCAAAATGGTGGCAAAATGCCGCCAAATAGCGGCACTAATATGGAGTTGCCTTCTGGTTTTTCTCCTGCACGAGTCTTGTGTCTTATTCTTTTGATTCTCCTGACTGTATTGCACTTTTACTCTCTAAAGTATTTTCATCTTGTAGTTTTGCTCTCTTTGAACTCTTTTATAGGATTTGTTTCCTAATTCAGCTCTGATTTCATGCCATCTCTTTGTACAAGTCGGATTACCTAAAAAAGACACTAAAAAAACCCAAGTAGAATTTATTTATATACAAAAATAGATAAAATATGAGAGGAAAAAATAATATATGATACTCATCACACTCCCACACCTATATTTTTCTAGTTCTCGAGCAAAACCTAACCCTAAAAAGAAAAAGAAAAATCCTAACTCACTTTCACAGGAATCGTGATTGCAATTAACACGTGCAGCAAGCGTTTAAATCCCTAAGTTACCCAAGTAGACGAGTATCTTCTTGTGAGAGTTTGCAATGAATATACCCACAAAATTTGTGAAGAAAATATATTAAGGAATAAAGAAAAGAAAAATATGTTAACCGAAAATAAAAAAAAAACAAAAAAATTATATAAAAGAAAGAAAAATCTTTTTTTAATAATATTTTCATCAATTAATCTCATATACAAACTCAAAAACGCATTTAGATTATCAATTTTCAAATCAAGTGTCATATCAGATACTTATTATTTTAATAAAAAATTTAAATCCTATTTTTTGATATCCACTAACAGATAATCTATTGGCTCCTATACATCTACGTGCACGTGTTAATCTACTTTAGCCTTGGACTCCAACTCTAACTCATTATTCATCTTCTCTCTCAAAATAAATTTTTTTCTTTTTTACTTTTTTTTCTTTTTTTAAGAATATTTCACTTTCATGCAAATATTCACGCTTGTTTAGGTGTAAAGTACTTGATTACTCGAATCATACTCTTTTTTTTTATCTTTTTTTTAAGAATACTTCACTCTTGAGGCTATTGCCTTAATACCATGTGCACCCCATTATTTTATCACTCTCGAGGCTATTGCTTTAATGCCTGACACTATTGCCTTAATACCAGGCACACCCCATTTTTTATTCTCACTTTTTTTAACTTTCTTTTTCTTTTTTTTAAGGAGAGAAGACTTACTCAATCGTTATCATCTTTATCCTTAAGCTAATACATTATTGTGAAGTGAAAAATAGATATATACTTGCCACAAAACTACTGTTAGCGGTATTTATTTTTTAGATTTTAATCTTTTCATAAAATTTTTCAGATTTCATCAAAGATACTACTTTTCATAAAAATAAACTAAATCATTAGATAATTTTTTGAATAAGATGAAACCAACAACTCCAAACCCTAACTGAGTGTATCGTCCAATCTACTCTTCTATCCAATTTCAAATATAAATTTATTTTTTATTTGTACTTAGATTGATCTATTGATAAAAATATATAATTTTTTTTAGTTTTTATTGTTTTTTAAAAAATTTTTTAGTTAGTTATCCGTAAACTACCCAAAGTGTAAAATAAAGAAAGCCAAAAGAAAATCTAAAAATAAAATAAAAATTCTAAAAAGCTAAAAAACCTAGAAAAATACGAAGAAAAGACTCTAACCTACTACACCACACTTAAACTCATGTATGCCCTCATATAAAAACCAATTGTGGTAAAATAAATATGAAACTATTATACAAATACTATACAAATATTGAGAGTCGTAAAAAAGTTACGATCGCAATATCATCACCCTATTAATGTATGGAAAGTGGTTACGACCTCTCGATCACTTTTTACTTTCATAGTGTGTGCGTTTTAAACATGAAGTGGGTGCATTATTATATCTCATTATCCTCCTACGAGTCACGAAATTACCTGTATGCTTCTTATGCCGTCCTCGTTTTTTCTTTGTCCACATGTAAACATTAATAATTGGGTTAAAGAATTCTTCATTATAAACCTGCCAATCATCGTTAGAAATAAACATACATGTAGAAACATTGTGAGGTGAGAAGAGTGTAATATGATCAAGTGAATGTGGTGGTTGCCCTTCTAACTCATGAAGTAATGCAAGCTCCTCTGCAAACAAATTTTCAAAAGTTTGCTCATAAATCAATGGCACATTTGCATAAGTATCATCATACATAGAATCAGTATGTGCCAATTCATCTAATAATATGAGCTCATGTTTGAAAATTTGCTCAAATGAGGGTTCATCATCAGTGCAAGAGGTCGAATAAGTGTGCAAATTATGAATCATGTTGACCTTAATGAGGGAGCTCATTGTATGCTCATCAATATAGAATATGTTTAGTACCACAGTCATATTCCAAAATGATAGTTTTATGAGGCCACTCCTACAATCAATTAATGCATTTGATGTTGCAAGGAATGGTTTACCTAAGATAACGGGAATTTGATTCCATGAATTGGAGATCAGCTCAGTTTTTAAGACTATGAAGTCTACATAAAAGATAAACTCGCCTATCTTAATGAGCACATCTTCAACTATACCAAGTGGTCTCTTAATCGAACGATCAGCTAACTGCAGTGTGATCTTGGTAGGTTGAAGTTTTCTTAATTCCAATTGCTGATAAATAGTGTAAGGAAGTAAGTTGATACTTGCCCCTAAAACAAGCAACGCCCTATCAAATGTAGTGTTCCCAGTGATGCATGAGATTGTTGGAGAACCTGAATCTTTCTACTTGACAGGAAAGAAGTTAGAGAGGATATGTGATATATTTGCAACAAGAAAAACTTTCTTAGAAATATTTCTAGCTCATTTTTTAGTACACAAGTCCTAGAGGAACTTAGCATAAGTAGGAACCTATTGTATAATATCAAGATTAACCTTCACCTGCTGAAATGTTTCAAAAAATTTTTCAACTTGCGGTGAGGGGTTCCTAAGCCAATTTAGATACAGTGCTTTGGCTCAGGAACAGGTTCTTCCAAATGATCATGTGACGGTGATTGAGGCAATGGAGATGGTTGTGGAGAAAAGGGTTGGAAGATATGGTGTAGCCTGCGAGATAGTAGGAGTGAGATCAGGGGGTATAGCTACATTATTGTCCACTTGCTTGCCAGATCTAAGCGTGTGAATGGCATTGCATTGGTGGACATGCAATTGATTAGAGTTTGAGGAACTGGCATTAGGGTTCGTTATGGATTGACTTGGAAAAGTACCCTGGCCACGTTCACTCATGTGACTCGCTAACTGTCCAAGCTGCTGCTCTATATTCTTAATAGATTGAGAGTTGACGAACAATTGCTGACATGTACTTTGAATAAAATCGGTTGACACTTTCATAAGATTTTGCATGTGTGTGTCAAGGTCGGACATATGTGATTCAAACTTTGATTGAGACTTGAGAAGATTTTCAACGTTATTCTCAAGTGACTGTAGCCACTTTTCTTGATCATTATTAGACCGTAGTTGTGGATATGAGTGGTTTTGTACATGTGGTTTATTCTGGTTGTTCTCATAATTTGAAGCGTTTAGGTGTTGATAAATACCTACATTTGGTTTTGGGAACTGACCGTTTGCTGGAGGCTGAATGTTAGGGGTTAGGGCCCCCCTGATATTGCCTTGACTCCATGAGAGATTTAGATAGTTCCTCCAGTCAGGATTGTATGTAGGAGCATATGGATTGTTCATTGGTTGTTGATACAAGGAGTTAGACTGCTCAAATGTGGGACCCATGGGAATCACTGATAGTGGACACTCCTCCATAACGTGATTTGGAGTTCCGCAATTAAAGCATATGGGACTTTGGATTTGATTCACTTAACCCACGTGTGGAGCACTAGGAGTCTCCAATACCTCAATTCTCCTCATAAAGGCTGCAATCTTAGCTTCGGTAGCTATAGAGCTGTCGACGCTGTGGATCCCACCCTTATGTGCAGAAGTTGATGCACTGTGCTTCTCAGCGGGACTCTCCCATTGCATAGTCTTTCACGATAGGTACTCAAGAAAGTCCCATGCTTCATTCTCGTTCTTTCTCATGTACTCTCCTTGACACATAGACTCAAGAAGAGTTTTGGATGTGTAATCGAGTCCTTCATACACGATTTGACACAACCGTCACTTTTCTATCGTATGGTGGGGGCACTGAGCTAAATATCCTTGAATTGTACCAAATATTTCCAGAAGGGTCCTCCCGACAGTTGACAGAATTGATTGATTTGATTTCGAATTCTTGTCGTCTTATACCTGGGATAATACTTCTTTAGAAACACTGCAACGAATTCATCCCAAGTAGTGATTGAATTAGTAGGCATACTGTACAACCACTTCTTGTCATTTTCCTTGAGTGCAAAGGGAATGAAGCGAAGTTTAATTGCGTCCTCCGATAAGTGCTGCAGTTTTATCATTATGCATAGTTTCTGAAATTCATTGATAAAGAGATATGCATCCTCTGAATCAGAACCAGTGAATTTAGGAAGTATGCTGATGTACTGCGACTTCAATTCATAATGATTACCCACTGCATGTGGAAGTTTTATGCATGATGGTAATGATGTGCGCAATGGATAACATCGATCCTGAAGGATCGGGATCAGTTTGTCCAACTTGTCATCCATGAACAAATCTGATCTCACTAGTCGACCAAATTGATCACGGGTCCAATGTGGCATGAACCAGCGACAGTGAATAAATGCGTGAATTTCCTAAACTAATGCAGGAAGTGGGGTGTGGTGGAGATAAAAATGGTGGAATAGATATGATCAAATAAAAATGTGATTCCTACTGTTCCTAAATTTTTTTGTATTTTTTACAGAACTAGGGAACCAGATCACAAAACTGGACGAAATTTGGATTTAGGAATTTACCTTCACTGCTGCCAAATAGCAGTTTTTGCCGCCAAATAGCGGCAGAACCAGAGAGTTTGACTCTCTGGTTTCTGCTGCGCAGTTCTGAGGCTTTTCTGATCCTTTTTGTCTTCTTGTATCTGCAATATCTGCTCCTTGCATACTCAACACACATTGTTAACCCATAAAATATTAAAAAAAGAAAGAAAAATACTGTCGATCCCCAGCAACGGCGATAAAACTTGATGTGATAATTTATTACAAGCGTACAGTGTCGGTTAAAGCATTATACAGCTCGTCCCACAGAGATCTTAGGTATTTTGTGATTCTTACTAATTCTATAGTCTAACGGACTAACGAAGGATTCTAAGTCGGATTTAAGAGTTATTCTAATTAGCCTATGATCTAGAATCCACTAGTTTCAACCATATATCTACTTATATTATCTTCTTCTATCATAGAAATTTGATTTTTTAGTTTAATTTTTATTTAAAGTGCCCTAAGTATGAGCTATCAAGTGGTGTGTAAGTATAACTCATAAAGATACTATTTTTCATAAAAATAAACTAAATCATTAGATAATTCTTTGAATAAGACGAAAGCCAATAGTTCCAAACCCTAACTAAGTATAGGCTACCAAGAAACTTAATTGAAGTATAACCTATCAAAATATTAATCTTCAAATTCTTGTATTTTAATTTTTTCATAGAAAAAATATGTCTTTATCTATTTTATTTAAGAAGAAAATACTAGAAATTAATTACATGGTAGATTCTAGTTTCATCTACATCCTAGAGCTAAGCTAAATTAGCTAGTCACAGTTCTAGTTAGCAAGATCATATTTTTATCTAGAAAGCAGTTAAAAATTATACTAGAAAGGAAAATAAATCTATCTACAAAGCAATTAGAAGAAGATTATCTAAGAGAAATTGATATGCATTAAAGATTACCTCTGGAGTTGGTATTGTGGCCGTCACTCCTTCAACAAATTCTAACTTTTATTAATAAAATCCGAGTACAAACTCTCTCCAACTTCCTCTATGTTTAATTTCTACATAAAAACCTTACAATACAAGGATATGGCAAATAAATAGGCTTCACAAATCAAACCTTAATTATAACAGAACTGAAATACTAAAAAAATATGTCGAAGCTCTTCAAGAAAATTCAGCATATGGGCCCAATTTTGTGCCGCAAAATGGTGGCAAAATGCTCCCAAATAGCAACATTAATATGGAGTTGCCTTTTGATTTTTCTCCTGCACGAGTCATGTGTCTTGTTATTTTGATTCTCCTATCTGTATTGCACTTTTACTCTCTAAAGTATTTTAATCTTATAGTTTTGCTCTCTTTAAACTCTTTTATAGGATTTGTTTCCTAAACCGGCTCTGATTTCATGCTATCTCCGTGTACGAATCAGATTACCTAAAAAAGACACTAAAAATACCCAAGTAGCATTTATTTTTATACAAAAATACATAAAATATGAGAGGAAAAATACAATATATGATACTCATCATCCATATAAAAGAAAATTTATGTGGATTCATAAATAACAAAGTCCAAGAGAAAGAAATACTTCATGTGTTATTCAAAAATGAATTATGCGAAATATGTTAGTTTGAAGAATTTTGCAAAAATATTTTTAGAATATTTTTTCAAATTAGATAAGACACAAAACTAGCTTGATCCATTTTTTTACAAGCTCTCAAGTCCATGGGATACTAAAACACAAAACGGATGCCTAGATTACCTATAATGAACCGAGAAGGAGGACAATTCAGGACACCATATTCACTATGCCCTTAATATAAAAACTTATAAAGATATGAAAAATACAAACAGTAGCTCTCCTAAAGGGAGGAAATACTATGTGAAGATAAATGGCAAGAAATGGAAAAAAGGAAGTAAGAATAGACAAAAACCATTTGAAGAAAAAATAAATGATAAGAGGCAACAACAGAGCCTGTTAGAACTGCTGAACGTTGGGAATAATTTTCTAAAGGAATTGGCTAAATAAGAAATACCACTATAAAAAAAACTAGATAAAAAATGAGGTTTCATCTCGACGGACGATGATAAAAGAATTTTAAAATAGCAAGCTGAGAATGCCCAAGCGGTTTTCCTACCTAAACCAGTGTCTAGAAAACTTTCTCGATGGTGGTCATGGAGAAGAAAAGGGGATTTATCAATAGTAACAAATATATTCAGAAGCGTGATGAGTCCTCCACACAAGAGAGTAAAAGGGAATGCAAGTGTTTTGAGTGTGACAAAGAAGGACATTTCGCCAGAGATTATCTTAGAGAAGTAAAAGATGTTCAAAAGATGATAAAATATTTAAAAGTCTGTTTTGAAGAAAAAATCTCCCCTTTGAATGAAGTGCTATATGAACTTGAGTATAAGATTATCTTTATGATAAACGATGATCCTATCACACCCTCAATATCAGAAATGTAGTTTGGAGAAAAGCAGCCTTTAGCTGAGGAAACATCAAAAAATGCCAACAAATAAAAAATAGCAAATTTTTGAAGAAAAGTGCTAGTAATGTATTAATCAAATTTTTGCAGATGGGAAACATGGTAAATAAGAGAAAAGCTACAACAAATAGTAACCCTTTTTCAGCAGCATTTATTGTCTACATAGGATACCAATTAGGTATCTACACAATATGGGATAAATATTATAAACAGGTCAATGGATCATGCCGCAGACATTACTACTACTGTAAGGATGCGATATCACGCCAAAGTCCACACATGTCAGAAGAAACAAAAGTAGCAAGTTTTACATATCAAGAAATTCTGAAGTTAAGTGGAGCTTGGGAGTCACATCAAAAAATAAATCTTGAAGTCAGAAATTGTTGCGCTTTTCAGATGCATATAAAACAAGGTTCAACATCCAAATCAAAAAAGTAGCCACACATCCTCGCTGAATCAAGAAGAAAAAGGATCTAGGATTGTAGTTCGGGATCTTATCACCAGAAGATTTGCAGGTGCGCAACGTCTCTAGAAAAGAAATGGACACAGAAGCAGAAGTCAACAATGCCAACGAAGCCCACCCTAAAGGAGCCCATGTATAAAGACTACTGAAGCAGTTACAAAAAGATAACAATCTAGCAGTTGGTCTATTAGGGGAGGAGTTTGGAATGTTCGTTGTTATGGTACCAAAGCAAACCACAGAGACAGAGATACACGCTCCAAAATAGTCAACACTACACCCATGAACTTACATCATCGACAGCGAGTGTTCAAATGTTAGACATGCTGCAAGAAATTCGCTTCGATCCAAGCGCTCGATGGCCACCATACAAGCCCCAGGAGGCTGAGACCAGAAATGGTACATGTTGTAAGCAAGCCTAAAGTGCACAATTGTTCCATCAGTGGAGTCGAGTTTATGAACAGAAAGGTTCTTGGGGGGCACATGAGGACGCATGGGGCTAGGGATAGACAAGAAAGCTCCAATGGCAAGAGTGGTTTGTGCTTGGATTTGAGCTTGGGACCCTCTTATGACAACAGGATGAGAAGATCTCACATCTATAGTTTTGACAAAAATCTCAGCCTTTGATAATTTTCACAACTTCATATCTCATGTAAATATAGCAAAAAAATCTGTTCAAAGTTGAGCAAAAGGAAAAGTAAATGTTTAGTGTTTAAGCTCAAACAAAATCCTTAACAGCTTATCATGCTGAGGGGAATAGCATGGTTAGCCCAACTCAAACGGTAGTTGGTAAAGGCAAGTCAAATCCGTTGATAGTTAAGGGTTTGCTCAAAATCCCATGACACAAATAGTGGAGATTCCCAACATCAACAACAGTAAAGATTCCTAACAGCCAACATCAACAGAAAGATTCCTGACCACCAACATCAACAGTGAAGATTCCTGTCAGCAATAGTGAGATTCCCTACAAAAGCAAGCCTGACATGACTAAAATTAAAATGCATTATTAAAAAGGCACCTTCATAATTAAAGAGCAAGGCCCAATCAAGAATGAATCCAAAAGCTTCACATGAATGGAATAAAAAGCTTTATAAAGAAGGAATCCAAAACTTCACAAGGAAGGAATCAAAAGCTTCACAAGGAAGGAACCTTCCTGTATAAATAGGGACTCTTGAGGAAGTGAAGGGACATCGGCTAATCGGCAAATCATCGGCAATCCACACCAACATAAGCAAGCTTCCACAACACTCTAAGATCCACAACGTCTCCTTTTCTGCATCACCATCCTCTCTCTCCCTCTCATCTTTCCCATCCGTTTTACCAGTCTTATGCCTGCCAATCAAACCACTATCCACTTGCAAAAAGCCACCACCACCTATATGTATAATTAAGTGTGCCTGAGTGTATTAGTAGTCTGAGTGTACTAATTTTCCGTTCTGCAATAGCGTGTCACAGTTGTTGTAGTGTGCATTTCCTCTAGTAGTAGTGTGCATAAACAAAAAAAACTGGAGAGGACGAAAAGGCGAATAAACAAAATGATTGTAATCTCCCTGTAGAAGAGGAAAATGGATGTAGCAACCGATCACAAGTCAGTGACGAAGAAAATAATAATGAGGCAATTGAAAATGATAATAATAACCTAAGTGGCCCCGCACAAACTGAAAATCTAATGAGGAATAGTTACCAAGGAAGTAAATATGCGGTAGAGAGAACAATTGATGAATTCATCTTAAGTTCTGAAGAATATTTTGATAAAGAAGAAGAGTATACGATCGGATACGACGAAACAACTCCTATTCCCACACAAGAGATAAAGGAGGTAGTAGGAAAGTTAGATCACATTGACAGTTTAGGAACTAGTTCAAAATAAAAGAGACCAAGTCAACAAATTAATATGATGCAAGTTGAGAAATCATACTCCAAACAAAAGTTTTACTCAATAGTTGAGCTGATTAATTGCTGGAAAGAGTTGTATAGGGATCAAAATAACACCATTCAAGAGAAAGATTATCTAGTAAATAGGATACAAGAGATGTACATCCAGTATAAAAATTTGTTTCACCATTTCAAGTTTGACCCTGGGATATACAACTTGGATGAAGATAAACAAAAAATGAGAGCATCACAAATTCATGGAATAAAGAATGTGAGGAGACTACACATGATGAGTACAAGACAGAATCTGAAGCAAATAGCAAATATGACAATGAATTGATAAATATCAGTGAAGGTAGCAAGACTTCATTAGATTTGAATGATTTGCGAATGAGAAAAAATTTGAGAGTTAATCCTTGTGATATACACCAATTTATTAAATCATTAACCGAAAGGTCATAGATGACTTAGCACAACCTCTAGCAATCATAATCACAAACCATGAAGAGGTATGGGATGAAAAAAAGTTTGTCAGTTACATCACGAGAACCTTACAAGAAAATGTGTTGCAATGGATAAATTCAAAAGAAATAAAAGATAAGCAAAAAGCATGGGTTGAAGACAACAAAATCACTAGGTTTGAAGATGTCTATATAAAAGAAAATTTATGAGGATTCATAAAACAATGCCAATGAGAAAGAAATACTTCATGCGTTATTCAAAAATGAATTATGTGAAATATGTGAGTTTGAAGAATTTTGCAAAATATTTTTAGAATATTTTTACAAATTAGATAAGACACAAAACTAGCTTGATCCATTTCTTGACAAGATCTTAAGTCTATGGAATACTAAAACACAAAACGTATACCTAGATTACCTAAAACGAACCAAGAAGGAGGACAATTTAGGACACCATATTCACTATGCCTTTCATATAAAAACTTAAAAAGAAATGAAAAACACAATTAGTAGTTCTCCTAAAGGGAGGAAATGCTGTAACTTTCCTATTATATTTTATTTCTTTTGAATTTATCCATTGCAACATATCTTCTTGTAAGGTTCTCGTGATGTAACTGATAAACCATTTTTCATCCCATGCCTCTTCATGGTTTGTGATTATGATTGCAAGAGGTTGTGCTAAGTCATCTATGACCTTTCGTTTAATGATTTAATAAATTGGAGTATATCACAAGGATTAACTCTCAAATTTTTTCCCATTCACAAATCTTTCAAACCTAATGAAGTCTTGCTACCTTCACTGACATTTATCAATTCATTGTCAGATTTGCTATTTTCTTTAGATTCTGTTATGTACCCATCATCTGTAGTCTCCTTACAGTCTTTATTCCGTGAATTCGTGATGCTCTCATTTTTTTTTTATCTTCATCCAATTTGTATATCCCAGGGTCAAACTGGAAATGGTGTAACAAATCTTTGTACTGGAGGTATGTCTCTTGTATCTTATTTACTAGATAATCTTTCTCATGAATGGTGCTATTTTGATCCCTATACAACTCTTTCCAATAATTAATCAGCTCAACTATTGAGATGAACTCTTTTTTGGAGTATGTTTTCTCGACTTGCATAATATTAATTTGTTGACTTTGTCTCTTTTGTTTTGAACTAGTTCCTAAACTGTCAATGTGATCTAACTTTCTTACTACCTCCTTTATCTCTTGTTCTGGAATAGGAGTTATTTCATCATATCCTATCGTATATTTTTCTTCTTTGTCAAAAGATTCTTCAGAACGTAAGATGAATTCTTCATTTGTTCTCTCTATTTCATATTTACTTCCTTGGTAACTATTCCTCGTTAGATTTTTAGTTTGTGAGGGATCACTTAGGTTATTATTATCTTCTTCAATTGCCTCATTATTATTTTCTTGGTCACTGGCTTGTGATAGGTTGTTATATCCATTTTCTCTTCTACAGGGAGATTACTATCATTTTCTTTATTTGCCTTCTTGTCCTCTCCAGTTATTTTGTTTATGGCATTAAGTTTGACCTCTTCTTGGTTCAGTTTATATACAAAATGACTTAATAATCCAAAATGACTTAATAAACCATTAAATTTTTTTATAGATTTTCTCAGGTGTATTATTTTTTCTTTCGTTTGTAGTTATGTCAGGATCTTTACATTATTCTTTCAAATATTTGATTGAACGAACTCCCTCATCAAATCATTTTTTGAAATACCTTGGAGTGTTCATCATGTCATATAAATATCATTATACATGTTGTCGTATAGACTACAATTCGTTTTGCATATCTCACAATTGCACGGTATATTGGTAGTCATTTAAGATATCTGTGGGTGACTAACTTTGTGTAGCCCACCCACGGTGCCTAAAACCACCTCTTGAGGGTTGCCGATGAAAAATTCTGGAGTCATCTGTCAAAATAAAGCAGATCCATGAATTTAAGGTTGGAGATCCGCAACTCAGCAGATCTGCGAACCTAAAATTCGAGGTTCGCAACCCAGCTACGACATAATAGGTTCGCGAATCTAAAATTGAGATTCGCGATACCACTCATAGCTTCCGGAGAAGGGTTTAATATAAAACCACCCGACCCGAACAAGAGAGTTGCCACCTCGGATCGTGAAGCCAACTGCCAAACGAATATAGCTGCATTATTTCAATCGTGAGAGTAACTACCTAGCGAATATGATGGCACTTCTTGGGTAGTGGGGCTAACGGTCGAACGACTGAGATGGGGACGTTGCCCTAGAACCTCTATAAAAAGCGGAAAAATGAAGGAGAATTGATCGATCATCTTCTTCTTGAATTACCCCTTGTGATCAGAAGGCTAGAGCCTTCTTTTCCTGCCAATTGAAGAGTTTGTGCGGAGTGTCAACGGAGAGTAAGATCATTCTCCACATCTACCTCAGAACCCAGTTTTAAACAAAGAGGGAATCTAATTTTCCCATCTTCTGTAAACGGAGACCGTTGGAATTGTAATCCTTTATTGAAATATCTGAATAGAGCGTCATTTGCAATTTTTATGGCGTACAGAAGATTGGCGACTCTGCTGGGAACTGCTATCACCTCCGGTGATTTGATAGTTGCTCAATCCGATAACATTCCAATTGGCAGTCTGGTCAATTCGCTCACCATCGAGGTTGACTAGGAAAAGTATGAACAATTCCTTTCTTCCGGCTCCAAGAGCCCTACATCCTTACGAGGGTGCCGTAAATTCTCCAAAGGATCAATCTCTAAGGAGACTTCAAGGACAATAACTCAACTGGGGGAATCAGTGGACCAAACTGGTCCGAAACCCTCTTCTTCACCAACATTGGACTCTAAGCCAGTTTCAGCTAAGACTCCGGATCTCTCAAGCAAAGTGGATCAAGGTCCCCACTTCAATAAGGGAAAAAGACCACTACCTACTCTGCAGATCTATGACGTAGAGAAGGAGGTTCTTTCACTCGTACAATGAGAATGAACCTAACAAGAAGCAAAGCTCGTGCCCTTTGCAGGACCGCACAGCAAAAGGAAACTGCCAACTCTTCATCGCAAAGGCCTAGTGTACAAGTATGGAGGCCAAAATGTGAGGATACAAAAGATCAAGATGCGGAAGAATTTACTCACATTTCCTATAGAAAACGGAGTAAATCCACCAAAGTTATATATGACTACAAACGCGAAGCCTACATCCGCGTCCCTCATGTTCTTTGGGGAAAGCATGATCGTGCAATTGAAGGAGCCCGCAAACCTCAAGTTCGCGGAACGTGTGCATATACCAGGGAGCCTATCTTAAAGGCTAAGACTATCTCACTCACTGTCCCAGCAAGGGTGAGACTTGCTCCAAAAGCTTTCGACAAAAGAGGGATGCCGGTCCCAAGGCTATCTTTCACAAGTGGTATCGTTACCAATAGTTCCAATGCAGGAGATCTTCGGAAACTTCTAAGCAGAAAGAGGGAAGAATCCCATGCATCTCACTGCCATTGCGAATGGCTGATCAATGTAGTACTATCTCACTATCATTGTTCAACCCATACTAGACCGTCAGTGTTCCATCGACTGTCAACACCATGAACATCCTCATCCCAACCGGCAAAGAGGAGACGATGAAACAGGCTTGAATTTTTGAGCCCAAATACCCCGAAGTGTCAACCAATATGATAAGTGTCGGGGAAATAAAGAAGAAAAAGAAGACGAAGAAAGTCTTCAAAGGAGGTGCTTCCGACTTAGAGCTCTCTTCGGGCCTGAAGGACGTACTCAATGAAAAGCGAGGAGTTTTTCAAAACGCTTGACTTAAAAGTGGGATGGCAATCCCGATGAGTTATAGACAAATGGTGGAGTCTCCTCTGATGAGGAAGACACGGCCAAGTCTGTTATGGCTGAGTTGTAAACATCTGATTTGTTCCTGGAAGACTCCGCCTCCGCATACATGGCCCAAAACAGTACTCCGGAAGAGTTTATGTGGAGGATGGATGAACAAGACAAAAACATCCAGCAACAGCAGAATGCCATCAACGAACTTAAAGACATACTGCATGTTCTGCTAGAACTAGAAAAGACTAGGTTGAAGAATACATCTTCGCAGACACCACCCCATGACCCAAAAACTGACAAGGGAAAGAAGGCGAAGAAGAAGGTCATATTCTTCACAATAATGAAGAAGAAACAGAACATCATGAGGATGATGACAATCGCTCCACGCATCAGGAAGGAAACGCGAATGCTGTCTGGATAGAAAGTTTTCACAATCAACTGAATGCCCTCATGCAGAAGAGTGATTTGCAAGAGCTGGGCATTGTAAGGCCATATCCCGTGGAATGGGAAATCATGCCGTTCCCGGAAAGCTACAAGCAATTGAAGCTCAAGTCTTTTGATGGTAAAGAGTCGCCGAATCAGCACCTTTACTATTTTAAGTCACAAATCAGACATTTAGCCGGAAATGACCCCATCATTACGTGGGTATTTGTTAGTGCCTTGACAGGACTAGCATTTGAATGGTTCCGGAGGCTAAAACCGGGAACCATCAATTCATGGAACGACATGAAAAAAACCTTTCTGACTAGGCTCTATGAGGACGATATGGTGGTGTCAATGCCAGTGCTTCTAGCCACTAAGCAGAAGAAAGGGGAATTGGCCCGAGACTTCATTAAAAGGTTCCGGAATGATTCTCTTATATGCCCGGACGAGATGCCAGAAAAGACCTTGATAGAAACATGTCAACATAATATCGACTGAGGTTCTAACCAGAATGGGAGCAGTGAAGTCCTCAACTTGGAAGGATCTTGCCCTGCAAGCTAGGGAGGCTGAGGAAATCACGTAAAGACTTGAAGAAGGAGACAAGGAGAAACAAAGGCAAAATAATGACAACAACCATAGGTCTCGATCCCGGGATATAAGGGAAAAGAGACAATGGTGGCTGATACTCTGTAGCTTGCAAAGCCTTCCCTGAAGCTCCCTCCTCAAGCACGTATGCCTCAAAAACAATATTCTTTCAAGGACGAGCATACGAAAACCATCTTCAACCTCCTCATGAGTAAGAAGATGCTCAAGCTGCCAGAATCTAAACATCCGAAAGAAGTAGGGAGAGTTAATGATCCTAATTACTGTGTCTACCATAGGATTATTAACCACCCTACCCAGAGTTGTAACATCCTTAAGGATAAAATTCAAGTCTTAGTGGACGCTAAGGTCATCAAGCTCCAAGAGCACCAGAAAAAGGTGACCGCGAACATGGTGACTGTCAAGTTTTGTAAAGCACTCGACTGGATAGAGTCAACAGTTCAAGATAGAGTGCAACCCATTCCTAGAGGCACGATGCAGGTTGTGAATTTTGATCCGCATCAACTCAGGAGAAAGGATTGTCCCCCTTCGAAACTGATAAGAGGGAGATAATGTGGGTGCATCCAAATCTACTTAGTGATGAACAATGGACTTCCAAGTCATCTGGAAGAAGGCAAAAAGGGAAGATCCTTACTTCTACTGTTGTCTCCATAATTTCCGAAGATGACGGAGGCATTCCTACTCTAACAGATTCGAAAAAAGAAATTAGAGACTCTCTGGTGGTTGACGCGGATCCTCCTCTCTAGGGACCCGTTCGGAAAAAGATTACTTGAAGAACTATGGCCAGGCTGCAGATTCTCAGCCGTCTCCAGAGAGGATCAAACAAAAAGAGTTTAAGTTTGATAAAATTCTGAAGAAACAAGGAAAAGAGTCTGCGGAAGATTTACAGAAGTCGTTTCAATTCGACATCTTAACGCAGTTGGCTAATATACCCGCAAGAATAACCTTGTATGAACTTCTGATGCTTTCTAAATCTACGAGGGAAGTTTTACGAAAAGCTTTGTAAGATTCGGAGGTATTCTTGGCGCAGATACCAAAAATGATTGAGAATGAAGAATCTCTTTGCACGACGTGTCACCAGGTCTCTGGTAAAAACGTCCCTTGCATCACTTTCTCTCCGGAGGACATGCAAGTTAGAAGCAATAAGCATCACCGCCCTTTATATTACAAAGGATAAATAGGGTCTGCAGAGATCGTTCGCACTTAAGTTGATCCAGGTTCAGCCTTAAGCCTCATTCCACGGAGGATGTTGCGGTACCTTGGAGTCCCGATGAATAGGTTAGTAGCAACCAACTTTATTATCTTCGGATTCAATGCCAACGGTAGTAGACCATTGGGTAAGATAAAGGTTAAGTGTCAAATTGATGACCTGAAGACGGAAGTCACGTGCTATGTGATAGATGCCGACACATCTTACAATTTGCTACTGGGGAGGCCCTAGATCCATAATAACCTCATTGTGCCATCCACGTTATATCAATGCATGAAGTACGTGGATAAAGACGGGAACGTATGAATGCTGGTTGCGGAAAAGCAACTCTTTAAAGGAGTTGAAAATAATTTTACTGACGCATTGATATATCAAGATGCGTTCGATGTCTCGGATTAGCCTGCTCCAGAAAACTCTGATAGTGGTGAAGAGGCCAACACAGAATCAGGATCCGAAGATTCAAAGTCCGATGATGTAATTTGGGACAGTGAGCCCATTGTGATAAACCTCGAAGGCCTTGATGTAAATGAAAGTTTAGAGTTTGCTTATTCTTCTAGTGTTGATTCTTAACTTTCAAGTACCAGCACTGATGCATTCAGTGATTGTTTAGATAAAAGATGCTCTTTGGGTTCTTTTCAAGCATCTATCCGATTATCCTTTCACGAACTAAGTGATGACGACGAAGATGCCAACAAGGTCATTTTCGAGGTTCCTTCCAATGACGGAACTCAAAAATCCATAGTATTCGGAAAGGCAAGTCACAAAAGCAAAGAGAAGTGCTTAGATTTTGAAGAAGAACAGGAAAATCCCGAGTTCTTCCATTATTATGAAAATTCTCATAGACTAATTAAGAAAATGGGATATAATCTTGCCAAAGGCAGAGGGTTGAGCTTTGGAAAAGGGAGAAGAGCAATCCTCCGACCCTTTGTCCCAGAGGGGAAAATGCCTGATTATTATCAGAAAACCGGCAGGGGGTTGGGATATGTCACCACTCCCGAAGGTTTCTCAGGTGAGAGAACCGAAGAAAGGCAATTTGATCATTCATCAAAATCATCCTACTGGGATTCAGATATCAGTGTTGGCATGATTTTCCACGAAGTGTCCGCGAACATGACCTCCGCAATCCAAGATGACAATGACCTAGAGGAAACTTTGCCGATAAAAGATGACCCTTGGGCCAAGCATCTTAACGCGAAGTGGGAGATTCAGTTTGAATAACGAGAGCCTCCAACCAAAGACAAAGTAATCTAAGTAAATATGGGGGGTGAAAAGAACCTAAACCTATATTTATAAGTAAGAACCTATCCTCGGAAGAGAGAGAGGAATTGATATCCCTCATTCGCGAGTACATCGACATTTTCGCCTAGAGTTATGAGGAGATGCTAGGATTAGACCCAAGTGTCGCAGTTCGTAAACTGAACATTAAACCAAATGCTAAGCTAGTAAAGCAATAGCAACGATGATTCTGCCCAGAGATCATGGAGGCTATTGAAGTTGAAATCAAAAAGTTGATTGAGTCGAGCTTTATTCGCGAAGAATAGCACCCTGATTGGGTCGCGAATATAGTTCTTGTAACCAAGAAGAATGGAAAATTTTGAATTTGCAATGATTTCTAGGATTTGAATGAGGCTTGCCCTAAAAATGAATTCCCGTTACCCATCATAGATGTTATGAAAGATAATACTTGTGGGTACGAACGCATGACATTCATGGATGGTTTCTCAGAATATAATCAAATAAAGATGTATCCTGATGATGAGAAGCATACGTCTTTCAGAACACCACTCGGGGTATACTGCTATACAGTTATGCCTTTTGGCCTGAAGAATGCGGGTGCCACGTATCAGCGTGCTATGAACGTGATATTCCAAGAGCATCTCCGGAAGACAGTGGAGTGTTACGTGGATGTTCTAGCAATTAAAAGCAAGAATAAAGGTGATCGCTTGAAAGATTTGAAGACAGTGTTTGACCTCATGAGGAAACACCAGCTCAAGATGAACCCAACTAAATCTTTTTTAGGGGTCTCCAGTGGAAAGTTCCTTGGCTTTATCGTAACTTCCAGAGGGATTTATCACGACCCAGACAAGGTTAAGGCTATCCAAGATATGCCACCTCCCCGTAACCTCAAAGAGTTAATGGGACTGCAAGGAAGGCTGACGTACATCCACAGGTTTATATCAAATTTGTCCAGTAAATGTAAGCCCTTTACCAGGTTAATGAGGAACGGGGTGTCATTTGTTTGGGATGAAGCATGCCAAAGGGCTTTTTAAGAGGTCAAACAATACCGCATGAAACCGCTAGTGCTCGTGGTCCCAGTCTAGGGAATACCTTTCCTGCTATACGTAAGGGCTATGGACCGCTCCTTGGGAGCCTTGTTAGCACAAAAGAATGAGTCGGGTCATTAACAAGCTATTTATTACCTCAGCAGAATGATGGTCGGAGCGGAACACCAGTATAACCCAGTGGAGAAGGAATGTTTAGCTTTAGTGTTTGCAGTGTAAAAAATGCGACACTATTTAGTTGGATAAACCATCCACGTTATATCAAGAATTAACCCCCTGAGAATACTAATGACTAAAACTGGATCATTGAATTCGAGGCTATCTAATTGGGCTATTTTGCTATCACAATATGATATGCATTTTGTCCCGCAAAAATCTAATGAAGGACAGGCTGTAGCCGGCTTCCTAGCCGAACATCCAGTCCCGGCATCTTCGAAGTTATATGAACAAATCCCTGGAGAATTGGGTGAATGGAGCCCGATTCTAAAAGCAGACAACTCGTAAGAGCCTCCAGAGGCAAATACAGTCGCGAAAGATGTATGGCAACTTTTCTTCGATGGCGCCTCCCGAATGGGATCCAAAGGAAGAACGATAGCGGGGGTAGGAGTTGTTTTCGTCTCTCCTCACAACCACATCATTCCTCGAGCCTACTTATTAACAAATTTGTGCTCCAACAATATTGCGGAGTATAACGCCCTCCTAATCGGCTTAAAAATAGCTAAACAACTGGGGGTCAAATATTTGGAGGCACATGGAGATTCTCAACTTGTTATAAATCAAGTAAACGGGGAATATGAGGTCAAACATGAAGACCTTTTGCCATATTACCATGCAGTAATTAAGATAGCCGATGGTTTCGATGGTTTCTCTGCCAACCACGTAAAGCGCCACCGAAATAGCTATGCAGATTCACTAGCTTCCTTAGCTACTACCTTAGCCTTGCCCAAGCATGCTAGAAAGCAAATTACGGTAGGGAGCAGGGAATTATTTTGTCCAAAAGGCAAACTCAAACATGAAATGAGGGAACAACAGGAAGACAAAGCTAATATTTTCGAGTCAAGTCTAGAACTGAGGGACTGGCGCTTCCCCTATATAAATTATGTCCTTTACGGTATATTACTTGAAGATCCAAAGGAAGTCAGGGCAATCCAAAGAAGGGCTAGCCGGTTCTACTATAATGTGGGGCTCCAGACATTGTACAAGAAATCTTATGATGGAATCTTACTTCGCTGTCTCTCTAACTGCGAAGCTCGAAAAGTACTTGAAGAAGCTCATGCTGGCATCTGCGAAGCATACCAGCTAGGGCCGAAACTCTGGGATAGAATTCGAAGAACGAGATATTATTGGCCTAAGATGATGATAGAAGAGGTTAACTATACCAAGAAGTGTAGGGCCTGCCAAATACATGCAGACCTTAATATTAGCCTAAGAATCTGAAGAATGGGATATTATTGGTCTAAGATAATGACAGAAGCGGTTAACTATGCCAAGAAGTGTAGGGCCCACCAAATATATATTGACTTTGTATATCAAGCACCAGAATATCTCCACCCGACGGCTACATCGTGGACGTTTGAGCAATGGGGTATGGACATTGTTGGACCAATTTCTCCGCCATTAACGAGAGGCCACTGGTTCATTCTATCTATAACAGATTACTTTTCGAAATGGACTGAAGCCATTTCCCTAACCGAAGTAAAGTCATCGGACGTGATTAAGTTCATTAAACACCATGTGCTTTATCGCTTCGGAGTGCCCAAGAGAATCATTCATGACAATGGGCCTCAATTCATGAGCCAAGTATTTTTCAGATTCTGCAACAAATACAGGATTGAAGATGTAGCTTCATCACCATATTATCCTGTAGCTAATGGTCTAGCAGAATCTTTCAATAAGACCAATGTAGGACTCATCAAAAAGTTTGTATCATCCAATCAAAGCGACTGGGATAAGAAGCTCAGAGAATGTCAGTGGGCATATCGCACCACAGTCCGAACCCCCACTAATGTCACACACTTTTCTTTGGTATACGGGTCAGAAGCAGTCTTGCCTTTGGAAATTTAAATCCATTATTGCGAGTCGCGTTAATGACTAGGATGACACAAGAAGAAAGACATCAGCAAAGGCTCCAAGAATTAGAAGCCTTGGATGATAAGCAGTTGAAAGCTCAATAGAGTATTGAACTATACCAGGCGCGAATCTCTAAGACTTTTAACAAAAAGGCCAAACAAAAAACTTTCAAAAAGAGTGATCTAATCATGTCAGTCAGAAGACCGATCATAACTAGCTAAAAGCCTAGAGGAAAGTTTCAACCGAAGTGGGAGGGACCTTTTGCCATTGATACGGTTTACTCCAACGGTGTATATCGGTTGGTAAAATCGAATGGTGATAAGATCATGATGCCAATCATTGGCAAATTTCTGAAGAAATATTATTCTTAGTAAAACTGAGGAACACCAGATGTAATGTGATATGGGTAGTTCAATTCAAATGATGAATAAAAGCTTGTCTATAATCAGATTTGTGGTTCCAGACTAAAGATCTTTAAGCGGCGAATCAAAGTTCCTTTCTTACCAAGTTAAAAACATCTCTGGCAAATCAAAGTTCCTTTCTTGCCAAGTTAAAAATACCTCTAGCAAATCAAAATTTTTATACTGAATGTCACTAGACAGTGCGAGTTTCAATCTGATTAGCGAAGTTAACAAGAAGGACTTTCATTCACAGCAATTTTGGGTGCTTGGAAAAGTTTGAGTGAATTTAAGATTATCAAATTAACAGTTACCTTTGGTAGTCAACATCAGAATCATTCATCATTCACTCTTAGTTATGCAAAAAGAAAGAGCTTCTTTATTCATTATCAGAAGAAAATTACAGAGAATTCCTTAGTACTATACAATCAATAAGAATGAATACAAATCAATGATATTTGCTTCTATAGCCTCCTCTTCTAGGGATGGCTTAAAGGCAGTGGTCTGCTCCTACAGGCTCTTCTTCTAGGATGACGAATTTGCTTCTGTAGCCTTCTCTTTCAGCATGGCTCAGATCAAAAAGTTTGCTCCTGTAGCCTCTTCTTCTGAAAGAGAGAATTTGCTTCTGTAGCCTCCTTTCAAGGACGGCTTAAGGGCACAAACTTGTTTCCTCTTTCTGACAATGGTTAGGGACCTCCAAGTTGGCTCACCCAGTTATGATCAATGATGCCAGTGACTTGATTAGTTCAAAACTGGGTGTACCAAATGCACACCTCCAAACGTATAATGTGAGGGGTTGCACAAATTCAATGCCCTAGTCATTAGCACCCCAACCTTGTGGGATGCTAGGCAAGAAATAAAACAATGCCACAGACCCGAAATTTTTTCTCTGATGAAAAATACATGAGACCTTCCAATACTCTAGAGGTATTGGAAGCAAATACAAGCCCATCGGGTTTGGGTTATTGTTAAGGAGAATGACTACGGTTATCTCCTGCAGCCAATTCAAATTCTTGTTAAAAAGAAAGAAGAGAAGAGGGAGGATGATATTAATCAGAAGAAGAAGCTTATCTTAGTTAAGGAAAATGACTACTGTCAGAAGAACCTTTTCATTGGAACACCCCTCTGGATTGGTGCAATCTGGAGGTCTTGTAACATGCCAACTCCTATCCATCGCCTCGGTTGGAAAAAAATAAAATATGGCTACAAGAATAAATCAACTACAAAAGAAAGAAAAAGAAGATAAGCGAGAAGAAACTTTTCTCACGTTAGAATTGATCCTTCATGGAAGAAGTCATGCATCTTATATAGACGGTCTGGTAATTATGATCTTCGGTTGGAAAAAGATAAAGTCAAAATCTTCGGTTAAGATTCACGACTCAGATCTCAACAGATTTTATTATTATTGCATGGGATGATTAGATCTCACAGCCCGGAGATCTCGTCATTAATGAAGACGTATGACGCTTGGGATTCCACGCCTGATGGCCTCATCCTAAGGCTCGCAGAAGTCTCTACAAATTCTGAAGAATTTTCGGTTATTCCGTGAACTTCCAGGAAGAAAGTCACCAACCTAAAACTCACGACCCTCGGGATTCAAGATCGCGAGTTTAATGTGGATCTTGTTAATTTGCGAACCTCCAGAGGTAGAATTGCAAATCTGACAAAGACTCATGAAAATTACATGCCTGATACACAAATACTAGAATTGTATGAAGACTCACGAATTTCAAAACTTAAGATGGCAAGTTTATTGCAAACCTTTGAAAACAAATACAAAGTCATTATTTAGAAGTACAAAATCAAGTTCGCTACAAGAAAGAAAAAAAGCATCTCGAACCCTAAGGAGGAAAGTCTTTACAATTCAATGGTTCAGGAGGGCTTTTATCCTCTCCTCAGCATCGTCAATTTCTTGCTGGATAACCTTATAAGCTTGGACAACAGCTTGGCAATGCAATTTCTCGACACTGGCAACGACATTCTGCGTTGCAGCAGCCTCTAACATATCCAATTCAGCTTGTATCGCCTGAAGATCTCTGATTGTATTGTCCCACTGTCGGGATAAGTTAGTGAGAGTCTTCATTGACTCGTCACATTCCTTGGTGATCTTAGCCAAGAAAGCTTGAGCTCGAGCGATGGACTCTTGAGTCCTGACTATAGCCTGGTCATGGTCCTTGACAATTGAAGCAGCAGCCTCTACCTGCAGGGCTAAGGATTGATTGTCTGATTGCCCCTTTTCCAAGGAAGCTTTGTAAGCATTGACTTTCTCCTGGGCCTTCCTCTGGAACCTAAGTTGTTCCTCCTTCAGCTTCTGGAAAATGGCTTCAACTGCCTCAGATTTATCGGCACTCCTAGACTTTGATAAGGACTCGGTATACTTTTGAAGTTTAGTTATCATAAGCCTAAAAGGACTAGCTTTCCCTTCTCTGCTAATACTAACTATGCCAGCCAAATAAATATTGAGGACGTTGGCATGCAAAGCAAAAGAAGCCCCCTTCAGTATCTTGTCAACGTAACGATCGAGAAAGTGGAGGAAAGTTTCCACTGTATCTTCTTGTGCATGAGAGGGATCAACGTTGGCTGAGGCAGAGACAGTCTGAGCTGTACTCTGCTGCACAGAAATGACAGCACCAACGTCAAGAGGAGCAGGACTTCTGGTGGCCTCAATAAAGCTACCGGCTGCAAAATTCTGAACCAAGGTGTCGGTCGGAGCAGCTACGGCCGAGACCGTCGACATAGTAATCTTAGAAGCTACTACCCCTACAGTATTAACAACAGAAGTAGTGACTTTGGTGACTTTATCAGCATCAACTTTCGCGATGATATCATCCGGCGGAGTTACCAACGCGGCCATGCATTCTGAAGCTGGAGATAAAGCAGAAGCTGGTAAAAAGGAAGAAGTTGACGGTTGAATGTTACGGTATCATTCAATAATGGCGGAATTTAAAGAAAAAAGATGGATAAAATATAAAAGGCGAACCTGAAGGTTGAGCACTGGATTCTTCAGGTCCGTACACCTTGGCCCAAACCTCTTTGCTCAAATAGACATACTTACCATGGTCCGATGGAGGGGTGGAAGATCGAAGATTTCTACTACTGACATCATCATCATCTCCCCAGTCATCTTGATCGCCTGAAGGAGGTGCTACCTTCGGGGAACCTGATGCGCAGATCTCCCCAATTATTTGTACTTCATCCGCGGTAGCTTGATGAACGAGGGCTGCAGGATCTTCTTGTGCAGTAGAAGGAGCAACTATTTCATCAGCAGCTTGGTGGGTGAGAGTCGCAGAATCCTCTGGAATAGCAGGAGTAGGATCGCTGCAAAAAAATGGGTCCTTGACTCCGACGCCTCTTAAGGGAACGGAGAGTTAAAGATGAGTCATCCTTATCTTCCTCAGGTTCCTCTGCGAGGGTCTCAGAAACCAAACTAGGTACCACAGTACTGGCTCCAGATGAGGTGTCCTACGGATCGATATCCTGCGAATTGGTAGGCAAATCACTGAGACGCCTTAGTCTCTTCCGCTTATGCAAAAACTTCTTGGGAGGAGACTGCGGTTGAGGAGAAGTCTTCTTCAAAGCTGGGAGCGGAGAAACATCAAGGGAGGCAGGCTGAGTCGATAAGGCCAATGCGCTATTATCCTCCTCCCCCTATTGAGTCGTCGGTTCCGACTCATCAGAGGCACTTTCTGCCCCGAAATCTTACATCCCTGCCACTTTCATGCTGCCAGCCTTCTTCTTCTGAGCATACCAAGCTTTGATCTCCCTCAGACAAGTATGGTTTATGTTAAAGTTCTGAGGAGTGGAATTAGCATCCACAAACTACTTGCAGAAACCGAAACTCATATACGAGTTCGGGGTCTTGAGTGGGAGATCAAATTTAGCCTGGATTCCGCCTGCGACGAAGTGGAACCAAGCTCGAGCTCCTTCAAGAGCATTCCCAACAAAACTTATCTCCCTGTTGGGATTACCAACATAGAGTTGATCATACCCAAACTGTTCAGTGAAACAGCTCGGATAGTAAGGCTCTATATAGCAATGGTTCCCTAAACGAAGAACCAAATGTCTTGGGCGAATGTTTATCAACTACCAGAAGCACTCCGGAGACAGAACTATGAACTTGTCAGCACCAGCAATGTCCACGAATTCCTCCCCATACCCAGCATTGGGAAAGTACGGAAAACATCTGAATAACTCGAAATTCACAAAATGACGGAGGGTCTTGCAGATCGTGGCCATATAACCCCCTTTCCATTTCGACCTCTCATAGTGCTGCACTTTGGGAGCACTTAATTCTATCTACAAATCAACAGGACTCATCAAAGTGGGGCAATGTAGAACTAACCAGGCCATCAAATAGGTATAAGATAGTTCTACACGTAGGTTAGGAGTCTTAATGATTGGTTCTCCTTTCTTCCTCTACTCCTTCTTCACGTTACAGAATTTGTCAGTCAATCTCTTCAGTCCGTTTTGGATACTGCACACCATCGTGGGCAGCAGACTGAGCCGCCTACCAAATGCAAATAAGACGGCAGGGTATATGGCCCTAACAGGTATGCTTTCCTGTGAAGGAATAACATATTGCTTCAACCATACCATCAAGTAGCCTGCCAAGAAGGCCGGATCAGATAAAGGTTGGAGGGCCTGGTAGTGAAAGCTTTCAAAGGACGTTCCAGCCTTGAAAACGTCCTCGTTAGATTCGGCAATGTAAGTATCTGTCCCGAAACTTGCGATTCCTTTCTCAACCTCCTTTTCATAAGCTGGAGGAAGGCGAGTGAAATTATGATTATTCTTTGAAAAGTTGGGCAAAAGGTATTGCAACCACTTCTTCGGCTTCAAATTGCGAGTGCCAGACATGTGGATGCAAATATGATAATGGCAGAGCAACTCCCAATAAGTGTTATAGACCAAAGAGTCCTAGGCCTTCAACAGATGGAGTTCTTCCCCAGTAGGGATATACTCTTCATATGGGATGTCTTCCATGGGTAGTCCCGAAATTTCATACATCTCGTGAAGGGCGAAACCCAATTTGCCGCGAGGGGAAATAATTGTACAAGTATCAGGATTGTACAGTTCCAGTAAAGCAAAAAATTGAAACCTGCTAGCAGGAATACCATGCTGAACAGCCCTGATAGCGCAATACAGCTTCGCATGATGAAGCTGATCTCTTAAAGCGTTCAAAAAGAAGTCAGTTAGGATTGCCCACTCTCCTTTCGAAGAGAAGTGAACCCATCTAGGGGGACAAAAATCTTGAATAGGGAACTCCCCTTGTGTATTGACGAATCGATGCAAGAAAGTCTGTGCGACTATGGGTGTTTCACCTATAGGGAAGTCTTGTTTAAAAGACCCTGGGAACAATCCACAAAAGTGTTTCCCAGTGGTATGGGGGAAAGCACCCTGTGAGCTAAATCCTCCCAATAAGACGTCGTCTTGCGGCCTGTTTAAGTGCTAGTTCATTCGTATGGGTAGAAAAAGGGATTGGAGAACTAGGAATGGGTAGGACCTCTCCATGTTGGGGAGAAATAAGCAGCGACCTTCAACTTGACGAAACCACTTGTAATCTCCATCTTTCAAACCACTATCGAGCACCGAAATGTGGTCCTGAAACAAAAACATAGGTTTACTCAACAAGGATCGATTATCTCATTCAAAAGGAGTATTGGTCATCAGCTCTCGCGGCATTGAGCGAGTAGGGTGGAGATATTTGTTTTCCCACTCTTGGCTATCGGATGTTGTACAATGCAGGAAAACTTGACCGAATCTGAACTCCTTCTTCCCGTCATAGCCACCTGAGTATCCAAAATAATGATCCTTAGGCCAATGATTCAAAGCGTAATCAACTTCAAAAGAAACATTCAGATTCAAGACAAAAATTAAGAAAGGGATTGCCTTTTGGAAGTGTGTTGAGAAAATTACCACCAATCAAGGGTTCCTGCCGAACCACTATCAAACTAGAGGTTACTTGAAGATCTCGATGGCTACTGGCAGAAGCATCAGAGGAGGAAGGTTTCTTCGGCATCTTTTGCAGATTAAGGAAATCCTTCATGAGAAGAATCGGAAGTAAAGGAGGCCAAAGATGAGGAGTCATAAAAACCCTAAAGACAAAACTTTGAATTCAAATTTCTTGAGATAGGAAAGACCTCTCTCATGAAATCGCGGTTATATAGCAGATGATTTGACGGTCGAGATCTTCGGATGGACGTGATCTCCGGCCCTAATCTCGTAAGTACCTTTTCATTTAATGCGGCTCGGAGAACGTCTCAATTCCTATGCTGTATAAAGCGACCGCCTTCCGAATTTTCCGCAACCAAAATGAATGTTTGCGACCCGAATACATATTCGTCTTCTTCTCCAAAATGAAAGTTCGCGACCCTAATACAGAGTTGTATTCCTTCCAAAATAAAAGTTCGTGACCCTAATACAGAGTCGTCTTCTTCTCCAAAATGAAAGTTCGCGACCCTAATACAGAGTCGTGTTCCTTCCAAAATGAAAGTTCACGATCCTAATACAGAGTCGTCTTCTTCTCCAAAATGAAAGTTCGCGATCCTAATACAGAGTCGTGTTCCTTCCAAAATGAAAATTTGCTAATACAAAGTCATATTTCCTTTCAAGAGTTGAAAATCGTGGCCCTAACACAGAGTCGCATTTTCCTTCAAAAGAAACAACTTCACGGCGCTAATACAGAGTCGTGTTCCTTTCAAAATGGGAGTTCAAGATATTGAGACTGAGACATGCTACCCTCAATTGAAAAAAGTTATAATACAGATTTATACTCTCAGAAATATGAAAAATGGAGATTCTAATACAGAATGTTATATCCAAAATATTCCAAAACACCTCAAAGAATTGTGAGAGTTTTGAAAACTTTGAAGGGGATTTTGTCGGTAAAAATTCTAGAGTCAATTGTCAAAATAAAGCAGATCCACAAATTTAGAGTTGGAGATTCGCAACTCAGCAGCTCCGCGAACCTAAAATTCGAGGTTCACGACCCAGCCATGACAGAACAGGTTCGCGAATCTAAAATTGAGATTCGCGATACCACTCATAGCTTCCGTTGAGGGGTTTAATACAAAATCACCCAACCCGAACAAGGGAGTTGCTACCTCGGATCGTGAAGCCAACTGCCAAACGAATGCAGCGGCATTATTTCGATCATGGGAGTAACTACCTAGCGAGTATGATGGCACTTCTCGAGTAGTGGGGCTAACGGTCGAACGAATGAGATAGGGACGTTGCCCTAGAACCCCTATAAAAAGTGGAAAAATGAAAGAGAAGGGATCGATCATCTTCTTCTTGAATTACCCCTTGTGATCAAAAGTCCAGAGCTTTCTTTTCCTGCCAATTGAAAGAGTTTGTGCGGAGTGTCAACGAAGAGCAAGATCGTCCTCCACAGCTACCTCAGAACCCAACTTTAAACAAAGAGGGAATCTATTTTTCTTATCTTCTGTAAACGGGAAACCGTTGGAATTGTAATCCTATATTGAAATATCTCAATAGAGCGTCATTTGCAATTTTTATGGCAAACAAGGGACACATTACAAACGCCTACCCATGGCAACAAAGGGCACGCTTAGGAATCTGGGGTTTAAGGTAACTCAAATCTAGCAGACACATAGAATGTAATTAGAACAGTAATCATGCAGGTTGTGAGAGAGTAGAGGTCGGTATTATAGTCAATTTGTCAACATGTACATGCTAAAACTGCTTCCCCAAACTTCTCCAATTTTTTCTAATTTTTACTTGATTTTTTGGGTTTTTGCTACAGTGACTTTTCCAATTTCCGAGGGTTTTTGCTATACTGACTTTTTTTATTTTTTTGGCAATTTTTATTATTTTTTGGTGATTTTTTATGATTTTTTTGAAAATAAATTTACACAAAATAAAATAATTATAGAGCTTGTCCAACACACAAAAACAAGTGCAATCTACTTTATAGCAATTCAAAATATACAGTACATATAGAAATAGTAATCATCACACCAAAGACTTTATATAAAGCGTCAGACTGCAGACCCCTATCGCCCAAAAAAAGAACGCTTGAACTCTGATACCAGACACTACTACTGTCACACACTAATGCAGAACAGAAAGCTAATACACTCAAGTTACTAATACACTCAGGCACACTTAATTATAAATATAGGTGGTGGCTTTTTACAAGTGGATGGTGGTTTGATCGGCAGGCATAAGACTGGTAAAACGGATGGGAGAGGATGAGAGGGGGAGAGAGGATGGTGATGCAGAAAAGGAGGCATTTAGGAGTTTAGAGTGTTGTGGAAGCTTGCCTATATTGGTGTGGATTACCGATGTCGATCCCTTCTTTGGAAACCCTTTTATAGACGAGCTCTCTTACATGAGAAGTCTCGTGAGAATCTAACTGTAGAAAAGCCCGCCAGGAATCTTCACTGTTGATGTCTTGTCGCTGTCAGGATTCTTCACTATTGATGTCGCTGTCAGGAATCTTCACTGTTGATGTCTTATTGTTGTCGGGAATCTTCACTGTTGATGTCAGAAATCTACTATTAATGTCGCCGTCAGAAATTTTCACTGTTGGGACTGTGGATATCAGGAGAGGCATCCCTTTTTTTCCTTTTTCTTTTTTATCACTTACATGAGTATGCTATATTTACATGAGATATTTAAAGAGCAAGTTTTATATATTTTCACTGTTGACTGGTCGCCTAATCTTCCATCATGGTTTTAAGATTCTGTATGCTTTTCTTCTCCCATGTGTCCTAATACATTTGGTGGTATATATTCTTCTACCTAATCTGTCATGTTCTGCTGAAGTACTCTGTCTTCTACCATTTTCTTTCGTCTGTAGTATTGAATTAATTCTTCATGAGCTGATCTGACAATCTTAGATACCTTACAAATAATTTCTTTATCTATATAGACTTTGTAGATTTCTGTTTCTGTAGCTAATATGAATCTATTTGCACTGTATTTTGCCAATTGAATTCATATGCTATAGTTTTTGCTCTCCAGTGCCTGATCTGTCTTGAAATCTCTCTGTCACAAATTACTCCTCTTGCCTCTATATCTGGATGTAAAGGATGGGTTAATCTGTGTGTAATCCATGCACTGTGCTTTGTAGGATACCATACTCCCTTAATGTACTTTGCTATTATGAAGTCAAATTCTATCTTGAGTTATGACTTCTTATCTGTAAAAGCTTCTGAGATTAGAAATACTAAAGATTCTGGAAGTAATTCTGTATGATCTGGAAGTTTAATAATTATCTGTGAAACGAATCCCATATCTACGAAGTCTTTCCAACTATAGTCTGTTCCACAAAGTTTCTCTGTTTTCATTTAGTTTAATTATATATTTAGTCTGTAAATGGCGTAGGCTAACTCATATTTGCATTTTGGTTGTGAGGGGTCTATGATGCTGTAGTCTGAATTGATGTTGATGCATCTATCTGTGTTGGCATAGTGTATTACTTGGTCACAGCTACTCCTCTGCTTGTTGGATTTTTTTGAGTATCTGTTGCATGTTTTCAGCTTTTCAATAGAAATTATCTTGAACTTTCTAGTGAATGTTTAGTCTAACATCTTCTGAAAGAATAGATAATCCATCACTTGTTTTAAAGAATAATCTGGCTTGCATGGCTTCTGTATTTCTCATATGTTGGAGGCTCTTCTTTCTATATCTTACACTCGATTCTTTTTCACTCTTATTTGTGAGGCACTCCTCTCTTTCCTTTTCTCTCATATTTTTTAGGCTCTCATTTTCCTTCTGTAAACTCACTATTATCTGTGTCTGTTTACTAACATTTTCAACTATTTATCTTTTTGTATTTTTAAATTCTTAAAATGCTGCATAATAACTTGACAATTTTTATACACTGTTGATGATTCTGAATTACTTGAACTCCGTTGACTCTTTTGTGGATTCATAAATTCTTTTAGACTTTCATAAAAGTACCAAGAAATTGGAATATTATTTTTAGCATATTCTATAGCATCTTTAACACTATAAAAACCTTTAATTACTGGATTATCAAAATTTGAGACTAACCTTCTAACTGTATACCAATTTATGTAAATTCCTACTTGATGACCTCTAAGTATGATATAACAGATAAAACTCTATGACTGGGGTGTCTGTATAATATCTTTAAAATAATAAGCTAATACTTTAATTACTTTAACCTTTTGTTTTGGTTGATCTAGTCTTAAATTCCACAAATTATCTAGTAGACACTGCTATATTAAATCTACCTGAAATTCTGTAACTCTGAATGACTCTTTACTCTGTGTCACAAACTGCTTGAGATAAATATCTCCAAATCTCATGTATTCCCTGGGATTCATCTGCAAAAATAAATATCAAAAAATTAGTCTAGATAATTTTTCTATAATTATATACTCAAATTTTGGTTTGTATCTATGATCTTGTATTGTATCTATAAATATTGTCCATCTATGACTACTTAATTTCTTTTTATTTAATTTAGATGCAAATTTAATAATTGCTACACAATTTGCCATGTTAGTAAAAAGTTTTTGTAAGTATAATCGAAGTATATCTAATTCATTAGTTATTCCTAGAATTTCACAGTCTAAACATGAATCAAATTTTCTGCTTGCGTATCTAGTTATTCTTTCTATTTCTATGTTTATATTTTCTTGGTTAAAAGATTCTATTCTATGTCCTAAGAACTCTATATAATCTATGTATAATTATGTTTTCTTTTTACTAATAATTACTCCCTTTTCTATTAATCTTTTTAATACTCAAAGGGAAAAAATGTTCATTTTGTGCCTTTTCGTATATATATAAATTTTCTTTTATGGTTTTTACAAAGTCAGTAAGGATATCTTCAAACCTAGCTAGCTTGTTAAGTTCAACCCATTTTCCTTCTTCCGAGTTTATCCATTGTAACACATCTCCTTGATGGATTCTCGTAATGTAATTTTCAAATCTTTCTTTATCCCATGTTCTTTCGTGATTTGTGATTATTATTGCTAGAGACTATGCCCAGTTATTTATAGCTTATTGTCTATCCTTAAAGTATATGTTGGGCAGATGAGTTCCACCTTGTGGCACACTCTCTTGTATTGAATTATTAATTCTCATATTTCTTCTCATTTGTAAATTGCTCGAGTCATTTGATGATTTACTATCTTCCCTTACATATAGCAGTTTATTGTCAGATTTAGTATTTCCTTCGGATTCTATCTTGGACTCATCATTTATAACCATCCCACAGTCTTCAATCATTGAATTCGTGATGCTCTCATTCTTACTTTCTAAGTTGTATATCCCAGGGTCAATTTTAAAATAGTGTAATAGACCTTAATACTGGCGGTATGTCTCTTGTATCCTTTTTACTAGATAGTTTTTCTCGTGAATAATGCATTTCGTATCTTTATATAGTTCCTTCCAACAATTAGTTAGTTCAGTTATCAAGTCATATTTTTTTTTTGGAGTATGTTTTCTCGACTTGCATAATATTAATTTGTTGACTTGGTCTCTTTTATTTTGAACTAGTTCATAAACTGTCAATGTGATCTAACTTTCATATTACCTCCTTTATCTCTTGTTCTGGGATAGGAATTATTTCATCGTTTCCTGTCGTATGCTCTTCCTCTTGATCAGAAAGTTCTTCAGAACTCAAGATAATTTTTTCATTTGTTGTTTCTTCTTTACAATCTTTTTCCTTCTCTACTGGAAGGCTACTATCATTTTATTTATTCGTCTTTCGTCCTCTTCAGTTTTTTCATTGGGTTCAACCTCTTCTTGGTTCAGCTTATATCCAAAATGACTTAGTAGACTTTTAAATTTTTTATACATCTTTTCAAGTGTATTGTCTTTTATCTTTCTTGCAGTTAGGTAAGGATTTTTACACCGCTCTGTCCAATACTCTATTGAACGAACTATCTCATCAAATTAATTTTTGGAATACCTTGGAATATTCATCATGTCATATATATCATTATACATATTGTCGTAAGGACTACAATCCGTTTTACATATCTCGCAATTGCACGGTATGTCGATATCCATCTAAGATGTTGATGGGTACTGGCTCTGAGTAGCCTGCGGTGCCTAAAACCACGTCCGAAGGGACACCCTACAAACGCCTACCTGTGGCAACAAAGGGCACGCTCAGGAATCTAGGCTTTAAGCTTACTCAAATCTAGTAGGAGACAATTAGAATATAACTAGAACAGTAATCATGCAGGTTGTGAGAGAGCAAAGGTAGGTGATATAGTCAATTTGTCACCATGTACGTGCTAAAAGTACTTCCCAAGCTTCTCCAATTTTTTTCTAATTTTTACTTGATTTTTTCAGATTTTGCTACAGTGACTTTTCCAATTGCAGAGGATTTTTTGCTACAATGACATTTTTGCTATTTTTGGGAATTTTTATGATATTTTGGTGATTTTTTAAAAATTTTGTTGAAATAAATTCATGCAAAATGAAATAAACATAGAGCTTATCTAATACACAAAGATAAGTGCAATCTACTTTATAATAATTCTAAATATACAGTACATACCGGAACAATAATCACCACACTGAAGACTTGTACAAAGCGTCAGACTGCATACTCCTACTGCCCAAAAAGGAATGCATGGGCTCTGATACCAGAGCTTGCTACTAGAGATTTTTGGGACAGTGGATGTCAGAAGAGGCATCCCTCCCTTTTTTATCAATTACATAAGTATGCTATATTTACATATGATGTTCTTCTTTCACATACACTGCTATCCACTCGAACTCTGTTGGGATATCTAATTTTTTTTTTTGGTTGAAAGTTATATCCCATAGTAGCTTTATCGCTTTGTGGCTTCGTCTTTTTGGAATACTAAATTTTCCATGATAGTCCTTTGTGGCGACTATCCTTCTTTCGTCCGTCGTGATTGAGTAGCCATCGATGTTTTTGATAAGTTTTCTTGCTTCGTCGACCAGCTCGATAAAACTACTGTACCAGAAGTAATTATAGTTGATTCTTTTGATGTTGTAATTGAGGTCCAATTTTTGCCAACGCTCGACGTAGCTGAATATCCATATTTGGTATAGTTGAAAAAACTTTGTCTCTTCTCTCCATCCGAGCATGCTGAATATTTGGAAGGTGAACAACTGATTGTAATTGATACTTGTGGCTAGTTTATGGGTGAAAAACCATATCATTGATGGTATATTGTGCCATTCTTGTTCTCCTCGTAATCTGAAGCATAGACGGCTCATAAGCTCCCATTCGACTACTTGGATATCCCACATTCTTTCTTTCATGAATTTAAAAACCTTTGGATAGGTGTTTCGGGCCACGATGATATCTGTTTTATTTTTTTATAAGACTCTCCTGATATTCTCCTTGTGATCGAGCGCCATTATTTTGATACTTAAAAAGATTTCTTCGGGAAGTACCTATCTAGCTTTTTCAAGAATTTGTACCCTTTTTGTCTTTTCTGACATGACTATTTCTTTTACTTTTTATAGGTTTTCCTGAAATATAGTTAGTTTATAATTATTTACATATATAGTAAATTACCTCTACCTCCCCCTTTTTTTTAATAATTGAACTCAACAGCCTCTTGCCGAGCCATGGATCTTGGCATGAGAGGTATACTAAAATTTGGGCCTATTTCCTTATCATTTGGGCATAAATTTATATCTTCTCCTAACAGTCGTGATAGCATTGATCCTCTTATTTCCTCTCTGACACTAGATCTCCTGGCCACTTCTCTGGTCTTCCTTTCACTATTGCTTCTAGTTAATAAAAGTTGCTTTGAATTATTTTTAATATATAGGCTATTTTCAGAACTTTGTATTTCTACCCTCCAAAGTGTTTTGATTCTTCAGTTTGTATCAAATTTTCGAGAAACCATTGGCTAGGTACCATGAGATCCTTTATATTCATTAGTCGGGGTTTTATTTTTTCTTCAAAAGGTTTTGGTTCAAATATCTCAATTATCTCTATTTGATTTGAAACTGTTCTTGCCTCTATTGTTTGGGTTAATTCATGAATTGTTGTATATTCTATGGTTAGATCATGCGAATTGGCTTTCATGTTCATTCCTTGAGTTTTAATCTTTAGTCGTACCGTATCTATTATGTTTGGGTCTATTATAGAGATAAAGTAGTTGGGTCGGATATTGAACCATACAGTTTGATTTACTAGGTTGGATTGGAAACCACCTATTAGTGCTTGATGGCAGTTGATGAATCGATTGTCCATTACAAGTGTTATTATAGGGATGTCTATGCCAGCTCTAAATAGCGCATTAATTTTGATTTGGATTAGACTGACGTGGATATAACGAATTTCTAGGTATTTCTTTTTCCATCTTCGTACCTTTTCTTAGCTGAAGATGGAGATGTCTACTCTTCTTCCAGCTGACAGATTTGCTGTTGTGTTTCTGTTGAAATTTTTTATTATTCTTCTAGAAAAAAATTGAACTGTGAGATTTTGTATATTTTTGTCTTCTTTATTTGTTGATATTTTTTCATCCTATCGATATCCTCTGGGCTAAAAGCTGCTTGTCTTCCAACTACATCTCCCAATGTTATATTATCCAGTTCTGATGCTGGGGCTGTGACAGGACCTGATTCTTCGTTCATCATAAAAACCAGTTCGGTATCTGAATCATTTTTGACTTCAAATTCATATAGTATTATGTCTGATGGCAAGATTTCTTCTCCCAAACAGATTTCTAGTTCCCATTCCTCCATATATTTTATCAATTTTTGAGCATTTTTCCCCTCTTAGGGGCAATCACTTGCAAAATGTCCTTCTTCGTCACATAGGAAGCATCTGCACCCCCTTTTGTCTCTTTGTGTAGTAGACTCGTATCTCTTTTTAACATATTTATTGTTTCTGACAAATCCTCTGCTTTTTGTCTATGGTTTCCATCGAAAACTTTTTCTAAATGTTGGCTTTGGCCTTCTTTCACTTCCTATTTTCTATTTTTTGCTAATTATTTTTTCGCAGCACTTTCTTCCTTTAGTAGAGTTACTTATCGTGTTCTTCATTTTCTTGTAGGATTTTATATTAAGACAGTCGTCCTGTATTATTTTAAGTGCATAGTGTATACGATGCCCCAAATTATCCTTTTTCTCAATTCGTTTTAGATAGTTTAGGTATCCATTTCGTGTTTTGGCATCCCATGGGCTAGGGAGCTTGTGGAAAAAAGGATCAAGCCAATTTTATACCTTATCGTATTCCAATTTGTAAAAGTATTTAGAGAATGTCTTGCTGTATTCTTCGAATTCATATATTTCGTATAATTCGATTTTGGATAGCACATATAGAATCTCTTTTTCTTGAGCTCTATCATATATGAACCCACATAAATTTTCTTTGATGATTTTAATGAAATCAGTGAGGATTTTTCAAAACTAGTAAACTTGTCGCTTTCTCCCCACTCCTTCCATTTACTTTTTCCTTCTTTCAAATTTATCCATTATTTCAACTATTGCAAAACATCTCCTTGTAATGTTTCCGTAATGTAATTGACAAACCTTTTACTGTCCCATGTTCCTTCATGATTTGTGATTACAACGGTTAAGGATTGTGCCCAGTCGTCTATAACCTTTTGTTTATCTTTAAAATGTACATTGGACAAATATATATAGGTTCCTCCTTGGGATAAACTCCTTTTTATTATATCATCAGTTCTCATATTTCCTCTTATTTGTAGGTTGTTCAAAACTATTGTAGTTTTGCTATCTTCTCCAACATGTATCAGCTCACTCTCAGATTCAATTCCTTTCTCGAGTTCAGACTCGTATTCATCGTGCATAATCATTCCATAGTCCTCGTTGTCTAAATTTGTGGTACTATCTGGCTCTTCTTCTTCTTCTTCTTCCCTTTCTAGGTTGAATATTTCAGGTAAAATTTAAAATGGTGTAGCAACTCTTCATTTTGAAGGTACATTTCTTGCATTCTATTAACTAGATGGTCTCTCTCCAGAATAGTATTATTTGGATCCTAATATAATTCCTTCCAACAATTAATTAGTTCCACTATCGAGTCACATTCTTTCCTGGAGTGTACCCTTTTGACTTGCATCATATTTATATGTTGACTTGGTTTCTTTTGTTTTGAGCTGGTTCCTAAACTGTCAATACGATCTAATCTCTCTACTACTTCCCTTATTTCTCTGTCGAACTCTATTATCTCTCTGTCGAATTGCTTTATGGCACTCTCCTTTTCATGCTGACAAAATATAGAATTATATGTCTCATTTTGTTCTATCACCTTTTCTATTCATTTTTCTAATTTACTAAATCTATAAACTATATATCAATAAGGGTGTTGAGAAAGCTTGTAATATTCATTAGGTTCTTATCTGTAGCTCCTGAAAAATATTCCAAATGACTATAGTCCCTCCTACAATTCTCAAATATGCATGGTATATCGGTAACCATCTAAGATGTCGGTGGGTAACTAACTCTGAGTAGCCTACAGTGCCTAAAACCACCTCCTGAGGGACACCTTACAAACGCCTACCTGTGGCAACAAAGAGCACGCTCAGGAATCTGGGCTTTAAAGTTACTCAAAACTAGTAGGAGACACTTAGAATGTAATTAGGACAGTAATCATGTAAGTTGTGAGAGAGCAGAGATCAGTGTTATAGTCAATTTGTCACCATGTGCATGCTAAAAGTGCTTCCACAAACTTCTCCAATTTTTCTGATTTTTTTACTTGATTTTTTAGGGTTTTTGCTATAGTGACTTTTTCCAATTTCTGAGGATTTTTTCTCTACAGTATTGCTATAGTGACGATTTTGCCACAGTGACTTTTTTGATTTCTTGGGAAATTTTATGATTTTTTGTGATTTTTTATGAATTTTTTGGAAATAAATTCACACAAAATAAAATAAACATAGAGCTTATCTAACACACAAAAGTAAGTGCAATCTACTTTATAATAATTCAAAACATATAGTACATATCGGAACAGTAATCATCAAACCGAAAAATTGTACAAAGCGTCAGACTGCAGACCCCTACCGCCCAAAAAGGGAACGCTCGAGCTCTAATACTAGAAGAAATGCCCACTACTACTACTGTCACACCCTAATGCAGAACGGAAAGTTAATACACTCAGACTACTAATACACTCAGGCACACTTAATTATACATATAGGTGGCTTTTTACAAGTGGATGGTGGTTTGATCGGCAATCATAAGACTAGTAAATGGATGGGAGAGGATGAGAGAGAGAGAGAGAGAGGATGGTGATGCAGAAAAGGAGTCGTTGAGGAGCTTAGTGTGTTGTGGAAGCTTGTTTGTGTTTGTGTGGATTGCCGATGATTTGTCGATTAGCCGATGTCCCTTCACTTCCTCAAGAGTCCCTATTTATAAAGGAAAGTTTCTTCCTTGTGAAGCTTTTGACTCCTTATGAAGTTTTGGATTCCTTCTTTATGAAGCTTTTGATTCCTTCCATGTGAAGCTTTTCGATTCATTCTTGGTTGGGTCTAACTCTTTAATCATGAAGGTGCCTTTTTAATAATGCATTTTATTTTTAGTCATGTTATGCTTGCTTTTGTAGGGAATCTCACTGTTGCTGACAAAAATCTTCACTGTTGATGTCAGTTGTCAGGAATCTTTCTGTTGATGCTGGTTGTTAGGTATCTTTACCGTTGTTGGTATTGGCAATCTCCACTATTGGTGTTATGGGATGTTTAGCCAACCCCAACTATCAACGAATTTGACTTATCTTTACCAATTACTGTTTGAGTTGGGCTAACCATACTATTCCCTTCAGTATGATGGGTTGTCAAGGATTTCGTTTGAGCTTAAACTCCAAACTTTTCCACTTCCTTTTGCTCAGCTTTGTGCAGTTTTTTTTTGTTGCTATATTTACATGATATATGAAGTTGTGAATATTATCAAAGGCTGAGATTTTTGTCGAGCCTGGAGATGTGAGATCTTCTCATCCTGTTGTCATAAGAGGGTCCCAAGCTCAAATCCAGGTACAAACCACTCTTGCCATTAGAACTTTCTTGACTATCCCTAGCCCCCTGCATCCTCATGTGCCCCCAAGAGCCTTCCCATTTATAAACTCGACTCCACAGATGGAACACTTGTGCACTTTAGGCTTGCTTATAACATGTAGCATTTCTGGCCTCAGCCTTCTGTGGTTTGTCTGGTGGCCAACGAGTTCTTGGACCGAAGCGAATTGTTTGCAGCTTGTCTTATATTTGAACACTCATTATCGCTGATGTTGGTTCATGGGTGTAGTGTTGACTATTTTAGAGAGTGTATCTCTGTTCCTATAGTTCGGTTTTGTACCATAATAGCCAAACTCTCCAAACTCCTCCCCTAGTAGACCAACTGCTGGATTGTTATCTTCACATAATTGCTTCAGTTTTTTACATGGGCTCCGTTAGGGGGGCTTCTTTGGCTGCGTTGACTTCTGCTTCTGTGTCCATTTATTTTCTAGAGACATTTCACACCTACAAATCTTCTGGTGATTTTGTTCGAACAACAATCCTAAATCCTTTGTCTTGCTTGATTTAGCGAGGATGTGCAGCCCCTTTTTTTATTTGGATATTGAACCTTGCTTCATATGCTTCTGGAAAGCATAATAACTTATGACTTCAAGATTTATTTTTTGGTGTGACTCCCAGGCTCAACTTAGCTCCGGAATTTCTTGATATGTAAAACTTGCTACTTTTGTTTCTTTTGACATGTGTGGACTCTGGCGCGATATCGCATCCTTACAGGAGTAGTAATGTCTGCTGCATGATCCATCGACCTACTTATGTTGATAATTGATTGGTATCCTACGTGTACAATAAACGCTGCTGGAATATGGTTACTATTTGCTATAGCTTTTCCCTTATTTACCATGCTTCTCATTTGCAAAATTTTGATTAATATATTACTAGCACTTTTCTTTAAAAATTTGCTATTTTTATTTGTTGCCATTTTTTTATGTTCCCTGGGCTAAAGGCTGCTTTTCTCCAAACTACATTTTCTGATGTTGGGGGTGTGATAGGAACATCGTTTATCATAAAGATCATCTAATACTCAAGTTCATATAGCACTTCATTCAGAGGGGATATTTTTTCTTCAAAACAGACTTTTAAATATTTTATCATCTTCTGAGCATCTTTTACTTTTCTAAGATAATCTTTGGTGAAGTGTCCTTCTTTGTCACACTCAAAGCACTTGCGTTCCCTTTTACTCTCTTGTGTGGAGGACTCATCACGCTTCTAGATATATTTATTATTCTTGATAAATCCCCTTTTCTTTCTCCATGGCCTCCATCGAGAAAGTTTTTTAGACACTAGTTTAGGTAGGTAACCTTATAGGGCATTCTCAGCTTGCTATTTTAAAATTCTTTTATCTTCGTCCATCCAGATGAAACCTCATTTTTTATCTAGCTTTTTTGATAGTGGTATTTCTTACTTCGTCAATTCCTTTAGAAAATTATTCCCAACGTTCAGCAGTTCTAATAGGCTGTTGTTGCCTCTTATCGTTTATTTCTTCTTCAAATGGTTTTTGTCTTTTCTTGCTTTCTTTTTTCCATTTCTTGCCATTTATCTTCTCACAGCGTTTTCTCCCTTTAGGAGAGCTACTAATTGTGTTTTTCATTTCTTTATAAGTTATTATATTAAGGCCATAGTGATTATGGTGTCTTGAATTGTCCTCCTTCTCGTTTCGTTTTAGGTAATCTAGGTAATTGTTTTGTGTTTTAGTATCCCATAGACTTGAGAGCTTGTAAAGAAATGGATCAAGCCAGTTTTGTGTCTAATCTAATTTGTAAAAATATTCTTAAAATATTTTGCAAAATTTTTCAAACTCACATATTTCGTATAATTCATTTTTGAATAACGCATGAAGTATTTCTTTCTCATGGGCTTTGTTATTTATGAATCCACATAAATTTTCTTTTATATGGACATCTTCAAACCTAGTGATTTTGTTGTCTTCAATGCACTCTTTTTGCTTATATTATATTTCTTTTGAATTTATCCATTGCAACCGTAATGTAACTGACAAACCTTTTTTCATCCCATGACTCTTCATGGTTTGTGATTATGATTGTTAGAGGTTGTGCGAAGTCATCGATGACCTTTCGTTTATCCATAAAGTGTATATTAGATAGATTCGGATAATTTTTTCCTTGTGAAATACTCCAATTTATTAAATCATTAACCCTCAAATTTTTGTCATTCGCAAATCATTCAAATCTAATGAAGTCTTGCTACCTTCACTGACATTTATCAATTTATTGTTAGATTTGCTATTTTCTTTAGATTATGTCTTGTACTCATCATGTATAGTCTCCTCACAGTCTTTATTCCCTGAATTCGTGATGCTCTCTTTTTTTATCTTCATCCAAGTTGTATATTCCAGGGTTAAACTTGAAATGGTGTAAAAAATCTTTATATTGGAGATACGTCTCTTATATCCTATTTACTAGATAATCTTTTTCTTGAATGGTGCTATTTTGATCCCTATACAACTCTTTCCAGCAATTAATCAGCAAACTATTGAGTCGAACTCTTGTTCGGAGTATGTTTTCTCGACTTGCATCATATTAATTTGTTGACTTGATCTCTTTTCTTTTGATTAGCTCCTAAACTGTCAATGTGATCTAATTTTTCTACTACCTCCTTTATCTCTTGTTCTGGAATAGGAGTTATTTCATCATATCCTATCGTATACTCTTCTTCTTTGTCAAAAGATTCTTTAGAACTTAAGATGAATTCTTCATTTGTTCTCTCTATCTCATATTTACTTCCTTGGTAACTATTCCTCGTTAGATTTTCAATTTGTGAGGGACCACTTAGGTTATTATTATCCTCTTCAATTGCCTTATTATTATTTTCTTAGTTACTGACTTGTGATAGATTACTATATCCATTTTCCTCTTCTTTATGGAGATTACTATCATTTCCTTTATTCGTATTTTTATCCTCTGCAGTTTTTTTTTTATGACATTAAGTTTGACCTCTTCTTGGTCAACTTATATCCAAAAAAACTTAGTAAACCTTTAAATTTTTTATAGATTTTCTCAAGTGTATTATCTTCTCTTTCTTCTGTAGTTAGGTCAGGATCTTTATATTGTTCTTTCCAATATTCTATTGAATGAACTACCTCATCAATTTTTTTGGAGTAATCATCATGTCATATATATTATTATACATGTTGTCGTATAGACTACAATCCTTTTTGCATATCTCACAATTGCACGGTATGTCTGTACCATCTAAGATATCGGTGGATAACTAGCTCTGCATAGCCTACTGTACCTAAAATCACCTCCTTAGGGACACCTTACAAATGCCTACCCGTGGCAACAACGGGCATACTAAGGAATCTAGGCTTTAAGGTTACTCAAATTTAGAAGGAGACACTTAGAATATACCAGGACAGTAATCATACAGGTTGTGAGAGAGTAGAGATCAGTGTTATAATCAATTTGTCACCATGTATGTGCTAAAAGTGCTTCCCCAACTTCTCCAATTTTTTCTTATTTTTACTTGATTTTTCGGGTTTTTGCTTCAATGACAATTTTGATTTTTTGGGAACTTTTATGATTTTTTGGTGATTTGTTTTCGAATTTTTTGGAAATAAATTTACACAAAATAAAATAAAATAGAGCTTATCTAACTCACAAAAGAAAGTGCAATCTACTTTATAACAATTCAAAATATACAGTACATACTGGAACAATAATCATTACACCGAAGACTTGTACAAAGTGTCAGACTGCAGACCCCTACCGTCTAAAAAAGGAACTTCTGGACTCTAATACCAGATTCCAAGTTGTGGACCAAAAATATTTACTAAATAAATTACTTGCACAAATATAAAGTAAATAAAATACTCAAGAAACGAATGAAGAATAGAAGTGTTACTTATCTTGGCTTGATCTCGAATTCTTGGTTCGATTTATTTTTCTCCCCCCATTTTTCTCTCCTTTTTTTTTCTCTCCTGTTGCTCTGGTTTGGCACGAGAAAGAACGGGAAAGGGTGAGAAGGAGAGAGTGAGAGTGAGAGTGAGTGTGAGAGTGAGGCAGTTGTATTTTATTTTTATTTTATAATTTTTTTCCACTCACTTCTCTCACTCAATACTCAAACACCTATGATCCCCCTTTGCCACCCATTCCTTAGTCACGAGAAATTACCCCTGCATCTCCATTCGCCACATCATATCCCAACTTGCCACACCCATTTCTCCATTTGACAGCTCAACCGAAATTCTTTTTAGGGGTGTGCCCTTAGAAATTTGTTATAGAAATAGTGTGTATAAAATAATTTTTAATTTATTTAACATTTTGTTATTTACGGCTCCGGAAAGTATTTTCCAAATACTACTAATTTTATGTAGGACGTAGTGCTTAATGAGAGGAATGCTATAAAATTATCTGTTTGTCATTTCGATGTCTGGAATAATTAAACTTAAATTCTGAAATAATTAGAAGAATAATTTTAATGTTATTAAATTGGCAATTTAGGAAGTATTTTTCGGGCTCGCAAAGAAAATTTTTAAAAATTCTAATTATTAGAAAACTAATTATTGCAAAGACTAAATGTCATTTGGAGTTACAAATTTTAAGTTAAGCCCACTGAAATTTATTTTGATGTCTAAAATTGAATTCGGTAAACCTATTCAGTACAATCGGACTCAAAAGTGGGTTGTAGGTAGCTTGAATTTTAGGATATTACATAATGTAATATTTTTATGCTATTGTCAACATATACTCTGAAAAGAGAATTCAAAATTTTGTAGTGACCCATGGTGATTTGATAAGATTTTTGCTTAATTTAGTATATGGCTCACGCATCGGTCAAACACTAGTGCAGCTTTGAAAAACCTATAGTTTGAGGTCAAATTATCAAGAAATTAATGTAAAAATTTTATCAGAGTATCAAGACATATTTCTAAATTAAAATACATAAATATATATTGTGGTTTGATACAATCTCTACTCATGACATAGTATATTGCTCATACACTGGACTAATACCTGAGCAGTTGAGATAAATATTTAGTTCGAGGTCAAAAACTTAACAAATTAAAATTAAATTTCTATGGGAGTGTCATAAAATAGAATACAAATTTTTTTTATAATTCATCGTGATTTGATATAATTTTTACTCAATATAATACAAAGCACATGCATAGGACTTATACCAGTGCAACTGAGAAAAATATTTAGTTTGTGAACGAAATAAGAAGCAATTAATTTGATATTTTAATAAGACTGTCAAAACATACTCTTAAAATAGAATAAAAACTTTTATGGTGACCCATGATAATTTAATATAGTTTCTTCTCATTATAGTACACAGTTCACGCACATTACTAATACTGGTGCAGTCGAGAAATATCTTTAGTTTGAGGATAAAATCTCAAAAAATTAAAGTGAAATTCTTAAGTGAGTGTCACAAAATAGAATGCAAATTTTGTAGTATCCATGGTGCTTTGATACAATTTCAACTCAATATAGTATATAACTCACGCACCAGACATATATCGGTTAAGCTGAGAAAAGTTTTTAGTTTGTAGTTGAATGTCAAGCAACTATAGTGATATTTTTATAAGTATGTCAAAACAACTCCTAAAATAGATTACAAAATTTTATTTTGATCCATGATGATTGGATATAATTTCTACTCAATATAGTATACAGCCCATGCACCGGACTAATACGGCGCAGTTGAGAAAATGCATAATTTGAAGTCGAAACGTCTAGAAACTAATTTGAAATTATTGTCACAGTATCAAAACTTACTCCAAAAAATAGATTAAAATTTTTTTAGGGATCCATGATGGTTTGATAGTGTTTCTACTCTATATGGCATATAGCTCATGCACCAGATTGATACCAGTATAGCTGAGAAAAATCTTTCATTTGAGGTCAAACTGTAAAGCAATCAATCTAATATTTAAATGAGAATGTCAAAACATGCTCCTAAAATAGGATAAAAAATTTACAGTGACCCATAATGATTTGATATAATTTAAACTCAATATACTACCTAGCTCATGCACTGGATTTATACTGATGCGTTGAGAAATTTTTTTAGTTTGAAGTCGAAATGTAACAAAATTAATGTGATATTTTTATGAAAGTGTCAAAACATACTTGTAAAATAGATTACAAAATTTTATGATGATCCATAATGTTTGGATATAATTTCTATTCAATATACTATGCAACCCACGCACCTGACTGATACCAATGCAGCTGAGAAAATATTTTTGTTTTAAATTGAAACGTGATGAATTTAATGAGCAATTATGATTAGAACGTCAATAATCCTAAAATAGAGTAAAATTTTATAGGGATTCATGATGATTTGGTATTATTTCTCCTCTAAATAGTATATAACTCATGCTTCGGACTGATACTGGTGCAACTGAGAAAAATTTTTAATCTTTATTTTAAAATCGAATGTCATGGAATTAAAGAGAAATTTTTATGAGGGTGTCAACATGAACTTCTAAAATTTAATTCAAATTTTTAAGTGATTGATGATAATTTGATAAAATTTTAATTCAATATAGTATACAGATCATGCACTGAACTTATATCGGTGCAGTTGAGAAACATCTTTAGTTTGAGGTCAAAATGTTTAGCAATTAATATTATAATTTTTTATGAGAGTGTCAAGACATACTTATAAAATATAATACAGAATTTTATAGTGATCCATGATAATTTGATACATTTTCTATTCAATATAATACGTAGCTCATGCACCGAATCAACATCAATGTAGCTGATATAAATTTTTAGTTTGAGCCCAAAATGTCAATAAATGAATGTAATATTTTTATGAAAGTGTTAAAACATACACCTAAAACTTATTGCAAAATTTTATGATGATCCATGATAATTGGATACAATTTCTACTCAATATAGTACACAACTTATGCACTAGATTGATACCGATACAACTAAGAAAAATTTTTAGTTTGAAGTTAAAATATTATGAAATTAATATAAAATTATTATCAAAGTGTCAAGACATACTCCTAAAATAGAATAAAGAATTTTATATGGATTCATGATGGTTTAATAATATTTCTACTCTATATAATATATAACCCATGCGTTAAACTGATACCAAAGTAGCAGAGAAAAATCTTTTGTTTGAGATCGAAATGTTAAGAAATTAAATAGGTATTTTTATGAGAGAATCATTGAGTAGTTATAAATTAGAATATAAATTTTTATAGCGATCTATGATAATTTACTAAAATTTCTACTCAATATACTATACAGCTCACACACCATGGTAATATCGATGCAGCTGAGAAAAATATTTAGTTTGAGATTGAAATATCAAGAAATTAGTGTGATAATTTTTATGAGTGTTTCAAAAAATACCCCTAAAACATAATTCATATTTTTATGTGATCCACGATGATTTTATAAAATTCTACTCAACGTAGTGCACAGCTCAAGCACCGGACTGATACAGATACAACTGAGGAAAATCCTTAATTTAATATCAAAATATCAAGTAATTAATATGATATTATTATACTATAGAGATCTATGATAATTTACTAAAATTTCTACTCAATATATTACAACTCACGCACCGGTTAGATACCATTGCAGTTGAGATAAATCTTTAGTTCAAGGCAACCAATTAAAGTAAAATTTTTATGTGTGCATCATAAAACAAAATACAAAAGTTTTTAGAGGTCTATGGTGATTTGATACAATTTCTAATCAATATAATACACAGCACATGCACCAGACTTTTAACAGTGCAGTTGAGAAAAATCGTTACTTTGAGGTCGAAATGTTAAACAATTTATGTGATATTTTAATGAGTGTGTCGAAACATACACCTAAAATAGAATAAAAAATTGTATGGTCACCAATGATGATTTGATATAATTCATACTCAATACAATACACAGCCCACGCAGCGGACTGATACCGGTGTAGCTAAGAAAAATTTTAAATTTGGGGTCAAAATCTCAACCAATTAAAGTAAAATTTTTATGCATATCATAAAATAGAATACAAAATTTTATAGTGATCTATGGTGATTTGATATAATTTATACTCAATATAATGCACAGCTCACGCACCAAAAATATACCGTGCAATTGAGAAAAATTTTTAATTTGAGATTAAAATGTCAAAAAATGAATATGATATTTTAATGAGAGCTTCTAAACGTACTCCTAAAATAAGTTAAAATTTTTAAGATGATCCATGATGATTGGAGACAATTTTACTTAGTATAGTACATAGTTTATGCACCAGACTAATAATAATGTAGCTGAGAAAATATTTGGCTTGATGCCGAAATGTCAAAAATAAATATGATATTTTATGTGAGTGTAAGAATATATTGATAAAATAGATTACAAAATTTTATGATGATTCATGATGACTGGATACAATTTTTACTTAATATAGTACACAACTCACGTACGAGATTGATACAAATGCAGCAGATAATTTGTTTTGTTTGTAGTAAAAATGTCAAGAAATGAATGCAAAATTATTATCAGAGTGTCAAAATATACTCTTAAACTAGAATAAATTTTTTTATGAGGATCTATGTTGATTTGATAATATTTCTATTCTATATAGTATATAGCTCACACACTGGACTAATACCAGTGTTGGAGAGAAAAATCTTTAGTTTGATACCAAAGGGTTTAGAAATTAAAAAATAATTTTTATGAAAGCATCATAACATACTTTTAAAATATAATATAAGTTTATATAGTGATCTATAATACTTTGATAAGATTTCTACTCAATATAGTATATAGCTCATGCACCAAATTAATACTAGTGCAACTGAAAAAATATTTAGTTTGAGATTGAAATATCAAGAAATTAATGTAATAATTTTTATGAGCATGTCAAAACATACTTCTAAAATATAATTCATAGTTTTATGGTGAACCACGATGATTTGATACAATTTCTACTCAATATAATAGATAGCTCACGAATCAGATTGATACCGGTGCAATAAAGAAAAATTTTTAGTTTGAGATCAAAATATCAAGTAATTAATGTGATATTTTTATAATATCGTCAACACATACTGCTAATATAAATTACAAAATTTTGTAGTGACCAATGATAATTTGATACAATTTCTATTCAATATAATGACAACTCATGCAATGCTCAAATACAGTTCTAGCAGAGAAAATCTTTATTTTAAGATTAAATATTATGAAATTAATGTGAATTTTTTATCAGGATGTCAAGCATACTCCTAAATTCGAACACAAAATTCACTCAATGTAGTATACTACAAAAAATTAGAATTTTTCTTTTCATCCATTATGATTCGATATAATTTTTACTTAATGTAGTATACAGCTCATGCGCTGGATGTAGCTAAGATAAATTTTTAGTTCGAGGTCAAAATCTCAAACATTTACAGTGAATATTGAATTTTTGAGAGATAAATGATAATTTGATTCAATTTCTTCTCAATATTATACATAGCTCATGTACTGGACTTATACCAGTGTAGCTGTAAAACATTTTTATTTTGATGTCAAAATGTCAAGCAATTAATGTCATATTTTAATGAGAGTATCAAACATACACCTAAAATGGAATAAAAAATTTATGGTGACCCATGATGATTTTCTATAATTTTTACTCAATATAGTACACAGCTCATGCACCGGACTAATACCGGTGCAGCTGAGATAAATCTTTAGTTTGAGATAAAAATCTCAACTAATTAATATAAACTTTTTGTGCATGTCATTAAACATAATATAAATTTTTTAGTGAACTATAGTTATTTGGCATAATTTCTACTCAATATGGCACACAACTCATGCACCGGACATATACCAGTGTAGCTGAGAAAAATATTTAGTTTGAGGTCAAAATATTAAGAAATTAATGTAATATTTTTATGGGAGTGTCTAAATATACTCCTAAAATAGATTATGAAAATTCATAGTGATCCATAATGATTGGATACAATTTCTACTCAATATAATACATAACTCATGCACTGGACTCATGCCATTACTGGTGAGGAAAATATATAATTAAGTCAAAATGTCAAGAAATTAATGTAAAATTATTATAAGAGTGTTAAAGTATACTCCTAAATTATTATAATATTTTTTATTGGGTTCCATGATAGTTTGATAATGTTTTTACTCTATGTAATTTATAGCTCACGTACTAGATTAATGCTGATGTAGCAGAGAAAAATGTTTAGTTTGTGGTCAAAATATCAAGAATTTAAAGATAAATATTATGAGAGCATCAAAACATACTTCTAAAATAGAATACAAATTTTTATAGTGATCCATAATAATTTGATAAAATTTCTACTCAATATAGTATACAACTCACATACCATACTTATATCGATTCAGCTGAGAAGAATCTTTAGTTTGAACTCAAAATGTTGAGAAATTAAAGAAAACTTTGAATGAGAGTGCCAAAACATACTTCTTAAATAAAATGCAATTTTTTATAGTGATCTATAATTTGATATAATTTTGACAGAATATAGTGCACATCTCACCCACCGCATTGATATTGGTGCAAGTGAGAAATGTTTTATTTGAGATCAAAATATCAAGTAATTACTGTGATATTTTTATGATATTGCCATCACATACTCCTAAAATATAATTCAAAATTTTGTAGTAACCTATAGAGATTTTATACAATTTTTACTCAATATAGTACACAGTTCACGCACTGATTAGATATCGGTGCAGCTAAAAAAATCTTTAGATTGAGATCAAAATATCAAGAAATTAATATAAAATTTTTATCCTAGTATCAAAACATACTCCTAAATTAGAATATAGAATTATATAGTTATCCATTGTGGTTTGATATAATTTTTACTCAATGTACTATATAACTCATGCATCAGACCAATAACGTGCAGCCAAGATAAATATTTAGTTTGAGGTCAAAATCTCAACCAAGTGAAATTTCTAAGCAAGCGTCATAAAATAGAATACAAAATTTTATAGTGACTCACAGTGATTTGATAAAATATCTCAACCAATTAAAGTGAAATTCTTATGCGAGAGTCATAAAACATAATGCAAAATTTTGCATTGATGCATAATAATATGATACAATTTCTTATACTTGTGTAGCTGAGAAAAATTTTTAGTTTGTGGTTGAGATGTCAAGTAATTAACGTGATTTTTTATGAGAGTGCCTAAACATACTCCTAAAATAGATTAAAAAATTTCATGATGATGCATGATGATTGGATACAATTTCTACTAAATATAGTATATAACCCATGCACCAAACTGATACTTGTGCAGCTGAGAAAATCTATAATTTGAAGTCAAAATGTCAAGAATTTAATGTGAAATTATTATCAGAGTGTCAAAACTTACTCCTAATATAGATTAAAAAATTTGATAGGGATCCATAATGGTTTTAAAATGGTTCTACTCTATAAAGTATATACACGCATCTGACTGATACCGGTGTAACTGAGAAAAATTTTTAGTTTGAGGTCAAAATATAAAGAAATTAAAGAGAAATTTTTATGAGGGTGCTAACACATACTTATAAAATATAATATAATTTTATAGTGATTCATGATAATTTGATAAAGTTTCTACTTAATATTGTATACAACTCATGCACTAAATTTATAACAGTACAACTAAAAAACTTTTTAGTTTGATATCAAAATATCAAGCAATTAATGTGATAATTTTTATTAGTGCGTAAAAAACATACTCCAAAAATATAATACAAAATTTTATCATGATCTATGAAAATTTTATATAATTTCTACTCAATATAGTACGAAACTGACACACTAGACTAATACTAGTGCAGTTGAGAAAATTTTTAGTTTGATATAAAAGTATTAACTGATTAATAAAAAATTCTTATGAGAGTGTCAACACATACTCCAAAAATAGAATCCAAAATTTTGTAGTGACACATGGTGATTTGATATATTTTTGCTCAATATAGCATACAATCCACGCACCGGTGCAGCTGAGAAAAATCTTTGGTCTGAGGTTGAAATATCAACAAACTAATGTAAAATTTTATCAGAGCCTCAAATAGACTCCTAAATTAGAATACAAAATTTTATAGTGTTTTATGGTTGTTTAATACAATTTCTACTCAACAAAGTTAATAGCTCACGCACCGGACTAATACTGGTGTAGCTGAGATAAATTCTTAGTTTAAGGTCCAAATATCAACCAAATATAGTAAAAGTTTTATGTGAGTGTCATAAAGCAGAATACAAAATTTTATAGTGACCCATAATACATTGATATAAATTCTACTTAATATAGTTCATAACTTATGCACTAGACATATACCGATATAGCTAATAAAATCTTTAGTTTTAAGTCGAATTAACAAGAAATTAATGTGATATTTTATGAGTGTACAAACAAACTCCTAAAATCGATTACAACATTTTAAGAGGATCCATGATGATTTGACACAATTTCTACTCAATATAGTATACAGCTCAATCACCGGATTAATACCAGTGCAACGAAAAGAAATGTTTAGTTAGAAGTTGAAATGTCAAGAAATTAATATAAAATTATTATCAAAATGTCAAAACATACTTCTAAAATAGAATAAAATATTTTAGTGACCATGATGGTTTGATAATATTTCTTCTCAATATGTAGATAGCTCATACAACAGACAGATACTCGTACTGTAGAGAAAAATCATTAGTTTGAGCTTGAAATGTTAAGCAATTAAATAAAAAAGTTTATGAGAGTGTAAATACATACTCCTAAAATAGAATACAAATTTTCATAGTGATCCGTGATAATTTGATAAAATTTCTACTCAATATAATATACAACTCACGCATTGGACTCATGCTGGCGCAGTTAAATTTTTTTTTTTTAGTTTGAGGTCAAAATTTCAAGCAATTAATGTTATATTTTTATGAGAAATTCAAAGAGTACTCCTAAAATAGATACAAAAATTTATAGTAATTTGATATAATTCTTACTCAATATAATACACACTCACGCTCCAGTCTAATACCAATACTATTGAGAAAATCTTTAGTATGAGGTCAAAATATCAAGAAATTAATGTAAAATTTTTATCAGAGTGTCAAAACATACTCTTATATTAGATTATAGAATTTTATAGTGATCCCTGGTGGTTTGGCACAATTTTTACTCATTGTAGCATATAGGTCACGCATAGGACTAATACCGCAACAACTGTGATAAATATTTAGTTTGAGATCAAAATATCAACCAATTAAAGTGAAATTTTTATGCGAGTCTCAACACAAACTTCCAAAACAGAATATAAAATTTTGTAGTGATCTATGGTGATTTGATATATTTTCTACTCAATATAATACACAACTCACATACCAGATTTATACTGGTGCAACTGAGAAAATGTTTAGTTTGAGGTTGAAATGTTAAGCAATTAATGTGATATTTTATTAGAGTATTAAAACATACTCATAAAACATAATACAAAAAATTATTATGATCCATGATGATTTGTTATAATTTCTACACAATATAGCATACAGTTTACACACAAGACTTATACCGGAACAGCTAAAATAAATCTTTTGAAATTTAAAGAAATAATATGAAATTATTATTAGAGTATCAAAAATACTCCTAAAATATAATTAAATACTTTATAGTGATAAATGATGGTTTTATAATATTTCTGCTTAATATAGTATACAACTCAGGCAACAGAGTGATAGCAGTGTAGTTAAGGACAATCCTTAATTCGAGCTCGAAGTGTCAAGAAATTAAAGACAGATTTTTATGAGAGTGTCAATACATACTCCTAAAATAGAATATAAAAATTTTATAATGATCCATATTGATTTAAAAAATTTTTACTCAATATAGTACAGAACTCACACTCGAGACTAACACATGTGCAGTTGAGAAATCATTAGTTTGAGATTGGAATGTCAAGAAATAATGTGAAATTATTATCAGAGTGTTAAAAAATTCCCTGAAAATTGAATAAAAAGTATTATAGTTATCTATGATGGTTTTATAATATTTCCACCCAACATAGTATAAAACTCATGCACCTAACTAATATCAGTATAATTGAGAAGTAATTTTAGTTTGACATCGAAATGTCAAGAAATTAAAAAGAATTTTTTATGAGCATGTAGACATATACTCCTGAAATATAATACAAATTTTTATAGTGATCCATAATAATTAAATAAAATTTCTAATTAATATAGTATACACCTCACGCATCGGACTTATGCCAGAGCAGCTAAGAAATTTTTTTAGTTTGAGATCAAAAGTTAAAGAAATTAATGTGATATTTTTATGAGAGAGTCAAAACATACTCCTAAAATAAATACAAAATTTTGTGGTGACCCATGGTGATTTGGTATAATTTTTACTTAATATAGTACACAGCTCATGCTCCAGTCTAATACAAATTCAGTTCAGAAAATCTTTAGTATAAGGTCGAACTATCAAGAAATTATTGTGAAATTTTTATCAGAGTGTCAAAACATACTCTTAAATTAAAATACAAAATTTTATAGTGAATCATAGTGGTTTGATATAATTTATACTCATTATAGTACATAGCTCACGCATCGGAATAAGGTCGATCCAGCTGAGATAAATTTTTAATTTGAGATCAAAATCTCAACCAATGAAAGTGAAATTTTTATGCAAGTGTTAACATATACTCTCAAAATAGAATACAAAATTATATAACAATCCATACTGATTTGATAAAATATTTAACTCAATATAGTACACATCTCATGCACCAGACTTATACTAGTGCAGCTGAGAAAAAATTTTAGTTTGAGGTTGAAATGTCAAACAATTAATGTAATATTTTATGCGAGTGTAAAAACATACTATTAAAATTGAATACAAAAATTTATTATAATCTATAATGATTTGTTACAATTTCTACATTATATAGTATACAGTTTGTGCACCTAATTTATACCGGTCAGCTGAGAAAAATATTTAGTTTGATGTCGAAATGTTAAAAAATAATGTGAAATTATTATTAGAGTGTCAAAACACTCTCCTAAAATAGAATTAAATACTTTATAGTGATTAATAATGGTTAATAATATTTCTACTCATTGTAGTATACAGCTCATGCAACAGAGTGATAGCGGTGTAGTTAAGAACAATCCTTAGTTTGACATCGAAATGTCAAGAAATTAAAGAGAGATTTTTATGAGAGTGTCAATACATACTCCTAAAATAGAATATAAAAATTTTATAGTGATCCATATTAATTTGATGAATTTTCTACTCAATATAGTGTACAACTCATGCTCGGGACCAGTATAGGTGCAGTGAGAAAAATCCTTAGTTTGAGGTCGGAATGTCAAGAAACAATATGAAATTATTATCAGAGTGTCAAAACATACTTCCATAATTGAATAAAAAATCTTAGAGTGATCTATGATGGTTTTATAATATTTCTATCCAACATAGGATAATGCTCGTGCACCAGACTAATATCAGTGCAGTTGAGAAATTTTTTTAGTTTGAGATCAATATGTTAATAAATTAAAGAGTAATTTTTATGGGAGTGTAAATGCGTACTTCTAAGATAGAATACAAATTTTCATAGTGATCTGTGACAATTTGTTAAAATTTCTACTCAACATGGTATAGCTCACGCACTGGACTTATGTCGGTGTAGCTAAGAAAAATTTTTAGTTTGAGGTTGAAATTTCAAATAATTAATGTGATATTTTTATGAGAGAATCAAAGCATACTCCTAAAATAGATGCTAAATTTTGTAGTGATCTATGATGATTTGATATAATTTTTACTTAATATAGTACACAGCTCACGCTCTGGTTTAATACCGATTCAGTTGAGAAAATCTTTAGTATGAGTTTGAAATATCAAAAATTAATGTACAATTTTTATCAAACTGTCATAACATACTCCTAAATTAGAGTACAGAATTTTATAGTGATCTATAATGGTTTAATACAATTTCTACACACTGTAGTATATAGCTCACGCATCAGAATGCCAGTGTAGCTGAGATAAACTCTTAGTTTGGATCAAAATCTCAACCAATGAAAGTTAATTTTTTATGGAAGTGTCAACACATACTCCCAGAATAGAATATAAAATTTTGTAGTGATCTATAGTAATTTAATAAAATTTCTATTTAATAAAGTACACCTCATACATTAGGCTTATACTGGTGCAACTGAAAAAAGTTTTAGTTTAAGGTCGAAATGTCAAGCAATTAATGTGATATTTTTTGAGAGTGTCAAAATATACAAGTAAAATAGTATACAAAAATTTATTATAATCCATGATGATTTGTTATAACTTTTACACAATATAGTATACAGTTTACGCACCATACTTATGTGGGTACAGCTGAGATAAATCCTTAGTTTGATGTTGACATGTCAAGAAATAATGTGAAATTACTATTAAAGTGTCAAAACATAATGCTAAAATAGAATTAAATACCTTATAGTGATTAATGATTGTTTGATAATATTTCTACTCAATGTAATATACAACTCATGTAATGGAATGATAGCGGTGCAGTTGAAAACAATCCTTAGTTTGAGGCCGAAATATGAAAAAATTAAAGTGAGATTTTTATGAGAGTGTCAACACATACTTCTAAAATATAATACAAAATTTTATAGCGATTCATGATGATTTGATGAAATTTCTACTCAATAAAGCAAACAGTTACGCTCGAGACTAAAACAGGTGCAGCTAAGAAAAATCATTAGTTTAGTTTGAAGTCAAAATGTCAAAAAATTAAAGAGAAATTTTTATGAGAGTGTAAACACATGATCCTAAAATAGTATACAAATTTTCATAGTGATCTGTGATAATTTGATAAAAACTTTTCTCAACATAGTAAGGCTCACGCACCAGACTTATGCTAGTGCAGCTAACAAAAATCTTTACTTTGAGGTTGAAATTTTAAGTAATTAATGTTATAATTTTATGAGAGAGTCAAAGCGTACTCTTAAAATGGATTTAAAATTTTGTAGTGACCCATGGTGATCTGATATAATTTTTACTTAATATAGTTTATAGCTTACGCTTCCATCAATACCAATGAAGTTAAAAAAATCTTTAGTAGTATGAGGTCGAAATATCGAGAAATTAATTTAAAAACTTTATCAAAGTATCAAAACATAATTCTAAATTAGAATACAAAATTTTAAAGTGATCCAAGGTGGTTTGATACTATTTCTACTCATTGTAGTATATAGCTCATGCATCGGAATATACCAGTGCAACTGAAATAAATCATTAGTTTAAGATCAAAATCACAACCAATAAAAGTGAAATTTTTATCTAAGTTCAACATGTGCTCTCAAAACATAATACAAAATTTTCTAGTAATTCATAGTGATTTGATAAAATTTCCACTCTATATAGTGCACATCTCATGCACCAAACTTATACTAATGCAGCTGAGAATTTTTTTTAGTTTGAAATCAAAATATTAAGTAGTTAATGTGATTTTATAAGAGTGTCAAATTATACTTCTAAAATAGGATATAAAAATATATTATGATCTATAATGATTTGTTATAATTTATATACAAAATAATATACAGTTTGTGCACCAAACTGATACCGGTACAGTCAAGAAATTTTTTTAGATTAATATTGAAATGTCAAAAATATAGTTATTATTAGAGCATCAATACATACTTATAAACTAGAATTAAATACTTTATAGTGATAAAAGATGGTTTTTTAATATTTCTAGTCAATATAGTATACAACTCATGCAACTGAGTGACAACGGTATAGTTGAGAACAATCATTAGTTTGAGCTTCAAATGTCAAGAAATTAAAGAGAGATATTTATGAGAGTGTCAACCCATACTCCACAAATCGAATATAAAAATTTTATAGTGATCCATGAGGATTTGATGAAATTTTCTACTCAATATAGTATACAGCTCACGCTTAGGAGTAATATATGTATTGCTGAGAAAAATCATTAGTTTGAGATTGGGGTATCAAGAAATAATGTAAAATTATTATCAAAGTGCTAAAACATACTTTGAAAATAGAATAAAGAATCTTATAGTGATCCATTATGGTTTTATAATATTTCTAACTAATATAGTATTAAAGCCCATGTATCGAACTAATGTCGGCGTAGCTCAGAAAAACCTTTAATTTGAAATCGAAGTTTCATAAAATTAATGTGAAATTATTATTAGAGTATCAAAATATACGCCTATAATAGAATAAATTTTTTTTATAGGGATCAAAGATTGTTTGATAATATTCTATTCACTATAGTATATAGCTCACGCACCGGATTGATACCTGCAGCTGAAAAAACTCTTTAGTTTGATGCTGCAATGTCAAGCAATTATGTGATAATTTTATGAAAGTGTCAAAACATATCTCTAAAACATAATACAAAATTTTATGGTCCATGATGATTTGATATAATTTCAATTCAATATAATAATACAACTCACGTACTAGAATGATACTGGTGCAGCTGAAAACAATTTTAGTTTGATGTCAAAATATCAGCTAATTATTGTGATATTTTTATGATAATGTAAACACATATTATTAAAATAGAATAAAAAATTTTGTAGTGATCCATGATGGTTTGATAAAAATTTTACTCAATGTATTGCACAGCTAACGCACTGCTCTTATACCGGTGCATTGAGAAAAATGTTTAGGTTGAACTTGAGATGTCAAGAAATTAATGTGAAATTTTTATTAGAGTGTAAAAATATACTCATAAAATATAATATTTAATTTTACAGTGATCAAGTGATTTGATACATTTTCTACACAGTGTGTATACAGCTCATGTATTGGACTAATATTGATATATCTGAAATAAATCTTTAGTTTGTGGTCAAAATATCAATCAATTAAACTAAATTTTTTATTCAAGTTTAAACACATAGTCCTAAAATAAAATTTAATATTTTTTAATATTTTATAATGATTTGATATAATGTCTACTCGATATAGTGCACAACTCATGTACCAGACTTATACCAGTGCGTTGAGAAAAAATTTTAGTTTGACATCAAAATATAAAGCAATTAATGTGATATTCTTATGATAAATATACTCCCAAAGCATAATACCAAATTTTATGGAGATCCATAATGATTTGCTACAAATTTTACTCAATATTGCACATAGCTCACGCACAAGTTAGATACCAGTGCAGCTGAAAAAATTCATTCGTTTGAGATCAAAATATCAAGAAATTAATATAAAATTAATATCAGAGTGTCTAAATATACTCCTAAAATACAATCAGATATTATATAGTGATCCATAATGGTTTGATAATATTTCTACTCAATATAATATATAGTTTACACTCTAGACCAATACCGGTGCAGCTGCAAAAAATCTTTAATTTGAGGTCAAAATGCCAAACAATTAAGAGAAATTTTACAAGAGTGTCAATATTTTATTGTGATCTATGATGATTTTATAAACCTTCTACTCAATATAATACATAGCTCGCGCAGCAGATTTATACATGTGCAACTGAGTAAAATCGTTAGTTAGAAGTTAAAATGTTAAGCAATTAATGTGTTATTTTTATGAGAGTATAAAAACATATTTCCAAAATAGAATGTAAAATTTTATTGTGATTCATGATAATTTGTTACAATTTTTACTTACTATAGTACATAGCTCACGTACCAGACTTGTGCCAGTACAGCTGTGAAATTTTTTTACTTTGAAATCAAAATGTCAAAAAATTAATATAAAAATTTTATCAGAGTATCAAAACTTACTCCTACAATAGAATATTGTGATCCATGGTGGTTTTATATAATTTCTACTCAATATAGTATACAGCTCAAGCACTGCACTAATACTAATGCAGCTGAGATAAATCTTTAGTTTCAAGTCAAAATCACAACGAATTAAAGTAATATTTTTATGCGACTATCAAAATATACTTCTAAAGTTGAATACAAAATTTTATAGTAATCCATTGTAATTTGATACAATTTCTATACAATATAGTACACAGCTCACGTACTAGACTAATACCAGTACACCTAAGAAAGACCTTCAGTATGCAGTCGAAATGTCAAGCAATTATGTGATATTTTTATGAGAGGATCAAAACAAACTCCTTAAACAAAATATAAAATTTTATGGTGATCCATGATGATTTGCTATAATTATGCAGCTCATGCACTAGATTGATACTGGCGTAGGTATGAAAATCTTTAGTTTGAGCTTGAAATGTTAAGAAATTAATGTGAAATTATTATCAAAGTTTCAAATCATACTCCTAAAAGAGAATAAAATATTTTTTAGTGATCCATAAAAGTTTGATAATATTTCTATTCAATAATAATACGCATCTCACGCAACAAAGTAATACTATTGCAGCTTTAAAAAATCTTTAGTTTGAAGACAAAATGGTGAGAATTAAAGAGAAATTTTTATTAGAGTGACAACTCATACTTATAAAACATGATACAAAATTATATTGTGATTCATGATGATTTAATTAAATTTCTACTCAATATCGTATACAGCTCGCACTCTAGGCATATACAAATGCTGTAGAGAAAAATATTTAGTTTGAAAAAGAAATGTCAAACAATTAATGTGATATTTTTATGAGAGAGTCAAAACATACTCATAAAATAGAATACAAATTTTTATGGTGATCCATGATGACTTGATATAATTTCTACCCAATATAGTACACAGCTCGTGCATAGGACTAATAACAGTGCAACTTACAAAAATATGTACTTTTAGGTCGAAATATGAATCAATTAATGTGATATGCTTATGAGAGTATCAAAATATACTCCTAAAATTGAATTCAAAATTTTATGATGATCCATGATGATTTGATATAACTTTTACTCAACAGAGTATACAGCTCATGCAATAAACTAATACCCATGTAGCTAAGATAAATCTATAGTTTGAGATCAAAATCTTGACTAATTAATGTATAAGTTTTATGAGAATATCAGCAGAAGCTTCTAAAAGAGAATACAAGATTTTGTAATGATCCATGGTAATTTGATATAATTTCAACTCAACATAGTATGCAGCTCATGCACTTGTCTTACACCAGTGCAATGAGAGAAAACTTTAGCTTGAATTCGAAATGTCAAGAAATTAATATAAATTCTTTATTAGAGTTTCAAAATATTTTCTTGAAATAAATAATAGAATTTTATAGTGATCCATGGTGGTTTGATTTAATTCTACTCAATAGTATACAACTCATGCATTGGACTAATACTAGTGCAACTGAGATAAATCATTACTTTGAGGCCAAAATCTCAACTAATCACAGTAAAATTTGTATGCAACTGTCAACACATATTTATAAAATAAAATACAAAAATTTTATAATGATCCATTGCGATTTGATATAATTTATACTCAATATAATACATATCTCACGCATTAGAATAATACCCTACAGCTAAGAAAGACCTTTAGTACAAGGTCGCAATGTCAAGCAATTATATGATATTTTTATGAGAGTGTTAAAACATACTACTTAAATAGAATTCAAAATTTTATGGTGATCAATAATAAGTTGATATAATGTTTACTCAATATAGATATAGCTCGCACACTAGACTAGTACCCGCGCACTTGAGATAAATGTATAGTTTAAGGTCAAAATCTGCATTAATTAATGTATAATTTTTATGATAGTGTCAACACATACCTCTTAAAGTGAATACAAAATTTTGTAGTGACTTAGGTGATTTGATATAATTTCTACTCAATATAGTACGCAGCATATGCACTAATCTTAAACTTGTGTAGTTGAGAAAAAAAAATTCTTTGGGGAAGAAATGTTAAGAAATTAATTTGAAATTTTTTTTAGTTTTTTAAAAAATACTCCTAAAATATAATACAGAATTTTATAATGATCCATGGTGGTTTGACACAATTTCCACTCTATTATACAACTCACGTAGCGGACTAATATCGGTGTATCTGAGATAAATCTATAGTTTGATGTCAAACAATCAACCAATGAAAGTAGAATTTTTATGTGAGTGTCAACACATACTCCTAAAATGTAATACACCAAAGTTCGGCCTACATGTATTCCTCTTTTATGTCCGATCGTGGCGAATAAGGCTATTAAAGTCAATTTTGGACACTGAAATAACTTTTGGTAAACATAACTTTAAATTCGTAATTCCAAATGACAATCGGTCTTTGCTGTTATTAGTTTTATAATATTTAGAATATTTAAAATATTTTCTTGCTAGTCAAAAAAATATTCCCAAATTTGCTAATTTAACAATATTAAAATTATCCGCATAATTACTTCAAAATTTTGGTTCATTTATTTCTGACATCGAAATGACAAACTGATAATTTTGTAACATTTCTCTCATTGAGCAGTACGCTTTGCATTAAATTGTTATTATTTGGAGAATGTTATACGGAACCAAATTTATTAAATTATTAAATAAATAAATAAAATAATTTAATTAAAAAGAAAATTGAGTTGTCTAGCTCACAAGCCACTGCCAAATATGGTTGGTGACCGTATGAGAAACCAATTGGAAAAAATGATCTGAAGGAGAAGATAAGGAAAGAAGGAAAATAGGGAAGAAAGGGTTAATAAAATATTAATTTTTTTAAACTAAACATGAGATGCGTTATATGCATGCCTCCACTTTTTTCTTCCTATTCTTCATGTGTGGTCCAGCAAGCAAAGGAAAAAATAAAAATAAAATTAAAAAGAGAAAGAAAGAGAGAGAGAGAGAGAGAGTAGTGTGAGCAAACCTTAAATCCCCCGTGTTTCATTCACGAAATATTTTCAAAGGAAAGAAAAGAGAAAATTCAATAAACAAAAAGAAATAAAAAGGAACCAAGATCAAGAGGTAAGTATTAGTAAGTAATACTGCTATTCATTTCATTATTTAACTTATATTTGTGTATATAAATTATTTTGTGCATTTTGGACCATTGATTGATATTGAAAACTAAACCAGATTATTGGGTCAATTTTAAAATATATAAATAATTTAATCTTTACTTATTTTTGATTTTGCAAAAAAAGAGAGAGAGAGAAGAATAAAAGAAAGAAAAGGAAGAAAAAGAATTACGTATAATTTGCATGGGCTTGAAAGTACATGCAAAAATGTGTCCAAATTTTTATTTAAATGAACTACCTTGTTGCTGCTAGGGTATTTATGTTGACAATATGAATTGCTGTCCAAATGTTAATTTTTTGCCGACTAATTTCAGTTAATTTAAAAATTAACCGAAATTAATAAGAACTGCTATAGAGGTACAATTATCTTGCAAAACATATTTTATATGACTAATTTTGGAATATATATATATATATATATATATATATATATATATATATATATATATATATATAATTTGAATTAACAGGAAGTACATGCAAAAAAATAATTAAATTTCGGATACATTCCTATCTTTATGTGCATGCACCTTTAATCAAATAGAATTTTTTCATAATATAATTTTTAATAATATAAATTCTAATAATATAATTTCCGGTATATATATTATTGTCACTTATTTTATATTGGAATATCTAATAGATTAGAGTCACAGCTTATTGTATAAAGGTCCAATATTGATACAAGCCTGTAATATAGATGTGGTGACCAAAGTAAATGATATATTATTCATAGGAACGTGATATGTGTGTACATAATCCCTCATATCTTTGTCATATGAAAATAAATTATCCTCGTTATATGTGTGTACTTAATCCCAAATCTTGATTTCTTAATCCTTGTTTCTTGTAAAAGGATATGTATACAGTCTGAGTTGATAAGCCATGTGTTTATATTGGTTCATGTATATCATGTATCGAATGTGAATCATGTTAGCAATTTCTTGTTAGGTGTTGAGAATTTATACTGCAGCAGCACCGTGTGGTCTAAGCCAATTTGATATATGAGTCACTATAACGGTGATGTCTGTTACTATTTCACAGTACGGGGTTTGCTTGAACACCTAACGGTGTGTTATAGTTCAGCATCATGGGTTTGAGGCCGGGTCTCGGGTATGTACGAGTACTTGTACAATACGGAAAACTATGCACTGTCTTATCCATAATTTAGTTTCAAATGCCAATAAGGGCTTAACCTCAACTTGACATTTTACAAGATATTTACCTGCTAATTGCAAATGATATATACAGTCTTACTTATTCTATTTTTCATTATTCACGCGACATTTTTAACACTCATGATTTAATTTCATACTTTATCTCCAGTACTTTGATAGTACATATATGCTTTCCTTGTGTTACTAACTGGATTTAATCCCCTGGGTTCTGAACTCGGGCTTAGAAGATGAAGAAGGAGAACAAGCCCCAGTTGAGCACTCATACTTCATCGATCAGACCTAGCGACAGTAAGCAGTGAAGTATTTTTCAGAGAACCTTTGTATATTTTGTTTATATTTTCTTTTATTTGGACAATGCTTTTCTCTTTTAATTCTTTTATATTCATATTTGAGTAGTGTGCCATCTTATATAACTAACTCTTCGTATAAATAAAATATTTTTAGTTTCAGATATGTTACTTATCAATCTGATTGTGGCAGTAGTTACGGTTATTCCAAGATCCTATGACTATTGGGTTGTCTAAAATAAATCTTACGTAGCATTCTCCATTTTGAGAAGCAGCTGAAAAACGGAGGCTTTACAAGGGTGGTATCAGAGCCTAGGCTTGGGTGGAAGACCATATGACTACTGCCACATAAAAATATGTCTGTGACTCATTTTTTTATAATGGTTCCTTACTCTAGTGCAAAGATTAGCACATATGCAAGAAACCACAATGATGATATTAGTAAGAATGTTGCAGTCCAAAGAACCGAAAAGAATCATAATGGTGTCAGATTTTTGAAAACTACAGCCATTAGTATTTTCTAAGACAGAAAGACCATTAAAGGCTGAACAATGAATTGTAGATATAAAGAATTTTCTGAAGGCAGTAAGGATTCCAAAGGAAAATTGAGTTGAGATAGTATGTATTTAATTGACTGATGTAGCTAGAATATGGTGGCTTGTTGAAGAAGTAAAGTACCAAGAACCCTAACCTAGGAAAAGTTTGTAGAGATATTTCTTACCAGATTTTGTCATGCATAAGTAAGACAGGAAATGAGAAAGAAATTTCTGGAACTGCAACAAGGAGATTGGACTGTAGATGCCTATGCTGTAGAATTCGTGAGGCTCTCTCGTTTTGCCTCAACTCTTGTAACTGATGAGGAGGAAATGACACACTTGTTCCAGTAAGGACTGAGGCATCATCTGAAAGAACACCTAACAAGTCATAATTATGAGACTTACTCAGAAGTATTTGAAACGGCATGTCGTTTAGAACAAATATTCAAGGAAAATAGACCAGTGGCATTTAAAGGGTCATTTGAACAAAGAGTAAGCCCAATGGATAAGAGGTTTGATGGTCCGCCAGTAAAGAAGTAGATGATGTCAAATCAAAATTCGGTAATATGTAAATATTGCCAAAAACCAGGACATACCCTTAATGAGTGTAGAAGAGCTCAAGAGTTGTGTTTAGAATGTGGATCAGCCAGTAATTGAATAAGTGACTGTCCAAAGGTTCAACAACCAGCAGTACCCAAGGTCCCTTCCCAGCCAATAGCCAGGTTAGCAGCAACATCAAAGCAGGGAGTTCCAAGACTAAACCAGAGAAGATCTTTGGAGACTCAACAACAAGTCTATGCCAGAACCTAAGGAGGAACAAGACGGAGGCAAGGGCAGGTTAGACTGATGAATGCTGAAGGAGTTAAAACCACTAGAGGAGTCTTAGCAGGTACAATTTTAGTTGGCAATACACCAACAACTGTTTTATTCGATTCAGGAGCTTCACATTGTTTTATCTCCATTATGTTTGTTTCTAGCAATTCCATTTATCTGCATAGTGGGACATAAGACTAGGAATGATAGTATCATGACTAATAAGGAGTGTTGACTATGTGCTTTAGTGATTAATGGAAGAGAATTTTATGCCAACTTGCTAGTTATCAATGGAGGAGGATTTGATATTATCTTAGGTATAGATTGGTTGAGTACCTTCCATGCGGTGATAGATTGGAAGAGAAGAATAGTAATATTTCAGATTTCTGATTGTTCGGAGTTTGAATTTGTTGGAAGAGGTCAATCTCTAGAACCAGCTGATCTAAGGTGTCCCCAAAGAGAGAAGTTTTGGATGCTATGGAAGTGAGATAAGAAATGATTCCTATAGTACCAGAATTTTTAAATATATTTTCTGAAGAGATACCTAGACTACCACCAGTAAGAATAGTAGAATTTACTATTGATATTATTCCTAAAACTGAACCAGTTTGTAGACTATCTTATCGAATGGGAGTTGCAGAACTAGAAAAAGTTAAGAGACAAGTAGATGAATTATTGAAATTGAGTTTTGTAAGACCTTGTGTTTCGTCTTGGGGAGCTCCAGTGTTATTAGTAGGAAAGAAGAATGGGAGTCAAAAATTGTGTGTGGATTATAGGAGTTTGAATGCTGTAACAATCAAAAATAAATATCAATTACCGAGGATAATTGATATGTTTGATTAACTAGGAGGAGCAAGGGTATTCTTGAGGATAGATCATCGTTCTGGATTCCATCAAGTAAGAGTCCGAACAGAAAATAATACAAAAATTGCATTTAGAACCAGACAGTCATTATGAATATTTGGTGACGCCATTTGGAGTAACTAATACTCCAGCAGTATTTATGAATTTGATAAACTATGTTTTTGCTCAGTATCTAGATAAATTTTTGGTGTTGTTTATTGATAATATATTAATCTACTTCAAGAATAGAGAAAATCATGCTGAGTATTTGAAGACAGTTTTGCAGACTCTGAAAGAGCGAAAGTTATATGAATAACTAAGTAAATGTGAGTTTTGATTGGATAAGCTTGCTTTCTTGAGTCACATAGTTTATGGGGATCGTGTATCAGCCAACCCTAAGAAGATAGAAGTTATAATGAATTGGCCTGTACCAAAATCTATGTCGGAGATTCGGAGTTTTCTGGGGATGGTTGGATATTATAAGTAGTTTGTACAAGACTTCGCAAAAATCGCATCCCCTCTGACTTAGTTGATTAGGAAATGAGTAGAATATGTCTGGACAGAGGATTGTAATAAGGCATTTAAAGAATTAAAATGAAGACTAACAACATCATCAATTTTGGCAATTCCAGATAATTCTGGAGGAATAAAAGTTTATAGTGATGCTTCAAAATAGGAATTGGGATGTGTATTGATACAGAACAGAAGAGTGATTGAGTTTGTATCAAAACAGTTGAGACCTCATAAGAGAAATTATCCGACTCATGACTTGGAGTTAGCGGCGGTGATTCATGCCTTGAAGATTTGGAGACATTACTTACTGAGACAGAAGGTAGAGGTATACACTGATCATAAACGTTTGAAGTATATTTTCACTCAAAAAGAATTGAACATGAGATAGAGACGATGGTTAGAGTTAGTAGCAGATTATGACTTAGAAATTAAATATCACCCAGGAAGGATTAATATAGTGCCAGATACACTGAATAGGAGGCCTGCAGTGGAGATATTAACTCGGCAAAATAAACTTTTAATGGAGATATAAAGGATGAAATTGAAAGTAAATTTACTAAGAGTGACAGCACAACTTATGGAGATACAGTTACAATCACCATTGATAGAGCAGATTAAGCAAGTTTAAGTTGGAGATGAAACTTTTCGAAGGTTAAAGAATAAAATGGAAGTAGGCAAGAGATCAGAAATGAAAATGTACTCAGATGGGGCTATTAGATTTAAGAAAAGATTATGAGTGCTTAAAAGGGATATAAGAGGCAGGGTTTTAGAGGAAGCTCATAAATCAACATATTCCATACATCCTGGAAGTAATAAGATGTATAAGGATATTAAAAAGTATTTCTGATGTCCAGACATGAAGAAAGAGATTGCCAAATATGTATCTAGATGTTCCACTCACCAGCAAGTGAAGGCTGAACATCAGAGAACGGCTGGATTGCTCCAACCACTAGCAATAACAGAGTAGAAGAGGGAGCAAATATCGATGGATTTTGTTACAAGCTTACATTGGAGCACCAGAGATAAGAATACAATTTGGGTAGTTGTGGACTGGCTAACCATGACAGCTCATTTCATTCCGTTCAGAGTTGGTCAGTCAACATAAATATTAGCTAGAAAATTCATGTAGAAGGTGGTGAGACTATATGGAGTTCTAGCAAAATTATAGATAGGGATACAAGGTCCAGATCACATTATTGAAAAAATTAATGGATAGTCTGGGAACACATTTGGATCTATCTTTAGATTACCATCCACAAACAGATGGTCAATCAGAATGGACTATCCAAGTACTTGAAGATATGCTTATGGCATATGTGTTAGATTTTGGGAGGACTATTTGTATATGGTAGAATTTTTTTTAAAATAATAGTCATCAGGAAATCATCAAAATTGCACTATTCAAAGTTTTGTATGGTCTGAAATGCAGATCTCTATTATATTGGGATGAAGTTGGAGAACGAAGTATTTTGAGCCCGGAATTGATTACTCAAACAACTGAACAAGTGAAGATTATTAGATAACAAATGAAAGCGGTCCAAGACAGATAAAAGAAATGGGCAAATCAATACCGAAAACAATTGGAGTTTGAAGTACGAGATAGGGTTTTTATTAAGATATTTCCAATGAAGAGTGTGATCAGATTCAGAAAGAAGGAAAATCTCAGTTCAAAATACATCAGGCCATTTGAGATCAATGAGAAAATTAAAAATGTTGCATATAGATTGTTATTGCCACCAGAGATGAAAACTATTCATGATGTGTTTCATATATCACAGTTGAGGAAATTCTTGAGCGAAGAACATAAAGTAGTAGATCTGTCCGAGGTGAATTTGAAATCAGAGCTAAAGTATGAAAAGCAGCCCGTAGTAATTATAGGCCAACGGAAGAAAGTCCTAAAGAACAAAATGATACTATTAGTCCTTACGTCATGGGATGCACATTCACCAAGAGATTCCACTTAGAAGCTTAAGAAAGATATCATGATAAAATAGCCATACCTTTTCCCATGATGAGGTATGCTAATTGAATTTATTTTATCAGTAATATCTATATATAGTGGCATGTCTTTCAATTTGTTGTTTAGGTGACGAAATTCTTTTGTTAAGTGAGTAGGATGTAATACGCCAAAGTTCAAGCTACCTATATTCCTCTTTTAAGTAATTATTGTGTTGAATAAGACTATTAAAATTAATTTTGGACACCGAAATAACTTTCGGTAGATGTAACTTTAAATTTATAATTCCAACTAGCAATTGGACTTCGTGATTATTAGTTTTATAATATTTAGGAATTTTAGAAAATTCCTTGCGAGCCCGAAAAATATTTTCAAATTTGCTAATTTAATAATATTAAAATGTCCTTTAATTACTTTAGAATTTTGGTTCACTTAGTCCAAACATTGAAATGACAAACAGATAATTTTGTAGCATCACTCTCATTGAGCACTATTCTCTACATTAATTAGAAGTATTTGGAGAACGTTATACAGAACTGGAATTATTAAATTCTTAAATAAATAAATAAATAAATTTAATTAGAAAGGAAATTGAGCTCTCAAGCCACAGCCAAACATGGGCGGGTGACCGTATGAGAAGCCAACTGGAAAAAAAGATTCGAAGGAGAAGATAAGGAAAGAAGGAAGATAAGGAAGTAAGAGTTAATAAAATATTAAATTTTCTAAACCAAACGTGAGATGCTTTATATGCATGCCTCCACTCTTTTCTTCCTGTTCTTCCTGCGTGGTCCAGCAAGCAAAGGAAAAAAATTTAAAAAAAAAAAGAGAAAGAAAAGATAAAGAGAGTGTAGTGTGAGCAAATCTTAGATCCCCGTGTTTCATTCATGAAATAATTTTGAAAGAAAAAAGGGGAAATTCAATAAATCAAAGGAAATCAAAAGGAATTGAGATCAAGAGGTAAGTAACACTGCTATTCATTTATTTATTTAATTTATATTTGTGTATGTAAATTATTTTGTGAAAATACTTGGTTCACATTTTGGATTATTAATTGATATTGAGAACTAAACCTGATTATTAGGTCAATTTTGATATATATATATATATATATATATATATATATATATATATATATATATATATATATATATATATATATATATATATATTGCAATATTTGCTTATTTTTTATTTTGCAAAAAGGGGAGAGAGAGAGAGAGAGAGAGAGAGAGAGAGAGAGAGAGAGAGAGAGAGAGAGAGGAGAAGTATAAAAGAAAGAAAAAAAATTACATAAAATTTGCATGGGCTTGAAAGTACATGCAAAAATGTGTCCAAATTTTCATTTAAATGAATTGTGTTACTGCTGCTAGGGTATTTGTGTTGATAATTGTTTTGTTGTCCAAATGTTAATTTTTGCACGACTAATTTTGACTAATTTGAAATTTAACTAAAATCAATAAGAACTGCTGTAGTGGTACAATTAACTTGCAAAACATATTTTATATGACTAATTTTGAAATATATATATATATATATATATATATATATATATATATATATATATATATATATATAATTTGAATTAACAGGAATTACATGCCAAAAAAATAATTAAATTTTTGATACAATTCTATCTTTATGTGCGGGCACCTTTATTCAAAAAGAAATTTTTAATAATATAATTTTTAATAATATAAATTCTAATAATATAATTTCTAGTATATATATTATTGTCACTTATTTAATATTGGAATATTTAATATATTAGAGACATATCTTACTGTATAGAGGTCCAATATTAATACAAGTCTGTAATATAGATGTGCTAATCAAAGTAAATGAGATATTATTCATTGGAATGTGATAACAAATTTCATATATCTTAGAAATATGGAAATAAACTATACTCGTGATACATGTATACATGATCCTAAATCTTGATTCATGAAAATCTTGTTTCTTGTAAAAGAATATGTATACAGTCTGACTTGATAAGCCATGTGTTTACTTGGTTCATGTATATCGTGTATAATTAATATGGGGATTAGGAAAAACTACATGAAAGATAAGAACCATATAGAAGGATCATGTTGGTCATTTCTTGTTAAGTACTGAGAAGTTATACTGCAACAACACCATATGGTACTGAACCACAGTTTGATACATGAGTCACTAGAACAGTGATGTCCATTAGTGTTTCACAGTACAGGGTTTGACTTGAACACCTAGAGGTGTGTCATAGTTCAGTGCTATGGGTTTGAGGCCAGATCCTGGGTATGTACGGGTACTTGTACAATACGAAAAATTGCGTGCCATCATATCCATCATTTAATTTCAAATGCTAATAAGAGGTTGACCTAGACTTGACATTTTACAAGATATTAACTTGCTAATTGCAAATGATATGCACAGTCTTTCTTATTCTGTTTTTCATTACTCACGTGACATGTTTAACATTATCACAATTTAATTGCATACTTTATCTCCATTACTGTGATAGTATATATATCCTTTCCTTGTGTTACTTACTGGGTTTAATCACCTAATCTAGGTTGAGAAGACGAAGAAGGAGAACCAGTCCTGACTGAGGACCGTACTTCATTGATTCAACCAAGCAATAGTAAGTAGTGAAGTACTTTCCGGAAAACCTCAATATATTTTGTTTATATTTCCTTTTATTTAGACACTGCTCTTCTCTTTTTATTCTTTTGTCTTCATATTATAGCAGTGTGCCATCCTGAGTCACTAGGATTGTCTTCATGTTATTTATTCATCTGTTGTGGTAGCATTCACGATTATTCCAAGATCCTGTGACTGTTGGGTTCTTTTGGTATAACTTTTACGTAGTGTCCTCTGTTTTAGAAAACATCTGAAAAATGGGGGCGTAACATAAAATAGAATATTAAATTTTGTAGTGATCCATTATGATTTTATATAATTTCTACTCAATATAATACACAGCTCACATATGAGACTAATATCGATACAGCTGATAAAGCCTTTAGTAAGAGGTCAAAATGTGAAGCAATTATGTGACACTTTTATGAGAGTGTCAAAACATGTTTATAAAATATAATATAAAAATTTGTAATGAGCCTACTCAATATCGTACATAGTTCACACACCGGTCTGATACTGGTCAACCTAGAAAAATATTTAGTTTGACATTAAAATTTAAGCAGTTAATGTGATATTTTTATTAGAGTGTCAACACAAACTCTTAAAATAGAATACAAAATTTTATATTGATCCTTGTTGATTTGATAAAATTTCTGCTTAATATAGTACATAGCTCACGAACATGTCTGATACTGATGTAGCTGAGAAAAAATTTTAGTTTGAGCTTGTTAAGAAATTAATGTGAAAATTTTATCCAAGTGTCAAAACATACTCCTAAAATAGAATAAAGATCATGCACTAGAGTAATATTGGTGCAACTCAGATAAATCTTTAGTTTAGGTCAAAAATCTCAACCAATTAACATAAAATTTTTATACAAGTGTCAACACGTACTCCTAAAATAGAATACATAATTTTGTGGTGATCCATGGTGATTTGAAATAATTTCTAATCACTCTCGTACACAGCTCATGCACCAGTTGAGGAAAAATTTAAGTTTGAGGTTGAAATGTCAAGCAATGAAAGTGTAAAATCATACTCCTAAAACAAAGTAAAATTTTTTATGATGATCCAGATGATTTAATACAATTTTTACTTAATATAATATACAACTCACATACTCGACTGATACATGTGTAGCTGAGATAAATCATTTGTTTGAGGTCAAAATCTTAACTAATTTATATAAAATTTTTATGAGAGTGTCAATACATACTCATAAAAGAGAATACAAAATTTTATATTAAGCCATTTTGATTAGATATAATTTATACTCAATATAGTATATTGCTCACGCACCAATCTGATACCGGTGCTTTAGAGAAATATATTTATTTTGTAGTCAAAATATCAACCAATTTTTATGAGATTGTCAACACATACTCATGAAAGAGAATACAAAGTTTTATTTTAATTCATGTTGATTTGATATAATTTATACTTAATATAGTACACAGTTCATGCACCGGTCTGATACCGGTGCTTCTGAGAAATATATTTAGTTTACGGTCAAAATGTCGACTAATTAATGTAAGATTTTTATGCGAATGTCAATACATACTCCTAAAAGAGAATATAAAATTTTATAGTGATAAATAATGGTTTTATATAATTTCTACTCAATATAGTACATAGTTTATGCACTGGACTTGTACCGATGCAGCTGAGAAAAATGTTTAGTTTGAGGTCAAAATGTCAAGCAATTAATATGATATTTTATGAGAGTGTCAAAACATACTCCTAATTCATGGTGGTTTAATACAATTTTTAGTCAATGTATTATACAGCTCATGCACCTGACTAATACCGATGCAACAGAGCTAAATATTTAGTTTGAAGTCGAAATATCAACCAATTAAAGTAAAATTATTATACAAACGTCAACACATACTCTTAAAATAAAATACAAAATTTTTAGTGATCCATTGTGATTTGATACAATTTCTACTCAATACAATATATATTTCACGTACTGTACTAATACAAATACAGCTGAGATAAATATTTAGTTTGAGTCAAAATCTCTACTAATTAATGTGGAATTTTTATGAAAGTGTTAACATGTACTCCTAAAATACAATACAAAATTTCATAGTGATTCATAATGATTTGATAAAATTTCTACTCAATATAGTACACAGCTCATATGCTGGTTAGATACCAGTGAACCTGAGAAATTTTTTAATTTGAGATCAAAATATCAAGAAATTAATGTGAAATTTTTATCAGAGCATTAAGACATATTCCTCAAATAGAATACAGAATTTCATAGTGATCCATTGTGGTTTCATTCAATTTTTATAACTCACACACCGGACTAATACCAATACAACTAAAATAAATCTTTAGTTTGAGCTCAAAATCTCAATCAATTAATGTAAAAGTTTTATGCCAGTGTCAACACATAGTACTACAACATAATACAATTTTTTGTAGTGCTCCATAATGATTTGATATAATTTCTACTCAATGTTGCACATAGCTCATGCACTGGACTGAAATCAGTGCAGCTGAGAGCAATTTTAGTTTGAGATTAAAATATCAATAAATTAAAGTAATACTTTTATGAAAGTGTCAACACATACTAATAAAATAGAGTATAAAATTATGTAGTAATATATGTTGATTTGATAAAATATTTACGCAATATACTATACAGCTCACGCACTTGACAAATACCCGTATAGGTGAGATAAATTTTTAGGCTGAGGTAAAAATCTCAGCTAATTAATATGAAATTATTATGAGTGTCAACACATACTCTTAAAAGAGAATACCAAATTTTATAATAATCTTGGTGATTTGATACAATATCTACTCAATACAATACACACCTCAAGCAGCAACTAATACCGGTGTTGTTAAAAAAAAAAATCTTTAGTTTGAGGTCAAAATGTCAAGAAATTAATATAAAATTTTCTCAAAGTGTCAAAATATACAAATAAAATCAGATACAGAATTTTTTAGTGATCCATAGTGGTTTGATACAATTTCTACTTAATGTAGTATACAACTAATGCATTGGACTAATACGGATGCAGTGAGATAAGTCTTTAATTTAAGGTTAAGATCTCAACAAATTAAAGTGACATTTGTATGCAAGTAACACATACTCTTAAAATAGAATATAAAATTTTGTAGTTATCTGCAGTAATTTGATAAAATTGCTGACCAATATAGTACATAACTCAGGCACCAGACTGATTCAGGTATAGTTGAGAAAAATCTTCAGTTTGCAATTGAAATATCAAGCAATTTATGTGATATTTTTATGAGAGTATCAAACATGCTCCTAAAATAGAATAAAATTTTTTATGGTGATCCATCATGATTTGATACAATTTTTACTTAATATATCACAAAGCTCATGCACGGATTTATACTAGTGCTGTTGAGAAAATTTTTTAGTTGGAGATCAAAATATCAATTAATTAATGTGAATTTCTTATGAAAATGTCACATACTCCTAAAACAGAATACAAATTTCATAGTGATCAATGGTGATTTGATACAATTTCTACTCAATAAAGTATATTGCTCTTACACCGGACTGATTCCGGTGCAACTAAGTGAGTCAAGTGTTGTATGCAAGAATGTAGAATGTATGTCGAAACATGAGTTACAATAGGTCTAAAGTTACCTATGTATAGGTAAGAATAAGAGTAATTAAATACATATAAATGTATATCACATCATCATAAGTCTAGTGGTATATGCATGGATATATATTTATGCCTATGTTGCTGCAATTCGATGGATATATTAGACCTTACAGGTTTTGTTGGAATTAGAGGTTATGATCTAAAATATTCATAGAAAATTCAATTATCTTTTTAATAGATCTTAAACAAACTTAAATTAGAGTTCTAAAATAAAAGTTATGGTGTTCCATGGACCTGCTATTGCTGAACTATGGACCTAGTATAGCAGCCGAGACTTCCAGGTTATTTTTAATCATGATAAAATTAAATTTGGAGACTAAGATCTAAAACAATCTTAGTTAATTCAATTATCATTCCAATGAATTTTTTATGAACTCAATTTGAACTATAGAGAAAAGATTATGATTATTTTACTATGAACTTGTTGCTGCTGAATCATAAACTTGGTATAGAAAATTTGGATTTTTTAATTTAGATTATAAAATACTAAAACTTGTTGCAGCCGAGACTTCCAGGTTATTTTTTAATATAAAAATAGCTAAATTTGGATTAGTCTTAGTTGGATGAATTTTAGCTTAGTAAATTATCTTTCTAATAGTACTGGAATGACAATTGAAGTTAAGATGGAGAAATTATAGCAGTGCTAAGATAGATTGCCACGTAGTTCTGGACAGTGATATTTATGTGCATATAAAACGTGTACATCATGATACATGCAATGAAACTCAAAATAAATGAAAGTTAAGCATATATAATATTGAAATAGATTAATAATACATCTGTTATCATAAATGAACATCAAAAAATCAAAATTTAAAGGATTTGAAGTTTATTCTTGCCTCCTCTTGAACCCAAATCTATTGAAAATTAACAGATATTGAGAAATTTCCCATAATTAAACTAGAGATGATGAATAGGTGCTGAAAATGATGTCCTCATATTGGTGGATAAGATTAGAGGTTATTCGAAGAGGTTAAACTCAAGAATAATGTTCACGTAGGCATATAGTAGATTTTTAGTTCATTCTCAGGCTTATTATTTAGTGAATATTTTGAGAAAATTTGACAATGAATTAGGTTCTAAACTCGAACGGGAAATGAAGTGGAACATGGTAGGAATAAGTCTTTTTTTTTTATTTTTTGAATTATTTAAAGGTTAAATAGTTGCTGAAAATGGTGCATAATGCAATATTAAAAATCCTTGAATCTCATAATGTTTATGAAACTGTCGTTGGGTCAAATTCTATCCAAAATTGGTCCAAGATGGTTCTTAGGCTATTGGAGATAAAATTGAGATAGAAAAATTGGAAAATATTTTAAATTTAGATTTAAATTGATTATTTTTATCAGGTATTTGCCCTAAAATCGGCTAATTTGGAATAATTCAATAATATTATAAAAAATCAAAAATAATAAGTTAAGAGATTCCCGCTCTATGCAATTTGAAATTGAAGATTATAAATAAATATTTAATACAATTTACTTTGTATCAACCTATATTAGTGTCTGAGCTCCGAGACTGATATAGATGACATAGAATAAATTGATATAAGGGTGTAAGGATAAGGGTCTTCACAATCAAGCTTATGTGTCTCTCTTTGCATTGAATTTTATTGGCTCAGCCATCCTATATGAGGAAATAAACATTTTCAATTTAGTGATCAATTCTCCATCTACATTGACCCCAACAACAACGAACTGATGACTCTTCATAGGGGATGCCAGGACATTAAGGGAAATATTTATGAATATTCCATTCATAGGGCAAGATTGGATCACATTATCCAAGCTGGAGTTCATCTTTGGTGATGCTAATAGCAGCAAGGAGCTTCAAGTGGCGGCAACCCGTCTATGGTATTATAGCAAAGAGGGACTCATCTACGCACTACCAAACATAGAACATTGATATCCCTTGCACTATCTTCGTCCGTGTATAGAAGAGTAGACTATGGTTTGGAATATGATCCCAGAGCAAGACTCTTTAACCATCGATAGATTTACAAAGGCAAAAGATTCACTCCACTTACCTACGTAATTGGTTTTCTGTTACGTCTAACTATGAGGCATCTACCTGCCGATGAAGCTCCCACAATGATAAGCACCTTCCAGAGCACTTTCGCCAAGATTGTTTATAAGTTTCCCACTAAGAAATTCTGAGCTCCAGGTTGGCTTTATTACGAAAGGAGGGTTTGGTAGGCCCTATGACTACTACCATCTAAGAGAAATAAAAGACCATTTGAATGAGATTAGGTTACATAGAGCCATTAGGGCTACACAATACGGGATGCCAATGAACAATGATCAATTCTTTACAATTATTGAGTTGTACTATATCTATACCAACACCTTTTTAACATCCAATAATGAATTGGGCATAGAATTCATGAAAGTTGAAGGGTTTGGGGCTACACATGGACGACTACCCTTATGAGTAGTACTTTTCAACTGAAAACAATATTCAGATTGTGAAAACAATAATCCTTCCATCTATATGACCCAATGGGAGCTGGTGTGTCACTTCCACATTAACACCAATATCATCAATGCCAAAGGTCATTACATTTGACACTAGAAATGGGCCAATTAATTTTTCACGAGCCTCGATGGCAAGTGTACTATTGAGTTTAGGGAATGACCCTCAATGGTAAAGATAGAGAAAAGTATAGTATAGCACAAGGTAGAAGGTGATCTACTTAGCAAAGACGTAGAGGATTTCACTCAGGGAATAATATTCATTAGCTATCACGGATGGGCTGAATGTCATATAACATTGGTTGCTACTCCAGCCGCCCCCTTAGATCTTTGGTTAAAGAGATGTGTGGTGCCATCTTTACCAAGAGAAGCTATCTCTATCAGGATTCTTTATCTGACGGTTGTTTAGGCCAACAAGTGACCTTTGGATCTACTTCTAGCCATGGCATGTCATATTCATTAGAGATTGAGGATACTTTGCTAGCCTTGGTGACGATACCTCCATGGTCGGATCAATATATTGTATACTTAATGGTATGGTTCACCACCCATTGCAGCTAGTTGTTCTTGATGAGCTCTTACTATGATGACACCCTCCATCTATAATTGTGATATGAAGATGCAAGATGTGAGCATCAATACTTGGTGGAGACTTGCAAAGGTGTGAATAGATATAGAGAGCACACATCCTTCACCTGCTTTCCTACTATAGAGGGAACATAATAAAGAGACGTGCTGAATGACATTGGCATTGCTGATTCAGAACTATGCTTTGGTATTTTCTGGTGGCTTCCCCTTCCACATGATATATAAATGTGGCAATGACTATGAACTAGCACCATACCTACCAAGTAAGTTCTCCAGATAGTTTGGATATGACCGTCAATATTTAGGTTACCCGAACTACCAACTTAAGTACTCGGTAGTTTGTTGATGGTACTAGGGCTTGAAAACACTTTGTGATTGGTTATACTGGGCACTTTCTGCTAGCCAGTGAAATACCCAAAGCTTCAAACAACCTTAGCCTTTTGTAGAGGTACTGTGGAAGCAACACTAACTAGAATTTAAACCCCAACTTAGCGGGATTATCCCTCATCATTTGTAGTTTTATGAAAATAATGTTGATCAGTAAGCCCTCAAAGGTTGGTGACTTTAGTGAATACTTGGACAATGAACATTCTCTCTAGAGGTCAAGGAAAAAAGCTAGTATTCCTAGTGATAATGAAGAGAATGAAAAGGATGAAAATGAAACTAATGTTAATCCTGTCGATAACCCGAAAGAGGCAGGGGTAAGGGAAGAAGAACCAGTATCCCATCAATAACCTATCAAAGAAGGAAGATAACTTTGACTCCAGTTATTGGAGGAACTGATAGGAGAATCTCAAGCTATAGAGGTGACGGTGGCTCCATCCCTACTTGTACCCGAAAGAAATGTTTGGTTAAACAAGTTGACCTAGTGGTGGAAAAAGTTTTATCTCCCAGCAACTACATGATTAGAGATGATTGATCAAACCAGGAATATTAGTGGACCTACGACTTAAATTCAACTCACCACGAGGAAACTATTATGGTGGCGACTAGGGTTAAAATTGCAACAAGGGCCAAGATGATAGCCATCCTAGATTCGATCACATTAGATCCTCTATGTGACCCGCTTCTTGTTAACCCTCTAAAGATTACACCTCCAAGCCCAAATCCAGAAGCCTGGCACACTATCATTGACTCCCAGTCAGAGGTTGAACAATTTACTATGGATGCCCTGAGTAGTGTCCCTCCTCAAAGCCAAGATTAGCATTCAATTGTAGATTTCAAAAAGTGTGAGGCTAGACTGGAGCTCTCAGAACTTCCTTTCCCAATTCTAGCTCCAGAGACAACTTCTGAGAGTCTCCTGGTTGCTCCGAATGTGCCAGAAGAATTGATGGCCGACCTTGAAGCACACGAAGAATTTATGATGATTTCCTACATCGTTTGTGGAATGACCATCACCCCTGAGGCTTCTGAGTTTGCTACTGATGATGGGGATATTGCAGAGGTGGACTATAGTGGTAGCACTAGGGGCCACACCGCCTCCATGGAAACCAACTCGGAGAGTGAAGTAGCTCAAATTCTCGATGGGCCCATTGACATTTACACTGTTATCAGGGCGTTAGGTACTGCTCTCTATTTTTTCATAAATATTTATACCATTTTTATATTTTTTTATTATTTTAATTAAATTCAAGATTAAGAGCTGGAGAGGGACGACTGCCTACTTGAACTCAACAGAGCTTGATTTCTTCGTTCGTTCTTTATTAATTTGTTCTTATATAATATTCTTATTGCTTTCATAGATTCAATTTAATTGCTTTTATAGATTAGAGTTAGTTGCTTTATTAGGCAGATTTAGTTGCTTTCTTAGATTAATTAGTTTTTCTTTAACTTTTATTTCTAAAAATATGAACTTTCTAATGAAAATAAAATATGAACTTCTTGATGAAAACCATAAAAAAATATTTTTCATTAGCCATAGGATGTAAACGAAGTTAAATTAATAATTCTAACATGTGTTCTTTTTCTTTTTAAAAGAATCAAATGATTATTCTAAATAAATATAAAGATGCAAATTCGTAGATCGTTGTCTTTGATTTACTTTTAAGGTGACTTTGATAAGTTATGCATAGATTAGATTTGTAATAGGTTCTCTTTAGTTTGTCTATATAATTATCAATTTTATATAATTCACAATAATAAAAATATCATCTTTGATGATTTATATTTGCATGACACTTGATAGTTCATACTTAAGACACTTCGTTAAAATCAAATTAAAAAGATCACTTTTTCAATATACTGCTTGATCGTGAATCTTAAAAAGATAGAAAGAAGAAAAAATTTCATTTCTAGGTTGTTTAATGGATTCTAACATCTTAGGCTAGTTTTTAGTATAATAAACAACCCTCTTCTTAATTTTACTTTTCCTAATTAACTTGCTAGAATTAAAGAATTAGTAAGATTGGAAAACACCTTATATTCATATGGGAACAATCTGTTGTGCTACAATTGACACTGTGTGCTTGCAGTATTTTGATACACATCAAAATAGTTTTTGATACACATTAAGTTTTGGGCATCATTACTGGGGATCGATAGTTTTTTCTTACTTTTTCTTGCATTATATGAATTAAAGTGTGTGTTTAGTGTATAGGGATATTGAAGTATAGGGACTAGGAGTCAAAAAGGACCATAGGAGCAATAGAATCAGCTCCAAAAACTAGAGAGCCAAAACTTCTTATTTTTCCGCTAAACAGTGGCACTTGTCACGGTTCAGCCACAGAAGTGAGCCTACTTTTACCATTTTTTTATTTTCAATATTTTATACCATGATTTTTCTAATATATATATATATATATATATATATATATACTGTATGGTAGTCATAAGATGCATCATTTTTATTTTATTATGTCAGTGATTGTTGAAGAAAAAGTACATGCTACTTTCTATACTTGGTTGAGCTTATTGGTTACATATCTACTGCTGTAATCGATCTATGAGAACAACCCAACAACCTAATCTAAAATACAGGGATTTCATTAACCTTCCTTGGCTCAGAAACCACCTTTCATATTGCATACTATCGTTAAGTATAAAAATCATTAGACGTTGGCCCTAAGAACCTTCTAAACATAGAGTCTAGGTTCTTACTAGTATTAGTGCTAAAATAGAAGTGATCTTTCATTTGGTAGAGTCAAATTGTTCACTGTCCACGTCTTCTACCACTTTTTATCTCATGTTTTCACATTTGACCACTCTTCCACTAGGCTCTTGAATACTAACACATTCCTAGTCATCTCTGCTGGTATATGGCAAGGTGGGTCTGTGATCATTTTGGTCTACTCATGAGATCAGATTATATCTTGGGCTAGAAGATAGACCAATCAATTCCAATCCTTCAGGATCGCTGCAACCCGATGTGCACATTGTTTCTATAATGTATCAAAATTGTAGGAACCACAGTTAACAATTACGAACTTAAACAATAGTATATCAGCATGTTTCTTAAGTTCACTATATCTGATTCAGAAGATATATATCCTTTTATCAGTGAATTCCAGAAAGTATGTGTGATAATTAAACTGTAATACTTATCAGAGGATGCAATCAAAACTTTTCTTTATTCCATTCACTCTTAAGGATAACATTAAGGAGTTGCAATACAGTATGTCCACATATTCTATCAATTTTTGGGATGAATTCCTTATTACATTTCTAAAGAAGCACTATTACACGCATAAAACGATAAAACTAAGAAATGCCATAAATAATTTTAGTCAAATGTAGGGAGAATCTTTTAAGAAGAACTTGAAACGATTCAAAGATCTCTTAGCGCAGCACTCCACCATGAGATGGAAAAGTGGAGGTTGTGTTAAATCTATCCAAAAGTCTTCTTGAGTCCATATGTTAAGAGTAATTTATAAAGATGAAGAGACTTGGAAATTTCTAGAGAACTTACCGTGAAAAACTATGCTGTGGGACAACCCTATTGAGAAGCCCAGTACTTGTATGAATAATGGTTGAATCCAAAGCATAGATAGCTTTATAGCTATCGAGACTAAGATTACGACCCTATGAAGAGAATCATGGTGTTGGAAACTCTTAGTACTCTTTAAGTATGTCAGGTTTATCAATTACAAACTCTCATCTGTTTTAATTGTGGTACTTTGAATTACATTATGGAAGAGTGTCAACTTCTAATGAATCCTACTGGTTGAATACCAAGACAAGCCATCACTCTATACCCACAACCCATGAACAATTCGTATGCTTTAACATACATCTGAACCAGATGAACCACATAAATCTCTCATGGAGTCAAGCGCAATATCAAAGAGCACCTAACTCTAACATGATCTCCATCAGTTTGTCAATTTTTAAAACCAAATGTGGGTGTCTATCAGGACAAAAATGCTGCGAATCCTACAAACAACCAAATTAGACCACCAGCAGATAATCCTTCCTATCCACAATAGTGCTCTAATCACAATAAATGATTTTCATTGCTTAATAAGAACATCAAGATTTTTCTTAAAACTTCATCCAATTGTGACACTCACATGTAAAATCTTACGAAAGTATCAACTGAGTTTATTTAAAAAACCAACCATAAATTTCTTATAAACTCTTAGACAATTAAGAGTCTAGAATAGCAGGTTGGACAACTTGGGATTCAAATGAGTGAATTTGGACAGCGTACCTTTACAAGCCAACCTTTACATTTGAAAAATCCTAATGTTGTTCCTTTAACTCGATCCAGTCGCATGTCAACTAATAAGCAGGTTGACAATCACGTAGCTGTGCCGACTGATTCCACTCACCTACAACATCTAGTACTTCTGAGGAGCCTGACTCCTAAGCATCTAATCCTTCTTTTGGCCAAACATCCAAGCCTAAGGCTCCTTATCCTAATTATTTGAAGAAGCATTCTCTTCATGTCAAGCACATATTTGAATTGTTCAAGCAAGTAAAGGTCAATTCACCTATTCTCAATGCGATCTAACAAGTACCTGCTTATACAAAATTCTTAAAAGATCTATGTACGAAGAAGAGGTAAACAGACATTCCAAAGACAGTCTTTTTAGCTGCTAACATCTCTAGTATCCCATTCCATTATGCACCTGTGAAGTACAAAGACCTTGGAAGTTCGATTATCTCCTGCACTATTAGATATATAGTGACTGATGTGGTTTTGTTGGATTTAGGTGTGAATGTCAGCTTGCTATCTGTTCAGTATACCAGCAGTTATGATTGGGCGAGTTGAGACCCCCAAAGTTTACGTTACAACTAGCCGATAAGTTTGTAAAGAAACTTGTGAAAGATATAAAGGAAGTATTGATTAAGAATGGGGAGTTTATCATCCTGGTTGAATTTATAATCTTTGAAACTCAACATGTGATGAATTCACAGCTGGATGTCCATGTTATCCTTGGTCAACCATTCTTGGCCACTTCTAACGTTGTTATCAATTGCCGGAGTGAATCAATGATGCTTTCCTTTCGAAACATGATGATTGACTTGAATATATTTAATCTAGAATGTCAACCGACTGGTTCACTTGATGAGCTCCTAGATGTTAATGTAATCCAAGATTTATCCAGTGAATAGCACCCTGACGATGAATTCTTTGATGAACTAGATAGTTTAGTTGATGAGGGTTTGTTCTAACGTGCTCAATGAATCATCTAACTATGCCAATGATTAGGACGGTGGTAGGGCTGATTGGTGCTGACCGAGTGGAGCAGAATCATGAGGGTGTAGCGATGCTTCAAGTTTTCTGGATTGGAGTTTGGAGGTAGCAGCAGAGAAGGATCTGAAATCTAGGGTTTGGAGAAAATGAGTTAGTTTAGAGGAGGTAGGGAATTTTACAAGAGATGGAAAATTTATTCGAGTCCTCACTGCACCACAACAGTGTTGTGTAGACCTCAAAAATTTACAATTGATCCTAAGCTATAATATAACTTTATTTACAGTATAAAATTAAGCATATTGCTTGTTGTGAAGAGTCACAACCTCAACATTATTGTGCGGTTAAGATTCTAAAAATAGTTTCTATCTTTGCCCATTGTCTTTGAATATATTACCTTTTTGGGATTCTCAATATTTATTACATTGTGATGGTGTAACGTCCGTACATTGTCTAATCCACTCCAAATCTCAATGTTCTTAAAAATAGATGTAGTCTCAAGTTATATAACAAAACTTTCTGATTCGGTTTAAACGACCTGCACATTATTGCTTGGTCGTGAAACACCTTTGTTTTCTCTTATTGTCAGGAGAAGATTCGTTTATGTAGTGAGCAAATGATTGAGTGTTGGGCAAGCAAGACAAATGATCAGCTACTAGATTATCGGTGCCATTCCTGTCTCGTATCTCCTTCAGTAGCTCAAAAACATCCTTTCATATTGCATATTATTATTAAGTATAAAAATTGTTAGATGTTAGCTCTAAAGACTTTCTAAACATAGAGTCTAGTGTTAGCGCTTAGTAGAAGAGATCTTTGATTAGGTAGAGTTAAATTTTCATTGTCCACATCTTTCTTCCTCTTTCTATCTCATCTTTTCATATCTGACCACTCTTCCACTAGGCTTTTGGACACTCACACATTCATAGTCATCTCGATTGGTATGTACCAACGTGGGCCCATGATTATTTTGGTCGACTCATGAGATAAGATTATATCTTGGGTGAGAAGATAGACTAGTCAATCTAGATCCTTTAGGATCGTTACAACCTGATGTGCACATCGTTGCCATCACGTATCAAAATTGCAGAAGCTGTAGGTTACAATTATGAACTTAAACTGCAGTATATAAGCATGTTTTCTAAGTTCAATAGATTTGATTCAAATGATGCATATCTTTTGATCAAGAAATTCCAAAAAGTATGTGCGATAATTAAATTGCAATACTAATCAGAGGATGCAATCAAAGCTTCACTTCATTCCATTCACTCTTAAGGATAATGCTAAGAAATCACAATACAGTATGCTCATGTATTCTATCAATTTTTTGGACGAATTCATTATATCATTTCTAAAAAAGTACTATCACACGCATATGACGATAAAAATAAGAAACACCATAAAACACTTTAGTCAAATGCAGGGAGAATCTTTCTCGAAATACTTGGAACGATTAAAAAATCTCTTAGCACAGTGCTCCTACCACGAGATAGAAAGTGGAGGTTGTGTTTAAATCTATACAAACGATTCAATTACACTTCCAAAGTCTTCTTGAGTCCATAGGTTAGGAGTAGTTTATGATAAAGTATATGGAAGAGACGTAGGAATTTTTAGAGAATTTATCATGCAAAACCATGTAGTGAGATAACTCTATTATGAAGCCCAGTACTTCTATAAATAAGGTGGAATCCATACCTTAGATAGCTTTATAGCTATCAAGGCTAACATTACGTCCCTATGAGGATAATCAAGGTGCTAGAAACTCCTAGTACTCTTCAAGTATGTCAGGTTAATCAATTACAAACTCCCATTTATTTTAATTGTAGTACTTTGAATTACGTTATAGAGGATTTATTTTACTTCTAATGAATCCCACTAGTCGAATGCCAAAAAAGCCAATACTCTATATCCACCACCCATAGACACTCCATATGCCCTAACGTACAATCCGACCTAGATGAACCATCCAAATCTCTCATGTAGTTAAGGGCAATATTAAAGAGCCCCTAACTCAAACATGACCTCCATCAACCTGTCTGTTTCTAAGACCAAACGTGGGTGTCTACCATCACCTAAATGATGCAAATCCTGCAAACAAACCAAATTTGACCACTAGCAGGTAATTCTTCCTATCCCCAATAGTGGTCAAATCAAAATAAATGACTTTCATTGCTTAAGAAAAATGTCAAGAATCTTCTCAAAACTTCATCCAACCTTGACACTCACATGTAAAATCTTATGAATGTGTCAACTGACATTATTCAAAAAATGACCAGAAATTATTTATAAATTCTTAGATGATTAAAAGTCTAGATCAGCTGGCGAGACAACTTTGAATTCAAACGAGTGTACTTGGAAAGGGTACTTTTCGAAGCCAACTGTTATGTTTGACAAATCCTAATGCTGGTTCCTTTAACTCAATCCAGTAACAAGTCAACCAGTGCGTAGGTTGACAATCAAGTAGCTGCGCCGACTGATTCCACTCACACCACACTATCTAGCACTTTTGCGGAGCCTGACTCCTTAGCATCGGATCCTTCATTTGGCCGAACATTTAAGCCTAAGGCTCCTTATCGTAATCGTTTAAAGAAACATTCTCCTCAGGTCAAGCACATTTTTGAATTATTCAAGTAAATAAAAGTTAACACACCTCTTCTCAATGCGATCTAACAAGTACCTGCTTATGCAAAATTCCTGAAGGATCTATGTGCAAAGAATAGGTAAACAAATGTACCAAAGAAGATTTTTTAGCTACTAACGTCTCTCATTTCCTTTTTGATTCTGCACTTGTGAAGTACAAAGACTTTGAAAGCCCTATTATCTCCTGCACTATCAAAAGTACAGTGATTGATTGGGCTTTTCTAGATCTAGGCGCAAATGTCAACTTTTTACCTATTCAATATACCAGTAGTTAGGATTGGGCAAATTCAGACACAATTATTATGTTACATCTAGCCGATAAGTTTGTAAAGAAGTTTGTGAGAGAGATCGAAGAAGTATTGACTAAGAATGGGGATTTATCATCTCGGTCTAATTTATAATCTTTGAAACTCAACATGTGGTGAATTCACTGCAATATATCCATGTTATCCTGAGTCGACCATTCCTAGCCACTTCTAACGTTGTTATCATTTGCCATAGTGAATCAATGAGGCTTTCCTTTAAAAATATGACGCTTGACTTGAATATATTTAATTTAGGGTGCTAGTTGACTAATCTACTTGATGAGCCCCTTGATGTCAATGTGATTCAATATTTATAAGCCAATGACTAGCGGTGGCGGTGAGGCTAAGTTGGTGTCAGCCGGCCGGAGTAGAATCATGGGGGTGCAGCGACGTTTCGGACTTTCTAGATCGGAGTTTGGAGGCAGCAAGTGAGAGGGATCAAAAAATTTAGGGGTTTGGAGAAAGTGGGTTGATTTGGTGGAGGGAAGGGATTTTATAAAAGACAAAATTTGTTCCAGCCCCCACTGCACCGCAACAGTTTTCTATAGACCCCAAAAATTTACCAATGATCCTAAACTATCATATAAATTTATTTACACTAGAAAATTAACCATATTACGTGCCATGAAGAGTTACAACCTCAACGTTATCACACAGTTAAGATTCTAAAATATTTTGGTCCATTGTCTTTGAATATATTATTGATTTTGGATTCCCCATATTTATCGCACCGTGATGGTGCGACTTCCATACATTGTATGATCTACCCCATCATATCTCAATGTTTGTGAGAGTAGATGTAGCTTTAAGTTTGTTCGCAGCAGAAATTTGCTTTCCTTCCATTAAATACAGCTTAGATTACAACGAAAGTGAACAAAAGAAAAAGAACAAATGAGAGGATTTATATTTTATCTCTCACTTTTACAATATTAACGTGGGATCTCTATGGCGGTGGGATCTAACTAGTAGTTCCTTTTGACGATCTAACGTCGATGATCTTCTCTCTTGAAGATGACGGCCTACTTGATCTTAATCTTCTCTGGTCTTCGCGAATTCAAGGCTCTCACGCATAACTCGAATTCTCCAAGATGCCAAAAAGATGATCCAAAAGATGATCCGAAAAGATCCCTAGGGCTTCCTCTAAGCGGTATTTATAGTCTTAGGTCAATATGAGAGTTTCCATTTAAATAGAATTTGTATTCATCAAGGATTCCAATCAAATATCTTAGTTTTGATTTAAATCTCTTGATTTAGAGTTCTGATTGGATTTAATTTGGGTATTTGGATAAACCCAAATCTCAATCTTAATCAATTTATGATTCTGCTTATCTGCTCACGCGGAGCTAATTGCGTCAAAACGCGGAGCTATCGATTAGCTCCGCGTTTTGTTCGACGCGGGACTAAGAATAGCCAAACGCGGAGCTACAAAGTTAGCTCCGCATTCTGTTATGGAAAACTCCATTTATCTAGAAATTTTCACTGCCAACAGAACCCCCTCCAAAGTTTTTAAAAAGGGTTTAGAACTTATCAAATTTTGAAATACTTTGGATCTTCAAACTGGAACGCGGAGTTAGAATACTAAACTATCTTCACATTTTGTATACTTGCGCGGAGCTAAATAGCTTCGCTTTTTAGTGAATAACTGATCAGTAATTGCACCGAATCTCACGCTGAATACCAACGGGCGAGTTTTTTTCATTTAAATAGAGTTTCTTCTTCTTCTTCCTCACTCATTTCGAAGAATCCAAGAATCCAAAGTTTCAGTCGACCGGCGACCAGGCGACTCGAGCGGATTTTCATCAATTTCTCCAAAATTTTGTTGATTTCTCTCTGATTTCTTCAGGATCAATGGCACCCAAGACTCGCACCTCCTCTCGTGCTTCCTCGCCGCCCGCGGCCAGTGCAAGCAGCAGCGGCAGCGGCGAGCCAGTTCACGCCGCGCCCATCGGCGGTAAGGATCTCCATTTTTGGGCACTCTAGAACAATAATCAGAGTGATTTGGCTTGGTTTTGACCGGCCAATCATCTTTTCATCGACGAAATTGCCGTACTCTGGCCGTATGGCTTGTAGAAGAAGAAAGGCCTCTGGTCTTCTTCTACGCGAAATTATCACGTTATCTTCGCGTTTGTAAACGCAGAGTTATCTTTGTTAACTGTCACATTAAAGCGCGAGGTTACAAATTTAGCTTCGCGTTTACAAATGTGGAGTTCCCCTTAGCTTTGTGTTATTATCCAAACGTGAAGTTATCTTGTCATCCTCGCATTTTGTCAAAACGCGAGGCTATTTTCTTAACTTTGCGCGGAGTTATATTTAACTCCGCGTCTCTATTCTTAGAAAATTTTCTGATTTTGTAACAACTTTTCTAACTCTTGATTCTTCTTTTGCAGTTGGCTACTCAGTGGATCCAATCTCCCAAGGGCACTACTTCGGATTTGCTAGGAGTACGGATCTGACAGCCCAATTCCGTTTCACCACTGTTCTAGCTGCATATAAGCCTGGCTTGAGGGAGCGCAGGGAGAAATTAATTAGGTACCATCCTGCTACTGCATGAGAGATCATCACTGATGCAGCTTTCGAGGCCATCAACTGAGAAGTGTTGGAGAAACCTGCTTTTCTCTTTGGAGATGTAATGGGGCAATCAGACCAGATCCTCTTTGAAGAGGAGTACATGTGGCTTTACCAATCTGGCGACCTGCTGATATTTCTACCCAGCATGGAGTGTAGCTATCCCCTTGTCTATCTTCAAAGGCTAGCCATGCACCGATCTTCATCAGCAAAAGTAACTATAAGGAAGCCAGAAGCATATGCTTTATATCATAGTTTCAAGTTTCAAGCTCTGGCTCTAAAAGATAAACTTTTGAAGGAGTTACAAGAACTCTGCGGCAGCTCATTAAGTTTTTTTGAGGACCATTTCTGTTAGATGACAATCTCTGTCGCTTTCCAAAGCGATAGAGATGATCATGAATGAAGTATAAGGGCTTGTAGCATGTCGAATTCAACTTGTGCATCTTCATTAGGATTTTTATAGCAGTATCGTCAGATGATCCACTAAGAACTTTAAACAGATCATAGTTGACATTTGCAAAGGAGATCTTTTGTATGTGAACTAGGAAATTAAACTGGAAAAGCACCTCGTATGGCACAGTACAATCAATAGGATAGCTTAAAATAGGAGGGCATAATAAGGAGCCGTGCTTTTTGAAGAATCTCATCAGCGGTTGATCCAGCAATTCGCATTAAATGGTGATGACTTGTGCCGGCAAGCTTAACACTCCGTAGAGGAGACTCGTCGTCAAGTTATTTGATGAGTCGACGAATAGATTGAAGCTTTTGGGAGAGCTATAACTCCCCCTGCTTTTGTAACTTTTTGCTTTATGAATAAAGACAAATCTTTTTCTTTTTATCTGTTGGCTACAAAATTTGCTTGCACAACAAGTAATAGTTCATAGTCTTGGTAAAATAATCTAAGGCTCATCTGCGTAACTTAGAGTAATACCAGAATAACCAAATCAAAATTATTTAACACAGTAAAGCTCTTCATTAGAGCAAAGTGATGATTTTGGTGAAAGTGTTTAATTGCATACACCAGAATGACCAATTAGGATCATTGACTCAAACAGAGGCGCCTAATTGCACATGCCTTAGTTTAGTAATGAAGTTCAAGTGCTCATATACGTAACTTGAACAAGTGGATAGTTATACTTCTAGGGATATGAACCAGATGTGACAGTAAATGTTTTTTTTTAGGTATAGTATTTTTTCAAAAATTTGCCGTTAATTGGCATCATCATCCTGTCACCATCCTAGTTCATTAAGCTTTAGGCTCCACTAGAGTATATCGTCTCCACGATGAACGGTCCTTTCAAATTTACCCTTAGTTTTGTGGGTTAGAATCATTAGCCTTTTAATAGCCAAAACTAAGTCTCCTTGCTTAAAGGTCCTTGGTTTAACGTTCTTATTGAATGCTTTTGAGATTCGGGCTTGATACAACTCAATTTGTTGCTGAGCCTAGAGACGCTTTTCATTCAGTGCTTCTAGTTCTCGCAATTTTTGTTGATGGCATTCTTCTGTCATCATCTTTGTGGCTAATGCCACTCTTAATGATGGTATTTGGACCTCGAGGGGCAGGACGGCCTCACTTCCATAAACCAAGGAGAAAGGGGTAGATTTTGTTGGGGTGCGAATGGTGGTGCGATAAGCCCACAAACACTCTCTCAGCTTTCCATCCTAGTCTCTTTTGTTGGAGGAGACGAACTTCCGAAGGAGTTTAATAATAGTCTTATTAAAGGCCTCGGCCAATCCATTGTATGGTGTTGAAGCAATGTCCTTGATTATGAACTTATCACAGAATCTTGAGAACCCTTGGCTGATGAACTGCGGTCCGTTACCATGAATGATTCTTCGAGGGACGCCAAAACGGTAAATGACATGATGCTTAATGAATTTAATTACATCTGTCGTTTTTACCTCTCTCATGGGCACGGCTTCGGCCCACCTTGAAAAGTAATCGGTTATTGCGAGAATAAACCGATGTCCTCTTGATGACGGGGGAGTTATTGGCCCCACAATATCCATTCCCCATACTTCAAATGGCCAACTAGCAACAGTATTATGCAAGTACTCTAGGGATGAATAAAATTAGCGTGTACTTGACATTCATGGCACCGTTTAGCGTACAACATTGCTTTTGTAATCATCTTCGGCCAGTAGTATCCTAACCTTCTTATGCGTTCCCCGAGTTTTGGACCGGGCTGGTGAGCTCCACACACTCTATGATGTGTTTCTCTCAGTACTTCATCTGCTTCTGCTTTTGATAAGTAGCATAGTAGAAGACCATCACCTGACTTTCTGTATAAAGTTTGAAGCGTATGATCATAATAAAATCTTTGAGCCTTTCTCTTTATTGAGGCGCCTTCCTTTGGATCCTCTGGCAACATCCCATATAGGGCATAATCCACAAAAGGAATTCACCAATCATGGGGTTCCAGAGTTAAGCCTGCTTGGCACACCTCCCTGGTTTGAAATATAGTATCCGGATGGAGAAGTTCTCTGCTACCAATAGTGATATTTTTATCCGCACCCGGTGGGATTGCTAATGTTGCAGCTAGTGCGGCAAGAGCATCTGCATAGACGTTCTCGTTTCGAGATATGTGATAGATATAAAACTGTTCAAAATATCCTGCCAGCTTGATGGCTAGTTGATGATAGGGGATGAGGGCTTCATGTCTGACTTTATACTCAACCGTCATTTGGTTGACGATGAGCTTAGAGTCTCCATATGCCTCTAGATAGTTCACTCCCAATTGCAGAGCCATTTTTAAACCAATAATGAGTGCGTTGTATTCCACCGCATTGTTCGTACATGGCTCTGTTAGTGAGTAGCCATTAAGCAGATGTGTTTATGTGGAGATATCAATACAACCCCCACTCCAGCAGTAGATCATCTGGCAGCACCATCAAAGAACATCTGTCATGGTTGTTCTCTATTAGTTGTGTTGACTTCTGACGTCTGTTTAGAATTGGACCAAATTGGATGGTCTGCTAGGAAATCGGCGATCGCCTGTCCCTTCATGGCTTTTTGAGGAATGAAGTGTATATCATATGGCGATAGCAATAATGCCTATTTTGCCAATCAGCCATTTAAGGACCCTGGTTTTGTCATCAAGATTTTCAAGAGATTAACCCGTGATATGACATGAATTGTTTGCCCTGAAAGATAGTGTCGCATTTTCTGAACAGCGAACACTAGAGCTAAACATTCTTTTTCAATCGGAGTATACCGATGCTCGGCCCCGATCATTGTCCAGTTTAAGTAACAAAGAGCGTGTTCATGGCCGTGCTCACTATACTGAGCAAGTAATGCTCCTAACGCATTATCCATGGCCCTTACATATATGAAGAATGGTTGCCCAGGGACCGGTGCCATGAGGACGGGAGGTTTGGTAAGGTATTTTTTGAGGTCGTCAAACACCTGTTGACATGTCTCATCCCATACGAAGGAAACTCCCTTTTTCATGAGTTTGGAAAATGGCTGGCATTGTCCTGATAGGTTAGAGATAAAACACCGGATATAGGCCAGTTTTCCTTATAACCCCCTTAATTCTTTAAGATTGTAGGGAGGCGGCATCTCGTTGATCGCTTTTACTTTTTCAGGATCAAGAAAAATTCCTTCTAAGGTAACTATGAACCCAAGAAATTTCCTGCTGCACACCCCCATGAAAGACTTTGCCGGGTTCATCTTCAAGTGATTTTTTCGCATAAGATCAAAGACTGTTCTTAGGTTGTGAAGATGATCTTCTTTGTTTTTACTTTTGACCGCCAAGTCATCCACATAACACTCTACTGTTTTACACAGATGTTCTTTAAATATAATGCTCATTGCACGTTGGTAGGTGGCACCAGCGTTCTTTAGTCCGAAAGGCATTACTGGCATTCTGAAAGCCGTGTGCTTTTCATCGTCTTGGTGCATTTTGATCTGATTGTAGCCTGAGAAGCCATCCATAAATGACATCCTCTCGTAACCGCAGGTACTATCAATCATTACATCGAAATTGGGAGTGGGAACTCATCCTTAGGGCATGCAACATTTAGATCCCGAAAATCGATGCATATCCAGATCTTGCCGTTCTTCTTACGAACCAGCACTATATTAGCCATCCAATCGGGATGTTGCTCTTCATGGATAAATCCTGATTTTATGAGCTTATTAACTTCGGTAACTATCGTCTCCATTAATTCTGGTCGAAAATGCCTATGCTGTTGTTTAACTGGCTTGGCATCTTCTTTAATATTTAGCCGGTGTGTAGCAATATGAGGATCAAGACCGGGCATGTCTTCATACCTCCATGCGAACACATCTAGGTATTCCTTGATAAGAGATATAAGTTTCTCCTTTTCTAAGAGAGTTAGTGTGTCGCTTATAAAAATGGGCTTCGGATTCTCTTCCGTCCCTATATTAACTTGTACTAGTTTATCCTCTATAGGCGGGTCACGCTGTTCAAAGCAGATATCCCAAAGAGTGTCCATATGTTTTGCCCAGGAATCATCTTGCACATCGATCGGTTCCTCGTCGCTTTCAGGTGCGGCTAAAACCATATTTGCTGTTAAAGATCAAAACCAAGCGCTAGTACTTAGATCCGAATCATGGTCAAGCAGATGTAAGTCTTCATTTGCCAAAGAGTTCTCTCCGTATTTGTATGGTGATGAGGGAGGAGTAGATACATAGCCCAACCCCCTTCTAGTTTTCTGATAATAGTCAGGGCTCTTCCCTTTTGGTCTGAACGAGGGTATGAGATTTCGTCGCCCTTTCCCAAAGTTCAATCCCGATTTTTTGGTAAAATTATAACCCATCTTTTCCATCATTTGTCAGGATTTCTGTTCATATAAGTGAAATTGAGGTGATGTTTGTTCATCACTTTCACTACTTTGTCTTTGGTTAGGCGACGTGATTACTTTACCGAATACAATCGGTTTATGCGATACATGTCGCGACGGTACTTCAAAGAAGTGATCTCGTCCTTTTGTTATTTTAGACCGAGAGATGAGAGACGACCTTATTGGCAAGTGATATGCCGCCAAAACTTCAAGTACGGATAGGTCATCTATCTCGGTGGAGCTACAAGAAGGCTCAGACTCTGTAGCTACAGCAGGCTCGTAGACTAATTTTATATTTTCATTAATAGTCCACTCATCCTCTGCTACATTGGCTACATTATTATCAAAATTCATTTTAAGGTTCATGCGAGGGTTAATTTCGTAATCACTCCCGTTATCCTCTTCCGGGGATTCGTACTCAGTATCGGCCACGTTGCCGCTATCTTCAGGTTCTTGAGGCCTTCTGCAGTTATTGTTGGAGACTTCGTGGGCTGGCTTATAGAGCATAGCATCCGTGAAGTAGTTCTCTAATCCTTTGAATGGCTGCCTATCTGCAACTAATGTCTGGACTTCTCCTTGATCATCGCAGTATTTCATGCACTGGTGGAGAGTCGACGGGACAATCATATAGGCGTGTATCCATGGTCGCCTCAGTAAAATGTTATAAGACGTATCTGCGTCTATAACATAGCATGTAACTTCTATCCTCAAATCTCCGATTTGAATCCGAAGTCGGATTTTGCCAAGAGGACAGCTGTCATTTGCGTTAAATCCGTATATAGTAGTATTTGTTGGTGTCAAATGATAAGGAGAGATTCCCAATAGCTGCATCAGTCTTCTGGGAATAACGCTTAATGCTGACCCCGGATCGATTTGAATACAGTCCACCTTTGTGGATCTGACATATCCGGTGAAATATAAAGGCCTATTATGCTTTATATTTCTTACTTGCATATCGTCTGGAGAGAAAGTAATCTGCGGGACCTGCCTCCTCACTTGATGACCGCGGGGCAAGAGTCCTTTTGTTGGTCAGCTGGCTCGACAATCTAAGTTAGGAATGACTCAGAGTCTGCCAAGGCCTCTCTTAATGCCTCGCGAGTTGATTTCGACAATCGTAACAACTCATAAAGCGTGACTCGAGCTGGAATATTTACCAGCTGAGCTATTATCAAACTTAAATGCAGCCTCCTTGGATTCTTCGTCTCTTACAGGATTCTTCTGGAAATGAAATCCCTTTTGTTTTGCAGGCTTCACGAGTTTCCCGTATATATTCTTCGGGTCTACTCGTGTGTAGTCCTTAAGATATGGTTTACCAGATCAAGTGCCGGAAAGGCCCGCCCCATTTTGATGAGTGGCCATAGCTTCGGGCTCTTCTTCGGAGTCTGTAAATGCCCCTACAATTATGTATTCATCTCTTATTTTTGCGGAAATGGTGATGCTAGTCCGCTTTTTCCTTTTGACCCCATGCGGCAGTCCACTGTTCATCCCATAGTAGATCAGGGTGGACCCACATGACTTCCCCTCTTTGAGTTGTTACGGGGACAAGTCCTTTCTGAGCCTTTTTATGTGGATCATGATTTTTCATGACCAGCTTTCCCTCTGGTATTGGGGTCACCCTTGTGGGGAATTCTTAGGTTCCGACCACTAGGGTTGCCATATTGGCAGTGACTTTCTTTTCCTCCTCTTTTAACGTCAAGACTCCAACTTCTATCAATACTTGGATTCTGCTCTTCAGAGGATAACAATCTTTGGTAGGGTGTCCAACATTCTGGTGGTAAAGACAATAGTTGGGGTCATTGGTTTTACCAGTGTCCTCCGGTTTTCTATTTTTCGGAAGCTTCAGCATTCCCTTCCTAAGGAGCAGGTGAAAGAGTGTAGGTGTCTGTTCCTCTTTAAAGGTGTATGTCCTTTCTGGCTGGGGCCTGTTCTGTCTCGTGCCCTTTTGATTTTGAGGCTTTGAGCTCGGAGGATTTGTCTTCTGTGAAACGATCTCTGACGCCATTGCCGCTTTCGCTTTATTCTTATTATTGTTTTGCGTATACGGCCTATTATTTCCAGTATTTCTTGATCCACGAGACTCTTCAACTCGACGGATCAAGTCTTCAGCTTGCTCTCCTTGTTTGAGCAAATCCTTCCAAGTCCTAGACTCTACGGCCCCCATTTTTAAGAGCACGTTGGTCTTGAGATTATACCAACACGTCTCCACCAAAGTTTCCTGGACCATTCCGTGTTTGCAATACACGGACTACTCCCAGAACCTTTCTATAAAATCTTTTACCGTTTCTTGTTCTCCTTTTTTAGTTGCAAGGAGGGAATGAACCGAAATTTCGATATCATCCTCAAAGAAACGTACGAGAAATTGCTTCTCAACATCAAACCAGGTATTAATAGTACCTGGGGGCAACTGCATAAACCAAGTAAAGGCAGGCCCTCGCAAGGTACTTGCGAATACCTTGGTCATTACTGGGTCATTGCCCATTAAATGCCCTGCTTGAGACAAAAAGTAATAAATATGTTGACTGGGAGATCCTTTCCCATCAAATGGCTCCAATTTGAGCAGTTTGTATTTCTCAGGGTATGGTGCCAAATACCATTCAGGCGTGTCGGTCTTGAGACCCCTGATTCTTTCAACTCCTTCTTGTGCATTAATGCCTCGAGTTGGCTTTGTAACTTCTCGATTTTCTCTTCATGAGAGTCATGAAAAGAATATTTATCCTTGTCCCCATGTGTCAAGTGGGCTTTTTCTTCTTTATCTTTCTCGTTCATTTTGTTGAACGGAGTCTCTTTTCCCTTCTTGACGTTATCCTCGATAATTTTTTGTGTATTTTCGATCACTTTTGAGAGCATCATTTTAAGATCCTCGATTGTCTTTTGTTGCTCCCAAATTATTTGTTCTTGGGCCTCAAATCTTTGGTCGATATCGTCAGACGTATTCATTATATATGATGCTGACTTCTGCAATTTAGACGATGCCGAAGAGCGAGAAGAGCTTATGGCCGAGTTATCACTATTGTCGTTATAGAACCTTTCGCAAGTTTTTTATAGTTTTGGGCCGAGATAGCACCTGACTTAAGTTGGGTAAAATGATGAGGTTCTTCATCACTTGATTCTGAATCATCATTTCTTTCTATGATTTTCTTACCCTTGCCAACTATATTAGAAATTACAATTCTCCATTTTTCTCTGGGAGTAACTTTAATTTTCTTAGCAGGGTTTTTGTCCGACTCAGTTAATCGGTCGAACACCGATACCCTGTTCTTGCTGCAGCAACAATTATCCACTACATTGGATACTGCTGTCATAAACTGCTGGCAATGACAAGTAGGTTCAGATTGGATTTGGTTCATATTTCTTTTCTTGGTTAGATATTCTCTAAGATCAGTGGCCTTAGATATGGAGTCGTGGGACCCACTCATCCATTGATAGGGTCTAGGGGCCCACTGGAGCTTCCTGGAATTATTGGAGTCAGGTTCTGGTCCAATAGCGCAATGGTCAACTCTGATTTTGTATTCGGGTTGATTTACGCGGAGCTGAGCAGTAGCTTCGCATTTTGATACGTGGGGCTGAGAAATAGCCTCGCGTTTGGATACGCTAGCCTCGCGTTTTACACTGGCTTGATGTATTTGCAGAAGTTTATCTTCTGGAATCTTAGCCCTGCGTAGAAAAAAATTCTTGCACGCTGACTTATTTTTGCGATTAACGCAATCCATAACTTCGTGTTTAGCGCAATTTTTGCAATTAACGTAAATTTGCCAATCATCTTCACGATTTACGCGGAGCTGAAGAGTCTTGCGATTAATGCAAGTATTACTGGCTTCGCGTTTATCGCTAAGCTCAGTATTAGCCTCGCATGGAGAATCACATGTTGGCTCTAAGAAAATTTTATCCTCGCGATTAACGCGAGTGTCAGAAATTTTGCGATTAACACAAGTCTTACTGGCTTCGCATTTATCGCTAAGCTCAGTAATAGCCTCGAGTGGAGAATCACACGCTGGCTTTAAGGAAATTTTATCCTCGCGATTAACGCGAGCTTCTCTGGTTTTAAGTCTAAATAAAATAGCCTCACGTGGAGGATCACACGCTGGCTTGTCCTTGCGATTAATGCAAGTTGCAGCTTCGCGTTTAACGTGATACTGACTGGTCTTGCGATTAACGCAAGCCAGTTCGCAAGGTGTTGCAGCCTTGCGTTCTGCTTCTTGAATAGCCTCGCGTTTAACGCGGGCTTTAAGTGCTTTTCGCCTACCCCTCCGATTTCTGTTCTGGAGTTGGGTTATGGTTAATTCAGTTCCCGCGCCTTCTTCGGCCATAGAGAGATCATCATCTGCTATGGTTTTCTGCCCAAACAACGGCTCTATGGCCGCGGTCTCCAAGAGTCCCTGATTAATAGTGAATCTCTGATTACCCGATTTATGGGTATTGGAGCGCACGCGATAATAGTGTCGTGTTTCAGTCAGGTTACCTGACTCAGAGGTGAGATAATCCTCAAACTTCCGCTGGTCGATTTCAACGACTAGCATGTTTGCGTAGGATTCGATCCTCTCGACGTCAGATTGCGCCACGATCTCTTCTTTGGTGAAAGAGCGTCTCCCACTGTGGTCGCCAGTTTGTTCGCAGTATAAATTTGCTTTCCTTCCATTGAATACAGCTTAGATTATAACGAAAATGAACAAAAGAAAAAGAACAAACAAGAGGATTTATATTTTATCGCTCTCTTTTATAATATTAACGTGGGATCTCTGAGGCGGTTGGATCTAACTAGTAGTTCCTTTTGACGATCTAACGTCGATGATCATCTCTCTTAAAGATGATGGCCGACTTGATCTTGATCTTCTCTGGTCTTCACGAATTCAAGACTCTCACGCGTAACTCGAATTCTCCAGGATGCCAAAAGATGATCCAAAAGATGATCCGAAAATATCCCTAGGGTTTCCTCTAAGGGGTATTTATAGCCTTGGGTCAATATGAGAGTTTCTATTTAAATAGAATTTGTATTCATCAAGGATTCCAATCAAATATCTTAGCTTTGATTTAAATCTCTTGATTTAGAGTTCTGATTGGACTTAATTTGGGTATTTGGATAAGCCCAAATTTGAAACTCAATCAATTTATGATTCTGGTTATCTGCTCACGCGGAGCTAATCGCGTCAAAACGTGGAGCTATCGATTAGCTCCGCGTTTTGTTCGACGCGGGGCTAAGAATAGCGAAACGCGAGCTACAGAGTTACCTCCGCTTTCTGTTGTGGAAAACTCCATTTATCTAGAAATTTTCACTGCCAACAAAGTTATATAAGAAAATTTTCTGATTTGGTTTAAATGACTTGCACATTATTGCTTGGTTGAGAAACACTTTCATTTTCTCTTATAAATCTTGGCACTTGCATATGCGCCCCTCTTTATCTCATCTAATTCATTGAGTTGCAGCCTCCACTGCTCACCAGTTTTGCCAAATTCAAAATATTAAAATTTGATAGCCTATTAAAGCCCTATGCTCAAGCTCTACAAGCACATGACATGCTTTACCAAAAAATCAAATGGTATGGACATATGATTAAATTGTCTTGTAAGTGGTATGGTAGGCCCATAATGCATCCATTGATTTATAAGACTAGTCTTTTCGGTTATGATGCACCATTTTCTCCAAAATTTGTTAGATTTCACGGTTGGAAACTTCAAATTGCCCATTAGTCTGTGGATGGTGTGGTGTGACTAAGTTATGGATAATTGAGTATTTCCTCATTTGTGCTTCAAATGAATTATTGCAAGAGTGGGTTCCATTATCACTGAGGTGTACCAAATCAAGAAATGATATTCTCTTTCATGAACTTTACAACCACTTTGTTGTCATTCGATTTGGTGCCAACCGCCTCAACCCATTTGGAAATATAATCCACAGCAACCAGTATAGACTGGTTAAACCAGTATAGACTAGCTAAACTAGTATAAACAACTTTATAGCTATCGAGATTAAGATTACGTCTCTATGAGGGGAATCAAGGTGTTGGAATCTCCCATTACACTTCAAGTATGTTAGGATAATCAATTACAAACTCCCATGTGTTTTAATTGCGGTACTTCGAATTACGTTATGGAGGAGTTTTTACTTCAAATTAATCTCATTGATCGAATGCCAAAGCAAGCCAACACTCTATATCCACATCCCATAAACATTCCATATGCCCTAACGTACAATTCAAGCTAGATGAAACACCTAAATCTCTCATGGAGTCGGGCGATACCAAGGAGCCCCTAAGTCAATCATGACTTCCAACAACTTGTCAGTTTCTAAAACCAAATGTGGGCATCTGCCATTACCCAAATGCTACGAATTACCCAAATGCTACGAATCCCGTAAACAACCAAATTAGGCCACTAGTAGGTAATCCTTCGTATCCACAACAAGGGTCAAATCAAAATAAATGACTTTCAACGTTTGAGAAGAACGTAGAAGATCTTCTCAAAGTTTCATCCAATCTTGACACTCACATGTAAAGTCCTATGAAAGTGTCAACTGATATTATTCAAGAAACTGATTAGAAATTACTTATAAACTTTCAAATGATTAAAAATCTAGAGCAGCTGGTTGGACAACTTGGGATTCAAATAAGTAAACTTGGAAAGGGTACCTTTCCAAGCCAACCGTTATGTTCGACAAATCCTAATGCTACTTCCTTTAACTCGATCCAGTCGCACGTCAACCAGTTTGCACGTTGACAATTACGTAGCTATGCCAACTGATTCCACTCATACCACACCATCTAGTACTTTTGAGGAGTCTGACTTCTGAGCATCTGAACCTTCTTTTGGCTAAACTTCCATGCTGAAAACTCCTTATTCTAATTGTTTGAAGAAACATTCTCCTCAGGTAAAGCACATATTTGAAATGTTCAAGTAAAGGTCAACATATTTCTTCTTAATGCAATCCAACAAGTACCTACTTATGCAAAATTCCTAAAGGATCCATATATAGATACTAGTGCAACTTAGAAAATCTTTAAGTTGAGGTCAAAATATAAAGAAATTAATATGAAATTATTATTAGAGTGCCTAAACATATTCCTCAAATTGAAACAAAAGTTTTATACTGATCCATGATAGTTTTATAATATTTCTACACTATATAATATGCAGCTAACGCATCAAATTGATACCGGTATAGCTAAGAAAAATCTTTACTTTGAGATTGAAATGTCAAGAAATTAAAGAAAAAGTTTTATGAGAGTGTCAACATATACTCCTAAAATAGAATACAAAATTTTATAATGACTCAAAATGATTGTACTATATTTCCAGTCAATATAGTATACAACTCACACACCAGACTTATATCGGTGCAACTGAGAAAAAAAATTTAGTTTTAGATTGAAATATAAAGAAATTAATGTGGTATTTTTATGAGACTATCAAAACGTAATATTAAAACAGCATACAAATTATATTAGATCCATGATATTTTAAGAAAATTTATACTTAATATAGTATAGAGCTCATGCACCAAACTGATACTGGTACAAGTTAGAAAAATTTTTAGTTTGAGGTCGAAATGTCAAGAAATTAATGTGAAATTTTAGCAAAGTTTAAAAATATATTTCTAAAATAGATTATAAAATTTTATAGTGATCCATGTTGGTTTGATATAATTTCTACTTAATATAGTATACAACTTATACATTGGACTAATACAGGTGTAGTTGAGAAAAATCTTTAGTTTGAGGTCAAAATCTTAACCACTTAATTCAAGATTCATATGAAAGTGTCAAAACTTACTCCATAATGATTTGATATAATTTCTACTCAATATATTACATGACTCACACACCGTACTATTACGGGTGTAGATGACAAATATCTTTACTTTAAGGTCGAAATGACAAGAAATTAATGTCAAATTTTTATCATGGTGTCAAAACATAATCCTAAAATAGAATATAAAACTTTTCTAGTAATTCATAGTGCTTTGAAATATTTTCTACTCAACGTAGTATACAGTTTACGCACCAGACTAATACTTTTACAGTTTAGATAAATCTTTAATTGGAGGTCAAAATCTCAACAAATTAATGAGAAATTTTATAAGATTGTCAATGCATACTCCTAAAATAGAATAAAATTTTTTGTAAAGATCCATGATCATTTGATACAATTTTTGCTCGCTATAATACAAAGCTCACGTGCCGATTTGATGCTGGTGCAGCTGAGAAGAATGTTTAGTTTGAGCTCGAAATATCAAGAAATTAATGTGATTTTTTATGAGACTGTCAAAATATACTCCTAAAATAAAGTAAATAATTTTTTATTGATCCATTATAGTTGATATAATTTCTACTCAATATAGTATACAGCTCACGCACCGAACTAATACCAGTGCAGCTCAGATAAAATTTTAGTTTGAGATCAAAATCTTAACTAATTAATGTAAAAATTTTTTGAGAGTATCAAAATATAATCCTAAGATAAAGTACAAAATTTTGAAGTGATTCATTATAACTTGATATAATTTTTACTCAATATAGTGCATTGTTAATGCACCATCTTATACAGGTACAGTTGAGAAAATTTTTTAGTTTGAGGTTGAAATATCAAAAAATTAATGTAAAACATACTCCTAAAATAGAATATATAAATTTATAGTGACCCATAGTGATTTGATATAATTTCTACTTAATGTAGTATACAGCCCGCACTAGATTAATATCGGTGCAGCTGAGAAAATATATTTAGTTTGATGCTAAAATCTTAACCAATTAATGTGAAAATTTTATATGAGTATCAATATATATACTTATAAAATTTATAAATTTTTATAATGATCCATGGTAATTTGATATAATTTCTAATCAATATAATACATAGCTCATGCTCCGAACCTATACCGGTGCAACTGAGAAATTAATGTGATATTTTTATAAGAGTTTCAAAACATACTCCTAAAATATAATACAAAATTTTATGGTGATCAATGATGATTTAATTCAATATCTGCTCAATATAGTATACAGCTAACGCATTGGGTTGATGCTGCAGTAGTTGAGAAAAATCTTTAGTTTGAGCTCGAAATATTATATTGATCCATGATGGTCTGATAATATTTCTACTTAATATAATATGCAGCTCATTAGTTTGAGGTCGAGTCATCAAAAAAATTAAAGATAAATTTTTATAAGAGTTTCCACACATAATTCTAAAACAGAATATAAAATTTTATAGTGATCAATGATTTGATAAAAAAAATACTCAGTATAGTATACAGCTTATACATCGACATTCTACCCGTGCAACTGAGAATTTTTTTAGTTTGAGGTCGAAATATCAAACAATTAATATGATATTTTATGAGAGTATGAAAACATAATCCTAAAATAGAATATAAATTTTATTTGATCCATGATTATTTGATATAATTTCTACTTAATATAGTAAACAGTTCATGCACTGGTGTGATATCAGTGCAACTAAGAAAAATCTTTTGTTTGAGGTCAAAATGTAAGGAAATTAATATAAAATTTTAGCATAGGGTCAAAACATATTTATAAAATAGAATATAAAATTTTATAGTGATCCAAGGTGATCTGATATAATTTCTGCTCAATATAATATATACCTTACGTACCAAACTGATACCGATATAGCTAAGATAAATCTTTAATTTGAGATTAAGATCTCAACTAATTAATATAAAATTTTTATGAGAGTGTCAACATATAATTCTAAGTTAAAATATATAATTTTGAAGTGATAGATGATGATTTGATATAATTTCTACTTAATATAGTGCACTGCTCATGCACCATCTTATACAAGTGAAACTAAGAAAAATCTTTAGCTTGAGATTGAAATGTCAAAAAATTAATGTAAAATTTTTATGAGGGTCAAAGTATATCCTAAAATAGAATATATAATTTTATAGTGACCCATAGTGGTTTGATAAAATTTATACTCAATGTAGCATATAGCTCCTGCACCAAATTAATAGCGGTGCAACTGAGATAAATTTTTAGTTTGAGACCAAAATCTCAACCAATTAATGTGAAACTTTTATATAAGTAACAACATATACTTCTAAAATATAATACAAATTTTTATAGTGATCCATGATAATCAATTTATGTCAATATAATACATAACTCATGCCTCGGACCTATACCGGTGCAGTTGAGAAATTTTTTTAGTTTAAGGTCAAAATATCAAGCAATTAATGTGATATTTTTATGAAAGTTTCAAAATATACTTCTAAAACATAATATAAAATTTTATGGTGATCCGCAATGATTTAATACAATATAGTATATAGCTCACGCACCAGATTGATATTACTGTAACTAAGAAAATTTTTTAATTTGAGCTTGAAATATTATATTGATCTATAATTGTTTGATAATATTTATACTTTATATAGTATACACCTCTTTAGTTTGAGGTTGAATCATCAAATAAATTAAAGATAAATTTTTATGAGAGTTTCCACACATACTCTTAAAATAGAATATAAATTTTTATAGTGATCCATGAGAATTTGATAAAATCTCTACTCAATATAATATACAACTCATCCATCGGCATTCTACCGGTGCTAATGAGAAAATTTTTTAGTTTCAAAATGTCAAATAATTAATGTGACAATTTATGAGAGTATGAAAACATAATTCTAAAATGAAATACAAAATTTTATTTGATCCATAATGATTTGATACAAATTCTACTTATTATAGTACACAGCTCACGCACCGGTGTGATATCGGTGTAACTAAGAAGAATCTTTAGTTTGAGATTAAAATGTCAAGAAATTAATATAAAATTTTTATTTGAGTGTCAAAACATACTTATAAAATAGAACATTAAATTTTTTAGTGATCCAAGGTGGTCTTATACAATTTTTGCTCAATATAATATATAGCTTACACACTAAACTAATATCGATGTAGCTAGAATAAATCTTTAGTTTGTGATCACAATCTCAGCCAATTAATGTGAAATTCTCCTGACAGTGTTAACACACACTCTTAAAAGATAATACAAAATTTTATTGTGATCCATGGTGATTTGATACCATTTCTACTTAATATAGTATACGACTCACACACCTGACTAATAACGATGCAACTTAGAAAAAAATTTAGTTAGAGTTTTAAATGTCAAGAAATTAATGTGATATTTTTATGAGAGTGTCAAAATGTAATTTTTTAATAGAGTATAAAATTTTATAGTGATTTATAATGGTTTGATATAATTTCTATTCAATATAGTATGCAGCTCATACACTAGACTAATACCAGTGTAGCTGAGAAAAATCTTTATTTTGAGATTAAAATTTAATGAAATTAAATTTCTTTATGAGAGTGTCAACACATATTTCTAAAATAGAATACAAAATATTTTATTGATCCATGATGATTAGGTAAATTTATACTCAATATAATATACAGCTCATGCACCGGACTTATACTAGTGCAACTGAGAAAAATCCTTAGTTTGAGTTCAAAATATCAAAAATTAATGTGATATTCCTATGAGAATATCAAAATATAATACTAAAATAGAATATAAAATTTTATTTGATTTATGATAATTTAATATAATTTCTGCTTAATATAATATAGAGCTCACACACTAGACTGATACCATTATAACTGAGAAAAATCTTTAGTTTGAGATGAAAATGTCAAGAAATTAATGTAAAATTTTTTAAAAAGTGTCAAAACATACTCCTAAAATAGAATATAAAATTTTATAGTGATCATTGGTGGTATGATACAATTTCTACTCAATATAGTTTATAACTTGCGTACCAAATTGATACCGATACAACTGAGAAAAATCATTATTTCAAAGTTAAAATCTTAGCCAATTAATGTGAGATTATTACAAAACTTTCAACATTGACTCCTAAAGTAGAATACAAAAATTTTATAGTGATCCATAGTGATTTTTTACAATTTCTACTAAATAAAGTACATGGCACGCACATCAGACTATTACGGGTACAACTAAGAAAAATAATTAGTTTAATGTCAAAATGACAAGAAACAAAAGTGGAATTTTTATTAGAGTGAAAAAATATACCCAAAAATATAATATAAAATCTTTTTGTGATTTATTATGATTTGATATAATTTCTACTCAATACACGCACCAGACTTATACCAATGCAGTTGAGATAAATATTTAGTTTGAGGTTAAAATCTCAAAAATTAACATAAAATTTTAATGAGTGCAAAGCATACTCCTAAAATGAATATAAGAATTTTATAATGATCCATAGTGGTTTGATATAATTTCTATTCAATGTAGTATACTGCTCACGCACTGGACTAAAACGGGTGCAATTGAGATAAAACCTTAGTCTGAGGTCAAAATTTCAAACAATTAAAGTGAAAATTTTATGTGAGTGTTAAAAAATACTCTTAAAATGGAATATAAAATTTTATTATAATCCATAATGAATTAATACAATTTCTATTCAATATAGTACATAGCTTATGCATGGGCTTTTACCAGTGCAGCTGAGAAATTTTTTTAGTTTATTGAAATATCAAGCAAATAATGAGATATTTATATGAGAGAGTTAAAACATACTCTTAAATAGAGTGTAAAATTTTATGGTAATCATGCTGATTTGATATAATTTCTACTAAACATAATATACAGTTCATGCATTGGATTTATACTGATGAAGTTAAGTAAAATCTTTAGTTTGATGTTAAAATGTCAAGCAATTAATGTGAATTTTTTGGTGACATACAATGATTTAATTCAATTTTTATTTAATATAGTACACAACTCATGTACAAGACTGATACTGGTGTATCATTGAAATTTTTTTTGTTTGAGGTTAAGATCTCAATTAATTATTATAAAATTTTTATGAGAGCATCAACACATAATAGTAACATAGAATACAAAATTATATAGTGATTCATGGCGATTTGATATAATTTCTACTCAATATACTACATAGCTCATGCACAAATCTGATACTATTGCAAGTGAGAAAAATATTTAGTTTGAGGTCGAAATATTAAGAAATTAATTTAAATTTTTTATCAGAGTGACAAAATATACTCCTAAAATAGAATACTGAATTTCATAGTATCCATGGTGCCCCAGCCATGCCTAGACGGTGCCATGGCCTGCCCATGCCATGCCCAGATGGTGCCATGGCCTGCCCCTGCCATACCTAGACGGTGCCATGGCTCCTGTTTGCTTGCCCCCCTACTACCTTATAACATGTTTTAACCTTAATTAGTCCTTTGCAGACCCAAGTGTCTCTGCTAGCTTACTTTTTACAGAAGAGGCTGGGCAACCTCAGAGTGGAAAAAGTGGCTATTCCTTAGGATGGACCCTCAAGACCTGAGTGCCCTGAGCGCACGGGGGTGTTCTGCCAGCACGGTGCAGCCACTTTCCCTCAGAATTGCTGTTCTGGCCATGCCACTCGGCCCGAGCAGCCATGGCCCTCGGCCAGAACCGTGCCGCCCATAACGAACAGCTCATGAGCCCAGCCAGGGGGGTGTGGTAGCCGTTCTGGCTGTGACAGGAGCCCGAAACTAGCCCGTCGCGACCGGAACCCGCACGGAGCAGTGCAGGGGTTGTTCCGGCCATGCCAACTGTCACGAACTGGACCATCGGTCCGCCCGAGCCCATACGGCAGGGTGCGATGGCAGTTTTGGCCGTGCCATCTGCCCGAAACCCAACCGTTAGTCCGCCCGAACATGCACGGCACGGTGCGCGGGCAGTCCGGGCGGTGCCATCAGCCCCAAACCGGACAGTCCGTTGGCCCAAACCCGCACAGCACAGTGCGCGAGCAGCCTAGGCCGTGCCATCCGCCCCAAAAGCGGACCGTCTGTCCGCCCTAACCTGCACGGCACGGTGCGCGGGATGCCCCGGCAGTGCCATCCGCCTCGAATCGGACTGTCAGTTCGCCCGAACTCACACGGCAAGGTGCACGTGCGGTCCCAGCCGTGCCATCACCCCCGAGCCGCACCGTCCGTCCTCTCGAGCCTGCACGGCACGGTTTGCGGGCAGCCCCGGCCGTGCCCTCCGCCCTGAACCGGACTTTCCATACGCCCGACCCCGCAGGGCACGGTGTGCGGACCATCCCGGCCATGCCATCTGCCCCGAACCGGACCGTCCGTCACGGCACGGTGAGCGGGCAGTCTCGGCCGGGCCATCCGCCTCGAACCGGACCGTCTGTCCGCTAGAACTTGCACGGCACGTGCGCGGGCAGCCCCTTGCCATGCCATCCACCTCGAATCGGTCCGTCCGTTCGCCCAAACATGCAAGGTATGGGGCGCGGGCAGTCCCGACCGCCCCGAACCGGACCGTCCGTACTCATGAACCCACACAGCACTGTGTGCGGGCAGCCCTGCCTGTGCCATCTGCCCCAACCGAACTGTGCGTACGGCCGAACCCACACGGCACGATGCGCGGGCAGTGCCATCCGCCCCGAACCGGACCGTCCACCCGCCCCCAACCGGACCGTCCCCCCGCCCGTCCGAACGAGCAAGGCACGGTGCACGGGCAGTCCCATCCGCCCACAATCGGACCGTCCGTCTGCCTGATCCCACATGGCACGATGCGCGGGCAGCCCCGACCATGCCATCCTCCCTAAACCGGTCCATCCATCCTCCCGAACCCGGAAGGCATGGTGCGCGAGCAGTCCCGACTGCCCCGAACCAGATTGTCTGACCGCCCGACCCCACAAGGCATGGTGCGTGGGTCGTCCCGACCGCCCCGGACCGTCCGTACGCCTGATCCTGCATGGCATGGTGTGCGGACGGTTCCTGCCGTGCAATCCGCCCCGAACTGGGCCGTCCGTCAGTGGGAGCCCGCACAACACGGTGCACGGACATAGCCATCCGAACTGGGACGTCCGTCTGCCGGAACCCATATGACACGGTGCGCGGGCATAGCCATCCGCCCTGAACCGAACCGTCCGTCCACCCGAGTGCGCATGGCATGGTGCACGGGCAGTCTCGGCCAGCCCGAACTGGTCTGTCCATTTGCACGAACCGCACGGCACGGTGTGTAGGCTGTTCTTGCCGTGCCATCCGCCCTGAACCGGGCCATCTGTCCGCTGGAACCTGCACAGCACGGTGCATCTGCCTGCCAAAACGAGTAAGTTACGGTGCGCGAGCAGTCCAGACCGTCCCCAGCTGATCGTCCGTACGCTCGAACCCGCACGGCACGGTGCGCGGGCATGGCCATCCACCCTAAACCAAACCATCCGTCCGCACGAACGCGCACGGCAAGGTGCCCGGGCAGTCCTGGCCGCCTCGAACCAGTCCGTCCATCTGCCCGAACCATCAAAGTACGGTGTGCGGGTAGTCCCGACCGCCCCAAATCTGACCGTCCGTCCGCCTGATCCTGCATGACACGGTGCACGGGCAGTCCCGACCGCCCCGAACCGGACCATCCGTCTATCCAAACACGCATGGTATGGTGCGCGGGCAGTGTCGGCCGCCTCGAACTGGTCCGTCCGTCCGACCGAACACGCAAGGCATGGTGCGCGGGCAGTCCCGACTGCACCGAACTGGACCGTTCGCCTACCTGAACCCGCAAGGCACGGTGTGCGGGCAGTCCCGACCGAGCCATCCGCCCCTAGCGGACCGTTCGTACACTCGAACCCGCACGGTCGGTGCGTGGGCATGGCCCTCCGCCCCGAACCGAACCATCCGTCCGCCCGATCGCGCACAGTACGGCGCGCGGGCAGTTTCGGCCACCTTGAACTGGTCCATCCGTCCACCCGACCCTGCAAGGCATGGTGCACGGGCGACTCCGACGGCCCGAAATCTGACCATTCGTCCGCCTGATCCTGCATGGCACAGTGCATGGGCAGTCTCGACCGCCCCGAATCGGACTGTCCGTCTGCCCGAACCCCACGACACAGTCCCGACCGTGGTATATGGCCCCAACAGGATCGTCCGCATGCCGGAACCCGCACAGCACGGTGCGCGGGCATGGCCATCCGCCCTGAACCAAACCATCGGTCCGCTTGAATGCGCACGACACGGTGCGCGGGCAGTCCCGGCCGCCCCGAACAGAACCGGACCGTCCGCCCACCTGAACCCGCAAGGCACGGTGCGCGGGCTGTCTCGACCGCCCCGAACCGGACCATCCGTCCCCCCGAACCGGCAAGGCACGGTTTGCGGCCGGTTCCTGCCGTGCCATCCGCCCGAACTGAGCCGTCCGTCAGCCAGAACCTGCACAGAACGGTGCGCGGGCACAGCTAACTGCCCCAAACCGGACCGTCCGACTGCCTGAACCCTAGCTAACCGCCCCGAACTGGACCGTCCATACGCCTGAACCTGTAAGGCACGGTGCGCGGGATGGCCATCCGCCCCGAATCGAACCGTCCGTCCACTCGAATGCACAAGGCACGGTGCGTGGGCATTCCCGGTCGCCCCGAACCAATCCGTCCGTTTTCACGAACCCATAAGGCACGGTGCGCGGGCTGTCCCGACAGCCCCGAACCGGACCGTCCGTCCGCCGGAGCTGCACGGCATGGTGTGTGAGCGGTTCCTGCCGTGCCATCCACCCCGAACCAGACCGTCTGTCCGCAGGAACCCGCATGACATGGTGAATGGGCATGGCCATCCTCCCCATTCCGAAATGTTCGTATGCCCGAACCTACATGGCACGGCACGTGGGAATTGCCATCCGCCCCGAACCGTCCGTCCACGCGAACACGCACGATACGGTGCGCGGGAGTCCCGGCCGCCCTAAACCGGTCCTTCAGTCTGCACAAACCGGCAAGGCACGGTGCATGGGCAGTCTCGATGGCCCCAAACCGGACCATCTGTCCGCCTGAACCCGCATGGCACTGTGCACGGGCAATCCTGGCCGTGCCATCCGCCCCCAGCGGATTGTCTGTACACCCTAACCCGCACGGTATGGTGTGCGGGCATGGCTATCCGCCCCGAACTGAACCGTCCGTCTGACCAAACACGCACGGCACGGTGCGCGGGCAGTCGCAGTCGCCCCAAACCGGTCCGTCCGTCCACCCGAACCCGCAAGGCACGGTGCGCGGCCATGCCATCCGCCCAGAACCAGACCGTTTGCCCGCCCGAACACGCAAGGCCCGGTGCGTAGGACGTCACCACAGCTTCGAACCGGACCTTCAATATGCCCGAACCCGCACAGCATTGAGCACGGGCAGCCCCGTACTTGCCATCCGCCCCGAACCAGACCCTGCATATGGCCGAACCCGCATGACACGGTGCGCGGGCATTGCCATCCGCCATGAATTGGACCGTCCGCCCGCCCGAACGCGCAAGGTACGGTGTGCGGGCCGTCCCCATCGCCCTGAATCAGACCATCCGTTTGCCTAATCCCACACGACACAGTGCACGGGTAGCCCCGGCGATGCCATCCGACCCCAACCGGTCCGTCCATCCATCCGAACCCGCAAAAGCACGGTGCGTGGGCAGTCCCGACCGCCCCAAACCGAACAGTCCAACTGCCAGAACCCACAAGGCACGGTGCGCGAGCCGCCCTGACCACCCCGAATCAGATCATCCGTCTGCCTGAACCCGCACGGCGCTGTGCACGAGCAGTTCATTCCAAAACATTCGCCCTGAACAGGACCGTCCGTCCGACCGAACCCGCATGGCACGAACTGGACGGTCCGCCCGCACGAACCGGCACGACATGGTGCGCTGGCCGTCTGGCCCGAACCGGGCCGTCCGCCCCGAACCGGGCCGTCCGTCCGTCCGAACTGGCATGGGACGGTATGCAGGTAGCCCCGGTCGAGCCATCTGCTCTGAATCGGACCGTCGGTCCACCCTTACGGCACGGCACAGTGAGCGGGCAGTACCATCCGCCCCGAACTAGACCGTCGGTCTACCCAAACCCACGCAGAACGGTGGGCTAGCAGTCCCGGTCGTGCCATCGGCCCCAAATCGGACCGTCCACGGCATTGTGAGCGAGCATGGCCATCCCCCCGAACAGAACCATCTGTCTGCCCGAACGCGCACGGCACGGTGCGCGGGCAGTCCCGGCAGCCTCGAATCGGTCCGTCCGTCCGCTCGAATCCGCAAGGCACTGTGCACGGGTAGTCCCGACAGTGGTATCTGCCCCCAACTGGACCATTCATATGCTTGAACCAGCACAGAATGGTTCACGGGCATGGCCATCTGCCCCGAACCGCACCGTCCGTCCGTCCGAATGAGCAAGGAACGGTGCGCGGGCAATCACGGCAGCCCCGAGCCGGTCCATCCGTCTGACCGAACACGCAAGGCACGTTGCGCGGGCAGTCCCGACAGCCCCGAACCAGCCGTCCGCCCACCTGAACCCACAAGGCACGGTGCGCAGTGTGTGATTGATTCCTGCCGTGCCATTCGCTCTGAACCGGACCGTCCGTCCACCAGAACCCGCACGGAACGGTGCGCGGGCATAGCTATCTGCCCCGAACCGGACCGTTCATCCGCCCGAACCCGTACGGCACGGTGCGTGGGCATGGCCATCTGCCCCGAGCCGAACCGTCTGTCCGCCCGAATGCACATGGCACAGTGCGCGGGCAGCCCGGCAGCCCCGAACCGGTCTATCCTTCCAAGCGAACAAGCAAGGCACGGTGCACGGGCAGTCCCGACTGCCCTTAACCAGACCGTCCGTCTGCCCGAACCCGCAAGGCATGGTGTGCGGCAGGTTCCTGCAGTGCCGTCTGCCCTGAACTGGGCCGTCCGTCCGCCGAAACCAACATAGCACGGTACGCAGCATAGCTATCTGCCCCGAACCAGACCGTTCGTCCGCTCGAACCCGCACAGCACGGTGCGTGGGCATGGCCATCCGCCTCAAACTATCCGTCCGCCCGAACGCGCACGAGACGGTGCGCGGGCAGTCCCGGCCGCCACGAACCGGTCCGCTTGTCATACCGAACACGCAAGGGACAGTGCGCGAGCAGTACCGACCGCCCGCCCACCTAAACCCGCAAAGCAAGGTGTGCAGGTTGTCCCGACTGCGATGAACTGGACCGACCATTCGCCCGAACCCGCAAGGCACAGTGTGCGGCCGGTCCTGCCATGCCATCCGAACCGAGCCGTCCGTCCGCCGAAACCCACAGGGCACGGTGCGCGGGCATAGCCATCCGCCCCGACCCGAACCGTCCGTGCGCCCAAACCTGCACGGCACGGTGCACGGGTATGGCCATCTGCCCCGAACCGAACCGTACGTCCGCTCGAATGTGCACGGCACGGTGCGTGGGCAGTCTTGGCAGCCCCAAACCAGTCCGTAGGCCTGAACACGACACAGTGCGCGGGCAGTCCCAACTGCCTCCAACATGTCCTTCCGTCTGCCCGAACCCGCAAGGCACGGTGCGGGGCAGTCCCGACCGTCCCAAATCTGACAGTCCGTCCTCCTGATCCCGTACGGTACGGTGTGCGTGCAGTCCCGACCGCATGGAATCGGACCGTCCGTCCGCCTGAACCCGCGCGACACTATGCACGGGTAGCACCGGTCGTGGTATCTGCACCCAACCGGACCGTCCGTACGTCCGAACCCGAACGGCACGGTGCGCGGGCATGGCCATCCGCCCGAACGCATACGGCATGGTGAGCGGACAGTCCCGGCCGCGCCGAACCGGTCCATCCGTCTGACCGAACATGCAAGGCATGGGGCGCAGGCAGTCCCGACTACCCCGCACAAGACCGTCCGCCCGCCTGAACCAACAAGGCACGGTGCGTGGGCAGTCCCGACCGCCTCGAACCGGACTGTCCGTCCGCTCGAACCCGGAAGGCACGGTGTGCGGCCAGTTACTGCCTTGCCATCCGCCCTAAAATGGGCCGTCCGTCCGCAGAACCCGCACGGCACGGTGCGTTGGCATAGCCATCTGCCCTGAACCGTCCGTACGCTCGAACATGCACGGCACGGTACACGGGTATGGTCATCCGCCCCGAACCGAACCGTCCGTCAGCCCGAATGTGCACGGCACGGTGCGCGGGCAGTCACGGCCGCCTAGAACCGGTCTGTCTGTTTCCACGAACCCGCACGGCATAGTACGCGGGCTGTCCCGACCGCCTTGAACTGGACCATCCGTCTGCCCGAACCGCACGGCACGGTGTGCGGGCTATTCTTGCCGTGCCCTCCGCCCCGAACCAGGCCGTCCGTCTGCAGGAATCCACCCGGTACGGTGCGTGGGCATGTCCATCCGGCCCATTCCGAACAGTCCGTACGGCCGAACCTGCACGGCATGGTGCGCGGGCATGGCCATCCGCCCCGAACCAAACCGTCCGTCCGTCCGAACATGCACGACATGATGCGCAGGCAGTACCGACCGCCCCAAACCAACCCGTCTGTCAGCACGAACCCGTAAGGATAGTGCGCGGGCAATCTTGACTGCCCCGAACCAGACCGTCCATCCACCTGAACCCACATGGCACTGTGCCAGGGTAGTCCCGGCTGTGCCATCCGCACCCAACAAACCGTCCGTGTGCCTGAACCTGCATGGCACGGCGCACAGGCATGGCCATCCGCCCCGAACTGAACCATCTGTCTGCCCAAATATGCACGGCACGATGCAAGGGCAGTCCCGACCGCCCCTAACTGGTCCATCAGTTCGCTTGAACCCGTAAGGCACGGTGCGCGGGCAGTCCCAACCGCCCCGTATCTGACCGTCCTTCTGCGTGAACCCGCACGGCACGGTGCGCAGGCAGTCCCGGCCTTCCCGAACCGGATCGTCCGTCCGCCCGAACCCGCACGGCACTGTGCGCGGGCAATCGCGGCCGGGGCATCTGCCCCCAACTAAATCGTCCGTACACCCGAAACCACACGGCACAGTGCGCGGGCAGCTTCGGCCACCCCGAACCGATCCGTCCGTTCACCCGAACGTGCACGGCACAGTGCGCGGGCAGTCCCGGCCGCCCCGAACCTGTACACCCGTCCGCTCGAACACGTAAGGCTCGGTGTGCAGGCAGTCCCGACCGCTCTAAACCGGACAGTCCGTCTGCCCAAACCCTCATGGCACGCTGCACAGGCAGTCCTGGCCGTGCCACCCGCCTCAATCTGGGCCGTCTGTCCACCAGAACCCGCACGACATGGTGCGCAGGCATGGCCATCCGCCCCGAACCGAACCGTCCGTCCACCCAAATGCGCAGGCACGATGGGTGGGTAGTCCCGTCCGCCGTGAACAGGTCCGTCCGTCTGCACGAACACGCAAGGCACGGTGCGTGCACGGCACGGTGCGTGAGCAGTCCTAGCCACCCTGACCCGAACCGGTCTGTCTGTCCACCCGAACGCGCACAATACAGTGCGCGGGCAATCTTGGTCGCATCGAACAGGTCTGTCCATCCGTCTGAGCTTGCACGGCACGGTACGCTGGCAGTCCCGGCTGCCCTTAACCTATCCGTCCGTCTGTTTGCCAGAACGCGCAGCCCACGGTGCGCGGGCAGTCTTGGCCAACCCGAACCGGTCCGTCCGTCCGCCCGCACACCGACCATTGGTCTGCCCCGAACTGTCCGTGCCATCCGCCCCGAACTGGGCTGTTGGTCTGCCCGAACCCGAACAGAACGGAACGCTGGCAGTCCCGGTCGTGCCATCGACCCCAAGCCGGACTGTCCGTACGCTCAAATCCGCATAGCACTGTGCGCGGGCAGTCCCTGTCGTATCATCCGCCCCAGCGGACCAGTCGTACGCTCGAACCCGCATGGCACCGTACGCGGGCTTTCCCGGCCGTGTCATCCGCCCCCAACGGACCATCCATACGCTCGAACCCGCACGACATGGTTCGCGGGCATGGCCATCCGCCTCGAACCGAACCATCCGTCCGTCCGAATGCGTGCAGGACGGTACGCGGGCAGTCCCGGCCACCTCGAACCGGTCCGTCCGTCCGACCGAACCTGCAAGGCATGGTGCGCGGGCAGTCCCGACCGCCCCAAATTTGACTGTCTGTCTTCTAGATCCCGCATGGCACGGTGCGCGGGCAGTCCTGACCGCCCGAACTGGACCATTTGTCTTCCCGAACCCGTACGGCACTGTGCACGGGCAATCCGAGTCGTGGTATCTGCCCCAAATCAGACCATCCATCCGACCAAACCCACAATGCACGGCGCGTGGGCAGTTCCGACCACCCCAAACCGGACCGTCTGCCCGCCTTAACCTGCAAGGTACGGTGCGCGGACTATCCCGACCTCCCCAAATCGGACCGTCCCTCTGCCCGAACCAACAAGACACGATGTGCGGTCAGTTCCTACCGTGCCATCCTCCCCGAACCGGGCTGTCCTCCACCAGAACCCTCACGGCATGGTGCGCGGGCATAGCTATGCACCCCGAACCGGACAGTCCATCTGCACGAACCCGCATGGCACGGAGCGTGGGCATGGCCATCCTCCCCGAACTGAACCATCCGTCCGCCCGAACGCGCTCGACACCGTGTGCGGACAGTCCCGGCCGCCCCGAACCGGTCTGTCCGTCCGACCGAACACGCAAGGCACGGTGTGCGGGTAGTCCCGATCACCCCGAACCGGACCGTCCGTCCACCCAAACCCGCATGGCACAGTGTGTAGCCAATTCCTGCCGTGCCATCTGCCCCGAACCAAGTCATCCGTCTGCCGGAACTAGCACGGCACGGTGCGTGAGCATAGCCATCCGCCCCGAACTGAACCTTCTGTACACCTGAACCTGCACGGAACGGTGCACGAGCGTGGCCATCCGCCCCGAAACGAACTGTCTGTCCGCCCGAACGTGCATGGCACGGTGCATGGGCAGTCTTGGCCGCACTGTACCGATCCGTCTGTCTGCACGAACCCACAAGGCATGGTGCGCATGCTATCCCAATCACCCCGAAAAGGACCGTCCGTCCGCCCGAACTGCACGACACAGTGTTCAGGCAGTTCCTGCCGTGCCATCCGCCCCGAACCGAGCCGTATGTCCGCCGGAACCTGCACGGCACGGTGTGCAGGCATGGCCATCCGCCCCGTTCCGAACCATCCGTACGCTCGAACCTGCACGACATCGTGTGTGGGCATGGCCATCTGCCCCGAACCAAAACGTCCGTTCGCCCGAACGCGCACGGCACGGTGAGCGAACAGTCCCGGCTGCCTCGAACTAGTCCGTCCGTCCAACCGAGCCCACAAGGCATGGTGCGCGGGCAGTCCCGATCGCCCAAAATCGGGCCGTCCACCCTCCTAAACCCTCAAGGCAGGGTGCGCGGGCTATCCCGACCGCCCCAAATCGGACCGTCCGTCCGCCTGAACCCGCAAGGCACGGTGTGCGGCCAGTTCCTCTTATGCCATCCACCCCGAATCGGGCCGTCCGTCCACCGAAACCTGCACGGCGTAGTATGCGGGCATAGCTATCCGCCCCGAACTGGACCGTCCGTCTGCCTGATCCCACACGGCACCATGCGCGGGCATGGCCATCCGCCCAGAACTGAACCGTCCGTCCGCCCAAACGCGCAGGCGCGATGCATGGGTAGTCCCGTCCGCCGTGAATAGGTCCGTCCGTCTACATGAACATGCAAGGCACGGTGTGCACACGGCACGGTGCGTGAGCAGTCCTGGCCACCCCGACCCGAACCGGTCCGTCTGTCCACCCGAACGTGCACAATACAGTGCGCGGGCAATCTCGGTCGCACCGAACAGGTCTGTCCATCTGTCTGAGCTTGCACGGCACAGTGCGCGGGCAGTCCTGGCTGCCCTTAACCTATCCATCCCTCTGTTTGCTCGAACGCGCAGCCCACGGTGCGCGGGCAGTCTCGGCCAACCCGAACCGGTCCGTCCGTCCGCCCGCACACCGACCATTGGTCTGCCCCAACTGTCCGTGCCATCCGCCCCGAACTGGGCCGTTGGTCTGCCCGAACCCGAACCGAACGGCACGCTGGCAGTCCCGGTCGTGCCATCGACCCCAAACCGGACCGTCCGTATGCTCGAACCCGCATAGCACTATGCGCGGGCAGTCCAAGTCGTATCATCCGCCCCAGCGGACCGGTCGTACGCTCGAACCCGCATGGCACCGTACGCTGGCTTTCCTGGCCGTGTCATCCGCCCCCAACGGACCATCCGTACGCTCGAACCCGCAAGGCATGGTTCGCGGGCATGGCCATCCGCCTCGAACCGAACCATCCGTCCGTCCGAATGCGCACAGGACGGTACGCGGGCAGTCCCGGCCACCTCGAACCGGTCCGTCCGTCCGACCGAACCTGCAAGGCATGGTGCGCGGGCAGTCCCGACCGCCCCAAATTTGACTGTCTGTTTTCTAGATCCCGCACGGCACGGTGCGTGGGCAGTCCTGACCGCCCCGAACTGGACCATTTGTCTTCCCGAACCCGTACGACACTGTGCACGGGCAATCCGAGTCGTGGCATCTGCCCCAAATCAGACCATCCATCCGACCAAACCCAGAATGCACGGCGCGCGGGCAGTTCCGACCACCCCAAACCGGACCGTCTGCCCGCCTAAACTTGCAAGGTACGGTGCGCGGACAATTCCGACCGCCCCAAATCGGACCGTCCCTCTGCCCGAACCAACAAGACACGATGTGCGGCCAGTTCCTACCGTGCCATTCGCCCCGAACCGGGCTATCCTCCACCAAAACCCTCACGGCATGGTGCGCGGGCATAGCTATCCACCCCGAACCGGACAGTCCATCTGCACGAACCCGCATGGCACGGAGCGTGGGCATGGCCATCCTCCATGAACTGAACCATCCGTCCGCCCGAGCGCGCTCGACACCGTGCGTGGGCAGTCCCGGCCGCCCCGAACCGGTCTGCCTGTCCGACCGAACGTGCAAGGCACGGTGCGCGGGTAGTCCCGATCACCCCGAACCGGACCGTCCGTCCGCCCAAACCCGCATGGCACAGTGTGCAGCCAATTCCTGCCATGCCATCTGCCCCGAACCAAGTCATCCGTCTGCCGGAACCAGCACGGCACGGTGCGTGAGCATAGCCATCCGCCCTGAACTGAACCTTCTGTACACTTGAACCTGCACGGAACGGTGCATGAGCGTGGCCATCCGCCCCGAACCGAACTGTCTGTCCGCCCGAACGCGCATGGCACGGTGCGTGGGCAGTCTTGGCCGCACTGTACCGATCCGTCTGTCTGCACGAACCCGTAAGGCACGGTGCGCATGCTATCCCAATCACCCCGAAAAGGACCGTCCGTCCGCCCGAACTGCACGGCACAGTGTTCAGGCAGTTCCTGCCGTGCCATCCGCCCCGAACCGAGCCGTACGTCTGCCGGAACCTGCACGGCACGGTGTGCAGGCATGGCCATCCGCCCTGTTCCGAACCATCCGTACGCTCGAACCTGCACGACATCGTGTGTGGGCATGGCCATCCGCTCCGAACTGAACCGTCCGTCTGCCCGAACGCGCACGGCACGGTGCGCGAACAGTCCCGGCTGCCCCGAACTGGTCCGTCCGTCCAACCGAGCCCACAAGGCATGGTGCGCGGGCAGTCCCGATCGCCCAAAATCGGGCCGTCCACCCTCCTAAATCCTCAAGGCAGGGTGCGCGGGCTATCCTGACCGCCCCAAATCGGACCGTCCGTCCGCCTGAACCCGCAAGGCACGGTGTGCGACCAGTTCCTCCTATGCCATCAACCCCGAATCGGGCCGTCCGTCCACCAGAACCTGCACGGTGTAGTATGCGGGCATAGCTATCCGCCCCGAACTGGACCGTCCGTCCACCTGAACCCACACGGCACCATGCGCGGGCATGGCCATCCGCCCAGAACCGAACCATTCGTCCGCCCAAACGCGCACGGCACGTTGCGCGGGCAGTCTCGGCATCACCGAACTGGTCCGTCCGTCCAACCGAACACACAAGGCATGGTACGCGGGTAGTCTCGACCGCCCTGAACCGGACCGTCCGCCCGCATGAACCCACAAGGCACGGCGCGCGGGCTGTCCCGACCTCCCCGAATCAGACCGTCTGTCTGCCCGAACCCACATGGCACGGTGTGCGGCCGGTTCCTGCCATGCCATCAGCTCCGAACCGAGCCGTCCGTCTGCCGGAACCCGCTTGGTATGGTATGCGAGCGTAGCCATCCGCCCTGAACCGAACCGTCCATATGCCCGAACCTGCACGGCACGGTGCGCGGGCATGGCCATCCGCCCCGAACCGAACTGTTCATCCTCCTGAACGCGCAAGGCACGGTGCGTGGGCAGTCCCGGCCGCTCTGAATCGGTCCGTCCGTCTGCACGAACCCGCAAGGCACGGTGCGCGGGCTGTCCCAACCGCCCCAAACTGGACAGTCCGTCCGCCCGAACCGCACGGCATATTGTGCGGGCGGTTCCTGCAGTGCCATCCTCTCCGAACCGGACCGTCTGTCCACAGGAACCTGCACGGCATGGTGTTCGAGCATGCCCATATGCCCCGTTCCGAACCGTCCGTATCCCCGAACTTGCACGGCATGGTGCGTGGGCATGGCCATCCGCCCCGAACGCGCACGGCATGGTGCGCGGGCAGTACCGATCGCCCCAAACCGGTTCGTCTGTTTGCATGAACCTACAAGGCACGGTGCATGGGCAGTCCCAACCGCCCCGAATCGGACCGTCTGTATGCCCGAACCCGCGTGGCACTATGCCCGGGCAGTCCCGGCCATAACATTCGCCCCTAGCGGACTGTTCGTACACCCGAACCGGCACGGCACGTTGTGCGGGCATGGCCATCCGCCCCGAACTGAACCGTCCTTCCTACTGAACGTGCATGACACGGTGCGCGAGCAGTCCTAACCTCCCCGAACTAGACCATCCGTCCGCCCGAGCCCGCACGGCACAGTGCCAGGGCAGTCCCAGTCATGCCATCTGCCCCCAGTGGTCCGTCCATACGCCCGAACCCACACGGCACAATGCATGGGCATGGCCATCCACCCCGAACCGTCCATCCGCCTGAATGCGCATGGCACGGTGCGCGAGCCGTCCCGACCACCCCGAAATGGACTGTCCTCCTGCCTGAACCCGCAAGGCACGGTGCGTGGGCTGTCCCGACTGCCCCAAATCGGACCGTCCGTCCGCCTGAACCTGCAAGGCACGGTGTGCGGCCAGTTCCTTCCGTGCCATCCGCCCCGAACCGGGCCGTCCGTCCACCGAAACCCGCACGGTTGTCTGTTTGGTCCTCGATAATGATCCTTCTGTAGGTTCACCTATGAAAACCTTGTTACGAATTCTCATTCCTCTAAATGATATGATTCAGTGGACTTCTCGCAACGTCGCATGTGGCGAACCACCCCCATTGGCGCGATCCGAACACTTCACCGGACCATTAAATCGGTAGGAGCAACGGGCAGTGTGTACAAAGGACAGGTACGTAGTAAACGCGAGCTGATGTCTCGCACTTACTAGGAGTTCCTTGTTGAAGACCAACAATTGCAATGATCTATCCCCATCACCATGAAATTTTTGAAGATTACTTGGGCCTGTTGGCCAAGGCTATAGACTTACTGAATACATCAGTGTAGCGCGCGTGTGGCCCAGAACATCTAAGGGCATCACAAACCTGTTATTGCCTCAAACTTTCATGGCCTAAGCGACCTTAGTCCCTCTAAGAAGCTGGCCGCGAAGGATGCCTCAGCGTAACTAGTTAGCAGGCTGAGGTCTCGTTGGTTAACGGAATTAACCGGACAAATCCCTCCACCAACTAAGAACGGCCATGCACCACTACCCATAGAATCAAGAAAGAGCTCTGAAGTCAATCCTTACTATGTCTGGACCTGGTAAGTTTCCTTGTGTTGAGTAAAATTAAGCCACTGGCTCCACTCCTAGTGGTGCCCTTCCGTCAATTCCTTTAAGTTTCAGCCTTGCGACCATACTCCCCCCGGAACCCAAAAACTTTGATTTCTCATAAGGTGCCGACGAAGTCCTAAAAGCAACATCCGCCGATCCCTGGTCGACATCATTTATGGTTGAGACTAGGACGGTATCTGATCGTCTTCGAGCCCCCAACTTTCGTTCTTGATTAATGAAAACATCCTTGGCAAATGCTTTCGCAGTTGTTCGTCTTTCATAAATTCAAGAATTTCACCTCTGACTATGAAATACGAATGCCCCCCACTGTCCCTCTTAATCATTACTCCGATCCCAAAGGCCAACAGAATACGACTGAAATCCTGTGATGTTATCCCATGCTAATGTATACAGGGCGTAGGCTCTTTGAGCACTCTAATTGCTTCGAAGTAACGGCGCCAGAGGCACGACCCGGACAGTTAAGGCCAGGAACGCATCACCATCTGAAGGGATGGGATGGCCGGTGCACACCGTAAGGCGGACCAGCCGACCCAGTCCAAGGTCCAACTACGAGCTTTTTAAGTGCAACAACTTAAATATACGCCATTGGAGTTGGAATTACCGCGGCTGCTAGCACCAGACTTGCCCTCCAATGGATCCTCGTTAAGGGATTTAGATTGTACTCATTCCAATTACTAGACTTGTAAGAGCCTGGTATTGTTATTTATTGTCACTACCTCCCTGAGTCAAGATTGGGTAATTTGCACGCCTACTGCCTTCCATTGATGTGGTAGCCGTTTCCCAGGCTCCCTCTCCGGAATCAAACCCTAATTCTCCGTCACCCGTCACCACCATGGTAGGCCCCTATCCTACCATCAAAGTTGATAGGGCAGAAATTTGAATGATGCATCGCCGGCTCGAGGGTCGTGCAATCCGTCGAGTTATCATGAATCATTAGAGCAGCGGGCAGAGCCCACATCGGCCTTTTATCTAATAAATGCATCTCTTCCGAAAGTCGGGTTTTGTTGCACGTATTAGCTCTAGAATTACTACAGTTATCCAAGTAGCATGTGACATCAAACAAACTATAACTGATTTAATGAGCCATTTGCAGTTTCACAGTCTGAATTTGTTCATACTTACACATGCATGGCTTAATCTTTGAGACAAGCATACAACTATTGGTAGGATCAACCAAGTAGAACACCCTCGATGACGTTCGCACTGTCGGGGTGCCCTCCCGAGCATGGGAGGATGGACCATCGGCAGGCAGGGTGTCGTTCATTCGTAGGTAGTCGACTCACAACCGAGTAGAGGAGTGGAGGGCAGCAGACCCCCAGCCCTCTTCAAATCCACAGCACTCGCGAGCCCTGGCGAGTCCTTGACAGCCTATCGGAGCGGACGGCCACGGACGACTGCCGTTCGGTGGCTGTCGCGGACCCCCACGTGTGCCTCCCTGCAGCATCAAGCATATGAAAGAGAGCGGTTAGGAGCATCCGACGACATTGGTTTCAAAAGGAATCCGGTTTGCTACACAGACAATAGGGCAATGCACCGAGGACGAGTTGTCGCTGGTGCGAACCAGTGAAGGGACAGCAGCGCCGGCGGTAGGCTGCGTAGAGGCAGGGGGCCTGCTAGGACATGCTGAACCAAAACCACTCACATGCCGACAAGGAAGCTGCCCTGCAAGGCCTGAATGCTCGTGGCGGCCGTGCCTGAATGGATGGCTTGGGCAGAAACTCACAAAGGGACATCGATGCGCACGCAACGTAGCTCCGCCGAGCATGGGAAATCTGAGAGAGCCAGCTAGACCCGAGGGTCTGGCTTCCCTAGGCCACCCCGCAGGCTCCGCAGAGAAAATAACCAAGAAAAGGGGGCCAAACCGGCCTCCAGAGCACCGAAAACCAAGCAAAACAGGCCGGACCGACCTCTCGAGCATGCAAAAACCAACAAAAACGAGCAAAACAGGCTGAAACGGCCGCTCGAGCACCTAAAAGCCAACAAAAAAGAGAAAAACGGGCCAAACCAGCCTCCCGACCACCATAAAGCCGACAAAATCAAGCAAAACGGGCCAAACCAGCCTGCCCAGGCCTCTGCCGGACATGGCCGGAAATCCGGCGATGGCCGGCAGGGCGGAACTGGCCTCCCAAGCACCTTAAAGCCTTCAAAAATGAGCAAAACGGGCCAAACCAGCCTACCCGGGCCTCCACTGGACATGGCCAGAACTCTACCGATGGTCGGCGGCGCCGCCGACCGGACAACCGCCCCCTGGGGGCACACCGCGTGGTAGAATGGACCGCCCAACCGAGCCAAAGGGGCCTGCCCCTGCCATGCCCAGACAAAGCCATGGCTTGCCCATGCCATGCCCAGACGGTGCCATGGCCTGTCCCTGCCATGCCCAGACGGTGCCATGGCTCCTGTTTGCTTATCCCCTCTACTACCTTACAACAGGTTTTAACATTAATTAGTCCCATGCAGTCCCAAGTGTCTCTGCTAGCTCACTTTTTTCAAAACAGGTTGGGCAACCTCAGAGAGGAATACGTGGCAATTCCTTAGGAAGGACCCTCAAGACCTGAGCGCCCTGGGCGCACGGGGGTGTTCCGCCCGCACGGTGCGACCATTTTCCATCAGAATTGTTGTTCTGGCCGTGCCACTCGGGCTGAGCAACCATGGCACTCGGCCAGAACCGTGCCGCCCACACCTAACAACCTTGGAGACTAGCGAAGGGGGTGAGGCAGCCGTTCTGGCCATGCCAGGAGCCCCGAACTAGCCCATCGCACAACCGGAACCTGCACGGAGCGGTGCAGGGGCTGTTCCGGCATGCCAGCCGCCACGAACCGGATCGTTGGTCCGCCCGAGCCCACACGGCAAGGTGTGAGGGCAGTTCTAGCCGTGCCATCCGCCCGGAACTCGACCGTCAATCCACCCGAACACACATGACACGGTGCGTGGGCAGTCCGGGCAGTGCCATCAGCCCCGAACCGAACCGTGCGCTGGCCCAAACCCACACGGCATGGTGCGCGGGCAGCCTAGGCCGTGCCCTCCGCCCCAAAAGCTGACCATCCGTCCTCCCGAACAACACGGCACGGTGCACTGGCCGCCCCGGCCCTGCAATCTTCCCCGAACCAGACCTTCCGTCTGCCTAAACCCACACGACAAGGTGCACGTGCGGTCCCGACTGTGCCATCCGCCCCTGAACCACACCATCCGTCCGCCCGAGCTCACACGGCACGGTGAGCGGGCCGCCCCGACCGTGCCATCCGCGCCGAACCAGACCATCCGTCATGGCACTGTGAGCGGGCAGTCTCGGCCTGGCCATCCACCTCGAATCGGACCATTCGTTTGCCAGAACACGCACGGCACGTGCGCCGGCAGCCCCTTGCCATGCCATCTGCCCATAATCGGTCTGTCCGTCCGCCCAAACCTGTAAGGCATGGAGCGGGTAGTCCCGACCGCCCCGAACCCGCACGGCACTGTACCCGGGCAGCCCTGTCAATGCCATCTGCCCTAAATAGGACCATGCGTACCGCCGAACCTGCACGGCATGGTGCGCTGGCACGCGGGCAGTGCCATACGCCCCGAACTGGACCGTTCGCCTGCCCGAACGAGCAAGGCACGGTGCGTGGGCAGTCCTAATCGCCCTGAATTGGACCATCCGTCCGCCTGATCCGCACAGAAAGGTGCGCGAGCTGCCCTGACCATCCCATCCTCCCTAAACCTGTCAGTCCATCTGCCTGAACTAGCAAGGCACGGTGCGCAGGCAGTCCTTACTGCCCCCAACCGGATCGTCCTACCGTCCAAACCAGCAAGGCAAGGTGTGCAGGCCGTCCCGACCGCCGAGAACTGGACCGTTTGGCCTCACGAACCAGCACAACACGGTGCGAGGGTAATCCCGTCCGCCCCGAACCGGGCCGTCCGTCCATCCGAAATGGCACGGCACGGCACGCGGGCCGTCCCGTCCCTACCATCCGCACCGAACCGGACCGTTGGTCTGCACATACATCACGGCACGGTGAGCGGGCAGTACCGACCGCGCCATCCACACCGAACCGGGCCGTCGGTCTGCCCGAACTCGCTCGGCACTGTGTGCGGGCAGTCTCGGCCGAGCCATCGGCCCCGAACCCGACCGTCTGTACGCCCGAAGCCACACGGCACTATGTGCGGGAAGCCCCGTTCATGCCATCCGCCATTAATAGACCGTGCGTATGGCCGAACCCGCACGGAACGGTGCACGGGTAGTGCCATCCCGCCTCGAACCGGGCCGTCCGCCCGCCCGAACATGCAAGGCACGATGCGGGAGCAGTCCCGACTGCCCAAAATCAGACTGTCCGTCCACTGGATCCCGCACAGCACGGTGCGCGGGCGGCCCTGGCCATGTCGTTCGCCCCGAATCGGTCCGTCTGCTCTCCCGAACCTGCAAGGCCCTGGGCGTGGGCAGTCTTGACCGCACCGAACCGGACCATTCGTACGAACCCGCATAGCACTGTGCGCGGGCAACCCTGTCCATGCCATCCCCCCGAACTGAACACACAAGGCACGGTGCAGTGGCAGTCCCGGCTGCCCCAAACCCTTCCGTCCATTCGACTGAACACACAAGGCACGGTGCGCGGGCAGTCCCGACCACCCCGAACCGGACCGTCCGCCTGCTTGAACCCGCGAGGCAATGTGCGAGGGCTGTCCTGACCGCCCCAAACCGGGCCGTCCGTCCACTGCAACCCGCACAGCATTGTGTGCGGGCATAGCCATCCACCCAGAACAGGACTGTCCATCATCCCGAACCCGCACGACACGGTGCACGGGCATGGCCATCCGCCCCGTACCGAACCATCCATCCGCCTATACGCGCTCGGCACGACGCGCGGGTAGTCCCGGCCGCCCCGAACTGGTCCGTCTGTCCGACTGAACATGCAAGGCACGGTGCACGGGTAGTCCCGACCGCCCTGAACCGGACAATCCGCCCGCATGAACCCGCATGGCACGGAGCGCGGGCTGTCCTGACCACCCTGAACTGGACCGTACATCCGAACCCGCACGGCACGGTGTGCGGCCAGCTCCTGCCATGCCATCTGCCCCGAACTTGACCGTCCGTCTGTACCAACCTGCACGACACGGAGCTCGTGCATGGCCATCTGCCCCATTCCGAACCGTCCGTACGCACGAACTTGCACGGCACGGTGCGTGGGCATGGCCATCCTCCCCGAACCGAACCGTCCATCCGCCCGAATGCGCACGGCACGGAGCGCGGGTAGTCCCGTCTGCACGAACCCACAAGGCATGGTGCACAGGTAGTCCCAACTGCCCTGAACCGGACCATCGTTCGCATGAGCCCACATGGCACCGTGCCAGGGCAGTCCCGGCCATGCCGATCGCCCCCAGTGGACCGTCCATAGGCCCGAACCCGCACGACACAGTGCGCGGGCATGGCCATCCGCCCCGAACCATCCGTTCGCCCTAATGCGCACGACACGGTGCGCGAGCCGTCCCGACTGCTTCGAACTGGACCGTACGCCCGCATGAACCCGCAAGGCACGGTGCGCGGGTTGTCACGACCGCACCGAATCGGACCCTCCGTGCACCCGAACCCGGAAGGCACCTTGTGCGGCCAGTTCCTGCCATGCCATACGCCCCGAATCAGGCCGTCCGTCAATCGGAACCCGCACGGTGCGGTGTCGGGCATAGCTATCTGCCCCGAACCGGACCGTCCGTCAGCCCGAACCTACACGACACGGTGCACAGGCATGGCTATCCGCCTTGAACCGAACCATCCGTTCGCCCGAACACGCAAGGCATGGTGCGCGGGTAGTCCCGACCGTCCCGAACCTGACCATCCGTACAGCCGAGCCGCCCGCCCCCAGTGGACCGTCCGTACAGCCGAGCCCCTGTTATGCGGGCATGGCCATCAGCCCCGAACCGAATCGTCCATCCGACCGAACGCGCACGGCACGGTGCATGGGCATCCACCCCGAACAGGACCATCCGTCTGCACGAACCCACATGGCACGATGCACGGGCAGTCCCAACCGCCCTGAATCTAACCGTCCATCTGCTTGATCCTGCACGGCACGATGCGAGGGCAGCCCCGGCCATGCCTTTCGCTGCGAATCGGTCTGTCCGTTCGCCCGAACCTGCACGGCACTGTGCGCGGGCAGTCCCAAACGCCTCGAACCGGTTCGACCGTAAGCCCGACTCGAACTGGCACTGCACTGTGTGGGAAGCCCCGTACGTACAATCCGTCCCGAACCGGACTATGCATACGACCGAACCCGCACGGCACGGTGCACGGGCAGTGCCATCCGCACCGAACCGGACCATCCGCCCTCCCGAATGCGAAAGGGACGGTGCGTGGGCAGTCCCGACAATGCCATCCGCCCACAACTGGTCCGTCCGTCCGCCTGATTCTGCACGACACGGTGCGTGGGCAACCCCGGCCATGCCATCTGCCCACGACCGGTCCGTCCGTCCACCCAAACCCACGAGGAATGGTGCGCTGACAGTCCCGACCGCCTCGAACCAAACCGCCCAACCGCCCCGAACCGGACCGTCCGTCCGCCCACCCGGAAGCAGTCCATTCCGTAACATCCGCCCCAAACAGGACTGTCCGTCCGACCGAACCTACACGGCACGGTGCAAGGACAGTCCCGGCCTTGCCATCCACCCCAAACTGGACCGACCGTCCGCCCATACCCGCACAACATGAACCGGACCGTCGTCCGCATGAACCGGCATGGCACGGTGCGCGGGCAGTCCTGTCCACCTTGAATCGTGCCATCCGCCCCTCCGAACTGGCACGGTATGGTACGCGGGCAATCCCGGCAGAGCCATCCACCCTAAACCGGACCGTTGGTCCGCCTACGGCATGGCACGGCGAGCAGGCAGTACCGTCCGTGCCATCAGCCCTGAACCGGGTTGTCGGTCTGCCCCAACCCCTACGGAATGATGAGCTGGCAGTCCACACCGTGCCATCTCCCTCTAATCGGACTGTCCGTATGCTCGAACCCGCACGGCACTGTGCGCGGGCAGTCCCGGCCGTGTCATCCGCACCCAGCGGACCATCCGTACGCTCGAACCCGGGTAGTCCCGACCGCCCCGAACGGGACCGTCCATCTGCCCAAACCCGCACGGCACTGTGCACGGGCAGTCCCGGCCATGGTACCTGCCCCCAACCAGACCGTCCGTACGCCCAAACCTGCACGGCACGGTGCGCGGGCTTGGCCATCCGCCCCGAACCGAAACGTCTATCCACCCGACCGTGCATGGAATGGTGTGCATGCAGTCCTTGCTGCGCCGAACCGGTCCGTGCGTCCGACCGAACATGCAAGGGACGGTGCACGGGCAGTCCCGACCACCTCGAACCGAACCGTTCGCCTGCCTAAACCCGCAAGGCACGGTGCACGGGCTGCCCCGATCGCCCCGAACCGAACCATCCATACGCCCGAACCGGCACGGCACAGTGTGCGGCCGGTTCCTGCCGTGCCATCCACCTCGAGTCGGGCAGTTCGTCCACCGGACCCGCACGGTACGATGCGCAAGCATAGCCATCCACCCCGAACCCGTCCGTACGCACGAACCTGCACGACACGGTGCGGGCATGGCCATCCGCCCCGTACCGAACCGTCCGTCTGCCCGAACGCGCATGGCACGGTCTGTGGGCAGTCTCGGCCGCCCCGAACAGGTCCGTCCGTCTGCACGAACCCGCAGGGCACGGTGCACAAGCTTTCCCGGCAGCCCCAAACCGGAACATCTGTCCGCCCGAACTGCACGGCACAGTGTGTGGGCGGTTCCTGCAGTGCCGTCTGCCTCGAACTGGGCCGTCCGTCCACTGGAACCTGCATAGCACGGTGCGCGGGCCGTGCCATCCGCCCCGAACCGAACCGTCCGTCCGCCCGAACGTGCACGGTGCGCGGGTAGTCCCAGCTGCCCCGAACCGGTCCGTCTGTCTGCAGGAACCCACAAGGCACGGTGCACGGGCAATCCCGACCGACCCGAACCAGACCGTCCATACGCCCGAACCCGAGAATTACTGTGCCCGGGCAGTCCCGGCCGTGCCATCCGCCCCCAGCGGACTGTTCGTACACCCGAACCCGCATGGCACGTGGCGCGGGCATGGCCATTCGCCCCGAACCGAATCGTCTGTACGACTGAACGCGCACGGCATGGTGCATGTGCAGTCCCGGCAACCCCAAATTGGTCCTTCCAGTCGCCCGAACCCGCAAGGCACGGTGTGCGGGCAATCCCAACAACCTCGAACCGGACGATCCGTCCATCGGAACCTGCACGGCACTATGCTAGGGCAGTCCCGGCCATGCCGTCCTCCCCCAGCGAACCGTCCATATGCCCGAACCCGCACGACACGGTGCGCGGGCATGGCCATCCGCCACGAACCGAACCGTCTGTCTGCCCGAATGCGCACGGCACGGTGCGTGAGCCATCCCGACCGCCCATAACCGGACCGTCTGCCCACCTGAACCCACAACGCACAGTGTGCGGGCTGTCCCGACCGCCCCGAATCGGACCGTCCGTCCGCCCGAACCAGCAAGGCATGGTGTGCGGCTTGTTCCTGTTATGCCATTCGCCTCGAACCGAGCCGTCTGTCCACCGAAACCCATACGGCATGGTGCGTGGGCATAGCTATCCGCCCCGAAACGGATCGTCTGTTAGCCCGAACCCGCATGATAAGGTGCGCAGGCATGGCCATCCGCCCCGAACTGAACCATCCGTCCGCCCGAACGCGCATGACACAACGAGCGGGCAGTGCCGGCCGCCCCAAACCGGTCTGTCCGTCCAACCAAACTTGCAAGGCATGGTGCGCGGGAAGTCCCGACCGCCTCGAACCCGACCATCCGCCGGCCTGAACCAACAAGGCACAGTGCGAGGGCTGTCCCGACCGCCCCGAACCGAACCGTCCGTCCGCCTGAACCCACACGGCATGGTGTGCGGCAGGTTCTTGCCATGCCATCTGCCCCGAACTAGGCCGCCCGTCCGCCGGA